>CM035432.1:30552401-31219901 GCA_020310875.1 Ceratopteris richardii | reverse complement strand
TTGAAGGGAACTTCCACACAATTTCTTATATCTAGTTTCCTATTTCTACCTAGATTCAAATCTTGTTAGTTTGTATTATATTCACACATTGTAATTTGACATTGGAATATAAGGTAGTATAGGTGATCATCATAGATTGCTAGTACACTTTGAAAGATCTTTTCTATTCTCTCTCTATCTCTCACTCATCATCTTTTTAAGTATTAAGGTTTGTATGCTAAGGTTCATGTGTTGGAAGATCGTGTAAACCTATGATTATTGTAATTGAGGTCCACCCCACTTCCAACATTTGGTATCATAGCATAATTGACATACACCCTTAACAAGATGAGTGACTATAGATTTGAGAATGAAGACAAGCTTCAAGGAATGTCTAACTATCCAATGTGGATTTTTATGATGATGACTCTGTTAATATCTAAGGAATTATGGAATGTTATCAATGGCACTTACCCAAGGCCAAGACAAGTTGGAGAACATGTTGATTCATCTTCTAGTCTATTTTTGCTCAACATGAGGTTAGTGAAGAAGAAGGGACCACTTCATCATTAGGGTTCAATGGTACCACTATCATATTATTTCCTACAGAAGATCAATTGAGATGGGATTCAAGGGATGCACAAGCACTTTCATATATTACTATGGGAGTCAAGAGGCATATTATACCTCAAATTAGGTCATGCAAAACCTCTCCTCATGCTTGGTTGGAGTTAGAGAATCTCTATCAAAGTAGAAAGCTTCCTAAGAAATCTCATCTAAGGAGAAAACTAGCTAACAGAAGGATGAAAGTTGGGTGAATCAGTTCACTCACACATTTTGAAGTTCAAAGTTTGGACATACATTTTGAATTTCATAGTTCAGTCACATATTTCAAAGTTTTAGTAACTTATGAATCTAGTTTTCAATTTAGTTCATATTCACGCAGAGTTAGCTTAAGATTCGACTTAAGATTCACATTTCTTACTTAAAGGTTTTTCAAATTCTGATTGGGCAGGTGATAAAGGCTCAAGAAGAAACCCTATTTTTTCTTTCTAGGAGATTGTCTTATCTCATGGTTTTCAAAGAAACAACCTACAGTTGTTACATCTTCAAGTGAAGCACAATATAGAGCTTCCTTTATAGCTACACTTGAATCATTTTGGTTACAAAAGATTCTAAGTTATCTTGATGTTCAATTTTCACCTTCGAGTTCATATATTTTTAGATAGTCAAAGCGCTATTTCTATTCTAGAGAACCTTTTTCATCATGCTACGACAAAGCATATAGAGGTTCATTACCACTATATTTGGGAACAGGTATCCAAGAAGCACAATCAGCTAGTCTACATACCTACAATGAGAATGTTGCAGATGTTTTTACCAAAGCATTGACCAAACTGAGTCATAGGAAGTTTTGTAGTTATTGAACCTTGTACCATTATGACATTGAAGGGGGGATTGTTGGAAACAATGTCAAAATATTTCATTGTTCAAAACTTGCAGAAGTTCTACTTTTAGTTTGTAAAATACTCTCCAACAAAAAGGCACTCAGAGAGTTGGCTAAGACAAATGATTTAAAACGAAATCCAATTCTCATGGGATGGATTCCCATCATCATCTGTAGTGCTTCGTGAATTCTTTTTCGAAAATCTACAAAAAGCTATTTTTATACCACAACTAAAACAAATGCTAAAAAATTACGATGGGTGCCTTTTGAAGTTCTTGCACAAAGTTGGCAAAGTTGCTTTTGGATTTTTCCTTTCATAAGGATTAAATTGCTATATCAAGAGGCCATGGGCTCATTGTTCATCATCGCTCAAGGAGTTCAAGGTATAGCGTTGGAGATCCTTGGTGATCATAGAGGTCCTCTACTTTGAGGAAGTGTTCTTAAACACTTGGAGTTGTGCTCTACATCTGGAGTTACTTGGAGGAGTTAGTGTCAGCCAACCATTAGCATCGCTTGGTGAGTTACTATGAGTAACAAGTCTATTTCTATTCTACTTGTTAAATCACTAGTTTCTAATTTAGGTTTAATAAAAAATATGGTTTGTTTTAAAGCACTTCAAAAATGTTCATATTCTCCATATTCTCACACACACACACACACTCTTCATACCTCTTAGGCACAATTTCTTGTATCTAGTTTCCTATTTCTACCCAGATTCACATCTTGTCATTTTGGATCATATTCACACATTGTAATTTGACATTGGAATATAAGGTAGTGTAGGTGAGCATCATAACTTATCGGTACACTTTGAAAGATATTGTCTATTCTCTCTCTATCTCTCACTCATCATCTTTTTTAGTATTAATGTGTGTATGCTAAGATTCACGTGTTGGAAGATCCTGTAAACCTTTGATTATTTCGATTGAGGCCCACCCCACTTTCACCAAGTCCAACAAGTCAATCCATGAGTTCTAACTAGCTAAAAAGACTCAATCACCATGGAGAGAGTTGAGGAGAATCTTGGAGGTTAATTTGAATTCAAATGGTCAAAAAATTCCCAAAACTATACATACACTCATTATGAATGAGTCATTCGCTTCTTGTACGATAGTTAGATATTCATTTTGATGTACTTGTGCAAGTAGAAGCTACCCCCTAGGTAAGCTACACCCAGCTAGTTTACGTATGCACATAGGCAAAGAATTTCACATAGGCACGTCTCATTGTATGTGACTTGGATTTCAAGTCTATTTGATTCATCTTGTTTATAAGGATTATTTTTACCATAAGATTATCCTTGTTAACTTCATGACGTTTTGAATACTGATCACTATAATTCACTGATATATTCTCTATATTCTCTTTATTCTTTAAGTATACAAGTGAATGTGAGTGCACATATGCACAAATACCTTGTCTATATAATAAGTAGTCTATCTTGTGTGGGAATCTTAGAAGTATACATCCCAGAATCCATTTCCAGTAATTTGGATACAATTTTTCAAAAGCTATGAATGTCTATTTTATGTGTAAAAAGTCTCAAAGGTTGAATGTGAGGGAATAGAGAGTAATCTGATTTTTGTAGTAATCTGTGAGGCCCTAGGAAGGGTACAACACACTTTCATTGCCATTTGGAGTAAATATTCTCCATCACCGTAAGGAAGTAGCCACGCCTCCATGGATAGCTAGAGATACACGTCCCTTCGAAACATTAGAACGTGACTATGTGCTAGAATTCCTCATCAATTAGCAAATGAAGTTGCACTCAACAAAAGGAAAGACTCAAATTGAGAAGAGGAAAGAGTTGATACATGAACTACTATAAGAAACTTTTCGAGAAGGATACTTATTTCTTACCAATCCCAAGCACATAATCCTACCAAAGGTCCTCACCCTAAAGTTCAACCATGACTACTACAATCCTTATCAAACCATGAAGAACTCCAACGACGCCATCTACTACCACTTCATGTCCATATCGTAAACTCATTCGTTGAAAGCCTTTTAAAGAACTTGTAGCCAATCCACTTATTCCTCATGTTAATGAACCAATATATAAGCTGGATATCAACCCCAAAAGAGTGTAAAAGTTGCAAAGAGGATGAACCATATGTGAGATAGAAAGGGTGAACTTTGTTGATTCCTTGTGTGTTTTTGAAATTATCCTTCTCTACAAGACGATTATAGGGCCTGCACAAACATGAAAATTAACAAGTTCAATGTATGTTAGAACCCTTGTATTATTACCGTTAGAGTTACATGTCCTCAAAATGCATCGTTTCATGTCACCACAAGAATGAAAATATGTTTAGCTTATGTCGCTGGTGGTGGGGATGGATCCTTTATCCCAACCAACCAATAGAGGTGAAAGAAGCAACCAACCATTGGACTGCATTGCTCAACAAAAAAGAAAACTCATGTTTTTAAGTAGATTCAATTTCATATTCTATTTGTTTAATTAATGTTTTGTTTTCTTACCCGTTCACTAGAGTAGTGAAAGCGTTTGTTAAAGAGGGTATTCCATCCTTCTATGTAAATACAAGTGGGGGATCCCTTTTTAATGATTTCATGGAGTTCCATCCTTGAATGTGAATCCACACAAAGAACATGCTCATTGTAGGAATTTCCACTCGAAAAATTCTAAGATCTATTAAGATTTTCTTAAATCGGCTATGTGAAACTAGTCTTAGGCCCAATTCACATAGGTTGAGGCTCTCTTCTCCTTGTAGATATGCTTCAATCATGGACTCCCATGCACTGCTTTTGTATGCAAGGGAAATCAAACTCATGACCTACTAGCTAGGAGTACAATGGGCTAACCACTTTTCCAAAAATCCTTAGTTGAAGATAATCCTCCATCTTAGGGTGTGATTCAACCATCTCTTGCTTCTCATTTCTTGAGTCCAACACCCTCTTCCCCTTCTAGAGATCACTTTCCTTAATCATCAACCCCTAATCTTCCCTTGAATTTATGTCATCATCCTTGTACAATCTCTTGAATCTTCTTGTTCTCAACCTTTGTGTCTTGAACCTTTTTTCTTAACCTTGGTGTGTTGAACCTTCTTGTTGGCAATCTTGGTGTCTTGAGCCCTTACTCTCCACCTCAGTATCTTGAATGTGATTGTCACCCATGCTAAGTATTTTGGATCTTTAATATAATTTTTCCATAGGAAAGTTCATCCTGAAAGCTTTCCAATGGTACTTACACATCTAAATATGACCTATGGATGTGAGATGATGCACTCAAATATTTGTTGGGATAATTTATGAAAGTGACACATATTTTTTCTATACCCTTTTAGATAGAATGTGCCCAAGCGCCTTTTCTCAAGGCCATTATGTGCCCATATCTTGTGGAATCTATCCACCTTGCCCAAGCCTACTTCCTAGGCCCTAATACCAATTGTTGTATGCAAAGAGCATTGAACTCATGGCCTATGGACCAGGACTAACCACTTGTCCCATGGACGAACCACTTGTCCCAAAAGCCATGATTGAGCCTAATCCTCCCTTTTAGGGTTTCATTCAACCATCTCCTACTTGTCATTTCTTGAATCTAACAAGTTCCATTGAAAAATCTTATTATGAACTAATCAAAATACCTACTATTCTAAATTCTAATTCATTTGGGAACAATCGGTTTCGAAAGGCATAGAGCATTTTCTTGTAGTTTTCCAAAGGCAAAGAAATAAGATTGTCAAATTTTTTTTAAAGCAAGAGCTAATAAATAGACAAGCTAAAATCATGTTCATTAAAAAGGAACGTCCTTTCGATTCATTCCAATCATAAAAAATATATAATCGTTTCATACACATGAATAAAATCGCAAAAAAAAAAGATGAATGATGCTTTATGCATGGAGTACATCTCTTGTCAAATACAAAGAATAGAAATTTTCTTGAACATGCTCAATAAGTACATGGTGCAATCAACCTTCAAAGAATAAAAACTGTCTTGTCCCAAGTCGCTTGGTTGGGTGTTATACTTTATGGGATATTTGGAATGAAGGTGTAATGCCTTGAGGATTTTAATGTGTTTTGTGTTTTGATTTAGCAGGTGAAGATCCATGAGGGTGTGAACGCGCATGGACTTGGAGATATTTAGAAGAATATTTTTAGAAGATGGTTATTTTTAGTTATTTTTGTAAAAAATAATGGATCGCTTTAGAAAGCGACGTTTTTGTAAAAATAGAAAATTACGAACTTGTAAATAAAGCAAAAACACGCTTTTCGGAGCGTGGCCCTCATGTATCTTCTATTCAGGACGTATATCATAAAGTTCTTTTGCTTCGATCTGCATCCGCGAGCACACACACACAGAGACATCGCGTTCATTTCCTCCCAGCCGTCGAGCTGCTCTTTCCTTATCCTCTCTCATAAGAGATCCTCGTTTTACTTAGATACTCTCTCATATATGAGATCTTCTTAGTCTCTTCTACCATATGATATTACTCCCATTAGATGCCATGTGGCATGAGTGCCACCTCACCCAAGAGGATATACATCCATAATATGACATTTCCTTCCCCTTAAAGCATTTTCGTCCTCGAAAATGTAAATGAAATGTCCATAATGGTAGAAGAAAGTGCTCGGACTCCCCTGAACCCCATGTACTCTATGTACATGGTCATCTTTGTGTGTTGTTTCCCCGTATCCTTCCCCTTAAGAAGTCTCATATGAGATCATCTCAAGGATGGGAAACCGTCTGAGTGGTGCCTACTATCTCCCATGTACACTTCACCTCCAAACTATCACTCCCATAACATACTACATCATCCAAATGACCTAAGTCCATATGATGTATCCTCTATGGAGTAATAATATGAAAAGAAAGTGTAAAGTGCCAAACTTATAAGCTTGACCGTATCATAGTGGAGATAATAAACCATAAAATCCTCTGAAGTATAGAACAAAGTCCCATAATAAGTGACTCCAAACCCATCTAAGACTAGATGATAGATTGCCCTCATACCACTCTAGGTCTTCCTAACCTTGAGTGTAATCACAAGTAGTAGTTTTGTCTAAACTACCTTGTGAACTATGCAAATCCATCATCTAACTCACGGTGGTAAAATGCAATCTCTACATTTCACCAACCAAGAAGTCTGTGGTTTGTCATCCTTTACCATTGGACTACGTTCTATTGGAAGAGCATCTATTGGCACTAGTGCAAACTTTAATATTTCTCTTCCCTGTAGTTTGCCATATGAATGCAAAAGCATTCCCTTTTGAGATTCAGATAATCCCTAAGTACCTATGCTCCTAACTGATGTTTACTCATCATACTCATGATGTAACACCAACTAAGAGTTTGGTACCATAATAGGTTAGATATATCTCTATCTCCTAGAAAGTATAAAGAGAAGAGTCATATCTCTACTTCCAGTCTCACTAATGTCAATAACTAGATCATCTCATCTAGTCAAGGACCATCACTGGAAATAGCATAACTGCTTCTTTCTAGAGTTTACAAGTGAGACTCAATCTAACCATCATGATTAACTGATCTCCCTCTTGTCTTGGATAGAAAAGTGCCACTCCTATCTAGACAATCTAAATGAGAAAGTGAAACTCTCTCTCTCTCTCTATCTCTCTCTGTAATCTCTTCTAAGGAAAAGAGCTCTGGTAGTGGAATCTATTCCACTTTCCCTTTCTCTTTGAAAGAGATTCTTTTGAATCCATTTTCTCTACTCATCCATAGTTGAGAATCATACTCCCATATGAAGGAAAATTACATTGAAAAGTAGAGGAAATGAATTCCTTCTGAAAAATAGATTAAGAGATGTTTTCAAAACACCTCTTCTATCTAAATGAAAACATACTCTGTTCTTCCCCTATGAAGAAATCATGTTTTCCTTTCCTTCTTTCTCTCTCAAAGAGCAGGAGCTAAAGTGAGAGTACTGAACTAAAGTAAGATCCCTCATGGATCTCTGAGCTGATTCCGACTTTCTCTTTACCTTAAAAGAGAAACTCATGAATTTATTTAGTCCTCTCTTCCATAACTAATGCATAATCCCTCATCACATATTCCTATGAAGATGGAGAATAGATCTCCGCTAACTAATGAAGGTGTATGTAGTGAAGAGTGGAGAAAATAAATTCCTAATAAGGGTCAAAGCCCTCTACTAAAATGGTCAGCAATGATGTGACATGATACCGTAAACATATGTGTATACATAGTGAAGAACTATTTCTGCCAATCATACTCTGTGCATGGATCTATACGATCCAATAACCTAATGGAATTATCCTTCCTGAAAGAACAACATGAGTATGTGATATCCATGGTGATAAAATCACCTACCACATTCTCTATTGGAAGAATAAATCTTCCCATACTGTGAAAGATAACTCCCAATCTTAAGGAGATGTCTACTAAGAGTTCTCCTCTGATCTAGTGAGACATGACGCCATGAATGATGAGTCCTTTTCTTCCTGGCCATAGAAGAAGAGTGCTCAAAGGGAAGTCGTTTCCACCGTCCCATACCAGTGAAAACTTCTTCCAATTCACGGTGTCATACCTACACTAAACCAAATATCTATTCCATATAATGGAATATATAGGTGGACTCCAATGAATCCCATATACTAAAATCATATCAGTGGACTGAAATGAGTCCCATGTCCTCAAACTAGTTAGTTTGGTTCTAGTCAATGTGTGACAATGGATATCCCTTTCTGTTCCAAACCAACTTGTTCCTAGGTACAAAGACTGAGTCTAAGTACCTCTCTGTAGATCCTGATATACATATATATGTATTGGGTACCCCAATTATTCCTGAGTAAAGGATCTATGCTCTATATCATAGAGCTAGTGCCATGCCTATGACCTTCCTAACCATCACTCGAATCACATAAGCATCCGTCGATGCTATCTCATGAAACCCATCTTTATGATCCCATCCATTTGGTTTCCTTAGTAGTGTAGCAAAAATGCTTCACTACTTGGTCAAGTGATGTGCATGAGTGAAACTAGTCACTCTTTGGGTATTCATCATGATACCCCATAGTCTCCTAATTCTACTGTGAGACTCTTGTGAAGATAAATAAATCTTCACTACCTTGGAGATTATCCTAAATGTATCTCCCGAGCCTGAATGCAACTTCCTGAACCTATAGGATTGCTTGTGCACATTACTAATGGTGAAGGTGTAGCTCCTTCCGTTAGCAATCCTATGGTCTAAATCCATAAGGATTATGTATAGGGATCCTGCTACTACCGAAGTTGCCTTATATATAATACTCTGATGGTCCAAAGTCCATCAAATACATGCTTATAAGCATGCCTTAAACTTATTGATGTTTGCAGAAAGGGCATGCTACGATGCCATAACATTCCTACCTAAAGGCAAGTGCGTATATAACGCCATGCGGTAGGAAAAATTTCGACAGCATTTCCCCAGGAAATGGAATTCCAAAAAAATTTAAACCATAGCTCAGTGGCACGCAGGCCACCCAAAAACATAGGGCTTGACAGGCCCATGGCATGCACGCCATAAACTTATATATGGATTCCATGACCTGCAAAAACACAAAAGTATTTGCTAGCAACCATTCCCGGTGTTGCATAGCCATATGGTTTCTGTAATCTTCTTTCCTGCAAACAATCAAAAAGTATACTTCCTACATGTTGATCCATACTTTTAAGAGCTTAAACAATGATCAACACTTGATGTATGCAATCCCATTCATGCATGTAGATACAGAACATGCCATAACATAAATAAAATGCCAGAAAGCATAAAATATACGTCCCTGAGTAGTCTGATTTTGGAATTGCATGCATCCAATCGCTCTCGACAAGCTTCGAGATCTCTGCACCTTCCTCCTCAGGTCCTAACATAAACTTTGAAGTGTCCGAAAATATCGGAGCACTCTTCGAACATAAAGCATGGTCAGGTGATTACAAAAATAATGCAAATTTAGCTCAAAAATGCATTCGTAATCCTTCTTTAGACCTGCAAAAACCACTTTAGGACCTGCAAATGTTCATAAACTGAAATATAAAGCATGTGCAAATAGGTCGAAGTGAAATTACTCAAATCGCCTTCCCGGTTTGAAAGATATAGCTCCCGGAAGGTAATTGCCAAAATCTGTTCAGACTTTGCAGACCTGTTCAGACCTGCAAAAATTTTTACTTTCCAAAATTTTTTCACATAAACTAAAAGTAGACCTTGTGCTCTTCGAAACGAGCCGTAGCACGTCCAATTTGGAGTTTCCTAGCCCAAGATATGGCCATTCCAAGTGGGACATGCCAAACTAGTGGACTGTTGGAGGGACTGGAAAAAGTGTAAAAATGTGATTTTTGGGGTGCCCAAAAGCATTCTTCCATCATGCAAATCCTAAAATTCTCTCCATAACCTCAGAGAGTGGTATGTGAAGATGCTTGAGCCATTTTTTACCTTTCCAAATCCTCCCTTAGTGCATGCTAATTCACTCCCCAAAAGAGGCCTAAATCAAGATTTTGCTTTTATGCAAAAACTTAAATGGGAGCTCTTAGCAAGCTTCTAATCCACTCTAAATGTGGATTTCTCTTGGATTATATACAATAATCCATGGGAAGCCTCTAAATGATCTTTTTCTTACTCCAAGAAATGGAGTTTGGCAAAAGATTAATTTCTGAATGTTTCCAAAAAGTGCGGGAAGGGGGTCTTTGAGGAACGAAAATCCCTCCTTAACTTATCATTTCAATGAATCTAATGATTCGCCTAAGAAGTCCATACACCATATTCTCAGTATATATACTTTTTCCCATCCATCCATAACTATTGCACCTCTTTTTCCCTCTTCAAAAATGGGAATTTCTTAGATTTAGGTGCTGAAATTCTTTATCAAACTGTGATGGAAGGGGGTTTTGTGGAGCTTCAAACTCCCATCAAACTGAGGTATCTTATGGATTTCTTGATTGTATATGGAAGTCAATACACTAGAATATAAGTGTGCATGGTTTTCTCCATAAATTTATGAAAAATACCTTCTCTTTTCCCCTTCCCAAAATGGCTACTTATCCAAAATAGCTCCTGAAATTTATGTAAAAATCATAAAAATACGCTACTTTGGAAGTTCCTAAAGCTTACCCTTTCTTGTATTTTGAGGGAATCCTTGACTCTAGGTGAGAGTACATATCTCATACTCTCCATACATATGATTTCCCTCCAAAAACTCGGCCCTCCTAATGCTTCATTATCATTCTCAAAAATGAAAATTTCTTACAGGAATGCAAAAATACCCAAACCTGGAACTTGAAGCCATAACTCCTTGTTGCCAAAACCTCAAGAAAGAACGCAATGATCCCATTTCCTTTGCATATGAGTACTTTTCCCAACTCCTTTGGATCCATCTATCCTTCCTCCTCGGTGCTACCTTCACCACTAACTTTCATAGGAATGGAGGATTTTTTCCTTCTCTCTTGGTACTTGTTGATGTTAATGGGACTCGAGCTCCACACAATGGAGTAAGCTATGTTTGCTCTTAGGAGTAGCTAAATGGCAGTTCAACTTGATGCTTTCCGTCCTTCAATCGTGAAGATACGCCCGCAGGTCCTTCAACGCTCTGGACGGCTACCCATGCTTGTAGTACGCTCTTGGCTGTCCGTGGCGACGGGCAGAGAGGTCCTACAGCTGTGAGGGAAGGGCAGTGAGGGCACGTGGAAGTTCTGAAGCTGCACGTGGAGACGTATAGCAATCACTGCTGCACATATATCATCAGAGGAGCTTGGCGCCTTGGCTAAGCTGTAGGCCTCTCTTCCTTATGATATGAGTTCGAATCCCACTTGACGCACGCAGAGGACATGGCGATCGTACAAGCTCTGATACCAATATCATAAGGTTCTTTTGCTTCGATCTGCATCCGCGAGCACACACACACAGAGACATCACGTTCATTTCCTCCCAGCCGCCGAGCTGCTCTTTCCTTATCCTCTCTCATAAGAGATCCTCGTTTTACTTAGATACTCTCTCATATATGAGATCTTCTTAGTCTCTTCTACCATATGATATTACTCCCATTAGATGCCATGTGGCATGAGTGCCACCTCACCCAAGAGGATATACATCCATAATATGACAACGTAATAGGAATTTACTATAAATACGCATGCTCTGGTAGAGTGTCCATCAGAGCATGTGGGGGGAGATTGTACCCAATTTGGTGTCGTCTCTTATCTCTTTCTGTCTTTGAGTATTTTTTTCTCTGCGTTCGTACGTCTGTTATTCTCTGCGTTCGTGCGTCTGTGGTACCTGGGGCAACAGTGGTATCAGAGCTAAGACGTTCGTGGAGGTGGTTGCAGCGTTTGATTGCGATTTGTAGCATTCGGGTCTGTTCGCGATTTGGCGTTCATCTCAGCTGTCTGATCCAGTTGCGGCGTTTGATTGCGATTTGTGGCATCTAGTCCGTTTGTGAATCGGCGTCCATCTCAACCGTCTGGTCCAGACCTAGGTTTTGCATCTTTCCATATGGCCATGGACACTACTCAAAATATCGATGATTTTAGTTCCTCACCCCTCCCTGGGGTATCAATTGAGCAACAAGTCGAACTTTTATGACATGAACTTCAACATGCCCAAAATGAAATAAAAGAACGTGATGTTGCACTCCAACAACTACAAAGCGATGACAATAACCTAGTCCGGGTAGTGAAGGCCATTATTACCGCCCAAGAGCAAGGAACACAATCCAAGATTGGTGCCAAAAATTTCCAATTTTCACGATTTGACGGACGAAAAGATGGCCAATTTGTTCTCTCATGGTTATCCCAGTTTGATGATTTCTACTCTGATGAATCTTATTTTGAACAGGAAAAAGTGAAATTTGTAACCAACTACTTAGTGGGAAAGGCTCAGTTATGGTGGAATGTTTTGCGCCATAGCACAGATCGCCCCACCACATGGCAAGCCTTTCAAGACAAGCTCAAGGAGTCCTTCCTTCCTCCTCAGTTTCACTTACATGCCCGTCGCTCTTGGATGACTTTTGGATGGAAAGATGGAGATATTGTTTCTACCTATACTGAACGTTTTTGGCAACATTTATTACTTATACGTTCACTTGAAATGATTCCTAAAGATACTTTACAGCGGAAATATGAAGATGGTTTGGAGATGGGAATCCAAGCTAAGCTCAACACCTTACGTCGGATGACGCTCTATGAAGCTATTTCTTTTGCACATGATGCTGAGAAAGAATTTCAATCTATCACTAAGTCCATTCGCTTACAACAAACACGTCAATGACCACAACTAATCAAACCCACTTTTCCACTCAAGCGTTCCTTTTCTACTTTTTCTTCTCCTCCTTTTCAACATCCACCTACTTTTCAACGACCACCTATTTTTCAACGACCTCCTCAATCCACTTTTTCCCCAATCCCCAAGACAAACCCCTTACACCCTACCAAACCTCCAACCTTTCAAACTACGACGATGGATGCCCAACAAAAGAGGTCCCGTATCATTTGTTGGAATTGTGGTAAGATTGGTCATACCAAAGCTAGATGTAGGTTCCCAACTAACCACATGCAACCTGGTGGAGCTAAAGTACATAACATGGAGGTGGTTCCTGAAGATATTCAATTTGAAGACATTCAACCTGATTGGACTGAAGATGCATTGGAGCAGGATCTAAGTACGTTGGGTAACACAATTTCTATTCATTCTTTACTTTGCATGCAAGGTACTATTAATGGTAAAGTTGTTAATATTTTACATGATGATGGTAGTTCACATGACTTTATTTCTCACATATTAGTCAAAGATCTCCAATTAACCCCACTTCCTTCTATGTACAAAGTTAAGGTTGCATTCCAAGGAAACAGATATAATGTTACAAGTGAAGTGCATGATATTCAAATTTGTATAGGCTCATACATGGATAAACGCACATTCGTAATTGCTCCTTTGCATTCCTATGATGTTATACTTGGTATGCCTTTTCATCACCATTATAATCCATGCATTGATTATCATACACACACCATGCGTTTTAAGTTTAACAATCAAGATATCCGTTTGTCTGCAATACATGATTTCCAAACATTCCCATTAATTAGTCATACACAAGTAAAACGTGCATTCCGAAAAGGCTACAATTCATGTATTGTTTTTGTCAATAACATAGTCGATTATATACATACACTTCCTAATACCCATAAATCATTTATGGATTCTTATAAGGATTGTTTTATGGCTGATTTTCCTTCTAAACTACCACCTTCGAGAGGATCCCTTGATCATAGTATAGACTTAATTCCTGGTAGTTCTCCTCCCCATAAAGCACCTTATAGCCCATGGACCTTTGCATCAACAAGAAATAACCAATCAAGTTAAGGATTCACTTCACAAAGGACTTATCAGGCCTAGTTCTTCTCCCTTTGGAGCACCTGTTCTTTTAGTAGAGAAGAAGAACAAGACTTATAGGATGTGCATTGATTATAGAGCACTCAATAAGATCACAATAAAAAATAGATATCCTATTCCTTGGATAGATGATTTATTAGATAAACTTCATGGAGCACGTGTCCTTAGTAAAATTGATCTTAAATCTGGGTATCATCAAATAAGAATGTCACCAAATGATATTTTTAAGACTGCCTTTCGAACTCAGACCGGTCCATTTGAATTCATGGTAATGCCTTTTGGACTTACCAATGCACCTGCTACATTTGCACGCATGATGAATAATATTTTTCTTGAATACCAAGCTTTTGTTCTTGTTTTCTTCGATGACATACTTGTCTATAGTAAGAATGATGATGACCATGAAAAGCATTTAGCAATAGTTTTTAATTTGTTACGCACCAACCAACTTTATGCAAATCCTGAAAAGAGTTACTTTTTCCAAAGAGAATTAGAGTACTTAGGCCATATTGTTTCAAGTCAAGGAGTTCATGTAGATCCAAAGAAGATTAAAGTAATTAAAGAATGGCCTATACCACAATCGGTGAATGATGTTCGCTCTTTTCTTGGATTAGCTAGTTTTTATAGAAAGTTTGTAAAAGGTTTTTCTTATTTAGCCCTCCCACTCACTTTATTATTAAAGAAAAAGTTAAAATTTGCATGGGGATTGCCACAACAACAATCTTTTGAAAAACTTAAACAATCACTTTCTCATGCACCTGTTTTACAATTACCTGATTTTACACAACCTTTCCATGTAGTTACAGATGCTAGTGGCTCAAGTATAGGTGCTGTATTGATGCAAAATGATCATCCCATTGCATTTGAAAGTAGGAAGCTTAAACCTTCTGAAAAGAACTACAGTACATATGATAAAGAACTTTTGGCAGTTGTACATGCTTTAAAAATTTGGAAACATTATCTCATGGGTACAGAAGTCATAATCAAAACCGACCAACAAGCTATTAAACATTTACTCAATCAACCATTGATTTCAGATCGACATATCAAATGGGCTTCATACATACAAAATTTTCAGCCTATGATTCAATATCAACCTGGCAAAGCTAATGTTGTAGCTGATGCCCTGAGTCGTTTCCATCCCCACAAACAAATATTGTTTTTATTAATAACATTTATGTGGTTCATATTCATTCATTTCATGACATGATTCCTACATATGCATCTGATTTATATTTCTCAAAAACATGGAATGCTTTCAATAATTCTACTACATTTAGTGAAGACCATTACACATTTCATAATGGATTCTTGTATTTTGATCATAAGCTATGTATTACACAAGATTTTAAAGAATTTGTTATGAAAGAGATGCATGAACCACCATATATGGGTCATAGGGGCATACAAAGTACTGTTTCTACATGTAAAGAATTCTTCTTTTGGCCAAATATGGAAAAGGATATTACACAATATGTTTCCCAATGCATTGTTTGTCAACGTGTCAAAAGACATCATGGTAAAGCATTTGGATTATTAATGCCACTTCCCATACCTAATGGCCCATGGGAACAAATTTCTATGGATTTTATTACTGGTCTTCCGACAACTTCATCACATCATGATATGATTTGGACAATTGTTGATAGGTTTAGTAAACAAGCATATTTCATTCCTTGTACGAAAACTCTTTCTGCACCTCAAGCTGCCAAATTATTTATTAAATGTATTTTTCCACATCATGGTTTTCCAAAAGTAATTTTATCTGATCGTGATGTTCTTTTTTGTAATCACTTTTGGGTTGCATTATTTAAAAATTTAGGCTCTAAAATAGATTTTAGTTCTGCATTTCATCCTGAAAGTAATGGGCAAAGTGAAGCTACGAATAGTACTATTTTGGATCTAGTACATTGTTATTCTTTAGATAATCCAACTAATTGGGATGAGAAACTTTCTTTACTCCAATTTGCATATAATAACACAACACATACCACTACTGGACGTGCACCAAATGAAATTGTGTATAGTAAAAAGCTTCCTACTCCCATGTCTATCATTCAAACTGACATACCTATGGCTGATTCTTTTGCACAAGATCATATTTCTATACTTCATGAGGTTCATGAGCATATTAAAAAGAGTCAGGAACGTTATACCCGTAATATTAATAAGAAATGAGTAGCTAAACAATTTAATGAAAATGATTATGTTTGGTTACGCATAATTAAACGACGTTTGAAAAATATTCTACAACATCCTAAGGTAAAACTTGCACCACGTTATTATGGACCTTTCCGTATTATTCAAAAAATTAATGAGAATGCTTTTAGATTAGATATACCTTCTCATTGGAATATTCATAATTCTTTTCATATCAGTTTATTGAAACCATTTAAAGGAATTTTACCACTCATTCCTATTTTGGATGATCCTCCATTGTTAGAAGAGGATGCTGAAGTTTTAATTCGAGAAAAAATACTTGATCATGATGTTACTACTACACGCACAGGTAATCAATAACATAGATATTTGATTAAATATAAAAATCATTCATTCGAAGAATCACAATGGATTCACAAAACATCACTAATTCCACATTATCATCATTTGATTTTTGCTTATCATTCACAATCACATTAAATTCCAGTTTTCCAGTTCCATGCATGTTTTTTTTATTTACATGGCACATGCCTATGATTGTTCAGTGATGCGACATGTGATTGGCCATCCATGTCTATTTTATTTTTTATCAACTGAGGTCAGTTGCTCGTCAACTGTATAACATGCCGCCGAGTTGACAAGCAACTGACCTCAGTTGATAAAAAATAAAATAGACATGGATGGCCAATCACATGTCGCATCACTGAACAATCATAGGCATGTGCCATGTAAATAAAAAAAACATGCATGTAACTGAAAAACTGGAATTTAATGTGATTGTGAATGATAAGCAGAAATCAAATGATGATAATGTGGAATTAGTGATGTTTTGTGAATCCATTGTGATTCTTCGAATGAATGATTTTTATATTTAATCAAATATCTATGGTATTGATTACCTGTGCGTGTAGTAGTAACATCATGATCAAGTATTTTTTCTGGAATTAAAACTTCAGCATCCTCTTCTAACAATGGAGGATCATCCAAAATAGGAATGAGTGGTAAAATTCCTTTAAATGGTTTCAATAAACTGATATGAGAAGAATTATGAATATTCCAATGAGAAGGTATATCTAATCTAAAAGCATTCTCATTAATTTTTTGAATAATACGGAAAGGTCCATGATAACGTGGTGCAAGTTTTACCTTAGGATGTTGTAGAATATTTTTCAAACGTCGTTTAATTATGCGTAACCAAACATAATCATTTTCATTAAATTATTTAGCTGCTCGTTTCTTATTAATATTACGGGTATAACGTTCCTGACTCTTTTTAATATGCTCATGAACCTCATGAAGTATAATATGATCTTGTGCAAAAGAATCAGCCATAGGTATGTCAGTTTGAATGATAGACATGGGAGTAGGAAGCTTTTTACCATACACAATTTCATTTGGTGCACGTCCAGTAGTGGTATGTGTTGGGTTATTATATGCAAATGGGAGTAAAGAAAGTTTCTCATCCCAATTAGTTGGATTATCTAAAGAATAACAACGTAATAGATCCAAAATAGTACTATTCGTAGCTTCACTTTGCCCATTACTTTCAGGATGAAATGCAGAACTAAAATCTATTTTAGAGCCTAAATTTTTAAATAATGCAACCCAAAAGTGATTACAAAAACGAACATCACGATCGGATAAAATTACTTTTGGAAAACCATGATGTGGAAAAATACATTTAATAAATAATTTGGCAGCTTGAGGTGCAGAAAGAGTTTTTGTACAAGGAATGAAATATGCTTGTTTACTAAACCTATCAACAATTGTCCAAATCATATTATGATGTGATGAAGTTGTCGGAAGACCAGTAATAAAATCCATAGAAATTTGTTCCCATGGCCCATTAGGTATGGGAAGTGGCATTAATAATCCAAATGCTTTACCATGATGTCTTTTGACACGTTGACAAATAATGCATTGGGAAACATATTGTGTAATATCCTTTTCCATATTTGGCCAAAAGAAGAATTCTTTACATGTAGAAACAGTACTTTGTATGCCCCTATGACCCATATATGGTGGTTCATGCATCTCTTTCATAACAAATTCTTTAAAATCTTGTGTAATACATAGCTTATGATCAAAATACAAGAATCCATTATGAAATGTGTAATGGTCTTCACTAAATGTAGTAGAATTATTGAAAGCATTCCATGTTTGTGAGAAATATAAATCAAATGCATATGTAGGAATCATGTCATGAAATGAATGAATATGAACCACAGAAATGTTATTAATAAAAACAATATTTGTTTGTGGGGATGGAAAACGACTCAGGACATCAGCTACAACATTAGCTTTGCCAGGTTGATATTGAATCATAGGCTAAAAATTTTGTATGTATGAAGCCCATTTGATATGTCGATCTGAAATCAATGGTTGATTGAGTAAATGTTTAATAGCTTGTTGGTCGGTTTTTATTATGACTTCTGTACCCATGAGATAATGTTTCCAAATTTTTAAAGCATGTACAACTGCCAAAAGTTCTTTATCATATGTACTGTAGTTCTTTTCAGAAGGTTTAAGCTTCCTACTTTCAAATGCAATGGGATGATCATTTTGCATCAATACAGCACCTATACCTGAGCCACTAGCATCTGTAACTACATGGAAAGGTTGTGTAAAATCAGGTAATTGCAAAACAGGTGCATGAGAAAGTGATTGTTTAAGTTTTTCAAAAGATTGTTGTTGTGGCAATCCCCATGCAAATTTTAACTTTTTCTTTAATAATAAAGTGAGTGGGAGGGCTAAATAAGAAAAACCTTTTACAAACTTTCTATAAAAACTAGCTAATCCAAGAAAAGAGCGAACATCATTCACCGATTGTGGTATAGGCCATTCTTTAATTACTTTAATCTTCTTTGGATCTACATGAACTCCTTGACTTGAAACAATATGGCCTAAGTACTCTAATTCTCTTTGGAAAAAGTAACTCTTTTCAGGATTTGCATAAAGTTGGTTGGTGCGTAACAAATTAAAAACTATTGCTAAATGCTTTTCATGGTCATCATCATTCTTACTATAGACAAGTATGTCATCGAAGAAAACAAGAACAAAAGCTTGGTATTCAAGAAAAATATTATTCATCATGCGTGCAAATGTAGCAGGTGCATTGGTAAGTCCAAAAGGCATTACCATGAATTCAAAGTGACCGGTCTGAGTTCGAAAGGCAGTCTTAAAAATATCATTTGGTGACATTCTTATTTGATGATACCCAGATTTAAGATCAATTTTACTAAAGACACGTGCTCCACGAAGTTTATCTAATAAATCATCTATCCTAGGAATAGGATATCTATTTTTTATTGTGATCTGATTGAGTGCTCGATAATCAATGCACATCCTATAAGTCTTGTTCTTCTTCTCTACTAAAAGAACAGGTGCTCCAAAGGGAGAAGAACTAGGCCTGATAAGTCCTTTGTGAAGTAAATCCTTAACTTGATTGGTTATTTCTTGTTGATGCAAAGGTCCATGCGTATAAGGTGCTTTATGGGGAGGAGAACTACCAGGAATTAAGTCTATACTATGATCAAGGGATCCTCTCGAAGGTGGTAGTTTAGAAGGAAAGTCAGCCATAAAACAATCCTTATAAGAATCCATAAATGATTTATGGGTATTAGGAAGTGTATGTATATAATCGACTATGTTATTGACAAAACCAATACATGAATTGTAGCCTTTTCGGAATGCACGTTTTACTTGTGTATGACTAATTAATGGGAATGGTTGGAAATCATGTATTGCAGACAAACAGATATCTTGATTGTTAAACTTAAAACGCATGGTGTGTGTATGATAATCAATGCATGGATTATAATGGTGACGAAAAGGCATACCAAGTATAACATCATAGGACTGCAAAGGAGCAATTAAGAATGTGCGTTTATCCATGTATGAGCCTATACAAATTTGAACATTATGCACTTCACTTGTAACATTATATCTGTTTCCTTGGAATGCAGCCTTAACTTTGTACATAGAAGGAAGTGGGGTTAATTGGAGATCTTTGACTAATATGTGAGAACTAAAGTCATGTGAACTAGCATCATCATGTAAAATATTAACAACTTTACCATTAATAGTACCTTGCATGCAAAGTAAAGAATGAATAGAAATTGTGTTACCCAAGGTACTTAGATCCTGCTCCAATGCGTCTTCTGTCCAATCAGGTTGAATGTCTTCAAATTGAATATCTTCAGGAACCACCTCCATGTTATGTACTTTAGCTCCGCCAGGTTGCATGTGGTTAGTTGGGAACCTACATCTAGCTTTGGTATGACCAATCTTACCACAATTCCAACAAATGATACGGGACCTCTTTTGTTGGGCATCCATCGTCGTAGTTTGAAAGGTTGGAGGTTTGGTAGGGTGTAAGGGGTTTGTCTTGGGGATTGGGAAAAAAGTGTATTGAGGAGGTCGTTGAAAAATAGGTGGTCGTTGAAAAGTAGGTGGACGTTGAAAAGGAGGAGAAGAAAAAGTAGAAAAGGAACGCTTGAGTGGAAAAGTGGGTTTGATTAGTTGTGGTCGTTGACGTGTTTGTTGTAAGCGAATGGACTTAGTGATAGATTGAAATTCTTTCTCAGCATCATGTGCAAAAGAAATAGCTTCATAGAGCGTCGTCGGACGTAAGGTGTTGAGCTTAGCTTGGATTCCCATCTCCAAACCATCTTCATATTTCCGCTGTAAAGTATCTTCAGGAATCATTTCAAGTGAACGTATAAGTAATAAACGTTGCCAAAAACGTTCAGTATAGGTAGAAACAGTATCTCCATCTTTCCATCCAAAAGTCGTCCAAGAGCGACGGGCATGTAAGTGAAACTGAGGAGGAAGGAAGGACTCCTTGAGCTTGTCTTGAAAGGCTTGCCATGTGGTGGGGCGATCTGTGCTATGGTGCAAAACATTCCACCATAACTGAGCCTTTCCCACTAAGTAGTTGGTTACAAATTTCACTTTTTCCTGTTCAGAATAAGATTCATCAGAGTAGAAATCATCAAACTGGGATAACCATGAGAGAACAAATTGGCCATCGTTTCGTCCGTCAAATCGTGAAAATTGGAAATTTTTGGCACCAATCTTGGATTGTGTTCCTTGCTCTTGGGCGGTAATAATGGCCTTCACTACCCGGACTAGGTTATTGTCATCGCTTTTTAGTTGTTGGAGTGCAACATCATGTTCTTTTATTTCATTTTGGGCATGTTGAAGTTCATGTCGTAAAAGTTCGACTTGTTGCTCAATTGATACCCCAGGGAGGGGTGAGGAACTAAAATCATCGATATTTTGAGTAGTGTCCATGGCCGTATGGAAAGATGCAAAACCTAGGTCTGGACCAGACGGTTGAGATGGACGCCGATTCGCGAACGGACTGGATGCCACAAAGCGCAATCAAACGCCGCAACTGGATCAGACGGCTAAGATGAACGCCGAATCGCGAACAGACCCGAATGCTGCAAATCGCAATCAAACGCTGCAACCACCTCCGCGAACGTCTTGGCTCTGATACCACTATCGCCCCAGGTACCACAGACGCACGAACGCAGAGAATAACAGACGTACGAACGCAGAGAAAAAAAATACTCAAAGACAGAAAGAGATAAGAGACGACACCAAATTGGGTACAATCTCCCCCCACATGCGCTGATGGACACTCTACCAAAGCATGCGTATTTATAGTAAATTCCTATTACATCCTGAATAGAAGATACATGAGGGCCGCGCTCCGAAAAGTGTGTTTTTGCTTTATTTACAAGTTCGTAGTTTTCTATTTTTACAAAAACATCGCTTTCTAAAGCGATCCATTATTTTTTACAAAAATAACTAAAAATAACCATCTTCTAAAAATATTCTTCTAAATATCTCCAAGTCCATGCGCGTTCACACCCTCATGGATCTTCACCAGCTAAATCAAAACACAAAACACATTAAAATCCTCAAGGCATTACACCTTCATTCCAAATATCCCATAAAGTATAACATTGGGTGGTTGGGCCTTTCACCTCTTGAAGCGAGGGCGAGGGTTCAGCCCCCACCGGCAACATGTAAGGGACATGTTATCATGGAAACCTTGTATCTTGTGGCTGATGTGCCACCGTTTGTCTTGCTTCGCGGTAGTTGTGACTGCCGTTTAACCCAACTATGTAACCCCTCTTCTTGTGGGATAAGGGGGGTCCCATGGGTACTATGCCCTTTCTTGTACAGTTGCAATTTCAAAGTTAAAGGATGGAGGAGTAGGCCTTGGCTGAACCTCCATTTAAAAAAAAATGAAAATAAAAACTGTTTTGATGAACATGCTCAATAAGTACATAGTGAGTCAACCTATCGATAGTACTTTGGGAGTAATAGAATTCCGTCTGGAACAACATGTTTTTTTCGGGTCATTGAGAGGCACGTATGACGTACGCGTGCACGCGCTGAGAAAAAAACCTCACGAGTTTTTCCAAACTTCCTCGGACCTCCACAGTCCACTCCTTCTCCATTTTCATCACGCAGAACATACGTGTTTCCTTCAGAGTTTCATATTGACGAGTCCTCCCGGATCCATCCAGATATTGCCGAGAGAGAGAGAGAGAGAGAGAGAGAGAGAGAGAGAGAGAGAGAGAGAGAGAGAGAGAGAGAGACGCGCTCAATGGGGATGGAGAGAGAAAGAAGAGAGAGAAAGAGAGGCACAATGGAGAGAGAGAGAGAGAGAGAGAGAGAGAGAGAGAGGCACATTGATCATCACGACCAAATCAAACAAACAGAAAGAACTAAAGAGAACACGGCAGCCTCTTTGCCCCACATTCCTCCTTCCCAAGCTTTGACCGCTCCACAAGCCGCCTCCGTCTGATATACGAGGTATATAGTATACGCAGAAGTACTCAAGAAATTTTGTGTCGGCCTGCTTGCTCTAGAGGAGACCTCTTCTCTTGTAAATAGGCCTTCTGAGTTTTTCTTCTTGGATGACTGCTCATAGGCCTAATAAACCGTATCTCGTCCTTCCTTTAAGCTGTTTATCACGCTGTACATATCAATAATCAAACAATAGTTTTTCGAGAAGCTATTGTCAGACAAACAAAACCATCAGCTTGGTCAATCCCAGATTGTCGATTCTATTCCTGAATTCTACTCCTTCTTGCGGTTACAGCTCAATCAACGCAAATTGGTTAGGATACAGATCCTATTAAATTATATCTGGCCATCGCCAGAGTCTATCCGAATCACAAGCTGCCAAGCACGTCCGCGTGCTACAAGCTTAGCTCCCCGTCTGGCCTGGTCTTGATCGACGGATAAGATATCTCTGTTGGAGCAGGATTAGCTAAAACTTCGTCCAGCTCGGTGGCTGCTTCCATCAGACGCCATTAAAATCAATAAGAGAAGCACGAAAAACTGAGATTCTTGTTTTAGGGGTGTATTATGAAAAAGTCTGCAAGAGGATGTATACTGGATTTGATAGGACTCGTGGTCTCGCTCGTGCTAATTCAATGGGAAGCCATGGAAACTTATGCATATGCAGCGGCGTCGGTGCAGATGGACTTGGTCTACAGGTACGCAGATGACATGGGAAAAGTATCCGACTGGCGGACTATGACGATGGAGCAGCATGACAAATTGATGCGACGAGACCAGTTACGACACGAGGCGCGCAGAAGAGGCTTGCTCGCCATGTCGCTTTCACCGTCTAATGAGACTGCGGATCTGGAGATTCTAGGAGGGTGAGCACATCATCTACCTTAGTCTGCAAATTGCGATATTAAGTTTCATCTCTGTACCTGAAGGGGAATAGGATACATGCATGTATTTCTGTGATAACGTTTAGTTTCATTCTCCCATCATAGCAGGCAAATTCAGAACCACATGAAATTCATCAGATTCTGAATGCTGGAAAACGCTTGAACAAATAGAATGCGACTGTACGAAGGGAAAGAATATGTAAATTTCTTGTACGTAGTCTGTAAATTGTAACGATCTCAGAATAATGTTTCCTTTTATAAATTGATCGTAGGCAAGTACTTAGACCTCACAGTTTTGATGATTTTAAAGTGGATGATTACATGAGATGAATGGTGGTTCAGATTATATTGCAGCGCTTGATCCGTTGCCGGACAGTAAACTGCAATCTTAATTATTGTAGCGAGAATTTCTCGCACGATGGCTTTCCAGAACTTGCGAAAAATAGCTACTTAATCCTCCGAATCCGTGATTATTTTTAATCAGAAATAGTGATTACATGTTCATTTAAACGTATCCCGAGTGAATCAGAAATATCAGGTTTACGCAAAATTATAGATTTGAAATGATGGAATGTTTTTCACTCGATTTCTCCTGTTACATTTCTCATTGTCTGCGGCCTCTCGTTTTATTATAGACTACACTATGCTATTGTCATGATTGGCACACCGAGTAAGACCTTCCTGGTAGCATTGGACACTGGCAGCGATCTCCTCTGGGTACCTTGCGATTGCCAGCAGTGCTCTCCAACGAATTGGGCCAGCTATGGAGTCCAAACTCAGGTGCGTTAGATATTAGTAAGCCATCAGTGATCAGCGCTCTCTCTGTTGTTTTATTTATTACATATAAAGATATACATAACCAAATTTCATGTTCTTCCCTCTCTACATGTCATTCGCTGACTTGACGAAGGATGTCTTCGGGTTTTTCATCAGACCTTGTTTGCTTAATCAACAGCTTAATAATCCTCGCTTGCATTTACCTGCATATCGTCTGAAGGTTGTTTATGCCAAAAATTTTAAGTGTCTGGTATCGATAGAAATTAGTCATTTCGGATTTCGGCGGCTATGAATGAGTTGCATATGGAGATACACATAAGGGGGAAGAAATGTGCTCAGAACATGTTTTAGCTCCTACAGACAGACATCACCTTCTTTATTGAGGATCCACGGAATCTCTTTGTACAATCCCTTCGATGTGGTTCGCTATAATAAATATGAATATCAATGGCAGTGAACAGGAATTAGTGCTGATTATTGATGAATGAGATTTCAATCTCAGCACCTGTACTGAAACACACAGGCTTCTACATTCCAAACATTCTGCCCTTGTTATGTGTATTTTCAAATTCCATCTTCTAACCTCCCAGCTGATACATCTATAAGCTATGAATTATACTTAAACTAAGGAGTGCTCGCCCATGTTCAGATGATCATTCTATACATATTTGTTCAGAGGCTCTAGCTACATCAATATAAAATGTGTTTCTTATTAGTCGTCCAACAAGCGAATGGCCAGAAGTTCAAGTAGGGGTCTCATATTGACCAACCATCATATCGATGTATATGATGTAAGAGACAAATGAGGCGAACGTCCTGGGGCTTGTATAAAGTAACATAGGACTCGGGGACTGAAAAGCTCCAAGTTCTTGAGCGTGACTAGCACTCGCAGCCCTTTGTATGTGAGCTTTCGATGGAATTCGTTTCTTTCCTGAAATCATTTCAATGTATTCCTCTACATAGGACCTCTAGTCGATGAGGAATGGTTTTGAATGCTAACAAGATAAATAGTATGGTATGACATATGCTAAAGAACTCCGAAACGCTTTTATTCTCAATCAGGAGTGATGCTGCTTACCAATCATGAAGATCTTTTTGGTATTTTATGCCATGCTCTCTTTTCCTTTTTCTTTTTCACAGAGAGAGAGAGAGAGAGAGAGAGAGAGAGAGAGAGAGAGAGAGAGAGAGAGAGAGAGAGAGAGAGAGAGAGAGAGAGAGAGAGAGAGACTTGAATTTGCATTTTGAAATTTGCAGGGACTTGAATTTGCTGTCTACGGTACCTCCAGCTCCAGCACCAGTAAGAATCTCAGCTGCACAAATTCCCTGTGCTCCAGCAGTGTCGCTTCTCCGTCAAGCGCTTGTTCAAGTAACACCCAAGCATGTGAATACACAATCAAATACATGTCCTCCGACACATCCACATCTGGATTCATCGTTCAAGATGTTCTTCATTTAAATTACGAGGCCCCAGAAAGTGGGAACACAACCGCTTCCATCTACTTTGGGTAATATGATGAACCTGTGTTGTTTATCCAGATCTCTCTCTCTCTCTCTCTCTCTCTCTCTCTCTCTCTCTCTCTCTCTCTCTCTCTCTCTCACACACACACACACACACACACACATCCCTTTAATATCTTCTTTATTTTGCCAGGTGTGCTCAATTACAAACAGGAGATTTGCTTCAAGGTGTTGCTCCGAATGGTTTGTTTGGTCTGGGACCAGAAGACATCTCGGTACCTAGCACCTTGGCCAGAAATGGAGTGATCAGCACGAATTCTTTCTCCATGTGCTTCTCATCTGGAGACTCGTCTGGAAGGCTTGTGTTTGGAGTTGAGGCTTTAAGTGGAATCCCAAGTACCCCCCTTGTACCCATCAACCCGAGGTAATCTAAAGCCTGATTTACTTAAGCCTTATTTCTTCGTTTATAAGTTCTAACATCAACTTTTTCTCTGAAACACGTGATGGCGTGTAACAATGGGTCATAATTCTTCTGTGTTTATGATATTTGTCAGCGTTTACTACGTGATTGCAACCACGAAGTTTTCCGTCCATGGCAACTCAGTGGATGCGTCAGAAAACCTGATCTTTGACACTGGAACGTCCTATACGACCCTCCCTCCATCGACTTACCAAAGTCTTGGTGAAATGGTAAGCACCCTCGACAAATATGTGAACACTATATTATAGTCCAGTGTAGTTTATCGAATAAAGGTGAAAGTTTTAATTTGCATTATTGTATATTTTGAAATGAAACAGCGCCGCACGCGCGCACACACACACACGCACGCACGCACACACACAAACACACATCTAGCAAGTACTTTTCTGGTGTAGGCCACCGATTTCAATAAACAAATCGACAAGTCGTCTGTTGGCATCAAGTTGTTAGAATTTTCATCCGAACATCACAATCCTAACTACCGTGACTTCACTGTTGAGGGAATGAGAAGACCTTCACTTTAAGCTTGGTGGAGAAAGCATGAATAGGTAGTGGTTTTACATTATACTTCCTACTTTATAATCCAATAGGCTTGCTCTCAATGAGTCTGTGGGCCTACTTTAGATGATTACCGGAGACGTCTGAATCCTCATAGGCTCATACCACCAAATTTGTACGGTGCTTTCCGTAAACTTCTACAACCCCTAATATTGACCTGCATTTGCAACGGTCGTTTTAGCATTCGATTAATTACAGCGGATTTAACGAACTTTTAACTACCTGTATCTTCATGATAATTAGATGTAAGCACTTGCATTAAGAACAATAGAACTTACTCAGCTATGCTCACACTATGTCCTTCCCAGATGAACAATCAGATCAATGCTCCACAGTTCCAACTGAACGGCACATTCGATTACTGCTGGAATACCAGGTACTTCTTTGTATCCGAGTCTCGGATGTTTTGCCCTAGCAGGCTGCCAGTACGGGATACTCTTACATGTGCGGAGATAACGGTGCGATTAATATTCTTACAACCTGTGCATTCTCCATTGCAGTGATTCCAGCATCTTGGACTCGCTTCCAACCTTAACGATCACGTTCAATGGAGGAAGTTCCTGGGATGTGTCAGACCCTTATGTGCGCTTTGTTGACTCAAAAGTAAGTTTATGCATACATTTGTCCTCTCTTATCCACTTTTTTCTACGTATTTATGAGGTCTGTTTAATGGTTAGAGATCCTTTCTTTGACACAGGGAAATGTAGTGTTCTTCTGTCTAGGGATCACACCGAGCTCGACTGGGATCATTGGGCGTAAGTCTCTCTCTCTCTCTCTCTCTCTCTCTCTCTCTCTCTCTCTCTCTCTCTCTCTCTCTCGTGCACGTTGTACATATTGTTGCCTCAAACAGTGGTTTCTTTTCTAGTTGTTTATGTGAATTTGAAAAGATGTCTGGAGCCGGTGACTTGACTTGTGACGGCTCACTAATGTATCTCTTTGAAATACAGATAACTTCATGGGGGGATATGAATTCTTTTTCAACCAACAAGCAATGTCTTTTAGTTGGGCGCCATCCACATGTAAGCGTTCAACAATTTCTTCATCTACTTTAGTGTTGTCTTGCTGAGAATCTGTTTTATCGAAGAGAATCACCATGTTCTGCTTCCTTTGCAGGCTACACTCTAAATTCATCCACTATAGGGAGCCCTCAAGATGCGCCTAATTTTGTAACTAGGGCTTCCATCCAGAATTCATCGGTGGCATTAAAAGCACCTCTGTCCATTTCATCACTTTTCATAACATACCTTCTCATAGCATTCATTGGTCTCCTCTGAATGGAAACCCTTTGTCAATATTTATACATGAATGACCTCTATCTCCCCCCCACACACACACACTCACGCACACACCCGCATACCATACTCTTAACAACCATGATGTAGAGATAACTGGGAGATTATGATGACATTGTATAGTAATTCTTTTTCCTGGGATACAGAAATAAAATCAATGTGTTGAATCCTTGATCAGAAACTCCGTTTTATTATAATGAAATAAGCTATGAAAAGGCATAACACCTTATTTACAGGCATCTCCATGCTTATATTCTTTGTTCCCTCATTTGACTTGGGGCAATCATCCTTCCTCAATTTCACATATGTAGGTAAAGGTGTACTCAATTCCTTCCCACCCTATGTATCGAACCTGTGAAGTACTTTGGATATGTACTCACTTAATTTTCCATGGATGAAAAATTTCCACACAATGACAAGTCCATGTTTCTTGTGGACTATGGTTCATTTGAAAGTCCCACATATGTTTGTCATTTAAATTGTGTCAAAATAATCAAAACATTCTCCAAAATTTTATGCATACCTTGTTAAATTAAAAAGACTAAAATCAACAATGTGCAAATGGTTAAAAAGATAAAGTTTATTTATTCATAATAAGAATTACATGAATATGCTTACAATGCTCATGAATGTTCAGGACACTTTTGAGTTCTCTGATGAGTTGCGAAAATTTACCGCCTTTGCCAAAATACAAACTTACCTTATTCCACAAACTACAAATTTACCTTATTCCCTAAAGTACTCTAGTGGGATAATCTAGCCCTATGGATATGGTTTGGTAAGACCCGTTTAAGATGTGTTCTTCAAATTTTTGTAAGAAAGTTAGTACAACAAATTTTTATTGATATATTTTGGTAGTGATGTGTGTGAACACACTTAGGACTGATGGGGCACTTTTTCCCTCTTTAGAAGGTTTTTTTCCCCAGATTGTATGTATGCCTATAACCCTACTAGGTTACTTATCTTTCTACATTCACTTGGTAATACATTTAGAATTGTGTGTTGTGCTCCAAGCTTCTTCTTGTGCTTCCACAGACCTCAAACTCCAACAATTGGTATTAGAGTAGGTTGCCGCTTCATCTAGGGCATTGTCGACACCCCTCCGATCACAGTCTCAGAATCGCACGAAATTTGGTGAGCATACGCAGCTCGTTTCCACCTTCCAACACACTATCGCAATGCCTATATAGGCAATTTCATCTTTTTGTGCCAAACATATATACAAGTTTCGATTCTCTAGTATAAGCGCCTCAAAGTCCGGTATAGGTTTTAGTAGAGCTTGATCGGGTTTCTATTCAAGTTTTTGAGATACAGTTATTTTTTTGCATCAAGGTATTTTATTCAATGGCCATGGCTGAAAGCAATGATGTCTTCCATATGTTGGCTATTGAGGATAAGTTGGATAGTACCAATTACCCATTATGGGTATATATGATGCATCATGTATTGGTCACAAAAGGACTATGGAATATTGTATAGGGTGTTCAAAAACAACCTACTACACTTGCAAATATAGTTATTGAAGGTGATGCAGATGGTGTTGAAGATGACATCTTCAAATTCATATTTGTGTTGCGCTTATTGCTACACCTACTGTAGGGAAACTTTGATGGGATGGGAGAGATGCTCAGGCACATGCATTGATAGCTTTGTTTGTCAAATGTGCCATTGTCCTCATATTCATTCTTGCAAAACAACAAAGGATGCTTGGGATACACTTACCACTTTGTACCAGGCAAGAAATGAGGCTCATGTTGCTTACCTCTGAAAACAATTGGAGAATCAACACATGAATGAAGGAGATTCTATGGATAATGTTTTGACAAAGATCAAAGATTTGAAGGAACAATTGATTTTTGCTAATGATGTCTTGCTAGAGAGTTTATTTGTGCAAACTTAACTAAATGGCCTTTGAGATTCATATCAAAGCTTTGATTCTACTCTTTGTTTGATGATGATAGGAAATCTAGAGCTAGTCTCTATTTTTTTGTTGGAAGATCGATCCATACACAATAGGTCCATTATGCGTGTAGCAGATCAAGCTTTCTTAGACAGCAAAAAGGGCAAAGGTAAATAGAGCTCATCTACTAATAAGTAGAAACTTGTTAATTTTACACGGTAAAAGAAGGAAGAGAAAAATGAGAAGAAATAAAAAAAGTAGAAATTATTTTGAAAATTCTATAAAGGAAATGATTATGTCATAAATTGATGTTGGAGTTTGATGTCTACAGAAGCACACAAACAACACAAGGAAGAAGAAGAAGCTTAGTTCACAAAAAGAAGTAAGCCCAAAGCTTTGCGGAAAGCTTCAAACTTCCCCCTAGGTAGCGCCTTTGTGAAAAGGTCTACAACGTTGTCCTCTGTAGGCACATATGCCAAACTGATCTCTCCAGTAGAGAACCTCTTCCTGACAGAATGATAGTGCATCTCTATGTGCTTAGTGCGAGCATGGAACATAGGGTTCCTCGCAATTGCCAATGCACTCTGACAGTTAGTGAAGATGGTGGTGGTAGAAGACTGACCAACACTCGAATCAGCCATAAGGCTTCTAAGCCACACACACTCAACAATTGCTATGACAGTTGCCCTATACTCAACCTCACAACTGGAAGTGACCATAGTAGGTTGCTTCTTGATCAGCCAACATATACATAAGCTACCAAGCATGAAGCAAAAGACACTAATGGACACATGAGTGTCATAACAACTAGCCTAGTTAGAGTCCAAAAATGCATGTAAATCTAGCAATAGTGACTCACCCTTGGGATAAAACAATCCAAGTAGCTGGTTACTAGTCAAGTGGTGAAAGATGTGCTTAACCACTTGCCAATGCTTGACACCTGGGAAGTGCATAAACCTGCTCATCTGTGAGACACTAAAATGAATATCTAGCTGAGTAATGCATAAGTAAATCAAGCATCCAATAGCCTATTGATAGAGAACACAAATGCATCTCCAATATCATGAAGACTCAATCATAAAAGTGTCTCAATAGGAGTAGCAATAGGTGTTTAGTCTTTAAGGCCAAAATGCTACAATATTGTGTCAATATAGTTTGCTTAACACAAAGCTATTCTGCCATCAACTTGCATAAAATCAATGTCCAAATAATGATGAAAATGCCCCCAAATTTGATATCTCAAATGAGGCATGCAGATTAGCCTTAAAATTAGCAATATGCTTCTCATGAGGACTAGTGAGTAGCATGTCATCAACATACACAACAATGATAAGAAGCACACCATTTGCATGCTTAACATATAAGGTTCTCTCAGTTAGAATGTTCTCAAAACCATGTGCAATCAAGTAGGCATGTATCTTTTCATACCAAGCACATGGTGCTTGCTTCAAACCATATAATGCTTATGTCAACTTGCACACTTGGTTTTCATGCCCTTTTTGCACAAAGTTATGAGGTTGAAAAACATACACTTCTTCATGCAAGTTAGCATTCAGAAATGCAGTTTTAATGTCCAATTGATGTACATTCCAACCATGATTAGCTCCAAGTTCACAAATGCTATGAACAGTAGTCATTCAACAAGTAGAAGCAAATGTCTCATCAAAATCAATGTGCATAACCTTTTGCAATAAGTCTAGCCTTATACTTGTCAACTGTTCCATTAGGCTTACACTTTCGCTTGTATACCCACTTAGTGCCAATGGCCTTCTTGCCAGGAGGCAAGTCACATAAAACCCAGGTACCATTCTTCATTATAGAATCATATTCAGATTGCATAGAAGCCATCCAATTTTTTGAATTTTGTGCTTCATCGAATGGAATAGGCTCATTTTTATCACAGAGACTAGAGGCATCCATAACATAGTAATCTGATGCAAAAGAAGCACTATGAGAGCTAGAACGAGTATGATACGATAGAGGTGCATCTAATTTGCTACCACACAAAGTCTACACTAGCCATTTTGGCATAGTTTTTGCCTCCTGAATATCAGTTCTTTCATCAACAAGTACATCATGTAAATCTACATCAGAAATGGAATGATCTGCATCATCACATGAAACCTATAAAGACTGAGAAGTTGCCTCATTAGCACCAAAACTAGACTATTCACCTGTAAAAAGAGGTAGCAAAGTGTCATACATGTCTTTGGATCTAATTGATGTCTCCTTAGTACATATAAGTACTCTTCCACAAAAAAAACATCATAGCTAACCAAAATGCATTTACTCTGTGGATGATACAAACGATAGCCTTTGCTTTGAAAATTGTACCCAATAAAAATACATTTCACTATTTTATCATTCAATGTCATGTGTTGTTGTTCAGGCACCAATGCATATGCCAAACAACAAAAACATGCATGTGAGCAACAAATGGCTTGTGACCATGCCAAGCCTCACATGGAGTGATAGACTACAATGCTTTAGTGGGACACCTATTAAGTACATATGTTGCACACATAACAACCTCAAGCCAGAAACTATGTGTAAAGCCTCACTTTTGACCATACACCTTGCCATCTCCATGAGTGACCTATTCTTCAGTTTAGCAACTCAATTCTGTTGATGTGTATATGGCATTGTACACTAATGTTTTATCCCACATTCAACCTAAAGTGCATTAAAATCAGAGGACGTATATTCCACCCCTCGATTAGAATGGAGGATGCCCATTTTCATGGTGATAGATTTTCAACCAAAATAAAAAACTGTTTGAAGCACATAAACACTTTAGAATTTGCTTTTAATGGATATACCCATGCATGCGTGGAAAAATCATTAATGAAAGTCACAAAGTAAAGATAGTTTCCAAAAGAGGGTGTCTTCATAGCACCAGAAACATCGCTATGAACAAGCTGCAATTTCTGAGTAGCTTGAACTGAACCATCTTTTGGAACAAGGAACGGTGCATTTTTTATGGAATACAGCCTTCACATACATGTTTACAAGGTGCCTCAAGTTTTGGTAGAGAGGACACCATTTCATAGTTGTGTAGGTGTAGCAAACTAGCAAAATTCAGATGGCCAAAGCGTGCATGCCAAAGCTTTGCATCTGAAAAATCTTGAGAATCATGTACTGCACATGCTGAATCATTCATAGATTTTTCATAGTCTATGAGCTTATACAACCCACAACATAAAATGCCAGAAGCAATAATGATATCGCCATTTGACATATCATGAACTATACATTTGTCATCAACAAATTTCACAACCAAGATAATCTTCGCTAAGGCTAAAACTAGTAACAGGTTCTTCTTGATCCCTGGCATAAATAAACACTACAAGGAATATAGGGGCATAGCGACAATCAATGCGACACATTTTCATCGCTACATGATCATGAATTTCATCGGACGAGGCATCGGTCATGCATTGTTGTATACATGATGCTATTCTCCACGTTATTTATGCCATAATTCTTGATGCTTCTAACAATGTTCCTGAGGGCATTGCTAGATTAGCATTGCTTATGTGATGAAAAGGCAAGCGTCGCGTATGTGATGCTCATTTGTGTTGCTTAGGCCACGATGATGGGGGTCGATTATCCACAAATTGTATGATTGCATACATGATGCTTTTACATTGCTTATGCGACAAGGAATCTTGATAAAAGTAAGAAAAACATCGGATCACTCTTCGATCATGATTTTACATGCAATTGATCGAAGAGCCCTCCAACATTCAGATCTACACTATGCTTAAGAGCTCCCACAATCTCTTCCTGAATCTCTCTCTTTTCTAATCTCTATCTCTCTCTCATATTGTCTCTTTCTCTCTCTCTCCCTTGATCTTTGTCTCTCTCTCTCTCTCTCTATCTCTCTCTCTCTCTATCTCTCTCTCTTTTTCGCTCTCTTTATTGCAGGTTATTCAAAAAGTCCACCAAGCATAAAATATGGCCAATTATTATAAGTAAAATTTTCATTGTTTGTACTTTAAGAAAATAAAGAAGCAAGGTCATATATATTTTGTAAAAATGATTTTCTTCAAATAGAAAGAAAAAACAAAAATGAGAAATAGAAGCATTTACTTCAGCAAGTAGTGGAGGCCAAAAGAGAATCAATCCAAAAACTTAAATGAACGTGAAGAGTGGTTGCTCAAAGTGTGGAGGTATTATGAAGAAGAGCTCACAAAGTCATCATGAGAGCTCATGGTCAGTTGGCTACAAAAGAGGTAAGGGAGGACACTCAGGGTGAGAGGAAGAAGGCACTAAAGTCCCCTTGTAGGTAGTTCATTTGGTTTCAGTCATTTCGTTTTCTACAGTCTCATAGATTATGTCCAATCGCTCACCATTTCTGGGTAACCTGATTGTGAGAGTCATATCTCTCAATGTATGTATCCCTTTTTAGATTTTAGACATTCGTTATAAAGCTTATCAAATGCACTTCCTCTATCTAATTCATGATGCTAAAAACTTAAGAACTAAGAGAGCATGATGAACTCAGAGAGGCTAAAAACTTGTCTTTGCTAAAAACTTAAGAACTCAAAGCATGCTCTCTGAGTTCTTAAGCTTTTAGCAAAGATCTGTTTTCAGCCTAACTGAGTGGACATGAAGCGTGTTTTAAGGCAAAGATTTGCCAAACCAAAACTACTCCAAATTGATTGTTTAATAGCTCATTTGAAAGCTAGTCTAGTTTGAGTGACCAAAGCCTAAAGTTCATTGTGTTCTTCAATTGATGTCAGGTTTCATTCTAAGGTTTAGTTATAGGTAAAAGTCTTGATCTTGAGAAGGTCTTCTACACTTTTCGATGTGCATAGGAGAGGAATTCTCCAATAGTTGGCATCAGAGATCAATAATAGAGCATTGGAGCTTGAAGAGGCAAAGCATTGGAATCGAAGTAAAGCAAAGGAGAAGCTACAAATCAAGGGGGAGCTTTGTAAAGTCAAGAAAGAGCACCACAACATATTGAGATAAACTTCAAACTTGGAAGTTTTCAATGGCTGATTTAGGACAACAAGTTGAGAAGTTAGATCAAGATAATTTTCGGACTTGGAGGTATAGAATGAAAAATTACCTTAAAGGTAAATTTTTATGGAGTCTAGTTATTGGAGATGACCCACAATGAGTGGATCTTCAAGATCCCAACATTACTCCAGCACAAATGAGACAATTTGTAGATTGGCAAGAGAGCAATCGAAGGGTGATGTTCCTCATTTAACAAGTTATTTCTAACAGTATGATTGGTCATGTGCAAAACCTAGAGATAGCCAAGGAAGTTTGGGAAGCATTGGAGAAGGCGTATGCTACCTCAACAAGGTCTCAGAAGATGCAACTCAAGAATGAGCTCAAGAGCATGAGAAAAATCTCAAACCAAAGAATTAGTGAGTATACATTGAAGATCAAGGAGCTTTGAGATCAGCGAGCATCAGTTCGATGCAATATAGAAGAGGGAGACATTGTCCAAAGAGCCCTCAATGGCTTGAGGAGTGAAGGAAAGTGGAAGCCCCTCATCATAAACATTCTTTATAGAGATCCTCTACCAACATTCGAGGAGATTATACCAAATCTTGTGGTTAAAGAGGCTGCTAAACAAGGAGAAGGAAAAAAAGGTAAGGAAAACCATAGCCAAATGTTATAAGCAGGTCGGGGTAGAGGAAGGAACTTGAGAGGAGGCTTGAGAGGAAGCACTACAACATATGAGGGGCATATTGATGCCGATTATACCAATGGTCACTCGTGGCGCCGGTGTGCTCCGCTGCCATCGGTATAAGTGTCGGTATAAGCGTCGGTATAAGCGTCGGTATAAGCATCGGTATGAGCGTTGGTATAAGTGTCGGTAATTTGATGGAAGTTATCGATGCCCATACTGACGTCCATACCGAGGCCGACTTTTAAACATACCGGGAACCCGAGAGCAATGCTTCACTTTTTTGCGAGTGTTTGAGTACTGTTTGTCTTCTGTCGAACTTGCACGCGTGAAACGAATTGCGAACTGCATTGTCTTGTGCACACACACACACACAGATCTCTCTCTCTCTACACACACACACACTCTCCCTTGGTTTAGATCTGAGATCTTGGTAAGTAGTGCACGTACTGTTAGCCTTTGTCTTTCTCTATGCTTTAGGTCTTATAATTTCTCTTCTCTTTGATTTTGCAAAAGTTCTTTGGCGTCAATTGTTTGGAATTCGACGATAGATGAACACATTACGCTTTGACAACAACGATCCAAAAGAGGGACATACTTGTAAGTGATTGTTTTATTGTCTATTGATAGAGACAGAAAGAGAGAGAGATGAGAGAGAGAGAGAGGGAAAGAGAGAGAGAGAGAGAGAGAGAGAGAGAGAGAGTGAGAGATAAAGAATGATGAAACGAAAGGAAGATAGAGATAGGAAAATAGAGCATACACACACACATCTACACATTTACACATGCATACATACACACACATACATGTATACACACATGCATACATACACATAGGAAAATAGAGCATACATACACACACGCATACACACACACACATCTACACATTTACACATGCATACATACACACATACATGTACACACATGCATGCTTACATACACACACATATACACACATGCATGCTTACATACACACATATACACACATGCATGCATACACACACATACAAATATACATACATGCATACATACACACCCACATGCATACACACATACATACACACACATATATACACATATGCATACATACACATACACACACACATACACACATACATGCACACACATACATACACACATATACACACATGCATGCATACATACACACACATACACATATACACACATGCATGCATACATACACACACGTACACATATACACACATGCATAGCAAAATAGAGCATACATACCCACACACACACATTTACACATGCATACATACACACATACATGTACACACATGCATGCTTACATACACACACATTTACACACATGCATGCTTACATACACACACATTTACACACATGCATGCTTACATACACACATGCATGCATACACACACATACATACACATATACACACATGCATGCATACATACACACACATACACATATACACACATGCATGCATACATACACACACATACACATATACACACATGCATACATACACACACACATGTACACACATGCATACATACACACACATGCATATACACATATATACACACACATATATACACATATGCATACATACACATACACACACACATACATATACACACACATAAGCTAGTGTTTTAATTAAATATATAAATTTTTTATTTTATATATAAAATAGGATTAGGGTTTTAGAATTAGGGGTTTAGATTTTTATAGGTGTTTAAGTATTTAGGTTTTAGTATTTTAGGTTTAAGTCTAAGTCTTTCTGATTAGGGTTTTAGGGTTTGCACACCTACATAACATATATACACACATACACATACACATATAATACATATATAAAAAGTACTAGTGTTTTAAATAATTTAATTAAATATATAAAAACAAAATTAATTAAGTAAAAATATGAATATATAAATAAATATATATATATAATAGGGTTTTAGGTTTTAAGGATTAGGATTAGGGTTTTAGGTTTTTAGGATTAGGATTAGGGTTTTAGGGTTTAAGGAAAAAATGTAAATATATAAATAAATATATATACAAAATAGGATAATTATATAGATAAATAAATATAAAAAGTACTAGTCTTTTAAATAATTTAATTAAATATATATAATTAAATATATAAAAATAGAATTCATTATGAAAAAATCTGAATATATAAATAAATATATATATAAAATAGGCTTTTAGGTTTTTAGGATTAGGATTAGGGTTTTAGGGTTTAAGGAAAAAATCTGAAAAAATAAATAAATATATATATAAAATAGGATAGTTATATAGATAAATAAATATAAAACGTACTAGTGTTTTAAATAATTTAATTAAATATATATAATTAAATACATAAAAATAGGATTAATTAAGAAAAAATTTGAGTATATAAATATATATATATATAAAATAGGGTTTTAGGTTTTTAGGATTAGGATTAGGGTTTTAGGATTAGGGTTTTAGGATTAGGGTTTTAGGATTAGGGTTTTAGGTTTTAGGATTAAGATTAGGGTTTTAGGGTTTAAGGAAAAATCTGAATAAATAAATAAATATATATATATAATAAGATAATTTATTGATAAATAAATATAAAAAGTATTAGTGTTTTAAATAATTTAATTAAATATATATAATTAAATATATAAAAATAGGATTAATTAAGAAAAAATCTGAATATATAAATAAATATATATATAAAATAGGGTTTTAGGTTTTTAGGGTTAGGATTAGGGTTTTAGGATTAGGGTTTTAGGTTTTAGGATTAGGATTATGGTTTTCGGGTTTTAGGGTTTAAGGAAAAAATCTGAATAAATAAATAAATAAATAAATACACACATATATATATATATATATATATATATATATATATATATATATATATATATATATATATATATATATATATATATATATATATATATATATATATATATATATAATAGGATAATTATATTGATAAATAAATATAAAAAGTATTAGTGTTTTAAATAATTTAATTAAATATATATAATTCAATATATAAAAATAGGATTAGATAAAAAAAAATCTGAATATATAAATAAATATATATATAAAATAGGGTTTTAGGATTTTAGGATTAGGATTAGGGTTTTAGGATTAGGGTTTTAGGTTTTAGGATTAGGATTAGGGTTTTAGGGTTTTAGGGTTTAAGGAAAAAATCTGAAATAAATAAATATATATATAAAATAGGATAATTATATTGATAAATAAATATAAAAAGTATTAGTGTTTTAAATAATTTAATTAAATATATATAATTAAAGATATAAAAATAGGATTAATTAAGAAAAAATCTGAATATATATATAAATATATATATATAAAATAGGGTTTTAGGTTTTTAGGATTAGTATTAGGGTTTTAAGATTTAAGAAAAAATTTTGAATAAATAAATAAATAAATAAATAAATAAATATATATATATATATATATATATATATATATATATATATATATATATATATATATATATATATATATATAATAGGATAATTATATAGATAAATAAATATAAAAAGTACTAGTGTTTTAAGTAATTTAATTAAATATATATAATTAAATATATATAATTAAATATATATAGATTAGGGTTTTAAGTTTTTTTAGGTGTTTAAGTATTAAGGTTTTAGTATTTCAGGTTTAAGTAAGATTTTTAGGTTTAATAAAAAACAAATGATCTAGAATGCCCATATTGTAGCAGATGGCTTCTTTGGATCCGGAGGAGAGAATGGCATGTCCTTGCACTCAGTGCTAGTATCAAATTTATCGAAAACGACGGATTTGTACTGCACATCTTAGAGAGTATGGATCCTTTGATAGGAGTTGACTAGAAAACCTACGCTACCATTCGCATGATCCCCCAGGTGAGCAGATGGACCCATACGACATTGCACCAGTAACCTCTCGTGGACAAAAGAGAACAAAGAAGGACTTAGATGTACAAGCAATTACTAGTAGTATTACCCATAATGAACATATGGAAGAGATGCTCGAAGCATTTTATGAGATGGACGAAGATCATGATGGTGAAGAAGATGTCGAGAGTTTCATGGACACAACAGAATTTCCACGATCAGAAGTCGATGAAGAATATGAAAACATGCGAAGACTAGCTCGTTTACCACTTTAAAATGGAGCAAAGATATCTGTACTACGTGTGTCACTCGCGATGCTCAATCTGCAATCCATTTATGGATGGTTAGATAGTAGTGTCACTGAATTGTTCAGGTAAGTGGAGAACAAATTGGCTTTCATTGTTGTATCAAAATAACTTTATTTACTAATATCATTTTAATTGCTTATTGCAGGCTTCCTAAAGATCAATTTTTGCCAAAGGTCAATGACATGCCTCCAACATGTGGAGATGCAAAAAAACTTTTGCAGTCCATTGGAATGGATTGTACTAAAATTCATGCTTGTCCGAATGATTGCATTCTCTTTCGGAATGAATATGAGCATCTCCACATATGTCCAAAGTGTGGAGCAAATAGATTTAGATAAGACCTTGTAGGCGAAGCAATCCTGCAAAGGTTCTTTGCCACTTTCCTATCATTCCACGAATTAAGAACATGTTTATATGAAAATCTATAGCTGAGTTAATGTCATGGCATACAAAGAGCAGGTCTAGAGATGGTGTAATGCGAGTGTGTGCTGACTCTGATGCTTGGAAGCACATAGATAGTAAGTGGCCAGACTTTGCTAGTGAACCTCGGGCCATACGTCTAGGCCTAGCTATGGATGGAGTGAATCCATTTGGTTTACGTAGTTCTTCATGGAGCACATGGCCTGTATGTTTGGTGAATTATAACATCCCACCATGGCTCGCCACAAAGAAAGGTCATTTATTATTAGCTCTTATTGTACCAAGTAAGTATAAGGTAAAAAACATGGATGTATATCTTGCACCACTTGTGGAAGAACTGCGCATTTTATGGGATGGGATTACTGTGTGTGACATGTCTCAACCTATAAGAAAATGAGACGTGCGAGTGCAAGGCATACTTATGTGGACAATGCATGATTGGCCTGGTTATGGTGAATGTTCAGGTTTATCGATTTTGGGTTACCATGCTTGTCCCTTATGCGGACCATGACTCGAAGCACCCTATTCCAAAGCACTATGTAAAACTGTCTATGAAGGACACCATAGATATTTGCTTGATGGACATGTTTTACGTGAAGGAAAAATTGGTGGACAAGCGCAACGCCAAATGAAAGCTAGCAATTGGAACAATTGTGGGATTCAGAAAATTCAGTCACTCGCATGAAGCGGTTGTCTATTTTTCATGAACTCCCTTATTGGAGTGAATTGTTGATCAATCATTTGGTAGACCCGATGCATATTTTTAAGAATGTGAGAGAAAGCAAAGCACAAAGGGAGGGCTTAGAAGAGCAAGGTCGTATGCGAGAGTTGTGGGCAATTACTAAGCCCAACGGAACAGTATCGTTACCAAGAGCTCCTTGGGTGCCTCGCAGGATGGAAGAGCAACAAGTGAAGAAAACAATTTAAGAGTTTCGGACACCTACTGGATGCATGAGGTGTCTAAAGATTGCTTTCACACAAAACGACGATCTTGGAGGGCTCAAGTCTCATGATTGGCACAAGTTTTTACAGTTTGTGCTCCCTGTAGCCCTAAAAGATTGTCTTTCGGAGGATGTACGAAGAACCATTTACAAAATTAGTTCTTTAGTACGGTGGATCTCTTCTAAAGAGATAAATAAAGATAGCATAGAGAGTGTGAAACTCAATGCTATTGTTAGATGCTGAGGAGTGGGATTTGATTCGCGACGAGCAGCAGCAGACTCCTGACTGATATCGCCAACAGCGAGATGTTGCAGCCACACATTTAGATACGGTTGGACTATCACATTTGGGCAACGATAGATATGACACGATGCATCATGAGTTTGTAAGTACCATTTCATTTATTGAATTTATTTGTGTTAAGTTTCTCATGTATGTTCCTCTAATGTTTTGTATATTTGTTGCAGGAGCTGGCAATGGGTCGTCCTCCAACACGAACGGAAGAGGCTTACGGATATCAGCATGGATTGACTGCACTATTGGAGGACTTGGAGGGACGCAGTGCGGTCGTTTCATGGAAGCGTTTGCAATGAGATGATTAATTTATAAACTTGGTTTTTACTTGTTTGTAATTTCATTTGAATTTATCTCATTCCATTAATGTTCTTTGTTGCAGGATTGTCGATATGGAACATTCTTTGCATGTGTATGGCAGTGGCACACCAAAATTTTGTATTTTATTTTTATATGGCAATGCATTGCTTTGCCACATTTTGTAAAAGCGTCATATATGACAGTGGTTTGCCACACTCTTGTACGTGCTTCATTTATGAAATATATCACTTTTTTTGTACATGATACAAGGTTCATTCTGATTATCTCTTTTGTGTCCAATAATATTTTGTTTTATGAAATCATATTTCGGTTGACATTAGAGTACACATCACATGTACTCGGTTTTTTTTTGGGAAAAGTGTATTGTCTTTTGTTAAGCAACATCATGGTAATGTTGTTGTAGCAAAAGACAACACACTCTGCCCAAGAAACAGTTTGTAGATATGGTCGTCGGTATAAGCAATGGTACTCCCAATAATGTCATCAAAATAAGCGTCGATGCACCCAACGGGCACCGGTATACACGAAGGTGCACCCAGCAGAGGCATCGGTATAAGCATTGGTATTATCGACGATTATACCGATGCCCATACCGACGCTTATACCGACGCCCATACCGGCGCTATAGTATCGACGTGCATACCGACAGCTACACCGACATCACGGAAAAAATAGCCGCGTTCATTTCCCTCGGTAAAAACCTCGGTATATGGCCGATCTCTTGTAGTGAAGAGGAAGAATCTACAACAACACAAATTCTAGCCAACACAACTTGGAGGACAACAAGGACAACTCAAATGACAACACACATGGAAGAGGTTGAGTAAGAAATAGAGGAAGAGGTCGAGGTTCATACAATCCTCATAAAGGTATAACATGTTATCATTGTGGTAAAATAGGACATTATGCAAATGGTTGTTGCCAAAAGAATGGAAGGTTGAATGGACGCAAACAATGGAGCCAAAATAACTATGCAAATACATCAAGCGAAGGAGACAAGCAAACCATGTTTGCCATGAAGCATGAGTACAACATCCCCAAAATTGATGACCAAAAGTGGTTTATAGATTCAGGTTGTAGCAGTCATATGACATGCCAAGGAGATTTATTCACAAATCTATAAGCTCCAAGTGGAAAAGGATGTGTAGAGACCGGTGATGAAACTCATAACACAATTGAGCATGTTGGAGAAATCAAGCTTGGAGACAAGAAGGTATTGAATGATGTTCTTCATGTCCCTACTATTGCAAAGAATTTGATTTTAGTAGAAAAATGGTAGAGAAAGGATATCATGTTATCTTCAATGAAAAAGGTTGCTTTATAAAGAATCCAAAAGAAGGATTCAAGGTCGTTGCTCAAGGAAGGAAAGAAGGTAGGATGTTCACTTTGGACATTCAACAACCACATGGAAAAGTGATGTATATTTAGTTTCGAAACAAGAGGATTGTTGAAATCGATTTATGGCACAAAAGGTTTGGCCATATCAACATTCCCAAGCTCAAGGACATGAGCAACCATGAAGTGGTAAGAGGTCTTCCAAGATTTAATGATGCTAGACTACATGCGTTTTGTGAAGCAAGCCAACTAGGAAAGCAAACTCGACAACCATTCAAGAAGAGCAACTATGTTGCAAGGAATGTCCTTGACTTGGTACACACAGATGTATGAGGACCATCACAACAACCATCAATGGCTGGTAATAGATATTTTGTCATTTTTATTAACGATCATTCAAGAAAAGTATGGATGTTCTAAATAAAACAAAAATCAGATGTGTTCTCTATGTTCAAGAGATTTAAAGCACAGGTAGAAAAGGAAACAAGATGGTACATAAAGACTTTGAGGTCTAATGGAGGAGGAGAATATTTCTCCAAAGAACTTTCAGATTTTCTTTATGAAAATGGCATCCATCAACAATTTACGTGTAGGTACACGTCTCAGCAAAATGGAATTGCTAAAAGGAAAAATAGACATATCATAGAAGTTGCAAGATGCATGCTCAATGAGATGAAGGTGCCACTAAACTATTTGACTGAAGCAGCTAGTATGGCTATTTATTTGATGAACAAGTGCACAACATCTGGAGTGCATAATTTAACTCCCGAGGAGGTTTATTCCTGTAAGAAACCTGACCTTACACATCTCAAATTTTTTGGATGTGTGTGTTATGTTCACATTCCTCAAGAACTAAGGACAAAGATGGAGCCAAAGTCAGAAAAATCTACTTTCATTGGATATTCATCACCGCAAAAAGGATATAGGTGCTACAATTCGGTGATAAAGGAGCTATGAGTCTCATGAGATGTGGTATTTGATGAGGTAAGACCAAGGTTTGGAGACAAAAGGAATTATGAAGATGATGGAGGTGTTGTCCAAGAAGAATTTCGACAAACAAGCACACAAATTTCAGGTCCAAAAGCTTCTACATCACATGGAGAAAGCTTAACATGGAAGGGGAGACTAAGGAACCATTCCTCTTCACCAACATCAGAATATGAAAGATTTGAAGCTGAAAGTGCTACCCAAAATAGTGATTCAAATGCAAGTGAAGAAGAGTATGAAGAGGTGATTACACCAAAAGTAAAGTTAAATCAGTTGAAGAAGCAATATTCAAAAGGAAATGAAAACAAGACTTCGAGAGTAAGATACCCAATTCAAAGGTTGAGCGATGATAGTTTTATCGCAAAGCATTTTGCATACATGAGACATGTGGTAAAAGACAAAGAATCGGATGCATATGAAGAAGCATGTACACACAAATAACGGCAGCAAACTATGAAAGAAGAGATAAAAGCTCTCAAGGACAATTACACATTGGAGCTAGTTCCAAATGTTGAAGGTATGAAGATTGTTCCAAATAAATGTGTGTTTAAAATAAAGAGAAATGCTGATGGTTCACTAGCTAGGCATAAAGCTAGACTAGTAGCAAAAGGATTCAAGCAGACTCATGACATCGACTATGAAGAGAATTTTAGCCCAGTTTCAAAGATGGGAACAATTAAAACCTTGATTGCAGTGAGTGTAGCAAGGACATGGCCATTGTACCAACTTGACATAAAAAATGCTTTTCTCAATTGTGAACTTCAAGAAGAGGTATACATGAGTCAACCGATTGGATTTGAAGATAAGAAGCATCCAAATTTTGTTTATATATTGAAGAAAGCTTTATATGGACTGAATCAAGCACCCTGTGCTTGGAACCAAAGATTGGTTGAGTACCTCACAAGGTGGGGGTATAGTCCAAGTAGTGCGGATCCTTCTCTCTACATGAAGAAAGAAGAAGGCAAGCAGGTATACATCTACATATATGTTGATGATCTCATTATAACAAGAAGTAATGTTGTAGGAATACAAGAAATAAAAAGAAAAATCGATAAGGAGTTTAAAATTTCACTAGTGTGTCAGAAAGATGGCATCTACTTAATGCAAAGAAAGTACATGTTTGATGTTCTTTTCAGATTTGCAATGAGTGAATGCAAACCACTCACTCAAACTATGACACAAATTTGAAGCTATGCTCAAATGATGGAGAGAAGCTACATGATATAACTACATATAAGATTATTATAGGTTCATTTATCTATACTATGATCACAAGATCAGATTTGTGTTATATCGTTGGAGTTCTTTCTCAATTTATGCAAACTCTAACAAGTGAACATTTAAATTCAGCCAATGAGTGCTAAGATATGTGAAGCACACAATCAATCATGCCTTGTTTTATGTATATGATTAAGAATTGCAAGTGAAGAGCTTTAGTGATGCTGATTGAGCTGGTTCAAAGGAAGATAGAAGATCCACTTTAGGTTATGTATTCATGATCGACAACAAACCTACCACATGGAGCTCAAAGAAGTAACCTACTATTGCACTAGCATCTATAGAAGCTAAATATAGAGGATTGGCCTTTGCAACTTGTGAAGCTATGTGGATTAAGAAACTCTTGGCCGATCTTGATGTGCAGGTAGAGACCATTCCAATTTACGGTGACAACATTTCAAGCATCCACTTGACAACCAATCCAATGTTTCATGCATGAAGTAAGCACATAGAAGTGCATTATCATTATGTTTGAGAAAAATTTTTGAGCAATGATTGGGATATTAAGTTCATTAGAACTAATGACCAAGTTGGTGACATGTTTACAAAGTCCTTAGATGCTTCTAAACTAAAGAGGTTCAAGGATGAAATCAATTTGCACGATATGGCTGAAGTTGCAAGCTCACATGTGAGCTTGAGGGGGAGTGTTAAAAAATAAAGAAGCAAGGTTGTATATATTTTGCAAAAGATATATGAAACATCAATAAACATAAAATAATATTACATGAAATTTACTAATACTCACAAAAGCATTTGGATGATCTTGCATGTACTCACTAAGATGTCGATATCCAGAATGTGTACCAAAATTGATTTCCTCTTTCGTAGGATATCGACCATAATCCTTTTACTGCATTGAAAAAAATAAAAAAAAATTAATGTTTAGTATTTTAACTAAAGTAAAAAAATATAGTCTCAATAATACCTATACTTACAAATGTAGCTACAAAATCATGATGGCCCATTTGGCTTAAATGTGATGTATGGCTAGAATCAACTCTCTTCTTTGCTGTAGCCTGCATTTATTTAATGAAACAAAAAAACATAGATTAAATATAAAACATATGAGCATTATAATTCACTGTAATATAAACTATTGTGAGGAAATGATTCCTGAAGGCGTAGCTGTCTGCGAAAATACTGCCACATCTCAGGGGCTATGTTAGGTCTTCTCTTTTTTTGTTCTACCATACAATATCTCCTATTATTCAATCTCAAACAAAAAAAGAATTAGAACATAAAAAAAATTAAATTTATACACATACACATACACTTACACATATACACACATAAATGCATACACATGCACATATACATACATACATATATACATACATACACATATATAGTAAATACATACTCGCACACATACATATATACATACACTTACACATACATACACATACACATATACATGCATGCTAGGTTGCATTTATTCGATCGAATAATTAAATAATACCGATTATGTTCGTTTTATTCGGGGTTGTCCGAATAAACACAAAAAAAAATGGACAGGGATACCCTTTCGATCGAAAATTCTTTCAACGAAAAACATTTCGATCAAAACATTTTTGATCGAAAGTTCTTTCGATTGAAAGTTTATTATCGAAAACTCATTTCGCACATGTTTGAGAGTCTAAAGAGCTCCAAACTTTTCTTCAAAGGTAAAATTAGTGTTTTTGTTTATAGATTTGAAAGTACATGTGTGTATGTATGTGCATCTCATACACACATATGCATACACACAAACATGCACACATATAGACACACAAAAACATGCACACATATAGACACAAAATCATACACACACATTGCACATATACACACACACATATAAATACTTGCACATATACACACACACATATATAGATACTTGCACATATACACACACACATATAGACACACACATACACTTACATGCATACATACACACATATGCATACATACATAGACACATGTATACACACACATGCACATACATACATACATACATATGCATATACATACATGCACATACCTGCATATGCATATACACACATGCACATGCATACATATGCATACACACACATGTGCATACATACTTACATGTGTGTATGTATGTGCATGTCATACACACATATGCATACACACAAACATGCACACATATAGACACACAAAAACATGCATGTATGTATGTGCATGTCATACACACATATGCATACACACAAACATGCACACATATAGACACAAAATCATACACACACCCATTGCACATATACACACACACATATAAATACTTGCACATATACACACACACATATAGATACTTGCACATACACACACACACACATATAGACACACACATACTCTTACATGCATACATACACACATATGCATACATACATAGACACATGTATACACACACATGCACATACATACATACATATGCATATACATACATGCACATACCTGCATATGCATATACACACATGCACATGCATACATATGCATACACACACATGTGCATACATACTTACATGCATTCATACACACACATGCATACATATGCATACATATGCATATCTATATATATACATAAATACAAGCACATACACACAATAAATTGACTTGAGCCTAAAAAAAAGCAAAGTTAATGATTCAAATTATTCAAGTTAACAATTGATAATGATCCCTTTTTAATGGGAAATTTCTACCTTTATACTCAGTTATATTGAATCGATACAATAAGAACCTTCTCTTAGCTGATATGCAACCTTGGATGCATAATCATATAACATACATGCACATACACATACACATACACATACACATAGTATTGTAAAGTAAGAATCAATATTGATTCAAACAATTACAATAAATTTTTATTCACAATCATACACACACACATATACTATTGTGAAGTAAGAATCAATGTTGAATCAAACAATCACAATAGATTTCATTCACAATTATACACTCAAATACACATACATATACTATTGTGAAGTAAGAATCAATATTGATTCAAACAATCACAATAAATTTTTATTCACAATCATACACACACACATATACTATTGTGAAGTAAGAATCAATGTTGAATCAAACAATCACAATAGATTTCATCCACAATTATACACTCAAATACACATACATATACTATTGTGAAGTAAGAATCAATATTGATTCAAACAATCACAATACATATTTACTCACAATCATACACACACATACATATACTACTGTGAAGTAAAAATCAATGTTGAGTCAAACAATCACAATAGTTTTTAACTGGCAAACAAATATATTTTTCTTTATGCTATAAATAAGAAAGTAAATATGTATAGCAAGAGTTTATACTTTGTTCTATCTGCGACACTGTAAGTTCGTAAAAACAAAGCAACTCTTATGAAAAATGAGTCTACTTGTGTTCTTTTATAAAAAACTATTCGACCGAATTTCTTTCGATCGAAGACTTTTCGACCAATAAAGTTTTCAATCGAAAACTTTTCGATCGAAAGCACGTTCGATTGAAATTTGATGAATTACCATGCAAAAAGTATTTAGTCATCTCCGAATAACCTAATGTGGCACCGAATAATTCGGTCGAATAATGGAGGGTTGCCGTACAATTCCATAATTATTCACAAATAAATGAAGTGTCGAATAACGAATAATGCAACCTAGCATACATGCACATATGTGTGAGCATCTTTCCAAAACATGTCTACTATGGATGATAGAAGCTTATCTCGGCTAAAGACACATGATTGGCATAACTTTTTGAAGCACATCCTACCTTTGGTTATCAATGGATGTACAATGAAAGGAGTACAGGAGTAATCTATTGTCTTCGATTGCTTATAGGGTAATTATCATACTTTTATATTTAATATATAAGATTATTTGTTATATTTTATTTATGAAATAATTTCTTTATTATTTGATTTATGATAATAATGGGTGGATTACATCAAAAGAGATTGAAAAAGACTCGATCCCACAAAAGAAACGTGAATGCAGGGAGCTACCATGTTTGATGGAGAAAGAGCTTCCAACATCATTTTCTGATATTCATGCTCATTTATTAGTCCATCTTGTGGATGAGATAGAGATTGCAAGCGTTGTTAACACTCGATGGATGTTTTGGGTCAAGCAATTTATGGGAATATTCAAAGGTTATGTGCGAAAAAGAGCAAAGCTAGAAGGATTTATGGCAAAGAGATGGATGCTTGAAGAGTGTATGCATTATGTTAGTGAATACCTTGAAAGAGTTCATGAAGAAGCTCCACATGCATGGACCAACAAGTCTTCTTAAAAATAACGGATGATGTATTATCAAGTAAGAGAGTTCCAGTTCAATTTACATTAAAAGAAAAAAGTGATGTTTCTACTTTTGTAGCATATAATAGCGAGTGCATGCAAGCATTCATTAGTGAATATGAATAGGAACTTCAAAATTTCTGAAGTAAAAGATAGAGAAACAAAAGATATAGATGTAATCTCGATGGTAACGAGAATACAAATATATCTTCTTTCATGGATTGGCTCTATACTCATATGCAAGGAGCCAATGCAAATAATGAAGAAATCTCAGATGAGCAGAGGGAGCTAATGATAGATTGTGAAACAAAGGTAACTTAATTTTAATAATATTCAATTTGTTCACATATACGTATATTAGTTTCTCTTTGACAATTTGACTTTTATTGCAGGCTTCAATGTTCACAAATATTTGGGCTTTTGGACAACATATTAGAATCAAAATGATTGATTCTTTACATAAAACAGAGGATTCAAACATTGTTGCTTCTTTCAAGCAACTATCACATGCTAGCTCAAAAGATACGAACCTTATATATAGTGAACTTGGCTACGTATGAACAGTTGTTGGTATATACGAAATATCATTTTGTATATTCAAATAGGTAAAAATAAGTTTTTATTTTTTATGATATAGTTTATTATTTTCTTGAGCGCATGATAATGAATTTTTGTTTTTTTATATTTTGATAGGTTATTCTGAAGATTGATTGGTTTTGAGATGAGTATAAAGGTAGTAATTCCACATTGAGAACGGAATTATCTAGGTTTTGGGCAATTGATTCTTGGAAAATAATGCAATTAACTAGAGAAACACATTAAACAAGCATTTTTTTATAAAAACCCTGATGCTCATCCTTGGTGGCAAGTCGTTCATGTTCAACCTAGAGGTCAGTCATTATTTGAATACTTTATTGTTATAGAAATTGAAGAAGGTCATGTTGATGATTCATCATCAGATGTGGATATATCGACATCTCAAAGAGAAATTAGAATCCTTATACATGACAATGATAATAATTTACTTGATGAAGACAATAATACTCTACATGCTAATTCTACTGATGATGGAGAAAAATTACCAGAAATCAATATTAGTCCATTAATATATGATGTCACTTATGAGAACATAGATTTAACAATAGAAGAAATAATAGAAATAAATAAGGATAATGAGGATGAGACTATATTGATGTCTTACCAAAATGACAGTAATAATGAAAACACATGAGTAGATTAGATAGTGAATCCTACTCTAGTTATGGATTGTTAACTTGAATCATTTGAATGGGTATGAGACAATAGCTTCTCCTTTATTCAATTAGAATATAAGTGAGTCCCACCACAGAGATGAAAACATGTTCTTTTAAGTTAGAACATGAAGCTCGGGGGTATGCCTAAAATTTTGTATATAGCTTTATTTTCGAGAAAGAAATATCTCTCATGTATTTATGAATATGTGTATGTGTGTATATGGATGTGAATTCATGTGTGTTATATGTATATATATGTTACTGTGAACATATATGTGTTTCATGTGTATATGTGTGTGCATGTGTGCGATATATGTATGCAAGTGTGTTTATAATTGTGTATGCATGTATATGTATGTGTGTATGTAGGCATGTATGTGTGATGTATGTAGGCATTTGTGTGATATATACAAGTGTCTTTATATTTGCATATGCATGTATATGTATGTGTGTATGTACGCATGTGTTGAAGCTCAAGATCAAGGACAAAGCATGGAAGCGCATCAAGGAAGTGGACACACAAGAAGAAGGAGCAAGTAGGGAGCTCCAAGAAGCACCTGTCAAATTTTCAGATGAAATCCCCATAAAAATAGTGATTATTATCACTAAAAACCATTGTAAACACCATTTTCCATTTTTGTAGCTCCATTTTGTGCAAGCCAAGGAGTCCTTGAGCTTGAGGAGCTTTAGAAGTATCTACCTGCCAATTTTCATATTTTTTAGATCTCGTTTGAGCCCTCTAATAAGCCCTCGAACCTAATTTTTAACTAGGCCGGACACTAGGTCTGAACAGGGCCAAAGCTAATCAAAAACTATAAAAGGAGCTAGAGAGCTCATTTTTGAAGGTAGATTGTAATTGAAACGAACTTGTAAGAGATTTTTGAAAGTAATCTAAGAACTCCATTTCTTCTCACCCTTTGTCTTGCCGTGTGTGCGCGTGTGCGTGTATGTGTGTGCATGCTTGTGTGCTTCTCACTCACGCACTTGTGCCTCCACTTGCTCGAGGTCTTCATACCATCCTCACATCTTCCCGGATTGACATTAAAGGAGGTGCTACTCATCACTGAGCTACACCAAATTTTGGCGCTGTTGCCGGGGATCGAGCTTTGAGGACGAGCGTGTGATGGTAAGACGTAGAGTTGACGCGTTGGAGTTGTAGGTATTTTCTTCACTTTCATCTATTTTCTTGTTTTTTCATCACCATCATCGTCATCACCATCTCCCACCTCCATCTCCATCATCGCGAAAACCTTCAGTTTTGATCATATCACCATCTCCACCTCATTTCCTTCATTCTACTTGTGAGAGAGAGCGAGAGAGCGATATTGCTTGCATTGTTTTTGCATGTTTGTTGTGTTTCTTGCAGGTATCATCATCATCATCCCTGCCAGCACGCTGCGCAGGTACGAAACTCGTCGAATCTGTCTCGCAGTCGCCAGCCTCTGTCGATCGCGATCGACAGAAAATTCGATCATTTGGTAAAACAAAGTTCACCACTAGCACAAGCATGATGAGCACATCCCAAATCACCTAAAACAGTAGAAAAATTCTGTGTTTTTCTGTCAATCGCGACCGACAGACCGTGTCAATCGTGACCGATAGACCCTGTCAATCGCGACCGACAGACCCTGTCAATCGCGACCGACAGACTGCCACGTAGGACCCTGTCAATCGCGATTGACACCGTCGATCGCGATCGACAGCCACGACCGACACCTCTGTCAGTCGTGATTGACAGCGTCGATTGCGACCGACTGAAATTCAACGATTGATTGACTTTTGCGCGTAGCCACGTGTCCATCGCGACTGATAGGCCCCCGATTGACTGAAATTTCGGCAAAAAACTCGAAAAACGTGTCGATCGCGATTGATACCGTCGATCGCGATTGACAGCCACGATCGACTCTGTCGATCGCGATTCACACTGTCGATCGCGACTGACAGGCCCGACGGACACCTCTGTCAATCGCGATTGACAGACTTGTCGATCACGATTGACAGGCTTTTCGGCCAAAAATTAGGGTTTGCTTTTGTTCAAAAATTTGGGATAATTTTGGGGCAAAATAGTCAATCCATTAGCATTTATGGAGGTTCCTACATTTGAGATTTGGGAGAAAATCCTAGGATCTGTCAGCCAGATTGAATCCTGTCTTAACCCCCTAAACCCTGAACAGTCATCACTTTTTCATACGAAATCAATTTTTTGAGCTCTAGGGCTTGTTGGAAAGCTCGTGGCATATACTACCCAGGGGGATCAAAGTCAGGGGTCTTTAGAATTGTTTTCCTAAAAATCACTATGCAAGTTAGTGTTTGTGCTACAGGAATGAAAATCATTGGTTCTGTCTTTGGAATTTAAATCTTAAAGCTAACTTTGGAACTCTTACAGATCTATTGAGAGCATCGAAGGTGTTCTAAGCAAGTGTAAGTGCAAGCTTGGGAACACACTTCCTGGGCATTCAAGGGCAACCAAGCAGGAAACAAAAGGTTGGAATATTCTCAACTCCCTCTGTCATTTTCTAGCTCAGGCTAAATACGAATAGTGCTAGAGGTAAGTTAGGGCAACGATAGGCATCAATCAAGTTGAAGACTACCTAAAAACTCAAGTTCAAGTTAAAAACCTAATCTCTGTACTGTCGATAACATAAAGGAAAAGAACCTAACGTAGAACGATCAATTCCAAGTACGAAAACTATTCAAGCATTCCTGACGACGTGATATCAGACAAGACCTTACACACGATAAATAACTAAAAAGAATCAAGTGACTGATACCAATTGATCGGCAACGAGGTTGTACTCTGGGTAAGAAATTGGGCTACTTAAATAGGCATATGAACCTTAGATCAGGACGACATCTAGTAAGGGATAGACAAAGCCTTAGGTCTTCAGAGGCTAGTGTCAACCACACTGCTAGGTCTTGGACCCAGCAGTTGAGTCACCACTCATACTACCCAAGTTCTGAGACTAGTGAATCAGAGATGTCTCAAGGCATGGACAGACCTACGGGAAGTTCAGGAGTGCCTTACTTGCACAGAGTAGAAGGCCCCTACAAAACGCAGTTGGAATACCTTAGGACCAACCGATTAGGTGCCAGCATCTATGAGGACGGCCTAGGAAGATCTGTGGTACAGATTAAGAATCCTGATCAATCCATTGGACTAGAGCACCCAGCTATCAAGTTCAAAAACGGAGCATACTTGGACAAAGAAGGAACCATATACGTAATCACCAGTCACCTAGATAGGACGGACGAATTTGGAAATGTGATCCCAGAAGCAGACTTAGGTGACCTGGAGCAAGGAAACATGGGTGCAGAACCTAGAACCCCTCGAGGTAAATCGGTTCTTACTAGGATTATCACACCGGAGTGGATTCCCCAGGATAATAAGAGCATAGATTTGCTTCTCAATCGAGAGACTGACGAAGCCTTTTGGAGGTACAAATCTGATCATCCAACTGATATAGGAACAATCATGATCTATGAGTTTAAGGATCCTGATAGCCCAGGCAGAGTGACCTACTTAGATCACGCTTCAGAGAGGATCTTTGTGGTTACGGAAAATGATAGGCATGCTTACACTTGGAAGGGTGAATTCATTTTCCCCCCACCAAGATCGAATGTATCCTATGGTCACCCTGGTGCTTGAACATCCCAAGCTCATGGAATGCAAAGAGACAGAAGTAGAGATAGACCAGAAGTAAGCTTTGCCAACCCAGTGGGCAGAGAAAGAATGAGGACGGAAGCAAATAGAGTAGAACCTGAGATACTTAGAGCTCACAGGAATCAAAGAAATGCGGATGAGTTCCCTCTACCACGACCTAGAGAGCACACAAGGACTTTGAGACCGACTCAGCTAGTTAAGTCCATGAAGAACTACTTCGATGGCACTGGAGATCCATACGATCATGTGGCTGAGTTTAGGCAAGTCCTGAGAGCTGAACAAGTGGAGGATCTATTCACGCAGTACAATGCCTTTGGTCTGACCCTTAGGAACACTGCCTTGACATGGTTTCAGCCATTAAATGAGAGGCAGTTCAGGAGCATAGACCAACTCCTAGAGGCGTTCATTATCGAATTCTCTAAGAGCGGCATAAGGCATAATACCTCCTCGCTGATTCACAGCTTCAAGCAAACCCCTCAAGAAACTGTGAGACTTGCAGGAAGGAGATTTAGGCAATATCTTGAAAGATGCCCTGTTTCTGAGCTACCCACACCAGCCAAGCAAGTGGCTTTATTCCTGGATGGATTGCTAAGTACTAAATTGAGATCTTATGTGTACTTGAAGGACCCTAGGACCATAGAAGAGTGTGTACGCATGTGTATTGACATTGAGGATAACCTAGGGGAGGAGTTAGAGCTTTCCAAGATATACAAAGATTTGGATAGTGCCTCTCACATCTCTTCCACGCAATCCACATCAATCGAGGAACTTGTAGAGAAAGTTGCTCAGAAAGTAGGTGTCTCTAGCAAACAAATTCCGAGATTTGCCCCTGTAAAAAGATGTTATACTTGTGGCGGCGACCACATGGCGATTGTCTGTCCCATTATGGCTCAACCCCAAGTTATTCCTAGTAGCCAGTACTGCACCATAGAACGGAGATACACAAATCACACCGCGCAAGATTGCCCCTACAATAAGCAAACCGTGAGGCAGACGTACCCACAGCCATACCCTCAACAAGGAAGATACCAGAACCAGTACCCACCTCAGCAGTATGCTAGGCCTCAACAAACCTACCAACCCTATCAAAACCAACAAAGGCCTCAGCCTGTGCTAGCACAACAACCCCCAGCTCTAGCTAATGTGATTCCGGTAAAGATGCTGTTGCAGAAGAAAACCTGAATAGAGCTATAGTCCCTGTAACACCATTGCTTTCTGAAAGTGACCCCAGTGACCATAGCTTTGATTCTACACATGTTGATAGCCCCCATGCCTACTACATGCAGTCTCTTGAACAGGGTGAGTCCTACTATAGTGAAGAGCCAAATGAACCTAGTTGGGAGTCAGATCACACAAACCTCATGTATACAAACCCCAATCCTAGGCCTCAACCTAGACAGGTAAGACCTCCATTCCCTAGAGGACCATGCTACAGATGCCAAGGAGATCACCTCATTCGTGATTGTCCCTTACCTCCACCTACACAACCCCAGTCAGTGACGATCCAAGGCTTTTGCCAAGATTGTGGAAAAGAGCATCTCTTACGAGATTGCCCAAAGAATCCTAATAATACGCCAAAAATCACTCCTATCAACGTTGTTGGGTTAGTGATAGACTCCACAAGGAGTGTGACTTCCACTGTACCAGTACAAGTAATCACTAGAGCCCAAGCACTGCAGCAAAACCAGGGTGTAGGTCAGGAAAAAAGCCCCGAAGTTAGTGAAATAGAGAGTACGACAAAGAAGAGGACTAGAGCGTGGAAAGATAGTAGGGAAAGAATGAAAAGACAATGGGCTAAAAAGATGAGTGAACTTGAGGAAAGCATAAGAGAAACCAAAGCCAGGATAACTGAACTCACATCTCAAACTCCCTCTCACACTACTCCACCTCCACCATTTCCAACTCCATCCGACCAGCCACCTTCCAACCCGCCTCACCTAATTCCACCACCCCCTAGAGTAGGATCAGTCCTAGCAGATCCCACTCCCGAAGACCTTAATATGATGCTTAAAGCATATCAGGCCAGAATCCAAGAAGGGCCAAATGTAACTGATCATGAAAAGTGTTACCCAAGAGCAGAACTAGAGCTAGAACGAACCAAGATTTGTGCTAAAATGGTGGAATTGGCTCAGACCATGTTTGAAGCCAGTCGCCTATTTAACATCTCTAGTTCAGCGAAGACACAGTTGCACTTTGATGGACTGTTAGAAAGGATAGAGAAGCTGATTGCACAATCAGAAAAGGAACCCACCTCTCAACATAAGGACAAGGCAAGTGAAAGAGCAAGTCTTCCTGCCCAGAAAGCCTATGTGCCTGAAGCCTATGTGCCTAACTCTACGGAGCCAGACACATCTTCTTCTATGAATCGGTTCATACCAGAATTCCTACGAGAGATTCAGGAAGACAAATGGGCTAAAGAGAGTGAAGTCCCTCCTCCTATTGAACTTGTGGATGATGCACATGACCAATTCCCACAAGATATCCCATCCGTTTATGAGGAGCAGGAGAGCACTCAATCTCAGGAAAGATTAGACTTTGAGTCTAACTCTCTACAAGAATTACCCCACTTCACAGGCCCATGGGAAACTAAGTCTACTTGTATGAGGGCACCCACGGTCATGGTACGAAATGAGGACTCAGTCTTACCTAGGAACACAGAGGTAGTGAAAAACACTAAAGTGCAGTGCAATCTCAAGTTAGAAGAGCTACTCAAGGTTAAACCTGAATTATGGAAACATGTCGCCAAACAAGTACCAGAAATAGCCAAACCTCGTTCCCAGGTAGGATCACATAGGACAGTGCCAGAGATACCCTTGGATAAGATAGGAGATATGTGTGAAGGTGAAGAAGGGAACATCTATCTTCCCATTACCTACCAGGAGTACACCACCAAGGCAATTTTGGACTCAGGTGCAGGAGTTGCAATTGCCACCACTTCCCTATGGAAGCGTTGGGGCAAGCCAGCACTCAGGCCAACGAGAATGAAATTGCAGATGGCCGATGGTCATATTGAGAGACCCTTAGGATTGCTAGAAGGAATAACTCTCACCACTTGTGGTGTTGAGTTTGAGCATACATTTGCTATATGTGACTTCAGCAAAAATCATGCCTATGAGATGATTTTGGGAAGACCATTCATGCGACAGTTGCAAGTGGTACAGGATTGGGGAACCAATTCTTTGTACCTGCAACACTTAGGTGTTACGACCAAAGTGAATCTCAAAGATTACTCTCATAGAGATGTACCTCCCATCCAATGGAATCCCATCCATAGAGCCAAAGATGATACAGAATCGGTGCATTCCATAGGGTCAGGATCCTCTTGGATGCATGAAGACACCCACTTATGGATGTGCAAAGTAGTAGTAGACGAAGAGAAGAGAGAAAAAGCCAGAGAGGTAGGTGCAAAAGAAACCCATAGATCAATCCAAGACCCAGCCTATGCACCTGTAGTTTTTCCAGACGAAGAATTTGAACCTCACGGCTGAGCAGAAATTTTAGCAACCATGGATGTAGCCATCAATGAGGAACAATGGACACCTCACTGTGATGAGGATGGCTATGACATTTCAGTCTTCTCCATAGAGCCAATCATGGGAGAGGCAGTTCTAGAAGAATGCGAACCTAGCCCTGATGCATTTGAGGATGCAAGTGACTCCGATTTAGAGTCAATCATTATGGACCCACCTTTTGCATCAGATGAAGAATACTTCCATGAAGTAGAATTTCAACCCCAGAGGCATGGAGAGCTTACAAATGATGTAAGATTAGCAACACATGTGACCCCGAAGGAAGAAGGAAAGAAACGAAAGAAGAGAGAAGTCTCGCTAGAAGAGGAAGAATCTTTGTTTGAGGTCCCGGAAAATTTTAAGAAATATGAGATAGATGACAGGAGAGTCATGATAAGAATGCCTAAACGAGAGGCACAATCAGGAGAGGCCTATGATAACAAAGAAACCACCAAGAAAGTAGTAGTGGCCCTAGAAGAAGGAGAGGAGAGATGCACGTACATAGGCCATGACCTAACAGAGGAAGAAGAGCATGCGTTAATTGCCTTGCTAAGAGAATACAGAGATGTATTCGCTTGGAGTTACAAGGATTTGAAAGGTGTTGACCCTGATATATGCTCACACACTATCCCATGACCTCAGATGCTAAACCCTCTAAGCAAAAGCCCTATACATATAACGATAATTACGCTGCTAAGATCAAAGAAGAGATAGATAGACTGGTTGAAGCTGAATTTATCTATGAAATTGAGCACACTGAGTGGGTATCCCCCATCGTAGTGGTGCCCAAGAAGAATGGAAAGCTGCGTGTGTGCATTAACTTGAAGAAGGTTAATGCAGCCACGATTCGAGATAACTATCCGCTTCCCATCACAGAACATCTCTTAGAAAGAGTAGCAGGCAAGGAAGTGTACAGCTTCCTCGATGGATTTTCGGGCTACAATCAAGTCGCCATTGCTCCAGAAGATCAGCATAAGACAACTTTTGCCACAGAGTGGGGTATATTTGCCTTTTGTGTAATGCCATTCGGGCTTACCAATGCACCAGCTACCTTCCAGAGACTAAGGTGCCATGTATTTAAAGAGTTCCTGAGGAAGAATTTAGAAGTCTATGTTGATGATCTTTGTGCTCATTCCAACATTAGACAAACCCATATTCCTGAACTCAGACAAATCTTTGGCAAATGTAGAGAATATCAAGTCTGCCTAAACCCAGAAAAGTGCGTTTTTATGGTCAGGCAAGGCAAGATTCTAGGACACATAGTGTCAAAGAATGGCATATCTACTGACGAAGAGAAAGTGAGAGCCATAGCAGAGCTACCTAGGCCAAAGAATGTCAAGGAAGTACAAGCTTTCATGGGGCATTGTGGTTACTACCGCTGATTTATACACATGTATGCCATCATAGCAAAGCCTCTGTATGGACTTTTGACTAACTTTGAGTGGACTGACGAATGTGAGAATTCCTTCCAGGAGCTTAAACGAAGATTATGTTCAGCACCAATCTTGACCACACCAGATTGGAATAAGCCATTCCATGTTCACGTGGATGCATCCAATTATGCCATTGGATGTGTGCTTGCACAACCTACTGGTGAAGGTAACATGGATCTTCCAATTGCCTATGCCAGTAGACAATTGAATGCAGCTGAACGGAATTACACCACTACTGAGAGAGAAGACTTAGGCATGGTATATGCAGTTAAGAAATTTAGACACTATTTGCTTGCAAATAAGTTTAAATTTTTTACTGATCATCAGGCATTGCTATACCTCGTAAACAAGCCATGCAATACAGGAAGATTAGTAAGATGGTTTCTCTTGCTAATGGAATATGACTTTGAGGTAGTGGTGAGAAAAGGGAGGACTCATTTGAGAGCAGATCATCTCTCTAGGCTCACATCTGGAGAAGCCCCACAAGGAGTATCAGATGATCTTCCTGATGCTTACTTGTTTAATTTGGAAGTGGTGCCGCAGTGGGCTAAGCCATTGGTGCCAGTATTGACATACGGGCCTAACCATCCAGTAGTAAACACACAAAATAGAGAGGTTGTGAAAGCCCAAAAGTATCACATCATGGCAGGAAGTATGTACAAGCACACAGATCAAGGGATTTTGGCTTGTTGTGTGGAAGAGGACGAGTACAATAAATGGTTGCAATTAGCACATGTAGGTGCATTAGAGCAACAATATTCAAAGCAACGAACCTTACAGATGCTAAGGAGACTCGGAGTACATTGGCCAACTATGGAAGCTGATGTCCAAAAGTTGTGCAAGGAATGCCCAATCTGTTGCACTAAACCACCTGTGGAACATGCCACTCTTTATCAAGTGTCCCTAGTGCCAGATTGGAGTGAACCACTAGTATCCTTCCTGAGGACGAAAACATTCCCTCCAGACATGACTCTGGCTAGGAAAAGGAGTTTAGAACAAGAAGCCCAGGATTACTCACTTATTGGTGATAATCTATACAAGCATGGTAAAGACGATTACCTGAGGCTATGTGTCCATGAAAGTGAATATCTTAAGATCTTGGAAACTGCTCACCAAGGTGTAGCAGGAGGACACTTTGGACCAGATCGGGTGATCAAGGCAATACTATTTGCGGGCTTCTGGTGGCCGACCCTTCACATGGATGCACATACCTATGTGAAACACTGTGATGTCTGTCAGCGAACTCAGTATCCTATACGTAAAGATGAGATGCCACTGAAACCTATGATGGGTGGACATGCATTCTCTAAGTGGGGAATAGACTTCGTAGGTCCTATTAATCCCCCAGCTAAGGGTTCCCATGCAGAATATATCATTGTTGCAACAGACTATCTAACTAAGTGGGTAGAGGTAAAAGCCACAACGAAGAATGATGCTCAAACAACGGCTAAATTCTTGTTTGAAAATGTATTCACAAGATATGGGCTACCTATAGAGCTAGTTAGTGATAGAGGCACTCACTTCTTGAACGAAGTGATTGAAAATCTACTCCAAGAATTTTTGGTAGTTCATAAGAAGTCTGCCCCCTACCACCCACAAGCTAATGGGCAAGCCGAAAGCACAAACAAGATTCTGTGCAATGTGTTGACCAAGCTCGTGAATAATAAACACTCTGATTGGGACAAACAGCTACACCATGTTGTTTGGGCATACCGAGTCGCCTACAAAACGGTACTCCAAGCCACCCCCTTTCAGATGGTATTTGGCCAAAATGCGGTGCTATCCTTGGACTTCTTGATACCTACATTGAAGGTAGCACAAGAGCATGAATGGACAGGTCATGAGCTCTCCTCTAGGATCTTTGACCTAGAACGATTAGGAGAAACAAGACTGAGGGCGGCTACAGGAAGATATGCAGCTAAGAAACGACAGAAGGCCTACTTTGATGCCTGTTGGCATACAAAGCAACAGAGGAGTCATGCACAATACGGCAACAAGGCCAAATCATTTTTTCCATGAACTATTTACAAATCAAGTGATTTTAATCACTACACAAACATTGTAAATCCCGTTTTTGGTAGAATAGACTCCATTTTGTGCAAGCCGAGGAGTCCTTGAGCTTGAGGAGTATTAGAACTAGCGACATATCAATTTTCATAATTTTTAGACTCTGTTTGAGCCCTCAAATAGACTCTAGAACCTAATTTTTAACTAGGCCGGACACTAGGTCTGGACAAGACCAAAGCTAGTTAGAAAACTATAAAAAGAGCTAGAGAGCTCATTTTTTGGGGGTTAGATTGTTTGTGAATTGAACTTATGTAAGAGACTTTTTGATTAATGCAAAGAACTCCATTGTTCCTCTCCTTGTTCTTGCCTTGAGTGCGCGTGTGTGTGTATGTGTGTGCATGCTTGTGTGCTTCTCACTCACGCACTTGTGCCTTCACTTGCTCATAGTCTTCATACTAGTCCTCACGTCTCCACGGATTGACAATTATGAGGTGAATCTTCTCACGTTGGTACTCACCATTGTGCTAGAGTGACACCAAATTTGGCACCGTTGCCAGGGAGAGAGCTTCGAGGACGAGCGTGTGATGGTAAGACGTCGAGTTGAGACATTGGAGTTATAGGTAATATCCTTCTTTCTCTTAATTTTTCTTCATTTTTTCCTTACTTTCGCATCACCATCATCACCATCATCATCTCCACCATCTCCCACCTCCATCTCCATCTCCACAGAAAATTTCAGTTTTTTGGTCATATTACACCCCCCACCTCATTTCCCTCATTTCATTGTGAGAGAGAGCGAGAGAGAGCTTGCATGCTATCTGTTTTTGGTGTATTTTTGAGCTTTTGTTGCAGGAACTTGCTGTACCACCTCCTCCAGCAGTGTGCGCAGGTACGACAGACTCTGCACAGGTCCCTGGACGACGACCTCTGTCTATCGCGACAGACAGAAAAACTTAAAATTTTGTGAATGCATGTTTTTCACGGTAACCTACACCATTAGGGCACTCTAAATCACTAGAAGTTTCTCAAAAATTTGCGTTTTTTCAGTCTATCGCGACAGACACCGTCTATCGCGACAGACACTGTCTATCGCGACAGACACCATCTATCGCGACAGACAGAGACCCACGACAGACAGCGTCTATCGCGACAGACACCGTCTATCGCGACAGACAGAAATCCACGATAGACCCCGTCTATCGCGACAGACAGAAATTCCACGACAGACAGCGTCTATCGCGATAGACACCGTCTATCGCGACAGACCAAATCACGACAGACGACAGACAGCGTCTATCGCGACAGACACCGTCTATCGCGACAGACAGAAATCCACGATAGACAGCGTCTATCGCGACAGACACCGTCTATCGCGACAGACAGAAATCCACGATAGACCCCGTCACCCCGTCTATCGCGACAGACACCGTCTATCGCGACAGACAGAAATCCACGACAGACAGCGTCTATCGCGACAGACACCGTCTATCGCGACAGACACCGTCTATCGCGACAGACCAAAATTCCATGATAGACACCGTCTATCGCGACAGACAGCCCCCACGATAGTTTGTGTCTATCGCGACAGACACCGTCTATCGCGACAGACAGACATTTTCGGCAAAAATTAAGGGGTAAATTTTTGGAAATTTAGGCTAAATTTTGGGCATATTTGCACTCTCAAATACTCATACACTTACAAAGGCCTTAGAAAAACGCATTAAAACCCCTGAAAGGTTCTGTTTGTCTAGTTAACCCCCTAAACCCTGAACGATCATAACTTTTTCATACGAAATCCATTTTTTGAGCTCTAGGGATTGTCGGAAAGCTCGTGGCATATACTACACGCCCTCAACTGTTTTTTATAAGAATAATGCGTTGATTTTCAGATAGGATATTTGGAAGTTGACACACTGAGGGGTAGGAACACCAAGGGAGCTCTAGAGGAAATTTCTAGATTCAGAGTTTCAAGCAAAACCCTCAAGAAACCGTGAGACTTGCAAGAAGAAGATTTAGGCAATACTTAGAAAGATGCCTTGTCTCAGAGCTACCCACACCAGCTAAACAAGTGGCTTTATTCCTGGATGGATTGCTAAGTACTAAATTGAGATCTTATGTGTACTTGAAGGACCCTAGGACCATAGAAGAGTGTGTACGCATGTGTATTGACATTGAGGACAACCTAGGGGAGGAGTTAGAGCTTTCCAAGATATACAAAGATTTGGATAGTGCCTCTAACATCTCTTCCACGCAATCCACATCAATCGAGGAACTTGCGGAAAAAGTAGCTCAAAAATTAGGCGTCTCTAGTAAACAAATTCCTAGGTTTGCCCCTGTGAAAAGGTGCTATACTTGTGGTGGCGACCGCATGGCGAACGTATGTCCCATTATGGCTCAACCCCAAGTTAATCCTAGTAGCCAGTACTGCACCATAGAACGGAGATACACCAATCACACCGCACAAGATTGCCCATACAACAAGCAGGTAGTTAGGCAACCCTACCCTCAGCCATACCCGCAGCAAGGAAGATACCAGAACCCGTACCCTCCACAACCATATGGCAGGCCACAACAGCCGTATCAGCAACCCTACCAAAACCAACAAAGGCCTCAGCCAGTGTTAGCTCAACAACCCCCTGCCCCAGCTAATGTGATTCCGGTAAAGTATGCTGTTGCAGAAGAAAACCTGAATAGAGCTATAGTCCCTGTAACACCCTTGCTTTCTGAAAGTGACCCCAATGACCATAGCTTTGATTCTACACATGTTGACAGTCCCCAGGCGTACTACATGCAGTCTCCAGAACATGGTGAGTCCTATTACAGTGAAGAGCCAAATGAACCTAGTTGGGAGTCAGATTATACAAACATCATGTATGCAAACCCCAACCCTAGGCCTAAACCTAGGCAGGTAAGACCTCCATTCCCAAGAGGACCGTGCTACAGATGCCAAGGAGATCACCTCATTCGTGATTGCCCCTTACCTCCACCTACACAAAACCAGTCAGTGACAATCCAAGGCTTTTGCCAAGATTGTGGAAAAGAGCATCTCTTACGAGATTGCCCAAAGAACCCCAATAATATGCCAAAAATCATGCCTATCAATGTTATTGGGTTAGTGGTAGATTCCAGCGGAAGTGTCACTTCCACTGCACCCGTACAGGTAGTCACGAGAGCTCAAGCAGTGCAGCAAAACCAAGGGGTAGGCAAGGAAAAGAGCCCAGACGCTAGCGATACTGAGAGCCAAAATAAAAAGAGAACAAGAGCTTGGAGAGATAGCCGTGAACGCATGAAAAGGCAATGGGCAAAGAAGATGAGTGAACTTGAGGAAAGTCTACGAGAAACCAAGGCTAAAATCATAGAGATCACATCTCAACCGCACTCTCACACATTCCCACCGCTACCATCCCCATCACCCTCCATCCCTCCACCCTCTAAGACACCCCACGTAACCCACCCACCACCCCAAACGGGATCAGTATTAGCTGATCCCACTCCTGAAGACATAGACATGATGCTTAAAGCATATCAGGCCAGAATCCAAGAAGGGCCAAACGTCACGGATCATGACAAGTGCTATCCTAGAGCTGACCTAGAGATAGAAAGAACCAAGCTGTGCGCGAAAATGGTCGCATTGGCTCAGACTATGTTTGAAGCCAGTCACCTTTTCAATTACTCGGGCTCAGCCAAGACGCAATTACACTTGGATGGACTCCTAGAGAAGTTAGAGGGAATAATTGCAAGATCTGCCAAGGAAGAAAAAAATCAAGAAAAAGATAAAGCAAGCAAAAACATGAACCATCCCCCATCGGAAGTTTATGTGGCCAATTCCACTAAACCAGACAACTTCCCCTCCTTAGAAAGAATAGAGAGGCTAATTGCACAATCAGAAAAGGAACCTGCCCCTCAAAGAAAGGAAAGGGCAAGAGAACGGATAAGCAAGCCTCTTCAGGAAGCCCATGTGCCTCCTCAAGAAGCTTATCTTCCCCCCCAAAAGGCACATGAGCCTCCCTCAAAAGCTTGCGTACCTCCACAGGTTGCCTACATTCCTTCTCAGGGAGCGTATGAGCCTGTTCGGAAAAGTAATAGAATAAGTAATCCTCCCCAGGAAGCTTGTGCTCCAGCCATCTATGAGAACAAGGAGAGAGCCAACGATAGAATAAGCCCTCCTTCCCAGGTTGCTTATGTGCCTAATTCTACGGAGCCAGACACTTCTTCTTCTATGAATCGGTTTGCACCAGACTTCCTACGAGAGATTCAAGAAGACAAATGGGATAACGAAAGTGAAGTCGCCCCTCCCTTTGAACTTGTGGATGATGCACACGACCAATTCCCACAAGACATCCCATCTATTTACGGGGAACATGAGAGTACTCAGTCTCACGAGAGATTGGACTTTGAGTCTAATTCCATACAAGAGCTACCCCACTTCACAGGCCCATGGGAAGCAAAGTCCACTTGTATGAGAGCACCTACAGTCATGGTAAGAAACGAAGATTCAGTCATACCTAGGAACACAGAGGTAGTGAAGAACACTAACGTGCAGTGCAATCTCAAGCTAGAAGAGTTACTCAAGGTTAGACCTGAAGTATGGAAACATGTCGCCAAACAAGTACCAGAAGTAGCCAAACCTCGTTCCCAGGTAGGATCCCATAGGACAGTGCCAGAAATTCCCTTGGATAAGATAGGAGATATGTGTGAAGGTGAAGAAGGGAACAGCTATCTTCCCATCACCTACCAGGAGTACACCACCAAGGCAATTTTGGACTCAGGTGCAGGAGTTGCAATTGCCACTACTTCCCTTTGGAAGCGTTGGGGCAAGCCGGCACTCAGGCCCACGAGGATGAAATTGCAAATGGCCGATGGTCACATAGAGAGACCCCTAGGATTGTTAGAAGGAATAACTCTCACCACTTGTGGTGTCGAGTTTGAGCATACATTTGCTATATGTGACTTCAGCAAAAATCATGCCTATGAGATGATTTTGGGAAGACCATTCATGCGACAGTTGCAAGTGGTACAGGATTGGGGAACCAATTCTTTGTACCTGCAGCACTTAGGTGTTACAACCAAAGTAAATCTCAAAGATTATTCTCATAGAGATGTCCCTCCCATCCAATGGAATCCCATCCATAGAGCCAAAGATGATACGGAATCCGTGCATTCCATAAGGTCAGGATCCTCATGGATGCATGAAGACACCCACTTATGGATGTGCAAAGTAGCAGTAGAGGAAGAGAAGAGAGAAAAGGCCAGAGAAATAGGTGCAAACGAAACTCATAGACCCATTCAAGACCCAGCCTATGCACCTGTAGTTTTTCCTGATGAGGAATTTGAACCCCATGGCTGGGCAGAAATTTTAGCAACAATGGACGTAGCCATCAATGAAGAACAATGGACACCTCACTGTGATGAGGATGGCTATGACATTTCAGTCTTCTCCATAGAGCCAATCATGGGAGAGGCAGTTCTAGAAGAATGCGAACCTAGCCCTGATGCATTTGAGGATGCAAGTGACTCCGATCTAGAGTCAATCATTATGGACCCACCATTTGCATCAGATGAAGAATACTTCCATGAAGTAGAATTGCAACCCCAGAGGCATGGAGAGGTTACAAATGATGTAAGATTAGCAACACATGTGACCCCGAAGGAAGAAGGAAAGAAACGAAAGAAGAGAGAAGCCTCACTAGAAGAGGAAGAATCTTTGTTTGAGGTCCCAGAAAATTTTAAGAAGTATGAGATAGATGACAGGAGAGTCATGATAAGAATGCCTAAACGAGAGGCACAATCAGGAGAGGCCTATGATAACAAAGAAACCACCAAGAAAATAGTAGTGGCCCTAGAAGAAGGAGAGGAGAGATGCACGTACATAGGCCATGACCTAACAAAGGAAGAAGAGCATGCGTTGATAGCCTTGCTAAGAGAATACAGAGATGTATTCGCTTGGAGTTACAAGGATTTGAAAGGTGTTGACCCCGATATATGCTCACACACTATCCCCATGACCTCAGATGCTAAACCCTCTAAGCAAAAGCCCTATACTTATAACGATAATTACGCTGCTAAGATCAAAGAAGAGATAGATAGATTGGTTGAAGCTGGATTTATCTATGAAATTGAGCACACTGAATGGGTATCCCCCATCGTAGTGGTGCCCAAGAAGAATGGCAAGCTGCGTGTGTGCATTAACTTGAAAAAGGTTAATGCAGCCACAATTCGAGATAACTATCCGCTTCCCATCACAGAACATCTCTTAGAAAGAGTGGCAGGCAAGGAAGTGTACAACTTCCTTGATGGATTTTCGGGCTACAATCAAGTAGCCATAGCTCCAGAGAATCAGCATAAGACAGCCTTTGCCACAGAATGGGGCATTTTTGCTTTTAGAGTAATGCCATTTGGGCTTACCAATGCACCAGCTACCTTCCAGAGGCTGATGTGCCATGTGTTTAAGGAGTTCCTGAGGAAGAGTTTAGAAGTCTACATTGATGATCTTTGTGCTCATTCCAACATTAGACAAACCCATATCCCTGAGCTCAAACAAATCTTTGACAAATGTAGAGAATATCAAGTCTGCCTAAACCTAGAAAAATGTGTTTTCATGGTCAGGCAAGGCAAGATTCTAGGACACATAGTGTCAAAGAATGGCATATCTACCGACGAAGAAAAAGTGAGAGCCATAGTAGAGCTACCTAGGCCAAAGAATGTCAAGGAAGTACAAGCTTTCATGGGGCATTGTGGCTATTACCGACGATTTATACACATGTATGCTGTCATTGCAAAGCCCATGTACGGACTTCTGACAAACTTTGAGTGGACGGATGAATGTGAGAATTCCTTCCAGGAGCTTAAACGAAGATTGTGTTCAGCACCAATCTTGACCACACCAGATTGGAATAAGCCTTTCCATGTTCATGTGGATGCATCCAATTATGCCATTGGTTGTGTACTTGCTCAACCTACTGGTGAAGGTAATATGGATCTTCCAATTGCCTATGCCAGTAGACAGTTGAATGCAGCTGAACGAAATTACACCACTACGGAGAGAGAAGGCTTAGGCATGGTATATGCAGTTAAGAAATTTAGACACTATTTGCTTGCAAATAAGTTTAAATTTTTTACTGATCATCAAGCATTGCTATACCTCGTAAACAAACCATGCAATACAGGAAGATTAGTGAGATGGTTTCTCTTGCTAATGGAATATGACTTTGAGGTAGTGGTGAGAAAAGGGAGGACTCACTTGAGAGCAGATCACCTCTCTAGGCTCACATCAGGAGAAGCCCCACAAGGAGTGTCAGATGACCTTCCTGATGCTTACTTGTTTAATTTGGAAGTTGTACCGCAGTGGGCTAAGCCATTGGTACCAGTATTGACATACGGGCCTAACCATCCAGTGGTAAACACACGGAATAGAGAGGTTGTAAAAGCCCAAAAGTACCACATCATGGCAAGAAGTATGTACAAGCACACAGATCAAGGGATTTTGGCTTGTTGTGTGGAAGAGGACGAGTACAATAAATGGTTGCAATTAGCACATGTAGGTGCGTTAGAGCAACACTACTCAAAGCAACGAACTTTACAGACCCTAAAGAGACTCGGAGTGCATTGGCCGACTATGGAAGCGGATGTCCAAAAGTTGTGCAAGGAATGCCCAATCTGTTGCACTAAACCACCTGTGGAACACGCCACTCTTTATCAAGTATCCATTGTGCCAGATTGGAGTGAACCACTAGTATCCTTCCTGAGGATGAAAACATTCCCGTCAGACATGACTCTGGCTAGGAAAAGGAGTTTAGAACAAGAAGCCCAGGATTACGCACTCATTGGTGAGAATCTATACAAGCGTGGTAGAGATGGTTACCTGAGACTATGTGTCCATGAAAGTGAATATCTTAAGATCTTGGAAACTGCTCACCAGGGTGTAGCAGGAGGACACTTTGGACCGGATCGGGTGATCAAGGCAATACTATTTGCGGGCTTCTGGTGGCCTACCCTTCACATGGATGCACATACCTATGTGAAACGGTGTGATGTCTGTCAGAGAACTCAGTATCCTATACGCAAAGATGAGATGCCACTGAAACCTATGATGGGTGGACGTGCATTTTCTAAGTGGGGAATAGACTTCGTAGGTCCTATTAATCCCCCAGCTAAGGGTTCTCATGCGGAATACATCATTGTTGCAACAGATTATCTCACCAAGTGGGTGGAGGTAAAGGCTACGACAAAGAACGATGCTCAAACAACTGCTAAATTCTTGTTTGAGAATGTATTCACGAGATATGGGCTACCTATAGAGCTTGTAAGTGATAGAGGCACTCATTTCTTGAACGAAGTGATTTAAAATCTACTCCAAGAATTCTTGGTAATACACAAGAAGTCTGCCCCCTATCACCCTCAAGCTAATGGACAAGCTGAGAGCACTAATAAGATCTTATGCAATGTACTGACAAAATTAGTGAACACAAAACACTCTGATTGGGACAAACAGCTACACCATGTTGTTTGGGCATACCGAGTTGCCTACAAAATGGTACTCCAAGCCACCCCCTTTCAGATGGTATTTGGCCAAAACGCTGTGCTACCCTTGGACTTCTTGATTCCTACATTGAGAGTAGCACAAGAGCACGAATTGACAGGTCATGAACTCTCCTCTAGGATCTTTGACCTTGAACGATTAGGAGAAACAAGACTGAGAGCAGCTGCAGGAGTATATGCAGCTAAGAAGAGACAGAAGGCATACTTTGATGCCCATGTGAAGGATAAAGGCTTGAAAGCAGGAGATCTAGTCTTAGTCTATACACTGAAACAACACGCGAGGAAGCTAGAAAAGAGAGGCTACGGACCTATGATCATCAATAGGATCTCCACGAGTGGAGCAGTACAATTAGCCACGTTACAGGGTGATGTTCTCCCAAACTATATTAGCGGTTGCAGAGTCAAGTTGTATCAAGAACCCCTCACGGAGGAAATGCTCAGCCGACTCAACACTGCTAAAAAACGCAAAGAGGAAGAAAAGCGAATTCGAGAAGAAGCTCAAGCAGAAGCTTTAGAACGCATCAGAAGGATGAAATTACGAAGGCAAGGTAGAGATCAGCCTAGAACAAATGATTGTGCAGATCAAGGATATCCTATGGCCATGTGTGAAGTTGCAGGAACAAGCTCGCATAGGATAATTGATCGACGACCTTTCATAACCCTAGATATAGGACAAGGAAAGAGTGCAAGGACCGTAAGAGCCTTGATTGACTCAGGTGCAACCACTAGTGCTGTTAAATTGTCTTACTGTCAAGAGTTGCAGTTAACTGTCAATCCTGTGGAAGCGTATCTCATAGGATTGGGAGGCGTGGAAACCCCTTGCATGGGCGAGGTGGAACTTCCCCTCTATATTCATGATGAGGCTATAACAGTTAAAGTACTAGTGTGTCAAGACGAGGATCTCACTGAACCTCTTGTCTTGGGTCAAGATTGGATCTATGACCAAGCAGTCAACTTAAACTTAAGAAGTGGACTTCTTCAGATTTGGGTCAATCATAGTCGAATTACAGTAGAGTTAGATAATGGAGCACTCAAGGAACTAGGAAAGGCACAGACTCCTGGTCCTTCCAGGAATACACATGAAGATGACCATGTTGTTCTTGTCCAAAACTATGTGTTGCAGAGGAATGAGATTCGCAAAAAAGGAGTCAGGGATGCAAAGGAACTCCCTTCTTTTCCAAAGGCCAGAAGGAGGCAACAACCAAAGGTGGATCAAAGGCAGAAGAAGCAGAGTACTACCTATGTCCGAGATCCAAAGTACCTGCGCAGCAAAATGTCCCAGCAAGTGAAACAAGTGTGGGTGCAGAAAGGCGAACACCCGGTTGCACTCAAGCCAACCACACGGGCAAAGCCTCTTATTAGTAACCAACAACACGACACTAATAAGAAGTCTTTCAGAAATTCTTCTGCTAACGTGAAATCTATTTGGGTGCCCAAGTCGATGAAGGCTAGCTCACATTCAAGACAAATTTGGGTGCCTAAGGCTTGTTTGCGGGCTCAAATAGCTACACGAGGAACACACCCTACACCGCACGATCCATTCACTCGCACAGCCGGCATCCACTCATTTTCAACACTCACGAACACACTAAGGCCCATGACCACGAACAGAATCACTTGTAAATGGGTCCCTAAAAGGCCTCATGTTCAAGCTGATACACCTATAAAGCTCTCTAGCGTCTCTACGAAACCAAGAGCAAAACCCATCCACTGCATTTGGCAGCCTAAGACCTGTAATAAACCCCCCGACCCCAATTTGTAAATTCATCCCCCCTTACTAACTGCATAAGTCTCCTAGGACTACCCAAGCATTAACTACACACACTGTCTTCGTGCACTTACTAACCACTAACTCACCATCTACCTCATGTTAATGTTGTAACGGGGACAACAACGGATTTATTCTGTCCATTACGATGTTAACACATGGTTCTATATTCTCACAGAATCAGAGGGCAAGAAGTAACATGGCAGAAGCGACAGGTCCGAGCTCACAAGTAGGAATACTTACTGCAGGAATCGATGTGGATAGTCTACCTGTGGATGTGCCACCAACTGAACGACCTGTGGAGCTGCAACACCTTCAGCAAATCCCGGTGCCGGATCCACCCACAGGGATCACAGAAAGAGTCCATGCCAATTCTCATTGGTTCAATGGCATGCCAGGTCCATTAGGAGAGGCCAAGTATATATGGGAGTCTAAGTGCGAGTATGACAGATCATGGGTTCGATTCCAATTCTTCTCCAAGGAGTTCGAGACTCTACAGAACACTGAGGATCTCCAGACCATATGGCAACGAGCAGGGCTAGCAGAATACTTTGAAGCCCCACTACCTAAACCAGATCTCCTCCGATGCTACTATTTGGTCTCCACATTACAAGCGAATGAAGAAAAGGACAAACCCGGATCATTTGTTCTTCCCTCCTTGCTGGGCAACAACGAGTTGAAGAGATTCGAACTTACTGTGGAGTTGGTGAGTGATGCTTTGAATATGCACGGCACACATGTACCCTCCGAAAAGGATGCTCTCGTTCCTACTAACATGAAGGATAGGAAACTATTGAAGCTTAAAGACATGGCAGCACTCACACCAAACGTGTCCATCCCTCTCCGTATGTGCATGCAACATTTTGCTTTCCCCGGCCAAGACTGCTTCACACAACCACACAAGAGAATCTGGTTCGCCCTCTACTTAGCGGAAGCAGGTGCGTTACCAATTAAGCTACCAGTATGGATTATAGATCAATTGTATGAAGCAAATAAAAGGTCTTCTAGGAAATTAGTGGTGAACGGTTGTTGTGCAATCACACGCATTATTTACCGGTGCCTAGCATACGATGTTCCCGTTGAACGTGCCTTAACTTGGGCACAATTACAAATGTTTAAGAAGCTCAAGACGTCCACACATCAATCCAAGCGCATGAGGGGTGCGATCCCTTGTGTCCAGACAAGGGAAGTTCTGACTACTCCTGAGGTATCGCCACGAAGGGAGACCACTGTACCTCCCTTTACCATTAGGATACCCAGGTCGGGATCTGAAACTACGACACAAGCTACCCCATCTGCTCCTCCTGCCCCACCTGAATTTGAATTTGTTGCAACTAGAAGTGCCGAAGGAATGGACCCCCAGGACTTCGAAGCATTCTTACAAAGTACACAATTCTCTGATGTGGAGTTTTATTCAGATGCAGAGGAACAAGGCACATCTTCACAAAGAAGAAGAAAATCTACAGACGGCCGACATGTACATTGGAGTGACGCTCAGCAAGGTCAACAACAAAGACACCTAGAAGAAGAAGGAGCGTATGAAGAGGAGACCACTGAAGCCCCAGCCTATACAGCAGAACTCCGAAGGCTGTACAAATTATGGAAAGAGTGCGATCGCAACAACTGCTCACCGAACAGAGTAGCAGAGTACTCATGACTCAGTTGTTGGAAGAAGCAGGAGTTGACTCAGAGTATAGGGAAGGTCTCTTATTGATGGCAGAAACATATGGGGTAGTGGAAGCAGTGCGCACTGCCATTCGGAGGTCTCCAGTTCAATATGATCCACGAAGGTTCCAGACACGACCACGCTCAGGTAAGAATATCCAGATTCCCATTACAACTGCAAAAGAGCCAACTATTACATCTGAACCTATCAGGACAACCTCCCAAGCAACCGAAACGGCTAGCCAAGAGCACCCAGCCACCCATGAGGAGTCCACCGAGCCACAACCACCCACACCCCCACCATCGCCTCCTAGAGCAGAAACAGAGGAAATCACCTCGACCCCTCAACCCACCGAACCAACCTTCATCTTCCGTACTCCCATCTCTAGTTCCACCCTATTCTCTACCTCTGATAACCCAATCTTTGAAGCAACCCCCATCATTACACAATCCACCGAACCGCTCATAGAGCCTGCCCTAGGGCAACCATCCCCCATGCCCTCAGCCATATGTCATCCTGACCCTAGATCCACATTCATGGGTTTCCCTGCTACCACGCAACCCTTCATGCCCTCCTCAAATCTACGATCTCAACCCCCGACCTCCATCTCTCCATTTCTACAATCCCTTCATGACCTCCTTGCTAGAACTTTTCAACCCAGGTCTCAACCCTTTCCCTTCTTTTCAGCTCCCCACCCCACTTCTCATCTATTCTCCACTCCCACACACACACCACCTACCATTCCAATGTATATGGCAAACCCCACACTCGCACCCATTCCTGAAGGTATGGACATTTCACCACCCACGGCACCTCCGCCCACGATTCCACCTCCTCCCATTCCCCCTCCACCAATTTCACTCACACACACGACTTCAATAGACACATCATTCACTCTTCCCCTTCCCCAATTCCCTTCCCATGCATCTTCCGCTGTAAACACCACCCACTCATCTATAGGAAATGCATTGGACACCATGCTAGCCTGTATATCAAACTTAAGGACAGATTACATTCAACTCCAGCAACAGAATGAACGCCTACACGAGCACTCAGAGACACTACAGCACCGCCTCGCGGCACTAGAGGAGGAAAATGCTCGCCTCCACACACAGTTCCAAACTCTCCAAGAAGCTCATGGCATATTGGAGGTACAGTTACAGAACACAGATCAGGAAGCGATACAGGTGGTAGAAGGTCACCTACGGACACAGCTGGAACGCAACTCAAAGCTTCAGCGAAATATGGCTCTACTCAAACGCCATCTTGCGGCCGCTCAGGAAGAGAATCGACGCCTGCAAGTACAAAATCAAGAGAGCCTGGAAGCAGCTATTGAGAGCACACCGGGGGCACCCATCAGCCCATCAAAGTTTCAAGCAGTGACCCCCGATAATATCAAGATCATATTGGAAGACTATGCCATGCTGCTTGAAGCACATGATCAGCTATCGGAGGAACTGGGACAATCGAAGCAGAAACACCAAAAAGGACCAACAACAGCCTCTCCAACCACCCCCTCTGCGGCTTCACTTCTCAGAGACTCAGAGGCCATAAGAGATCTCCAGAAACAGGTCACCGAATTGCAAACACGTCTACTACAATATGAGAGACCACCTTCCCCTCCAGAGGCTCCCACTGATGAAGAAGTTGTGCAAATTCCTGTGGAACAAACGTTTGACGAAGAATATGATCCACAACCATTCCCAGGAGGCCAACACACAGAAGAAGCTCAGGACACATTCGAGGCACCACGGCCTCCATGGCTACGTCAAGTGGAGGAAATCGGGAGTTCGCACGAAGAGCGCACAGTAGTGCAAAATCAGGCCATGAGGGTCATAGAGGAAACTGTGCTACAATCGGCTTACTTCAAGAACCTGTCATCGAGACGCCTCATCCTCTCATCTGAACTCCAATACCGGCCTTATTATATTATCTTGGCTGATTATAATGCAGAAATACAGAGAGTCACGGGTCAGATTCCTACCTTTGCTACCCAATTTCAACCCGAAGACCTTCCTCCAGAGGTGCAAAAAGGCAAAATTCGTCAACCCACCTGGCGGCAGAAACTTCTAGAGACATATCCAGAAATGCTACGCACATGGAACAACACGCCTTTACACCTCCTATACAATCCATGCTACGGTCCAGTTCCACGCCGCAGGTCTTGGAAGGCATTCAATATCAAAGTGCAGAACAATGCGCAATGCAAAGAATGGCTAAACTACCCGTACATTGCGCCACCACAGGGACCACCGTCAGTAGCATACATGATGGGAACAAATCGCCACTGGATGCCGCGATTGAAGCCCATGCAAGATGTAGCAGCGCAAATGATGCTTAAAATCTTAGATATGATGCAGGTAGTCCTGAAAACTTTTAGAAATGCAGCTGCACCACAGGTACGTGTCCCGAGGTTTAGCAATGGAAATTATGACTTGGTGTAGACATGAGCACCACCCCCAATATTCGTGTGGCTTACGCCTGGCATGCACGTATCAAATACCTCCCTGCCTGCTACAAACAGACCTTCGAAGAAATGTTCAGATCAGGTTTCTGGGAGTATCACTCGGAGATTTTCGCACCGAAGCCAACACATCTGCTCCATCTTTTTGCTTGTGAACAAGCAATGTACTCTGAGTACTACACCACCCCGCAACCAGAGGCCCTTGGTGCAATAAATTGGGATGCATTGGAAGCTGATCTAGCAAGAGGCTTAAGGATAGGAGAACATGAACTGGCCACCAATGTCATCCAATACTATATCGACCACCCGAGAGAACAAAGGTCTGTCAGGGGCGACAAACGCTAGGAAGGGGGGCGTGTTGGCATACAAAGCAACAGAGGAGTCATGCACAATACGGCAACAAGGCCAAATCATTTTTTCCATGGACTATTTACAAATCAAGTGATTTTAATCACTACACAAACATTGTAAATCCCGTTTTTGGTAGAATAGACTCCATTTTGTGCAAGCCAAGGATTCCTTGAGCTTGAGGAGTATTAGAACTAGCGACATATCAATTTTCATAATTTTTAGACTCTGTTTGAGCCCTCAAATAGACTCTAGAACCTAATTTTTAACTAGGCCGGACACTAGGTCTGGACAAGACCAAAGCTAGTTAGAAAACTATAAAAAGAGCTAGAGAGCTCATTTTTTGGGGGTTAGATTGTTTGTGAATTGAACTTATGTAAGAGACTTTTTGATTAATGCAAAGAACTCCATTGTTCCTCTCCTTGTTCTTGCCTTGAGTGCGCGTGTGTGTGTATGTGTGTGCATGCTTGTGTGCTTCTCACTCATGCACTTGTGCCTTCACTTGCTCATAGTCTTCATACTAGTCCTCACGTCTCCACGGATTGACAATTATGAGGTGAATCTTCTCACGTTGGTACTCACCATTGTGCTAGAGTGACAATGCCCACGTTAAGGATAAAGGTTTGAAGGCAGGCGACCTAGTATTAGTATACACTTTGAAACAACATGCGAGAAAATTAGAGAAGCGTGGCTATGGACCTATGATCATAAATAGGATCTCCACAAGTGGAGCAGTGCAACTCGCCACTTTAGAGGGTGATGTTCTCCCAAACTATATTAGCGGATGCAGAGTCAAGTTGTATCAGGAACCCCTCACGGAGGAAATGCTAAGTCGACTCAACACTGCTAAGAAACGCAAAGAGGAAGAAAAGCGAATTCGAGAAGAAGCTCAAGCAGAAGCCCTAGAGCGCATCCGGAGAATGAAATTAAGAAGACAAGGTAGAGAGCACCCTAGGCACGATGCATATGCAAATCAAAGATATGACGTGGCTATGTGTGAAGTTTCAGGTGTTAGCTCACATAAGATAACCGATCGACGTCCTTTCATAACCTTAGATATAGGACGAGGAAAGAGTGCAAGGACTGTAAGAGCCTTGATTGACTCAGGTGCAGCCACTAGTGCTGTTAAATTGTCTTACTGTCAAGAGTTGCAATTAACTGTCAATCCTATGGAAGCTTATCTCATAGGATTAGGAGGTCTGGAAACCCGTTGCATGGGTGAGGTGGAGCTTCCCCTCTACATTCAGGACATGTTAATGACAGTTAAGGTACTAGTGTGCCAAGACGAAGACCTCACGGAGCCTCTTGTCTTGGGTCAGGACTGGATCTATGACCAAGCAGTCAACTTAAACCTAAGAAGTCAACTTCTTCATGTTTGGGTACATGAACAATGCATTACATTAGAATTGGAGAATTGCATGGCCACTGACCAAGACACCACACGCTCTCTTCTTTCCTCTAAGGCTAATCTTCTCGAACAAGATGTTGTCAATGTTAAAAGATCTATGATCCAGACGGACACAATCAGGGAAGGACAGTCGCAAAAGCACGAAGAACCTTCTTCTTTTTCAAAGAGTAAAGCATCCACATTAGTCCAACCTCAGAAGCAAACAAAACAGTGCAAGATAGCCAGTCTATCAAATAGACAAAGAGCCTTCAAGAAGAAAGAAGTTATGGGCATGAAGTAGATCTGGGTAAAGAAAGGAGTGCAACCATCGATGTTGCCTCAAAGATTCCCACCCAACCAGATCGACCATGAAAAAAGAAGGACCAAGCACCTACGACAAGCTCAAGCACGAAGAATCCAACAAATTTGGGTACCGAAGCTATCAAAGAAGGCCGACCACAATCATGTACAAATTTGGGTGCCTAAAAAATTAGCTACAGCTCAACACGGGCGATTACAAATGTGGGTACCCAAGAAGCTCTTACATACACAATGGCCTATGCTCCCCACCATGCAAAAGGTCTCCACAAAGAAGCCAAGGAAAGCAAAGGGTAAGAACAAAACACAAAGAACAAACGAAGATAAACTCAACCCTTCTGCAAAAGTAAGCAGGCAATCATCAAGGATATGGGTTTGGAAGCCAAAAGCACCAACAACAACCACAAAACCAAAAGGCCAACCACACGGGATACCAAAGTTTGGAAAGCACCCAAAGATGAAGTGGGCTGAGGTGATCTCTACAGTACCAAACCCTATTCCAAAATGGGCTCCAATCCAGAGGATTACATCATTTCGAGATCCAATAGACACCTCTAATCAAAGATTTCATCAAGTATGCAAGTAACATCAAAAGCCTCGACCAGCAGCAACCATGTGCCTTTGGCATAACCCAGTCGTTTGCACCATTCAGGTCATGCATTTCCAAAGTATGCATCAAGATAGGGCCACCTTACATGGCCGTGCATAGACACAATTGAGAAATCCCAGGCACATGAGACACAATTGTCACATGCAAAATATGTTATTGATACTAACCTCTTTCTTCTTGTTTGATGCCATCATGTGTTACAAAAAAAAAAAAAAAGGGGACTATATGCTTGAAAAGGCTCAGCAGCGAACTTTGAGCAAGGACATCCATCAACAAAACAGACAAGCCGATGGTCAAACATCATGATGGAACTACAACACGAAGAGATGAAGATCAACGGATCCTTCACCATGGTAAGACGTGTATGTTTCAACAACACTATAACCATGATAGATTAGGAAACCTCTTCGTCAGCACACCCTTGAGCGCTTAGCTCAAGACCCAATCTCTTGCACCATACTTTTGCCATGCATTTTCCAAGTACGCATACGTAGGGCCACATTACAAGGCCATGCACAAGGCACATATGTTGTTCAACCCATGCACTAATGCACTTACCCACCATTCATTATGGGTTACAAGTACTTGGCATGAAAACTATGAAAGCCATCTTTGGAAAAACCAGACGACATCAAGATGACATAAACAAGAGCAAGGAAGCTATCCACCACCGAGAGTTGCTCATAATCAACATTGATCACCTCCTTTGAGCAACTAGTCGTTTTGAACAGCTCACAAATGCACCATCAAGATGGACTACAAGGAAGAGGTACATACAAAGGAACTACAAACGGCAAGATCTAGCAGTGGCAAAGTAAAGAACTGGACAAACGACCAGGCTACATTGAACGTAACGGACACTACCTCTCAATGTACTACATGGAACAACCACGACAACAAGGGTCTGTCAGGGACGACAGACTCAAGAGGGGGGGGAGTGTTGAAGCTCAAGATCAAGGACAAAGCATGGAAGCGCATCAAGGAAGTGGACACACAAGAAGAAGGAGCAAGTAGGGAGCTCCAAGAAGCACCTGTCAAATTTTCAGATGAAATCCCCATAAAAATAGTGATTTATTATCACTAAAAACCATTGTAAACACCATTTTCCATTTTTGTAGCTCCATTTTGTGCAAGCCAAGGAGTCCTTGAGCTTGAGGAGCTTTAGAAGTATCTACCTGCCAATTTTCATATTTTTTAGATCTCGTTTGAGCCCTCTAATAAGCCCTGGAACCTAATTTTTAACTAGGCCGGACACTAGGTCTGAACAGGGCCAAAGCTAATCAAAAACTATAAAAGGAGCTAGAGAGCTCATTTTTGAAGGTAGATTGTAATTGAAACGAACTTGTAAGAGCTTTTTGAAAGTAATCTAAGAACTCCATTTCTTCTCACTCTTTGTCTTGCCGTGTGTGCGCGTGTGCGTGTATGTGTGTGCATGCTTCTGTGCTTCTCACTCACGCACTTGTGCCTCCACTTGCTCGAGGTCTTCATACCATCCTCACATCTTCTCGGATTGACATTAAAGGAGGTGCTACTCATCACTGAGCTACAGCATGTAGGTGTGATATGTATGTATCCACATGATGTGTTTTATATATATGCATGTGTATATATATGATATGTATATATCTTTATATGTATTATGGTCCTCATTGATCCGAATAGCTATATATGGAGGTATAAGGTTTGGAGGAGAGACATCTCTCTAATATGTGGTGGGAGGACTAGATGCAATGTGTATATATACTTCAACCATATGACAAACACATACGGGTATGGAAGTACTAAAAAAGTATGGTTGAAAATACCATACATGCATAGAATTATATATATATATATATATATATATATATATATATATATATATATATATATATATATATATATATATATATATATATATATATATATATATATATATATATATATATATATATATATATATATATATATATATATATATATAGATAGAGAGAGAGAGAGACAGGTATATAAATATGTAGATATAGATACATACACACACACACATACACACACACACACACACACACACACATATATATATATATATATATATATATATATATATATATATATATATAGAGAGAGAGAGAGAGAGCTTTATATATATATATATATATATATATATATATATATATATATATATATATATATATATATATATATATATATATATATATATAGAGAGAGAGAGAGAGAGAGAGAGAGCTTTATATATATATATATATATATATATATATATATATATATATATATATATATATATATATATATATATATATATATATATATATATATATATATATATATATATATATATATATATAGAGAGAGAGAGAGAGAGAGAGAGAGCTTTATATATATATATATATATATATATATATATATATATATATATATATATATATATATATATATATATATATATATATATATATATATATATAAACCCTAAACCCCCAAATATAACAAATAAAAGCAATGCATACCATGCATTATCGAGACGATGTGCCATAAGTATGCACATCTCTTTATGGCACCATTTATGGGACCACACAGTTCCAAACTCTTTCTCCAATGAACTAAGAATATTTTTTTTATCTCTCTCATCAAACTCACTGTAAAATGAAAGAAAATCGTATTAGTAAAACATTAAATATTTATCATAATTTGTATGTAAAATTTATACTTACTTCCATTTCAAGTGAACGAAACGTAAATATGAGTCACATAAAGCCCTCATTCTTATTTTGAATTCCAATCCATGTTTCGTATATACTATACTCCCATTAGAGTCTATATCACACTCCAATCCTAGGCTGCCTATGCATGTCCTCATAGGCACCTCTACTGTGCTCTCACGAGATGGAGGTGGTATAGGTTTCCTCAAAATAAATAGGTAAAAATAAATAAAAAACATGTGCTATAATATCATAAAAAATATTAATTTATGAAAAGTAACATACCTATAAGTAGACAAGTCTCTTCCTGCATATGGAGCTGTAGAAGAGCCTTCCTCTGGCTGTTGGGTCAGCATCTGTATGGTAAAGTTGAGTTCCTCATCGGGCATGTCTGCATACTCATGCATGACACCCTCTAAGGGATCTGACAAAAATTTACCTCTCATAAGATTTTTAATGAGGGTAAGTTTCGTCTTTCTCTCCCTAGCACGATCCATAATATACTATACATATAAAACAAAATGGATTAGAAATATATATATATATATATATGTATATATATATATATATATATATATATATATATATATATATATATATATATATATATATATATATATATATATATATATATATATATATATATATATATATATATATATATATATACACACACACACACACATATATATATATATATATATATATATATATATATATATATATATATATATATATATATATATATATATATATATATATATATATATATACATATATATATATATATATATATATATATATATATATATATGTATGTATGTATGTATGTATGTGTGTGTGTGTGCATGTGTATGTGTGTATATATGTATGTATGTGTATGCATATGTATGTGTGTATGCATGTGTATGTATGCATGTGGGTATGTGTATGTGTGTATATGAGTGTATGTATGTATATGTGTATGTGGGTGTGTATGTGTGTGCATGCATGCATGTATGTATGTATGTATGTATGTATGTATGTATGTATGTATGTATGTATGTATGTATGTATGCATATGCTTGTGCATTGTGTATGCATATGCATATGTGTGTGTGTATGTGTATGTGTGTATCTCTATGTGTGTGTGTATGTGTATGTGTGTGTCTCTATGTGTGTGCATGTATATATGGGTGTATGTATCTATGTGTGTGTCTCTATGTGTGTGTATGTATATGTGGTTGTATGTATCAATGTGTGTATGTTCATGTGTATGTGTGTGTATGTGTGTATCTCTATGTGTGTGTATGTGTGTGCATGTATATGCGGGTGTATGTATCTATGTGTGTCTCTATGGGTGTGTATGTATATATGGGTGTATGTATCTATGTGTATGTTTTTATGTGTATATGTGTGTATGTTTGTGTGTGTGCATGTGTATGTGTGTGTATGTGTGAATCTATATGTGTGTGTATGTGCAAGTATCTATATGTGTATGTGTATGTGTATTTGTATGTGTATGTGTATGTGTATGTGTATGTGTATGTGTATGTGTATGTGTATGTGTATGTGTATGTGTATGTGTATGTGTATGTGTATGTGTATGTGTATGTGTATGTGTATGTGTATGTGTATGTGTATGTGTATGTGTATGTGTATGTGTATGTGTATGTGTATGTGTATGTGTATGTGTATGTGTATGTGTATGTGTATGTGTATGTGTATGTGTATGTGTATGTGTATGTGTATGTGTATGTGTATGTGTATGTGTATGTGTATGTGTATGTGTATGTGTATGTGTATGTGTATGTGTATGTGTATGTGTATGTGTATGTGTATGTGTATGTGTATGTGTATGTGTATGTGTATGTGTATGTGTATGTGTATGTGTATGTGTATGTGTATGTGTATGTGTATGTGTATGTGTATGTGTATGTGTATGTGTATGCGTATGCGTTGTAGAGAGTATGCATGCGGAAGTAAAATGAAAAGTAAAGTACGCTCACAAAACAAAGAATGTGTGAGACTCAAAATGAGTAGACCATGAAATGGGTAAACTCATGTGGATTAGAAATGAGCTTGCCAAGAGCATGGATTAGGCTCCTCAAGCTTCTAACCAAGTACAAATGAGGGGAGAGGCCCTCCTTATATAGATTTGGGAGGGGCTCTCAAAAGTACATCATATGTGGGATAAGTCTCCTGAAAGGAGAATGAATACAATTGGTAGAAGCACATGACAAGGTACCCAAACATAAAGGAAATCCAATATAAAATGGAAATAGACTAGAAATGGAGTGCCTCCTTGATACAAAATGGAGATCCACTCATGCGGATACAAATGTAGATGAAGTAGGAGCGATCATGTCGACATCATGTCGTCAACACCCCCTCTGCAGCTCCATTTTGGAGCGCCTGAATGCTGTAGAGGTCCACCAAGCGTTGAAGTGGTACTAGAGGTAAAGCCTTTGTGAACATGTCCGCCAGGTTCTCCTGAGAGGTACACTGCTCTAGAGTAATCTCTTGAGATATGAGCTTCTCCCGGATGAAGTGGTATTGGATCTCGATATGCTTCATCCGAGCATGGAACATTGCCAGATAATAAACGACGAAGCCAGATGGCCTCACATGCTGCAAAGCTCGATGCTCGGTACTCGGCCTCTGTGGATGATAGTGCAATTGTAGGCTGCTTCTTACTTGCACAAGAGATAGGTCCTAAGCCAAGCAAGAATATATACCCAGAAGTAGACCATCGAGAATCAGGATCACCAGCCCAACCTGAATCTGAATAGCCGGCGAGTTCGATGCCTCCTCTACACCAAAGACCATGATGTCGGGTGAGGGCAAGGTAGCGAAGTAGTCTCTGAGAAGCATCCCAATGAGTCTGACGAGGCTGATGTGCAAACTGATTGAGTATACCAACTACATAAGCAATATCTGGTCTAGTGTTGGTAAGATAGAGTAATGAGCCAACAAGCTGTCGATAGGTATGCACATCCACAGGTGATGATGAGTCCTCCAGTGTAAGCTTGATGTTTGGATCAAGTGGTGTAGAAATTGAGTGACACTGGTCCATGTTATATCTGGAAAGTAGATCAGAGCAATACTTCTTATGTGATAGGAATATACCTTCTTTTGTTTGCCAAACTTCCATACCTAAGAAGTAGTGTAATAAGCCAAGATCTGTCATAGAGTACCCAAGGTGAAGCTGTGTGACGATAAACTGGATGCGTTCTTCGTCTGAGCCTATCAAGATCAAGTCATCTACATAGAGAATGATGATGGCTACTAAAGACTCCTTTTGATAGATATAGAGATTAGCATCAGCATTGCTTCTGTGAAATCCCTTATCTTCAAAGAACGTGTGAATCTTTTCATACCAGGCCCTTGGAGCTTGAGTCCATAAAGTGCCTTGTGAAGCTTGTAGACTTGATCTTCTTTGCCTTTGATCTTGAAGCCTTCAGGTTGTTCAACATATACTTCTTCTTGAAGATCCCCATTGAGGAAGGCACTTTTAACGTCCAACTGGTAAATGGGCCACTTAAAGTGAGCACTTAGTGCTAAGATGATTCTTATGGTTGTGAATCTTGCAGTAGGAGCAAAGGTTTCTTCATAGTCAGTGATATTATGAAGAATGGTACTTGGTCTTTATATGATTTTCCTCCAAGAAAAAGGACCATTGGGACTAAATGGGTATACAAGTTGAAGCATAAGCTTGATGGACGAGTTGACAGGCGTAAGGCTAGGCTTATTGCAAAAGTTTATGATCAAGAAAGAGGAAATGATTTTGATGAGACATTTCCACCCCATGTCGAATGACTAACATTGGTAGCATGTGTGCACTTGTAGCCCATCATGGTTGGAATCTACATCTTTTGGACATTAAAAGTACATTTTTGAAAGGTGATTTACATGAGGACATATATGTATTTCAACCATGTGGTTTTACACAAAATGGGCATGAAAACAAAGTGTGCACATCGAAAAAAGCAGTATATGGTTTGAAGCAAGCACCACATGCTTGGTATGAAAAGGTACATGCCTACTTGATTGCACATGGTTTTGAGAACAATCCAAGAGAGCACCTTATATGCTAAGTGTGCAAATGATGTGCTTCTTATCATTGTTATCTATGTTGATGACATGCTGCTCATGGTCCTAATGAGAAGCATATTGCTAATTTTAAGGCTTATTTGCATGCCTCTTTTGAGATATCAAATATGGGGCATTTATATCATTACTTGGGCATTCAGTTTATGCATGTTGATGGTAAAATACCTTTGTGTTAAACAAAATATATTGACATATTATTGCAATGTTTTAGCCTTGGAGATCGCAAACTTATTGCCAGTCCTATGGAAATAGGTTTAGGATTGCATTTTCATGATGCTAGAGATGCATTTGATGTTGTTCTCTATCAACATGATTTTAACTACTTGATTTACTTATGCATTACCCGACTTGATATTCAGTTTGAAGTCTTTGAGATGAGCAGGCTTACGCATTGCCAAGGTGTCAAACATTGGTAGGCAGTTAAGCACATCTTTTGCTACTTGAGTGGTACCCAGCTACTTGGTTTGTTTTATTCCAAGGGGGGATCACTATTGCTAGATTTACATGCTTTTTTTTACTTTGATTGGGCTTATTGCTATGAGACTTGTGTTTCCACCTCATGCATATCCAGGTTTAGCAACGAGCCTACTCTGGCCACTTATAGCTATGAGGTTGAGTATAGGGCAACTTTCAAAGGCACTATTGAGTGTGTGTGGCTTAGATACCTTTTGGCTAATTTGGGTGTTGGTGAATATTTTGCCACCAGCATCTTCATTGATAGTCAGAGCACATTGGCGGTTGCGAGAAACCTTGTGTTCCATGTTCGCACTAATCACATTGAGGTGAACTATCATTATGTCCAGGAGAGGTTCTCTGCTCGAGAGACCAGTTTGGCATATGCACCCACACAAGAGAACATTGTAGACCTTTTCACAAAGGTGCTCCCTAGGGAGAAGTTTTAAACTTTCCACAAAGTTTTGGGGTTACATCCTTTTGAGGATTGATTCCACATAGCTTGGCACTTCCTTATACATGAGTGCTAGCTCCTTGTTCACCACATCACTCATAGGGGGGATCTGTAAATATATTTTGGTAGTGATGTGTATGAACACACTTAAGAGTGATGGGGCACGTTTTCCCTCTTTAGGAGGTTTTTTCCTCTTGGCTTCTATAGATGCCTATAACCCTAATGGGTTCCTTATCTTTGTACATTCATTTGGTAATACATTCAGAATTGTGTGTTGTGCTCCAAGCTTCTTTTTATTCCTTATGTTGTTTGCGTACTTCCACATAACTCAAACTCCAACAATTTTATGTTTAGTAATTTATGTTTATTTGTGTTTGATGTAAAGGTATCACTAAAGAAATAAGTGTAGGAACACTTTCAGGTGAGGGAAACTCAAAATTGAAACTCACTAGTTGAGCATAAAAAGAGAAAATTTTAATGCACCTGATCATATCTAGTCCTACTTGAATGTTAAACTTCCCTATGTAGCTTGAAGCATGAATGGCCTCATATGTATACTCATAGATGTCTTTGTTCACTCATTTCAACGTTTATCTAAATTCCCATGGAATGAGTCCAAGATCATTTAGTGACTCAAACAAGACTACAAGATCGTAGTGATGCAAGTTATCTCACTCAAAATACTTGCTTCTACTCAAATAACCAATGCCTCTTAGGAAGACTAATCACTGCCTTCACTAGAGATACACAAAGAGACTACTATTTATTCTAGACATGTTTTCTCTTAGAATATGTAGAGTTAAGAATAGTGCTTTGAAGAAAATTTAGAAGACTATACTAACTTTATAAAAAGCTAAAGATTACAAAAAATGGATGGCATATGAAGAGGAAAACTTTCTCTATACTTAGAGCTATTTAGGTCCTTGACTTCCCAAACAGAGCATGAGATATGATTACCTAAAGTAGGAAGAAAATACTCAAGCAAGTTTCTGGCTTGCTTAGCATGGCACCTAATAGCTAATTAAGACTCAAGTGATAACACATGTGGTACCTCATTCCATCAAAGTACTTGGTGTGTGTGTGTATATACATCTTGGAAAAGATTCCCTAGAAGGTAGGATGCTCATTTCCTAGAAAATTGGATTCATCACACCTAATTTTGATAAGTGAATGATTGACATATATGAGGGCGATTCATACTCAAATTGTATGCATGATTTCTCATTCTTGATTGCTTCATGATGCTCCAAGTGTCAACCTCCCCTAAGGTTGGATCTTTCTTTTTGAAATGACCTCTCATGCTTCGAACTTCAAGTCTTCATGAGAGTTCCATCATTCCAATGTGTCTTTTGAACTTTATTAGCTTGTTTGAGTCTAGTATGATCTATTGGTCATGTACATCTATATGCTTGCTCCTAGCAAGGAACATAGGATTGGCAAATATGTATACACTAATGTTGTCACACATGATTGGAAATTGATTAGTATTCAAATTTAATTCAACCATAAGCTTCTTAAGCCACATTAGCTCACAAGTAACTTGTGGTAATGCTCTGTATTTAACTACTTTTGAGGATAAGGCAATAGTTGATTGCTCTTTGCCATCCATGAATGAATGATCCATGTAGTCCACCTCCTCTAGTTATCCATTTACACAAGAATTTTTTGATCAAATTGGTATATCTTCCAATGCTTATTAGATACAAGTCCAATAATTGTTTTAAAGAGAGTACACACGTGGAACTAAAATTAAAAGAGAGTGGTCACAAAATGAAAGAGTATGAGACACTCAAATTGAGTAGACCAAGAAATGGGTAAACTCACATGGATTAAAAATGAGCTTGCCAAGAGCATGACGAAATCTCTACAAGCTTCTAACCAAGTATGAAGTAGGGGAGAGGATCTCCTTGTATAGAGTTGGAGGAGGTTATCCAAAGTAAATCACATGTGGGATACTTTCCATTGAAGTAGAATGAATATAATGGTAGAAGCAAATGGAAAGGTACCCAAATACAATGAGATAGAACTAAAATAATGAGAAATGGAATGCCTCCTACATAGAAAATGCAGATGCGCTCATGTGGATACAAATGGAAATAAAGTAGATAACCTTATTTCATCAACACCCCCTTTGCAACTCCATTTTTAAGTGACTAAATGTTGTAGAGATCCACCAAGCACAAGTGCAGAATTAGAGGTAACATCTTCTTGAACATGTTCACCACATTATCTAGAGAGGTATAGTGCTCTAGAGTAATCTCTTGTGATACAAACTTCTCCTAAATGAAGTCTTAATGGATCTACATGTGCTTGGTATGATCATGGAGCACTAGATTCTTGGCAATGGCAAAGCTAAATGGCTATTGCTTCATATGCATGTAGGCATATCTTGCAAAATACCAATATCCAATAGTAAATGCTGAAGCCATATGGCCTCACATGCTACAAAGATGGTTGCTCGATACTCGGCCTTAGTTGATGATAAGGCAATTGTAGACTACTTTTACTTGCCAGAGAGATAATTCCTAATCCAAGAAAAAATATGTATCCAAAAGTAGACCATCTAGAGTCACGGTCACTAGCCCAATCTAGATCCAAATATCATGCGAGATCAATGTCCGTTGTACGAAAGACCATGATGTCAGGTGAGGGCAAGGAGGTAGTCTCTAAGTAGCTAGAAAATGTGTTTGATGAGACTGATGTGAAAAGCTATATAGAATGCCACCTTCATAGGAAATATCAGGTCTGATGTTGGCTAGGTAGAGTAAAGAGCCAACTAGTTATCAATAAGCATGCACATCCACAAGTGATGATGAGTCCTCTAGTGTAAGCTTGATATCTGGGTCAAGTGGTGTAGATATTGATTGACATTGGTCCATGTTATACCTAGAAAGGAGATTAGAGCAATATCCTTTTTACTAGAGGAATACACCTTCTTTCGTCTGCCACATTTCAACGCCTAAGAAATAGTGAAGTAAACCAAGATCTATCATGGAGTACTCAAGGTGAAGCTGCATGATGATAAGTTGGATGTGTTCATTATCTAAGCCTCTCAAAATAAATCAATCTATATAAATGATGATTTCAACTAAGGAATCTTTTTGGTATATGTAGAGATTACATCGATAGTGCTTCTTTGAAACACTTTAGCTTTGAAGAACTTGTGTATCTTTTCATGCCAAGCCTGAGGATCTTGCTCAATTAATTCTACAATGTTCTTTGTGAATTTTTTATACATGATCTTCCTTTCCTTTGATCTTGAAACCTTTAGGATATTCTACATAACAATGAGTGATCAATAAATGAGAAATCATCAATCAAGAAACAAGAAATTTTGTCTTATTTTTCAAAATCCTTTATACTAGTATACATATATTTCAAAAATCAACTGAGAACATGTGATTTTTTTACTTTTTTTTCCATTTTTTGAAGTTTTGGGAACTCAAAAGGTGCCAAAAATTTAGACCTTACCATATTTAAATTTTTAGAATCTATATGAAAAATATTAAAGAGATTAAAAATTGTATACATAAGATAAATATTGAAACTTGTACTCAAAGTAATATTTTGGGTAGTGAATCGAATATGCTATGGAATATGATTTCTTCATGCGAACTACGTTGGAGCATTTTTGTAAGGAGCAAAAATATCATAGATTTTCAAATCAAGCCACAAATTTCTTCATCTATGTGTACACCCCTCCTCATTGGATGCATTTTTTTTAGACTGAGACTATTGCGAGCTCTCTTCTTCTTCTTCTATATCAAAAAATGTGTTATCTTCATCCAAGTACATACTGAGTTCTATAGGATCAAGCACATATCTTCTTGTTTGCCTATGATTAGTTGTCTCACATAGATCTTAAGTTTTTAATTTATCATATTGATGGTTGCTTTCCTGAAGTGCCCTCTTTTTGAACCTGTTCATTTTGTGTCACAGAACATTTCTAAAATGTACTTCCCTATGAATGCATTACTACTTTTAATATGATACCAATTGACTACCAAAGCGGCTATTCCATCTTGATCAATATCCTTGAAGACATCTAAAAGTTTCATAATCTAGGAGGGTTTGGCAGATTCATCATCCTAAACAAGGACTTCAATAAGTGTTCCAACATTTATTTCTTTCAAGTTTCCATGCCATCGTGCTTCAACTTGTTTTGTAATCCTTGGACCTACATAAATATTCCTTTCTCATGAATGTATTAAGCTTTGAAGTGTATCTACATTACATTCTTGTTCCACATTCAATCTTTGTGTGCTAAAATTCCATGTGAATGGTGTAAGGGATTGAACTCACAACCTCTTGGTTAGGAATGTGATGGGCTAACCACTTGCCCCAAAAGCCATGGTTGAGGATTACTTCCTAATCCTCTCTCTTAGGGTGTATTTCAACCATCTCCTACTAGGATTATGTTACATTCTTCCCCCCTTGGTCGATCATTGTCCTCAATGATCTACTCTTGTATCCCTCTAGCCTCGGTGATCAGTCCCTTGAACTCCCTAGGTGCCCTTGAATTGATGTTCCTCAACCTCGCACAGTTTCTTGAACCTTGTTCGCAACCTTGGTCTCTTGAACCCTTGCTCTCAACCTTGGTGTCTTGAACCTTCTTGTTCGCAACCTTGGTGTCTCGAGCCCTTGTTCTCAACCTCACTCTTGAACCTTGTTCTCACCCATGCTTGGTATCTTGAACACTCAATCAAGTGCCACCCAAGGATTCCCAAGGAATTCACACTTCCAAGCTAGCTCATTGGAAAGTTCGTTCCGAGAGCTTTCCAACGGTATATTGCACGCCTCAATCCGACCTACGGATTGAGAGATACACCCCAATCATTGTAAGGTCCATCCTTGAAACCGACGCGCGCGCCTTCCACAATTCTTGCCCTTTCACATGGTAGAGTGCCCAAGCGCCTTTTTTAGAGGCCATTGGATCATTCCACTTTGCCCAAGCCTACTTCCTAGGCTCTGATACCAATGTAAGGGATTGAACTCACAACCTCTTGGTTAGGAATGTGATGGGCTAACCACTTGCCCCAAAAGCCATGGTTGAGGATTACTTCCTAATCCTCTCTCTTAGGGTGTATTTCAACCATCTCCTACTAGGATTATGTTACAAATGGAATATCAATTGGCCAATCATTTGCTATGTTATTCTTTATAAGATCTTCTTAAGGATATAAAAAGCATCCCACTAAGATACATCTTGATCCCCAACATATTTTTTCTCATGCTCAATCCATCTCTTCTTTTCAATAACTACATGCATCCACCTTCTACTTTGCTCAACCACATTTCCACATTTCTCCATATTGTTTTTATCTTCATATGGTGATTGTTTTACAAGAGTCTATTGGTCATCATGCAATGAGTTGGATGATGGACAATTTAGTTTGCATTATGAAGTTATGCCTATGACTAGAAAGTTACACTTGTTAGATAACTTTACACGTCAATAAGTTTTTCATGTCTATAGAGAAGAAATGGAAAGTAAAAATTTGAAGTATGTGTAGTATCAAAAATTTACTGAATTATGGGAAGAAGATTTTAACAATGTGAGTATTCCTCATAAAGTTAGGATGGATGAATGCTCAGTTTGTGCCACTTTGAAAAAAATGGCAAAGGGGGCCACAACAATATTTAACAAAGATAGTTTTAAAAGTCTTCTCAAGATCATCATGAAATTCAAGCCTTAGAAAAAAAGAAGGAAATTCATCTTCAAAGTAAAGCACTTAGAAATCTAGAGCATTATATATGTTTCTTGATTGATGATATGGATCAGAAGTAGACGGATATTGGAGATGGCATCCTTGTGCATGTGCATTTGATTGGTGCTTTGGTATACAATGGAAATGTAAGGTCAATTTTTTTCACTTATCCCAATGTGCATAATGATTCAAACCTTACTGTTTCAAACCTTACTATTTTTGAGTTTGAGGTCTGCAATAGCACACAAACAACACAAGAAAGAAGAAGAAGATTGGGGCACAATACTGACTGTATTACCAAGTGAATGTACACAGATGAGTAATGTGTTAGGTTTATAGAAATATGTACAAGCCTAAGGAAAAAAACCTCCTAAAGAGGGAAAAAAGTGCTTGGACAGTACTAACACATCACTACTAAAATATATCAACAAATCACCCCTGGGAACTCATGTATAGGGAAACTCCATACTATGTGGAAAGAGATCAATCCACAAAAGGAAGTAAGCCCAAAGTTTTGCAAAAAGCTTCAAACTTCTCTCGAGCTAGAGCCTTCATGAAAAGATCTGCATCATCATCTTGTGTGGGCACATATGCCAAACTAATATCTCTAGTAAAGAAACTTTCCCCTGACATAATAATAATGCAACTCAATGTGCTTTGTGTGAGCATGGAACATAGGGTACCTCGTTGCTACCAATGCATTGTGACTATCAATCAATTTGTTGGTAGTAGAAGAATGAACAACACCCAAATCAATCAAAAGGCATTTGAGCCACACATGCTCAGTAGTCATTGTGAAAGCTTCCCTATACTCGGTCTCACAACTAGAAGTGGAAAAAGTAGGCTGCTTGTTGCTCAACCAAGATATGCATGAGCTATCAAGCATGAAGCAAGAACCACAAGTGGACACACTAGTCTCACAACAACCAACATAGTCAGAGTAAAAAAAATCATGTAAATCTAGTGGTAATGACTTCCCCTTGGGGTAAAACAATCCAAGTATCAGAGTATCATTCAAGTAGTGAAAGATGCACTTAATCGGCCAATACTTGACACTTGGGCAATGCATAAACCTGCTCATATGAGAGACAACAAACTATTGGAACTGTTCATCTCGGCAATGCATAAAATTGCTCATCTATTGGCTATGAGTTGTAAGAGGAGCTTCTCCTTATCTATTTATCCATTTGCTATGATTTTAGTGTCATTTGGTAGCTTTAATAGTGCTACAAAGTAGACCCAAGTTTGAGATTCATTTTTTGGTTAGTCTCTGAGCAAAGCTTGATTGAGTGGAGTGTGGTCTTTGTTTGTCTAGTTATGTGAGCATTCAACTAGCTAATCTTGTGGACATTGTTTCTCTTAGTATATGAACCCATTTGGAGTGATTTTTTTTACAAAGATCTTGTTATCTTCTATAATGCCACAAAAGCTGGCTGGAGGTCTCTTCATATGCTATGAGAAAGAGAAATTTTGATGTTGATAGGCCAAAGAAGGGTACCTATGGAGGACATTTGTGCTTCATCGGTGCATAGGGGTTGAGATACTTCCCGTAACAGTGGTATCAAAGCATTATGGGATCTAAGAGAAATCCAATACAATCAAGAAGACCATTTGGAGCTAGTGGTTGAAGATTTGCATCAACGAAAGCTTTTTGGAAGTAGTTCACATAAAAGGGGATCTATTCTACTCAAAGGTTCAATTTCACAAGGTGTCAATCTAACAAAAGCTTTGTATTAAGGTAATTTGAGGGCCTCATCTGCATTATACACACATTGGAGCATTAGCCAAGGGCTAGATCAAGTAGCAAAGACCAAAGATGGGAGATAAAACACTCAAATTAAAAAGTTAGACAAGGGGAACTATCAACCATGGAGATTTAGGGTCTCCAACTACCTTATGAGCAAGGGCCTTTGGGGATTGATTACTGGAAGTGAACCAAGACCTAGGTTGGATGAAAATTAAAACAATGCCCAGCAAAGGGCATTTAGCAAATGGAATGAAAGAGATAAGAGAGTTATCTTTATCCTTTCCCAACACATAAGCAATAGCATGATCAACCATATCCAAGACTTGGATTCAAGCATGAAGGTATGTGAGACACATGAGAGGCTTTATTCAACAAGCACCAAAGCAAGGAAGATCCAAATCAAGAATGAAATAAAAAAAAATTAGGAAGATCTCAGGCATTAGCATAAATGACTACATACTTAAGGCCAAGGAATCGGTAGATGCATTGGGATCTATTGGAAGCCACATAGATGATGACGATCTTGTGGCTTATACACTCAATGGTTTGAGGGATGATGAGAAATGGAAACCCTTTACCACTTCTTTATATGAAAGGGATAATATTCTTGATTTTGAGTAGTTGGTTGCTCTCATGGTCACAGAAGAAATGAGCATAGGTTAAGTTCAACTAAAAGCAAGGATGCATAAGTGTTTTATGCACGTAATCAAAGGGGCAAAGGAAGATGAAGATAGAGTAGGGGCAAAGGAAGGTTTGGTGGAAGGCAAGGTCACTCAAGCAATTAAGGCATGATGAAGGCACCTAATCACAAATAGGAAGAGGAAGAACAAGAGGAAGAGGAGGAAGTCATCAACAAAATAGGAATCAAGATGGCAAACAATGTTACATATGTTGCAAGTTTGGACACTATGCTAGAGATTTTTACCAAGGAGGAAGTCATCAACAAAATAGGAATCAAGACGGAAACGATGTTACATATGTGGAAAGTTTGGACACTATGCTAGAGATTTTTACCAAGGTTCTTCATACTGAAAGGGGATGATTCTAACTCCCCTATGCAACAATTGAAGATGGCTGCTCTTCACTAGGCCCACAAGCAATGATATATGCTCACTATTTTGCACTTTTCTCTGCACCTCTACAAAGACTTAAAATGAAACTTTGCAAGCTTAAAATAGACTTTAAGAGCTATCTAACAAGCTTTCAATAATCCCAAATAAATATTCCATTTTAGAGAACCATCCATTACAAAAAAGGCTACCTGTTTGCAATACTCTCTGCCTATGTGTAGAGATTTAGCTTCACAGACCTAGTAGTTTCTCACAATTCACTCAAGAAAAGAACTTAAAACTTTGGCACACTTTTGGGCACTATATGAGAGACCAAATGAAGTTTGAAAACAATGAAAATTGGTACAATGAGAGAGCAAATAATTCTCTACAATCTGGTACAATCAGATTTCAAAAATCTTAACTACACCTCTAGATAGAGGGGAGCAAAATCATGAGAAAATGAGCTTAGAAAGCAAGGGGGCTGCTTGATGGAGTTTATGAACACTAAACTAAATGGAAAACTCATGGAATATACAGTTTTACTCTTCCTTCAATCTAGGTAACCACCCACCAATCGGTGTAGGTGCAATTTTTGGTGGATAATTGATGAGATTTGAATTTGATTGACTTTGGTGGAGCTTTTGTAGCTCAAGCGTGAGTATCACCTCCTTTACTTGTCAATCCATGGACCTTAGAAGGATATGAAGATCATGAGCAATAGTGGTGAGCAAATGTGAGTGATAAGCACATACATGAACACACACACATGCACACAAGGCAATATAAAAGAGAGTAACAATGGAAAACTTCAATTGCACAAGAGCTCTCTTACAAAAGCTTCAATCTCTCAAAATCTAAGCTCAATGAACTACTAAAAAGCTAGCCTCAAAAATGAGCTCTCTAGATTTTTTTATAGTTTTTTTACTAGTTTTGGCCCTGTCTAGACCTAGTGTTCGGCCTAGTTAAAAATTAGGTTCTAAAGCTTATTTGGGAGCTCAAACGGAATCAAAAAATTATGAAAATGGGTAGGTAGATACTTCTGCTACTCCTCAAGCTTGAGGAATCCTCAACGTCAACAAAATAGAGTTAGAAAATTATGAAATGATATTTATAATGGTTTTTAGTGATAAAGATCATTGTTTTTATAGGGATTTCTTCTGAAAATTTGACATACACTCCTTGGAGCTCCCTACTTGGTCCTTCTTCTTGTGTGTCCACTTCTTTGAGATGTTCTTGCACCACATTCCTGACCTTGAGTGCTAACACTCCCCCCCCCCCCCCCCTTAAGAGGTAGTGACCACAATGTATCAACAAGAATTGTGTATCTTCCCAATTTAGCTGAGTTGGTTGCCCTCATCTTCATGTTGTCACACCTAGCCTTGATAGTTCTTTATCCCTTTGTATAGACTACTTCCTTGGATTCTAGCATGATGATGTACTTGTGAGATTTTAAAAATTGCTAACTTCTCAAAAGAGGTTGTCCATGTTGATTGTGAGTAGCTGCTGGCTTCAAATTGCTTCCTAGGTATTGATGTTGTCCCATTTTTGTCTTCTAGATCTTTGAAAGATGATGTTCATAATAGTCATGCCAAGTACTTGTAACCCATAATGAATGATGGGTAAGTGTGTTCGTGCATGGGTTGAAGAAAATATGTGCCTTGTGCATGGCCTTGTAATGTGGCCCTATGCATGCTTACTTGGGGAATGCATTTCAAAATGTATGGTGCAAGAAATTTTGGTTCTTGAGCTACATGCTCAAGGGCATGTTGATGAAGAGGTTTCTTAATCTAACATTGTGATAGTGTTGCCAAAGTAAGTGATTCTTACCAATGTGAAAGGTCGATTGATGTTCATCTCTTCATGTGGTACTCCCATCATGGTGATTGACCATGAACATCTCTTCGATTGTTGATGGATGTCCTTGTTGATGATTCATTGATGAATTTCTTCGAGTGCATGGTCCTGGTCCTTCTTCTCTCTTTTTTTTCTTTTTTAACTTTCTTTTTTACAATGTCATAAAACAAGAAGAAAGAGGTTAATATCAATAATAATAGTTGACATATGTCAATGTGATCTCATGCCTGGGACTCTCAAATGTTTCTATGCATGGCCGTGTAATGTGGCCCTATATTAATGCATACTCTAGAGTTGCATGACCTGAATGGTGCAAAACGTAGGGTTGTGCCAAAGACACATGGTTTCTGCATGTCGAGGCTTCCGATATTACTTGAAGAGGCTGATATAATCTTTTTTTGAAGGCATCCTTTGGATCTCAAAATGATACTGATCATTCCTCCTTATAGGGATCAATTTTAGAATAGTGTTCATCCCGCTAGATATCACCTGTGGCCTCTTCATCCTTTGCTGATTTCTTACATTTTGGATCCCTTGTGGCTGTCTTTGGTTCTATGGGGGCTATTGATGATTTGGGCTTTTGAAGCCATACCCTTGATGGTTGTCTTCTTAATATTGTCAAAGTGGTGAATTGATCTTCTTTTGATCTTTGGGCTTGGTTTTGACCTTTGCATCTCCTTGGCTTCTTTGCTCCAACTTTTCTCGTGAGGGAGATCATAGGGCTTTGTGCACGTAAGAGTGCCTTGGGTACCACATGTGTAATTGCCCTTTTTGAGCTGCAAATAATTCCTTAGGCACCCAAATTTGTATATTATTGTGGTCAGCCTTCCTTGACTACTTTGGTACTTGAATTCGGAGTACTCTTTGAGAAAGAGATCTTTGTTGTTCTGCTACTTGTTGCCTTGACTTTCTCCATTGCTTCTTTGGTAATGAGTTTGACTGCAATGGTGTGATTGATAGCTCACCCTTGTGTACCCACATCTGCTTCATGCTTATAACTATGTTTTTCTTGATGTTTGTTTGTTTATTTGATATAGCATTTTTCTTGTACGGTTCCACTTGCCTCCATGGTTGAATTGTTGTGGCCACATTAGTCTTTGATGAAGAAGATAAATCCACTCGCCTTCGAGCCTATTCTTCCATGATTGACTCCTTCTGCATCATAGAGCTTTTGACACATACAATATCTTCTTCTATAAGATTACCCTTAGAAGAACTAAGAGAATATGTGATTCTTGGATTTGTGATCATGCAATTATCTAATTCTAATGTAATGCATTGTTCATGTACCCGAACTTAAAGAATTTGACTCCTTAGGTTTAAGTTGATTGCATGGTCATAGATCCAATCTTGACCCAAGACAAGTGGTTCCATAATGTCCTCATCTTGACACACTAGCATTTTGACTGTCATTGGGACCTCTTGAAGGTAAATGGGAAGCTCCACCTTGCCCAAGCAAGGGTTCTCCACAACTCCCAATCCTATGAGATAGTCTTTTATTGAATTGATGTTCAATTGCAGATCTTGGTAGTATAAGAGTCGAACTGCACTAGTTGCTGCACCTGATTGAATCAATGCTCTCACAGTCCTTACATTATTTCCTTGCCCTACCTCTATGGTCACAAAGGGGTGTCGATCTATTATTTGAGGATCAATTACACCCGATGTTTGGCACATGGCCATCTGATATCTTGGGGCATTGGGATTGATATCTAGGCATTGTCGTCTTAACTTATTTCACCTAATGCGCTCTCTAGCCTCTGCGTGTGCTTCTTCTCTAATCCTTAACTCTTATATTTTTTGCTTCTTAGAAATGTTGAGTCTCTTTAGCATATCCTTTGTAAGAGGTTCTTGACATAACTTTACTCGACATCCACTAATATAGCTTGGCAAGATATCACCTTCTAGGGTGGCCAACAGAACCGCACCGCTAGTGTAAATTCTATTAATGATCATGGGTCCATATCCTTGTTTTCCCAATTTACGGGCATGTTGCTTTAATGTATAAACCAACACTAGGTCTCCCTCTTTCAAACCTTTATCCTTGATGTGTGCATCAAATTATGCCTTTTGTCTTTTCTTTGCAGTGTAGATGCATGCTGCTTCTCGTAGCCTCATCTCACCTAAGCGTTCTAGATCAAAGATCCTGGAGGACAACTCATGTCCATTCCACTCGTGCTCTTGTGCTACTTTGAAAGTTGGGTTCAAGAAACCTAATGGTAACGCAAGAGTCGTGTCCAAAGACCATCTGAAATGGGGTGGCATTGAGTACCATTTTGTATGCAACTCAAGTAAGCCCAAACAACATGATGAAGTTGTTTATCCCAATCAGAGCGTTTATTATTTACAAATTTCATCAATACATTACATAGGTCTTATTTGTGCTCTCGGCTTGTCTATTAGCTTGTGAATGATAGGGGGCAAACTTCTTATGTATCACCAAGAATTCTTGGACAAGGTTTTTAATGACTTCATTCAAGAAGTGTGTACCTCTATCACTTACTAACTCTATTGGTAATTTATATCTAGTGAGCACATTCTCGAATAAGAACTTAGCCATCATTTGAGCATCATTCTTTGTCATGGCTTTTACTTCTACCCACTTTGTAAGGTAATCTATGGCTACAATAATGTACTCCCCATGGGAGTTTCTAGCTGGGGGTTAATAGGACCAACAAAGTCTATACCCCACTTTGAGAATCCGCATCTTCCTATCATTGGCCTCAAAGACATCTCATCTTTTCTAATTGGATATTGCGCATGTTGGCATGTTTCACATCTCTTCACATAGGTGTGTGCATCCATATGAAGAGTGGGCCAACAAAGTCCTAAGAATAGAATGGTCTCAATTACTCGATCAAGACCAAAGTGTCCACTTGCAACACCACTATCTAAAATTTCTGAGATTTTCAAATAGTTTGATTCCTGAATGCACAATCTTAAGTAACCATCTTTGCCTCTTTGGTATAGGTTTTCTCCTACTAAGGCATAATCCTGAGCCTCTTGCTCCATGCTTCATCTTCTTGCTAGACTAGCCTCGTTGGGTAGTGTTCCTGATCTCATAAATTCTACCAATGAAACACTCCATTCTTGATTTAATGACACGTGATAAGGGGTAGCGTGCTCCACTAGGGGTCTCTCTTGGAACATGGGACAATTCTTAATCCATTAATGTATTTCTTTGTCCATACTAGGCCAATACACTCCTAAAAGTTTCAATTTTTGCAATGTTCTTTGTTTAGAATAGTGGTTTCCTAGCAATCCTTCATGAGCTTGTTGCAGCCAACTATTATGTTCATCACCTCAACACAACAAGCTAGTACACCCTCTGTATCTTGTTTGTACATGCAACCTGCCATTATTTGATATTTTTGTGATTTTATAATTTAGTCTTTGTTCGTTCTCACATTCTTATTTGTGGGTCCGAAGGTTAGGACAGGTACCAACTTATTTGCCCATTTAGGAACAACTTCTAAATTGAATCGATAAGTGTCAGGTAGTTCATCAGACACTTCTGCAAGACTCTCCTAAAGGGATGCGAGAAATGTGATATGCCCTGAGGTGGGTTCTACCTTTCCTAACAACTCAAAGTCATATTTTACTAGTAAGAGGAACCATCTTACTAAGAGTCCTATATGTCAAGGTTTAGTGACCAAATATAATAAAGCTTGATGATTAGTGAAAAACTTGAATTTGTTGGCTAATAGATAGTGTCTAAACTTCTTCATTACATATACCATACCTAAGCCTTCTCTTTTGGTTGTTGTATAGTTTCATTCAGCCGCGTTTAGTTGTCTACTAGCATATGCTATAGGTAGATCTTGTTTTCCCTCACCTGTGGGTTGTGCTAGCACACATCCTATTCCATGATTGGATGCATCCATGTGGACATGGAATGGCTTATTCCAATCAAGAGTGGTTAGTATTGGTGTTGTGCACAAAATTTTCTTTAGTTCGTTGAAGGAATTTTCACATTCATCGTTCCACTCAAGATTTGTCAATAGAGCGTAAAGATTTTTAGCTATGATCACATACATGTGGATAAACCTACGGTAATATCCACAGTGTCCCATAAAGGCTTGTACCTTGGGCTTGGCAACTCTACTATGGGTCTTACTTTGTCCTCATCTATTGTTATTCCATTCTTAGAAACAATATGACCTAAGATCTTACCTTGATGTACCATGAACACACACTTTTTTGGATTCAGATACACTCGATATTCTCTACACTTGTTGGAAATTTTTCTGAGCTCTGGAATGTGGTATCTTCTTTCTTGGGAGTGAGAACATAAATCCTCCACATATACTTCTAAGCTCTTTCACAAGAACTCTTTGAACACATGACACATGAGCCTTTGGAATGTTGCAGGTGCATTGGTGAGTCCAAATGGCATCACACAAAATGCAAAGATTCCCCACTCTATGGCAAAGGCCATTTTGTGTTGATCTTGCTACTTAGTTGTTACCTAAAAATCCATCAGGGAAGCTATAAAATTCCTTGCCTGCAACACACCCCAATAAATGTTCAGTGATTGGAAGCAGATAGCTATCTCTAATCATCCTAGAATTACATTTTTCAAGGTTAATACACACTCGCAACTTCCAGTTCTTCTTGGGCACCACTACAATGGGGGACACCTATTCAGTATGCTCAATCTCATAGATAAATCTAGCTTCAATTAGTCTATCAATTTCTTCTTTTATTTTGGTTGCATAAGTGTCATTACATGTGTAGGGCTTCTGTTTGGTAGGCTTGGCATCAGCCATCATAGGGATCATATGAGAGCATATTTCTAGATCAAACCCCTTTAAGTCTCTATAGCTCCACACAAACACATCCCTATATTCCCTTAATAAAGCTACAAGCTCTATTTCTTCTTCTGCACTTAAGTCTTCTCCTATGTATGAACAACACTCTTTGTTCTCTTCAATGGTCACTACAATCTTTTTGGTCTTTTCCTTATTTTCATATGGTTCTCCTGTAATGGCCTCTCTCTCAGGCATTCATACCAAAATTTTTCGGTCTTCAACTTCATATTTCTTGAAATTTTCTGGTACCTCAAACAATGATTCCTCCTCTTCTTGTTTTGCTTCTTTTCTTTTCTTTTTCTTTTGACTACCTTCACTTTCCTCCTTTGAATTTATAGCTTTAATGCTTGTGAGATGTTCTTCTTCTATTTGGATGAATACTCCTATGTCCTCTAGATACTACTCCTCTAAGTTAAAGCAACTATCAATCACAATGGATTTTAGATCATCGTTGCCCTCATCATCACCACTAGGGTCACATTATTCTAGCAAGGTCTCATACATGAACACAGAGATATCATAATCCTCCTCATCACAATGAGGTGTCCACTATTCTTCAATTAATAGCAATGTCCATGGTGGCTAAGATTTCTACCCAACCATGAGGCTCAAATTCCTCATCTTGAAAAATCATTAGTGTGTAGGTTGGGTCTCTAATTGGATTGGCTTCTTGAGAAGTCCCTTCTTCTCTCGATTTTAGGCGTCTTTCCTCATCCTGTGCAACCTTGCACATCCATAAATGAGTATCTTCATGCATCCATGATGGATCAAAAGAACCTTCAGGAACCGAGATTGAATCCTCTTGCACCTTGTGGATAGGATTCCACTATAGGAGTGGTATATCTCTGAAAGTATAATCCTTCAAATTGACCTACGTTGTGACCCTTAAGTGTTGCACGTACAAGGAGTTGGTTCCCCAATCCTATACTATTTGCAGTTGCTGTAGGAAGGGTCTTCCTAGGATCATTTCATAGATGTTATTTTTGCCAAAGTCACATATAGCAAAGGTGTGCTCAAACTCTACACTACAAGTAGTTAGAGTTATCCCTTCTAGCAATCCTAGAGGTCTTTCAATATGGCCATCATCCTTTTGAAGATTCATTGTAGTTGGTCTTAATGCGGGTTTGCCCCATTGCTTCCACAAGGAGGTGGTTGTAAGCACAACGCCAGCACCTGAATCTATGATAGCTTTGGTTGTTTAACCTTGGTAGGTGATTGGAAGATAAGTATTACCTTCTTCACCTTCACTCATGTCTCCTATTTTTTCTTGAGGTATCTCTGGAACATTTTGCTTAGGGCCTAATTTCGACATATTGGAACTAAGTTTTGAAACCTAATTCGCCACATGTTTTTATAACTCAATTTTTACTTTGAGCAGCTCTTCTAAGGTGAGATAACATTGAGCCTTAGTGTTTTTTACGACTTCAGTGTTTCTTGGTACCACTAAGTCTTCATTTCTTATCAATATTGTGGGAGCTCTGATTTGTCTGATTGAACATTTGATTGGTCTCGAGCATAGCCTGATCTAGCTCTACCATTTTCATCTTGGTGTAATTCACAAGCCTACACATTTGGCTTGATGGATACATTGAAGTCCATACACATATGGAGAAGCATATGAACTATTGCTAGTGGTTAATTACCACTTTACCTCTATATAAAAGTCAAATCGACTTGGAATCTCTGTAAACACCTACCAAAAGAGACTCGTGGAAAAATGGTTAGCTTTGATTGATGGAATATCTCCTAGGATATAGGAGCTTGATTATAGGGAGCCAAAAGTTTGAATTTGAATTCAAACTTTTACTCAATCACTATAAAAGTGTTCATGGAAAAGTCGTGGGTAGGACTCATCATTCCCGAGCTCATTACTGTTAATTCTGAGTGTGTGTGAGGCCTACACTCTAGCCCACACCTATCTACACCATTAGGCAATGAACTTCATGCCAATGGATTTGTATACAAGTGTTCATTAATACATACATCTTCATTGTTCATTTTTGACTTCTCTATTATACTACCTGACAGTCTGTCAACTTGTGAAGTGCATATCTCAGTCATTTCTCCTTCAAATTCAAAGATCTAAAGCTTTTTGGAATCAGCTTGAAGTTTTCCACATGCTATCAAAATTTGAAGAGATTTTATTCAGCCATTTCAGAGAAAAGCTCATCGAGGTGATCAATGGTCATTGACTGCAATAGTCCTAAAAAATCGGGGGTAAAGGTTTACTTGCTAAATTGATTTCACTTAGCATAGTTTATCTTTTTACATCATTCCACTTGGAATAGTTAGCTTACCAAACTAATTAGATAACCCTAAAAGGAAGTTTTCCAATTCCTACTGTGTTGGTTATACTGAGCAAAAAACCCAGCAAGTGTCAAGACTAAAATAGAAGGTTTTCTTGAGATATTGAAGTCCAAAGTTATCTGTTTTGATTCAATCATTACACACATCATTTCCAAAGTACATAGGCCATTTTATGGTGTCACTGGAAAGCTAAGGAGGTCCACTTATCAACTCTGAAGCATCAAAGGGCTGGTACAAAGCAGGTTTTGGCAGTACCTACTCAATCTCTTGGAGTGTCCATCCATCTTTCCCAACAGTGGTATCAGAGCAAACTAAGGTAAAATGGGAGATGGTTTTCCTTCATTTATTGATAAATTGGACAGGAACAACTATCAGGCATGGTCTCTAAGGATGAAGACATACCTACAAGGAAGGAGTCTTTATGGATACATCTCAGGAGATGAGGAATTGCCCTCATTCAAAACAAGAGGATTACCAACAAAGGAAGAACATGAAAAGCTCAACACATGGTGTGCTAAGGATGCATTGGCAAGGTCTTATTTACTCAACTCCATCTCTGATTTTCTTTTGCCACATACTAGAAATTGTAAGACATCCCAAGAGACTTGGGAAACCTTGTCATCTTATTTCTCTTCCAACACAAAGGCTAGAAAAAATCAGTTGTGGATTGAATTCACCACATTAAGGAAGCAACCTAAGCAAGCTGTTTCAGAGTTTGTGACCAAGATTAAAGATGTAGTTGATCAGTTAGCAAGAATAGGAGAAGAGATTGAAGAAGAGAAAATTGTAAGGCAAGTTATCAATGGGATCAAAGCTGATGAAAAATGGGAAAGCTTCACCACTGCCATGGACCTTTACATGGACATGCAGATTCCAGACCTTACCACTCTCATGCGACAATTGTTCACTCATGAAGCCAAGCTCAACAAGAATGGAGATACATCCAAAGGTAATAGTTCCTCTGCTCTATATACTGATAAAAATTCTAAAGATAAAGGCAAGAATAAGAAGGTAGAAGATGAAGGCTCTACCTCCCAAGCAAACTATGCAGGGAGAGGTAGATCATCAAGAGGAAGGGGCAGAGGAGGTTAGCAAGGTAGGGGGAGATCCTATAACTCCTCACCATGCAACATTTGTGGGTTATAAAATCATACTACAGATGAGTGTTTCAAGAATTACAAGAATCAGGGAGGAAGAGGATACCAAAGAGGTGGATACTCACAGTCAAGAGGTAGATTCAACCATCACCAAGGCTACAACAACAACTACAACAACAATTACAATAACAACTACAATGGCAACTACCAAGGAGGATTCAAATTCAGAAAGGACTACAACAACTATACAGAAGAGCAAGTTGACTCTCTTCTTATCATGAACATGACTTCAAAACCAGGTACAAATGATGACCACCTATTCTACATTGACTCAGGATGCTCAAATCATGTGGCTGGCAATGTAGCACTACTCTCTGATCTTGAGGAACCAAGAGGTAAGCACCAAGTACAAACAGGTGATGGCACCAAGCACTTAGTAGTTAAAGTTGGAAATGTTAAGACTTGTGATGGAAATCAGAACTTGTTGAGTAGGGTACTCTATGTACCAACCATTACCAAAAATCTGATGAGTGTTGGACAGATTGTGGAGAAAGGGTTGCAGGTTAGATTCAACCAATTTGGAGCATTTGTGGAGGATCCTAAGAAGGGGTTCAAGAGGATTGCTAAAGGAGAAAAATCAGGTAGCCTTTTCACTTTTGAGCTAGAAGACACAAAGAATATTGCACTATATAGTTATAAAGATCAAACACTTTCAGAGCTTGAGATTTGGCACAAAAGATTAGGGCATGTAGGAGAAAGAACCTTGAAATAGATATGCAGGGATCAATGTGTTATTGGAATACCCAGTGTTTCCAAACAACACATGATATATAAATGTAGTGCTTGTCAATTCGGGAAGTCTCACACGTTACCCTTCTCAAGGAAAGGCTACATGCATGAGGACTACCTAGAACTTGTACACACAGATGTATGGGGACCAAGCAAAGACCCCTCAATCTCAGTATCAAGGTACTATGTATCTTTTATTGATGATTATAGCAGGTGGACTGTATTGTACTTCATGAAGCACAAGGATGAAGTATTTAATTGCTTTAAAAAATATCTTGCACTTGTTGAAAATCAGACAGGGAAGAATTTGAAGAGGCTAAGGTCAGATGGAGGAGGTGAGTACTTATCCAATGAGTTTGAAAACTTCTTGCGGGAGAGAGGCATTAAAAGAGAAATCACCACAAGGTATACTTCTGAACAAAATGGGGTAGCTGAGAGAAGAAATAGGTTGATTGTTGAGACAGCTAGGTCTATGTTGAATGAAAAAAATTTACCTAACTATCTATGGGCAGAGAGTGTTTCTACTGCCACTTATCTCATAAACAGGTTACCATCTAAGTCCCTTGATGGGATGACACCCTATGAAGCATGGCATGGGAAGAGACCCTCACTTGACCATTGCAGGATATTTGGATGTGTAGCATATGTACACATTCCTTCTCAAATAAGAGGTAAGCTAGACCCTAAGGCTGAGAAGTGCATCTTTATTGGATATGATCTAAATAAAAAAGGGTACAGGTTTTACAACCCTTCCAACAAGGGATTCATGGTTAGTAGAGATGTTTTCTTTGATGAAAATGATTCTTGGTATGAGAATGAATGCAGGAAGTTTAAACTACCCTATGACTTGGAAGAGGAGTTTCCAAGTCTTGCAAAGGAGGAACCTACTCAGAATGAAGATTCAAATTCAGATGATGAAGATGTTATCAACCTATAAGAGTTCAAGGCATGGAAGTCCAACGGAAAAATGAAGATGAAGAAGCTTGAAGACATACCTGAATCTTCAACTCAATCAATTAGAAGATCACAAAGAGAAAGCAAAAAACCTATCAGATATGGGTATGATACATCTCTTGTTACTAAACACTCTGTTTATCTTGCCAAAGATTTGTCAATTGAAGAACCAGGATCATATGAAGAAGCCATAACCAAGACAGAATGGAAAGAAGCTATGGATGATGAGATTGAAGCACTCAAGGAAAGTGACACATGGGAACTAGTACCAAAGAAGGACTCCATGAAGGTAATAGGATCCAGATGGATCTATAAACTTAAAAGAAATTCTGATGGGTCAATCAACAGGTATAAAGCCAGATTGGTAGCCAAGGGTTTTGCACAAACCCAAGGCATTGACTATGAAGAGACATTCTCTCTTGTGGCCAAGATTCCAACCATCAGAGTGCTGGTAAGTGTGGCTGCATCAAAAAATTGGAATATGTACCAATTAGATGTCAAAAATGCTTTCTTGAATGGATGGATTTTAGATGAGGTTTATATGTCACAGCCTCCTAGCTATGAGGACCCTAAAAAGGTAACATATGTTTGCAAATTGAAAAAGGCTTTATATGGATTGAAGCAAACACCTAGGGCATGGAATTACAAGTTAACTACATACCTTCAAGACCAAGGTTTTGTCATAAGCAAGGCAGACACTTCTCTATTCATTAAGAGAAGTAATTCAGAGGTAATATACCTATGTGTTTATGTTGATGACTGTAGCTCAAGCGTAAGCACCACCTCCTTTACTTGTCAATCCGCGGAGACGTGAGGACCGGTATGAAGACCACGAGCAAGTGAAGGCACAAGTGCGTGAGTGAAAGCACACAAACATGCACACACATACACACACACGCGCACAAAGTAAGATCAAAGAGAGGAACAATGGAAAGCTCAGATTGCAAAAGAGTTCTCTTACAAAAGTTCTATTCTCTAACAAGCTAACCTCAAAAATGAGCTCTCTAGCTCTTTTTATAGTTTTTTGACTAGTTTTGGCCCTGTCCAGACCTAGTGTCCGGCCTAGTTAAAAATTAGGTTCCAGGGCTTATTTGAGGGCTCAAACGAAGTCTAAAAATTATGAAAGTTGGTACAATGGTACTTCTAATACTCCTCAAGCTCGAGGACTCCTCGGCTTGAACAAAATGGAGTTACTAAAAATAGATAATGGTATTTACAATGGTTTCTAGTGATGAAAATCACTATTTTTGTAGGGGATTCTTCTGAAAATTTGACATACACTTCTTGGAGCTCCCTACTTGCTCTCTCTTCTTCTATGTCCACTTCTTTGATGTGCTTCCATGCTTTGTCCTTGACCTTGAGCTTCAACACTCCCCCCCCTCTCGAGTCTGTCGTCCCTGACAGACCCTTGTTGTAGTGATTGTTCCAAGTAGTGCCTTGAGAGGGAGTGTCCCTTCTGTATGAACACAAGTCGTCCGACGTTCTTCATCTATCACTGTGAGTCTTTGCAGGTTGTAGTCTCTTGGTATGTGCTTCTGCCTTGTATTCCAGCATGACTGTGTCGTTGTGAGTCTCCGTTGATGTTTTCTAGATCTTCCAAAGTTGATCTTCATAGTAGTCAAGCCAAGTACTCATAACCCATATTGAGTGATGGGTAAGTGTGTTCGTGCATGGGTTGAAAAAAGTATGTGCCTTGTGCACGGCCTTGTAATGTAGCCCTACGCATGCTTACTTGGAAAATGCATTGGAAGAAGTATGGTGCAAAAATTGCGGGTCTTGAGCTAAGTGCTCAAGGGTATGCTGACGAAGAGGTTTCCTAAACTATCATGGTTATGGTGTTTCCAGAGTAAAGATACTTACCATGGCGAAGGTTGATGGATGTTTGCCTCTTCGTGTGGTACACTCGGCCTTTGGGATGGAACCTTGTTGATGAATGTCCATGTTGATTGTCCACTGATGAGATCTTTTGAGTGGTGGATCCCCTCTCCTCTTTTCAAAGCAACATTTGTCACTAACAATGTGCATTTCTGAGCTTGGGCTCATGCACGTTCACTTCCCTATATTGACACTCAGAGGAATATTGGACACGTGCCGGTTTCTAAGAGATTACCATGCTGATTGACATAGACCATTCACCAGTGCTACTGTTCCATACTGGTTCAGGAAATACTGAGAATTGAATTGCTTTATATTCCTTGGCAAGCAACATCGGATAACTACACCAAGCTGTGTTTCACATATACTCTTTAGCTCACCATATGCAGGAGTCTTCTCCTCCAGAACTACCTTTTGCAGATATCTCCTTGGATGCTCTGGTACATGAAGTAGTTAAGCATCACGCAAGTTGCGGACCTTCAAGCTCTTCATGGTAAGATAAAATCATAGCTGTAGATGCCATGTTCATGCCAAATGCTTGTCCTCTACCAGATAAGGCAGCAATAATCTCACTGCTGGCTGAGACACACTGGGAACAAGCTCTCTCCCACTTCTCTCTCTTTTTTTTTTTTTTTTTTTTTTGGAACAGGATATCACAAAATAAGAACACAAAAGTTAGTATCAATAGAAATGTTCGACATATGTCACTGTGCTCTTGTGCATGGGATTCTCAAGTGTGTCTATGCACGGCCGTGTAATGTGGCCCTATATTAATGCATACTTTGGAAATGCATGACCTGAATGGTGCAAAAGACAGGGTTGTGCAAGGAGCACATGGTTGTTGCTCGTTCGAGGCTTTCGATGTTATTTGTGGAGGTTGATGCCGGCCTTAGTGGAGGTATCCATTGAGTCTCGAACTGATGTAATCCTCCTTATTGGAGTCCATTTTAGAACATCATTTGGCACTGTAGAGGTCACTTCAGGCGTCTTTCTCTTTGGATGCTTTCTGAACTGTGGTATCCAGTGTGGTTGATGCTTTGGTTCGGTGGAGGCTACTTGCACTTTTGGCTTCCAAACCCATATCCTTTTTGCATGTCTTCCTACTAATGTTGAAGAGCTGATTTGATCTTCCTTTGGTCTCTGTACGTGGTTCTTACCCTTTTCTCTTTTTGGCCTCTTCGTTGAAACCTTTTGCATGTGGGAGAACAAAGGTTGTTGTGGGTGTAGGATCTTCTTAGGTACCCACATCTGTAATTGCCCTTGTTGAGCTGCAGCTAACTTCTTAGGCACCCAAACTTGTTGGATATCTTGTGACGGAGCTTGTCTGAGCTGCTTCCTTCGTCTTCTGGCTTGGTTAGTGTGCGTGGATGGGATTTGTGGGGGTAAGGCTGGTGGTTGCTCTCCTTTGCGTACCCAGATCTGCTTCATGCCCGGAACCGCTTTTTTACCGAATGGTGTCTTTCTATTTGATGTAGCAGTTGTCGTGAACGGTGGTGTTTGCTTGTGTGGTGGGCTCACTACTGTGGCTACTTGAGTCTTTGGAGAAGAAGAAAGATCCACCCGCCTTCGAACCTGGTCTTCCACGACTGACTCCTTCTGCATCATAGAGCTTTTGACACATACAACATCTTCTTTCATATGATTAGTCTTGGAAGAACTAAGAGAGTGTGTGGTGCCATGATCTAGGAGCATGCAGTTCTCTAATTCTAATGTAATGCATTGTTCATGTACCCAAACTTGAAGAATTTGACTTCTTAGGTTTAAGTTAACTGCATGGTCATAGATCCAATCTTGACCCAAGACAAGTGGTTCTGTAAGGTTCTCATCTTGACATACTAGCGCTTTGACTTTCATTGGAACATCTTGAAGGTAGATGGGAAGTTCCACCTCGCCCAAACAAGGGGTTTCCACACCTCCCAATCCTATGAGATAAGCTTCTATGGGATTGATGTTCAACCCCAAGTCTTGGCAGTAGGAAAGTTTAACTGCACTACTTGCTGCACCTGAGTCAATCAATGCTTTCACCGTCCTTGCACCCTTCCCTTGTCCTATCTCTATGGTCACAAAGGGTCTTCGGTCAATGACCTGAGAAGTCGCAATGCCTGACTTTTGACACATATCCATGTGATATTTTGGGGCTTTTGAGGTGGCATCTAGGCCTAATCGCCTTAACTTATTTTGCCTAATACGCTCTCTGGCCTCTTCCTGTGCTTCTTCTCTCACTCTTAACTCTTCTTCTTTTCGCTTCTTCGCAGTGTTGAGTCTCATTAGCATATCCTCAGTAAGAGGTTCTTGATATAGCTTGACTCTACAGCCACTAATATAGTTTGGCAAGATATCTCCTTCTAGAGTGGCCAACTGAACTGCACCACTAGTGGAAATTCTATTAATGATCATGGGTCCATAACCTCTTTTTTCCAACTTACGGGCATGTTGTTTTAGTGTGTATACCAACACTAGATCTCCCTCTTTCAATCCCTTATCCTTGATGTGTGCATCAAAGTATGCCTTTTGCCTCTTCTTTGCAGCGTAGATGCCTGCTGCCGCTCGTAGCCTCGTTTCACCCAAGCGTTCGAGATCAAAGATCCTAGAGGACAATTCATGCCCATTCCACTCATACTCTTGTGCTACCTTTAAGGCAGGGATTAAGAAATCTAATGGTAGCACAGCGTTCTGTCCGAAGACCATCTGAAATGGGGTGGCGTTGAGTACCGTTTTGTAGGCAACTCGATAAGCCCAAACAGCATGATGAAGTTGTTTGTCCCAATCAGAGCGTTTATTATTTACCAATTTTGTCAATACGTTACAGAGGATCTTATTGGTACTCTCGGCTTGTCCGTTGGCTTGTGGATGATAGGGGGCGGATTTCTTATGTATCACCAAGAATTCTTGGAGAAGATTTTCAATGACTTCATTCAAGAAGTGTGTGCCTCTATCGCTCACCAACTCTATTGGTAGTCCATATCTCGTGAACACATTCTCGAATAAGAACTTAGCCGTAGTCTGAGCATCATTCTTTGTTGTGGCTTTGACTTCTACCCACTTTGTAAGGTAATCTGTGGCTACAATGATGTACTCTGCATGGGAGTTTCTAGCTGGGGGGTTAATAGGACCTATGAAGTCTATGCCCCACTTCGAAAATGCACGTCCTCCCATCATTGGTCAAGGGCATCTCGTCTTTTCTCACTGGATATTGTGCACGTTGGCAAGTGTCACATTTCTTCACATAGGTATGTGCATCCATATGAAGAGTGGGCCACCAAAGTCCTGAGAATAGAATGGTTTTAATCACTCGGTCAGGGCCAAAATGTCCACCTGCAACACCACTGTGTGCAGTCTCTAAGACCCTTAAATAGTCTGACTCATGAACGCACAGTCTTAAGTAACCATCTTTACCTCTTCGGTATAGGTTTTCTCCTACTAAGGCATAGCCTTGAGCCTCTTGCTCCATATTTCGTCTTCTTGCTAGACTGGCCTCTTGGGGTAATCTTCCCGATCTCATAAACTCTACCAATGGAGTACTCCAATCTGGAATTAATGATACTTGATAAAGGGTCGCATGCTCCACTGGTGGTTTCTCTCTACACATTGGACAATTCTTGATCCACTCATGTATTTCTTTGTCCATGCTAGGCCAATACACTCCTAAACGTTTCAAATTCTGCAATGTTCGTTGTTTAGAATAGTGATTTCCTAGCAATCCCTCATGAGCTTGCTGCAACCAACTACTATGTTCATCATCCTCGACACAACAAGCTAATACACCCTCAGTATCTTGTTTGTACATGCTTCCTGCCAATATGTGATATTTTTGGGATTTTACAATTTCTTCTTGTGATGTTTTCACATTCTTATTTGCAGGGCCGAAGGTTAGGACTGGTACCAACTTATTTGCCCATTTAGGAACAACTTCCAAATTGAACAGATAAGCATCAGGTAGTTCATCAGACACTCCTTGTGGTGACTCTCCTGAAGTAATGCGAGAAAGGTGATCTGCCCGAAGGTGGGTTCTACCTTTCCTGACAACAACTTCAAAGTCATACTCCATTAGTAAGAGGAACCATCTTACTAAGCGTCCAGTATTGCAAGGTTTATTGACCAAATATAACAAAGCTTGATGATCAGTGAAAAACTTGAACTTGTTGGCCAATAAATAGTGTCTAAACTTCTTGACGGCATATACCATGCCTAACCCTTCTCGCTCGGTTGTGGTATAATTTCTTTCGGCTGGGTTTAGTTGTCTACTAGCATATGCTATGGGCAAATCTAAATTCCCTTCACCTGTGGGTTGTGCTAGCACACATCCTATGGCATGATTGGATGCATCCACATGGACATGGAATGGTTTATTCCAATCAGGAGTGGTCAGTATTGGTGCTGTGCACAAACGTTTCTTCAGTTCATTGAAAGAATTCTCGCATTCGTCGTTCCACTCAAAATTAGACAACAAGGCATAAAGGGGTCTAGCTATGATCGCGTACATGTGGATAAACCTACGGTAATATCCACAATGGCCCATAAAGGCTTGTACCTCTTTAACATTCCTTGGCCTTGGCAGCTCCGCTATGGCTCGTACCTTATCTTCATCCGTTGAGATTCCATTCTTAGAAACAATATGACCGAGGATTTTACCTTGACGCACCATGAACACACACTTTTCTGGGTTCAGACACACTCGATATTCTCTACACTTGTTGAAGATTTGTCTGAGTTCAGGGATGTGAACCCTTCTTTCTTGAGAATGAGCACATAAATCATCCACATACACTTCTAAGCTCTTTCGCAAGAACTCTTTGAAGACATGACACATGAGCCTTTGGAATGTTGCAGGTGCACTGGTGAGCCCAAATGGCATCACCCGAAATGCAAAGATTCCCCACTCTGTAGCAAAAGCTGTTTTGTGTTGATCTTCTGGGGCAATGGCTACTTGATTGTAACCGGAAAATCCATCAAGGAAGCTATAAACTTCCTTGCCTGCAACACGCTCCAAAAGGTGTTCTGTGATTGGAAGTGGATAACTATCTCTAATCGTAGCGGCATTAACTTTTTTAAGGTTAATACACACTCGCAACTTCCCGTTCTTCTTGGGTACCACAACAATGGGGGACACCCATTCGGTATGCTCAATCTCATAGATGAATCCAGCCTCAATCAACCTATCAATTTCTTCTTTGATTTTGGCTGCATAGGTATCATTATATGTGTAGGGCTTCTGTTTGGTGGGCTTAGCATCAGCAGTCATGGGGATAGTATGAGAGCAAATTCTTGGATCTACCCCTTTCAAGTCTCTATAGTGCCATGCAAACACATCCCTATATTCCCTTAATAGAGCTATGAGCTCCATTTCTTCTCTTGCACTTAAATCATCTCCTATATATGTGCATCTCTCTTCGTTCTCTTCAATGGTCACTACAATCTTCTTGGTCTTTTCTTTATTATCATATGATTCTCCTATGATGGCCTCTCTCTTAGGCATTCGTACCAGAATTTTGCGGTCGTCAACTTCATATTTCTTGAAGTTTTCCGGTACTTCAAACAATGATTCCTCCTTTTCTTGTTTCACTGCTTTTCTTTTCTTTTTCTTTTGACTACTTTCACTTCCATCCTTTGAGCTTACTGTTTTAATACTTGTGAGAGGTTCTTCTTCTTTCTGGGTGAACACTCCTATATCTTCTAGATAGTGCTGCTCTGAGTTAAAGCAACTATCCATCACAATAGACTCCAAATCATCGTCATTCTCTTCTTCTTCTATGACATCACTAGGGTCACATTCTTCTAGCAGGGGTTGACACATGAACACTGAGATATCATAACCCTCCTCATCACAATGAGGTGTCCATTGTTCCTCATTGACAGCAATGTCCATGGTGGCTAAGATTTCTGGCCAGCCATGAGGCTCAAACTCCTCATCTGGAAAGATCATCGGTGTGTAGGCTGGGTCCCTAACTGGTCTATCTCCTAGAGAAGTTCCTTCTTCTCTTGCCTTTAAACGTTTTTCCTCTTCCTTTGCGACCTTGCACATCCACAAATGAGTATCTTCATGCAGCCATGATGGATCAGGTGAACTTTCAGAATGCACAGAGATGGAATCTTCTTTTGCTTTGTGGATAGAATTCCACTGTAGGGGTGGTACATCTCTGAAGGTGTAATCCTTCAAATTGACCTTAGTGGTGACCCCTAAGTGCTGTAAGTACAAGGAGTTAGTTCCCCAATCCTGTACTATTTGCAATTGTCGTAGGAAGGGTCTTCCTAGGATCATCTCAAAGACATTATTTTTCTCAAAGTCACATATAGCAAATGTGTGCTCAAACTCTACACCACAAGTGGTTAGAGTGATCCCTTCTAGCAATCCTAGAGGTCTTTCAAAATGACCATCAACCATTTGAAGCTTCATTCTAGTTGGTCTTAATGTGGGCTTGCCCCATTGCTTCCACAAGGAGGTGGTCGCAATAGCAACACCAGCACCTGAATCTATGATTGCTTTGGTTGTGTAACCTTGGTAGGTGATTGGAAGATAAGTATTACCTTCTTCACCCTCACACATGTCCCCTATTTTGTCTAGAGGTATCTCTGGTACCCTTTGCTTAGAGCCTACTTTTGGCATATTGGACTCAAGTTCTGGGACCTGATCCTTCACATGATTCCATAACTCAGGTTTTGCTTTGAGCAACTCTTCTACAGTGAGATGACACTGCACCTTAGTGTTCTTCACGACATCCGTGTTCCTTGGGACCACTGAGTCTTCATTTCTTACTAGTATTGTGGGAGCTCTAATCTGGAGTGATTCAGATTCCCATGGGCCTGGAAATTGAGGCAGTTCTTCTAAGGTATTAGATTCAAAATCTAACCTTTCGTCCTCTTGTTGTTCTGCTTCATCTTCGTAAATAGATGGGATGTCTTGGGGAAATTGATCATGAAGATCATCAATCTCAGGAATAGGAGGGGAATTACCCTTCTCCTTGGCCCATTTCTCCTCTTGTATTTCCCGCAAGAACTCTTGAGAGTACTGTTGAATAGAAGGAGGTATTCCAGCATCCGTGGAATTAGGAACATAAGCTCCCCTTGGTGGTGAGCTTCCTCTTTCAATAACTGGTTGAGCCTGTGGAGGTAGAGAAACTTGTGGTTTGTTTACCAACTGCTCTAATCGTTCTAGTAAGCCCTGGAAATGCAAATCCGATTTGATAGAGTTTGTCTGATTGAACTTTTGACTAGTCTCAAGTATGGCTTGAGCTTGTTCTACCATTTTCATGCACATTTTCATCCGTTCAATCTCTAAATCTGCTCTAGGGTAACTCTTGTCTAGGTTTGCCGCTGTAGGCCCTTCTTGAAGTCGAGCCTGGTAGGCCTTGAACATCATGTCCAAGCCTTCTGGGGTTGGATCTGCAAGAACAGACCCTGGTTGCGGTCTATTTACAGTGGGTGGTGGGGTGGGATGAGGTGGAGTGGATGGAGTTTCGGCATGCGAGGGGCTTTGAGATGCAATGTCTTCTATTTTTGTTTTCGCTTCTTTTAAGCCTTCTTCTAGTTCCGATAACTTTTTATTCCACTTGCGATTGGCCTTCTCTCTGGTATCCTTCCATGTTCTTGTTTTCCTCTTACTAGGCTCTCCCGATTCACTCGGCTCTGATTGTTCTACTGGTTTATCCTGTTTTAAGGCTTGTGCTCTAGTGACAGCTTGTATAGGAGCCACATTGCTACTACTTGAACTTGGATCTGCCACTAAGCCTACCACATTAATGGGTGTAATCTTGGGTGCACTAGAGGGGTTTCTTGGACAATCTCTGGGGAGATGGTCTTTGCCACAATCAGGACAAAAAGCCTGTATTGTGATAGCCTGTCCTTGACTCGGAGATGGTGGGTGGGGACAGTCACGAATGAAATGGTCACCATGACATCTGAAACAAGATCCTCTAGGGGCTTGTGGTCTCATTTGTCTCAACTGGGGCCTAGGGTTAGGATTTGTGTACATGACCTTGGAGTATTCTGGCTCCCAATTTTGCTCCATAGGCGGTGCCTCATATTGATACGAGTAAATCTCACTATGTTCAGGTGACTCTGTGTAATAAGCATGTGGACTACCTTCATGGGAGTAGTCTGAACTATGAGCATGAGAGTCATTATCTGGTATCAATGGGGTTAGTGGCACCAAAGCTCTATTTGGATTTTCCTCTCCCACAGCATACTTGACTGGAATCACGTTGGCTGGAGCTGGTGGTTGGTTTACCAAGACAGGTTGTGGCCTATATGGTACCTGATATTGCTGTTGTGGTCTGTAATATGGCTGTTGGTATTGATTCTGATACCTACCTTGTGGGTAAGGTTGCTGATAATTTTGTCTAACAGCCTGCCTATTGTAGGGACAATCTTGAGCCGTGTGGTTTGTGTATTTTCTCTCAATAGTGCAATATGGAGCATTCCTTTCTCTAATGTTTTGGTTTTGCATTGGGCATACGTTAGCCATGTGGTCACCTCCGCAAGTATAGCACCGATTCAATGAAGTGACTCCCTGTGTTTGTTTATTTTGGACTCCCAGCTTCTTGGCAACTTGCTCAGCTATCTCTTCTATTTCTGTGGAGATCTTTGAAGTATGGCTAGTAGAACTATCCGAATCTTTGTAGAGTTTGGCCAATCCTAACTCCTCACCCAAGTTATCTTCTATGTCTATGCACGTCCGCACACACTCTTCTATGGATCTAGGATCTTTCAAGTATACATAGGATCTTAACTTTGTGCTCAATAAGCCATCTAAAAACAAAGCCACTTGTTTGGCTGGTGTGGGTAGCTCTGGAGCAGGGCATCTTTCTAGGTACTGTCTGAACCTTCTACCTGCTAGTCGCATTGTTTCTTGGGGTGTCTGCTTGAAACTATGGATCAGGGACGATGTGTTATGCCTGATACCACTCTTGGAAAATTCTACAATGAATTCGTCTAGCAGTTGACCTATATCGCGATAGCTGCTTCTACTCAATGGTTGAAACCAAGCTAAGGCCGTGCCTTTAAGGGTCAAACCAAATGCCTCGTACTGGGTGAACCAGTCCTCAATTTGTTCGGCTCTCAGCACTTGTTTGTACTCGGCCACATGATCATAAGGATCCCCTGTCCCATCGAAATAGTTCTTCATTGCCTTGATCACGTGACTGGGTTTAAGGGCTCTTGGGTACTCCCGGGGTCTAGGCAATGGAAAATCCTGTTCATCTCTTTGTTGCCTATGTGCTTGATGTCTCTCTCTTTCAGGTCTTTCATTTTCAAATCCTGACCTATTCCTGCCCACGGTGTGTGCAAAACTTACCTCAGGTCTCTCTCTAGTTCTTTCTCTCTGGGCTTCATGAGCCTGGGATGATCCTACCCCTTGGAGGCCATGGGAAACATTGGATCTTGGTGGGGGGAAAATCATGTCATTCTTCCATGTATATGCATGTCTATCATGTTCCGTTACCAAGAAAATTTTCTCTGATGTGTTATCCAGGTAGACAACTTTGCCTGGTATCTCAGGATCTTTGAATTCATAGATGATAACTATGCCCAATTGGCTAGGTTGATCTGGCTTGAACCTCCAAAAGGCTTCCTCTGTTTCTCTATTCAAAAATAGTTCTATGCTTTTGTTGTCTTGAGGGATCCAGTCCGGAGTGATCACTCGGGTCAAAACTGACTTACCTCTAGGAGTCTGGGGTCCTTGTCCTACGTTTCCTTGTTCTAGGTCTCCTATCTCATTCTCATGAATGATATTTCCAAACTCATCGGTCCTATCTGGTTGGTTGGTAACCACATACATGGTTCCTTCCTTATCAATGTATGAACCCTCTTCGAACTTGACCACCGGGTGTTCAAGTCCAAAGGATTGATCTGGATTTTTGAGTTGGACCACTGATCGCCTCAGACCATCCTCATAGATGCGAGCACCTAATTGGTTGGTCCGAATATATTCCAACTGTGTCTTATAGGGACCTTCCGGTGTTTGTAGATGGGCAGTCCCTGAGCCACCTGCAGGTTTTCCCATACTAAAAGACATTTCTGAATCACTTGTGTCCGATCTGAGTAACAGATGACCACTTAGTTGCTGTGCCCAAGACTTGGATGTATGGTTGACACTAGCCTCAGAAGATCTAATGCTTTGTTTATCCTTGCCTAAGTGTCTACCAGATCTCAGGTTCATAAGCTTTAGTCAGGAGTCCAAAATTTCCCCTTGGTATGGTTCAAAATTCTTTGGAGTCCCCTTGGTTCCCTAGTCCCACCTGAGGGTCAACTTCAAATTATCCTATCTCAAAATCAACGCATTATTCTTGAAAAAAACAGTTGAGATCGTGTAGGATTTGAAACGAGCTTTCCAACAAGCTATAGAGCTCAAAAAATGGACTTTGGATGAGAAAGTTATGTCAAATCAGGCTCCTGGGGGTCAAAACAGGCAAACAGGACCTTTGGAGAAAATCGCGATTTTGTGAACTTTCTGAAAATCGCGATGCTGTGAAGTAAAAAAATCGCGATGTTGAGCACAAAATCGTGTTTTTGAAAATCGCGATTTTGAGCAGAAAATCGTGTTTCTGAAAATCGCGATGTTGATCACAAAATCGTGTTTCTGAAAATCGCGATGTTGATCACAAAATCGTGTTTCAGAGAATCGCGATGTTGATCACAAAATCGTGTTTCAGAGAATCGCGATGTTGATCACAAAATCGTGTTTCTGAAAATCGCGATGTTGATCACAAAATCGTGTTTCAGAGAATCGCGATGTTGATCACAAAATCGTGTTTCAGAGAATCGCGATGTTGATCACAAAATCGTGTTTCTGAAAATCGCGATGTTGATCACAAAATCGTGTTTCAGAGAATCGCGATGTTGATCACAAAATCGTGTTTCAGAAAATCGCGATGTTGATCACAAAATCGTGTTTCTGAAAATCGCGATGTTGATCACAAAATCGTGTTTCAGAGAATCGCGATGTTGATCACAAAATCGTGTTTCAGAGAATCGCGATGTTGATCACAAAATCGTGTTTCTGAAAATCGCGATGTTGATCACAAAATCGTGTTTCAGAGAATCGCGATGTTGATCACAAAATCGTGTTTCTGAAAATCGCGATGTTGATCACAAAATCGTGTTTCTGAAAATCGCGATGTTGATCACAAAATCGTGTTTCTGAAAATCGCGATTTTGACTCAGAGAATCGTGATTCACAAAGTCGTGTTTTTTCACAAAATCGTGTTTTTTGTTGAAAATCGTGATTGGTGAGAATCGCGATTTTGAGCAGAGAATCGTGTTTTTTGAAAATCGTATTTTTCACATGAAAATCGCGATGTTGAGCAAAAAATCGTGTTTTCACAGAATCGCCTTTTTCACAAAATCGTGTTTTTGCTGAAAATCGTGATTGGTGAGAATCGCGATTTTGAGCAGAGAATCGTGTTTTTTTGAGAATCGCGATTTTGAGCAGAGAATCGTGTTTTTTTGAGAAAAACACAGAATCGCGATTTTTTTCAACCAACTTTTAGGCGGGAAAACTGAAAATCGTGATTTTTCAAAAATTTTTGAATTTTCACAGAATCGCGATTTTCATCACAGAATCGCGTTTTTTTGGCGGGAAATTCAAATTTCTGAGCGCCGGCTATGGCGAGCTCCGTATGAGCAGAAAATCATGAAAAAAATGCAGCGCTTGCTCTCCCTTGCACCTCCTAACTCCTTCCCACACAATAATGCATGAAAAATGGTATGAAAATGGTGAAAATGCACTAAAAAACAAGAATTTTCTATGAAGAAGAAGATGGAAGAAGGTGGAGATGATGATGATGATGAAGATGAAGAGGAAAAAACAGAAAATGAACTGAAATGACAGTTTTTTTACCTTCCAACGTCGCAAATCTACGATCTTACCATCACAACGCTCGTCCTCGAAGCTCTCTCCCCGGCAACGGCGCCAAAATTTGGTGTAGCTCAAGCGTAAGCACCACCTCCTTTACTTGTCAATCCGCGGAGACGTGAGGACCGGTATGAAGACCACGAGCAAGTGAAGGCACAAGTGCGTGAGTGAAAGCACACAAACATGCACACACATACACACACACGCGCACAAAGTAAGATCAAAGAGAGGAACAATGGAAAGCTCAGATTGCAAAAGAGTTCTCTTACAAAAGTTCTATTCTCTAACAAGCTAACCTCAAAAATGAGCTCTCTAGCTCTTTTTATAGTTTTTTGACTAGTTTTGGCCCTGTCCAGACCTAGTGTCCGGCCTAGTTAAAAATTAGGTTCCAGGGCTTATTTGAGGGCTCAAACGAAGTCTAAAAATTATGAAAGTTGGTACAATGGTACTTCTAATACTCCTCAAGCTCGAGGACTCCTCGGCTTGAACAAAATGGAGTTACTAAAAATAGATAATGGTATTTACAATGGTTTCTAGTGATGAAAATCACTATTTTTGTAGGGGATTCTTCTGAAAATTTGACATACACTTCTTGGAGCTCCCTACTTGCTCTCTCTTCTTCTATGTCCACTTCTTTGATGTGCTTCCATGCTTTGTCCTTGACCTTGAGCTTCAACAATGACATAATACTTACAGGTAATGATGTCAATGGAATCAGACAAATCAAGAGCCAGATGATGAAGGAGTTCAAGATCAATGATCTTGGTATATTGAAGTATTTTTTTGGGCTTGAGTTAGTTTATACTAACTCTGGAATATACATTACTCAGAAAAAGTACATACAGGATATGTTGAAGAAATTTCATTTGAAGGATGCCAAAGTGGCAAGTACTCCAATGGAGGTAAACCTAAAACTAAGTGCCCATGAAGGTGATGAAATTAATGACATTACAGGTTATCAAAGTATGGTGGGTAGCTTGAATTATGCTACCTTAACTAGGATAGACATTGCATATCGAGTTAGTGTGCTAAGTCAGTTTATGCACAAGCCAAGGATACCTCACTTAGAGGATGCCAAGAGAATCTTGAAGTATCTCAAGGGTACACAAAATCATGGTTTGTATTTTCCTTACACTTCAGACATTGATATCAAGATCTATTCAGATGGAGATTGGGCAGGATGCAAGGAGGATAGGAGGAGCACTTTTGGATACATTTTATTTGCTGGTGATAAGCCAATATCATGGTCTTCAAAGAAGCAACCTACTATTTCTTTGTCTTCTACAGAAGCAACCTACTATTTCTTTGTCTTCTATAGAAGCAGAGTATAGAGGACTGGCTAATGCCACACAAGAAGCTATATGGATCAAGCTTTTGTATACAGAATTGGGTTTATATACTAGGCCACCAATAATCTTTGGAGATTATAGAAGCTCACTTCACCTTGCAACTAATCCTATCTATCATGCTAGGACCAAACATATAGAAGTTCATTACCATTATGTGAGAGAGAAGTTATTAAGGAAGGACATTCAACTTGCAAAGCGCAGATTTGTTGACTAAAGCTTTGGATGGAACCAAACTTTGCAGATTCAAAGCAATGATTGGATTGCAGGATATACATGAAGATTGAAGATGAAGACCAAGCCAAAATGTTTTGTTGAGGGGGAGCTATTAGTGTAATTCACAAGCCTACACATTTGGCTTGATGGATACATTGAAGTCCATACACATATGGAGAAGCATAGGAACTATTGCTAGTGGTTAATTACCACTTTACCTTTATGTAAAAGTCAAATTGACTTGGAATCTTTGTAAACACCTACCAAAAGAGATTCATGAAAAAATGGTTAGCTTTGATTGATGGAATATCTCCTAGGATATAGGAGCTTGATTATAGGGAGCCAAAAGTTTGAATTTGAATTCAAACTTTTACTCAATCACTATAAAAGTGTTCATGGAAAAGTCATGGGTAGGACTCATCATTCCCGAGCTCATTATTATTAATTCTGAGTGTGTGTGTGTGTGTGAGGCCTACACTCTAGCCCACACCTATCTACACCATTAGGCAATGATCTTCATGCCAATGGATTTGTATACAAGTGTTCATTAATACATACATCATCATTGTTCATTTTTGAGTTCTTTGTTATACTACCTGAAAGTCTGTCAACTTGTGAAGTGCATATCTTAGTCATTTCTCCACTAACTTCAAATATCTAAATCTTCTTGGAATCAGCTTGATGTTTTCTACATGCTATCAAAATTTGAAGAGATTCTATTTAGCCATTTTCAGAGAAAACCTCATCGAGGTGATCACTGGTCATTGACTGCAACAGTCCTAAAAAATCGAGAGTAAAGGTTTACTTGCTAAATTGATTTCTCTTAGCATACTTTATCTTTTTACATCATTCCACTTGGAATAGTTAGATTACTAAGCTAATTAGATAGCCCTAAAAGGAATTTTTCCAATTCCTACTGTGCTGGTTATACTGAGCAAAAAAGCCGGCAGGTGTCAAGACTAAAATAGAAGGTTTTCTTGAGATATTGAAGTCCAAAGTTATCTGTTTTGATTCAATCTTTACACACATTATTTCCAAAGTACATAGGCCATTTTATGGTGTCATTGGAAAGCTAAGGAGGTCCACTTATCAACTCTAAAGCATAAAAGGGCTGGTACAAAGCAGGTTTTGGAAGTACCTACTCAATCTCTTGGAGTGTCCATCCATCTTTCCCAACATTTCATACTCATTTTTGTTCGTTCAATCTCTAAATCTGCTCTAGGGTAACTCTTATCTAGGTTTGCAATGGTTGGCCCTTCTTGAAGCTATGATAACTGACCCTGGTTGTGGTCTATTTACAATGAATGGTGGGGAGGGATTAAGTGGAGTGGATGGATTTTCAACATGCGAGGGGTTTTGAGATGCAATGCCTGCAATCTTTGTTTCTGCATTTCTCAAGCTTTCTTCTAGTTGAGATAACTTTCTAGACCATTTATGATTGGCTATCTCTTTGGTATCCTTCCTAGTCCTTGTTTTCCTCTTACTAAGCTCTCCTAATTCACTTGATTGTGATTGTTCAATTGGTTTTCCTTGTCGTAAGGCTTGTGCCCTAATAACTTCCTATATAGGAGCCATGTTAGCACTACTTGAACTGGAATCAACCACTAAGCCTACCACATTAACGGGTATAACCTTGATTGCACTAGAGGAGTTCCTTGGACAATCTCTCGGGAGATGATCTTTTCCACACTCAGGACAAAAGCCTTGTATTGTGATGTTCTATCCTTGTCCTGGAGTTGGTGGGTGGGGACATTCATGAATGAAATGTTCACCTTGACATCTAAAACATTGTCCTCTAGGGGCTTGTGGTCTCATTTGTCTCGATTGGGGCCTTTGGTTAGGGTTCGTATACATGACATTGGAGTATTATGGCTCCCAATTTGGTTCCATAGGTGGTGTCTCGTATTGATAAGAATAAGTTTCACTATGCTCAGGTGACTCTGTGTAATAAGCTTGTGGACTATCTTAATAGGAGTAGTTAGAACTCTGGGCATGAGGGTCATTTTTTGAGACCAAAGGAGTCATCGGTACTAATGCAGGAGGTGGTGGTTTGTTTCCTAAGACTGGTTGTGGCCTATATGGTGCATGGTATTATTGTTGGTATTGATGTTGATATTGTTGTTGTGGCCTATAATATGGTTGTTGGTATTGGTTTTGATACCTACCTTGTTGGTAAGGTTGCTGATAATTTTGTCAGCCAGCCTACCTATTGTACAAACAATCTTAAGCTGTGTGGTTCATGTATTTTCTCTCAATAGTGCAATATTGAGCATTCATTTCTCTCACATTCTCGTTTTGCAATGGGCATAGATTAGCCATGTGGTCACCTCCACAAGTATAACATCACTTCAATGAGCTTCTTGGCAACCTCATCAGCTATCTCATTTATCTGAGTGGAGGGTCTAGAAGTATGAGTACTAGAACTATCAAAATCCTTATAGAGTTTGGACAATTCTAACTCCTCACCCAAGTTGTCTTCTATGTCAATACACATTATCAAGCATTGATCTAGCATCAATGGCTGCTTGAGATGTACATATGATCTAAGTTTCCTGCTTAGAAGTCCATCTAGAAACAAGGAAACTTGTTTGGCTTGTGTAGGTAATTCATGTGTGGGGCATCTTTCCATGTATTGTTGAAATCTCCTTCCAGCTAGCCGAACTATTTATTGGGATGTCTGCTTGAAGTTGTGGATCAAGGATGATGTGTTATGCCTTATGCCACTCTTGGAAAATTCTACAATGAAAGCTTCTAGCAGTTGACCTATATTTCAATAGTTACGAATATTCAGGGGTTGAAACCAAGCTAAGATAGTGCGCTTGAGGGTCAAACCATAAGTTAAAGTTCATACTAAAGTTTAATGAGTTCCAAATCATAAAGGGTCGTCAATTGGAAAGGTTGAGTGTGACATTAATGAATGAAGTTATGGACCATGCAATGAGTGATGAAACTTTAGGATCCATTTCCCATTTTACTTATAGTGTGCAATCAGAGAGAGATATCTGGTGGTTGGGTGCTAAAGGATCATGTCATCTACCCTAGCCATGTGTAAGGTACCTAGTGCCCACCATGGATGACACCCCACAAGAAGCGTCGAACCACAAGCCACTCTTCTAGACAAAACTTGGGTGCATGGACACACTCTAGCAGCATTCCATCATGGGGGAATCAAGCTTCACAACAAGAGAGAGATCTAACACAAGAAATGCAATCTTCCCCTTCCATATCTGACGATGAGCCCCCACAAAGGACATCATTCAAGGCAAGGCCCAAACAACAATGATGGAGACAAATTGTATTAGAGACAACATCAGATTTAGAGAGTTCCTCTGATGAATAAAGTGTTAACAAGCAACCATGGACCCATGATCATATCCCAGTGAACCATCGAGTAACACAAGGAGGCAAGACACTCCCCACAAGACAAGGACAAAGACAAACGGATGAAGAAAGAGCACAAAGTCGAGCAAAGCAGGTAAATGATGAGGCAGGACCATCTAGGCATGCGCCAAGAAGAAACAAGAACTATCAACCACACCATAGACCACAACGACCATAGCCCAACATCCCTCCAAATGCAAGAGCATTGCAAAGGCATAGAAAGCAAACCAGAACCTTTGCAGAGATTCAGCATTATCAAAAGTCTGTGGAGCTTCTTATTCCATGAAGGTCTTTTGCAAGTGTTGTGAAGGAGGAGATCCAAAGCTATTGCACTGGAATTCGTATTCAAGGGACAACCATTGAAGCCCTCAAAGAAGCTGTAGAGGGCATCTAATCTCAATGTTGGAGGACTCTAATTTGTGTGCTATCCATGCAAAGAGAGTGCCAATACAACCTAAAGCTATACAACTAGCTAGAAGGATTAGAGGGAATAACCCTTAACATTTGTAAACTCTCTTGTTTGGAGAACTTTTTGTATATCCCAAATGATTAATATAATCTTCTTCTTATTATATTTGCTCTCCCAAGTGTTTGTCTCTTAGTGTACATGTTTTGAAGTCTATTTCTCCTATGTATCGAAAAGTGTCTTTGAAGTCATTGCACATGAGTATCCTAGTATTCCACACATTTTATCAAGTTGAGGAAATATTTCATGTACATGGGCTGTTTATTTGGTTCTTAGATTGCTCCCAATGGCCTAAGAATACATAAAAAAGGCCTACCACAAAATGCGGGATTGGGCCCTACAAAAGTTTTGCAAGGCCCAATCCAGCATTTCTATGAGAGGCTGCTTTTATGCTATTATAGGTCATTAAACCATATGCCATCCACATTGGAGCATATGGTATGCCTTAGGTAGGGTGCAATTCATGCAAACCCTCTGAATAATAGAGCAACATGCTTGATGAACACTCAAATGTACTTATAAATTGATGCATGTTTATATGCACCCAGAGGAGTCTAGATATTCTCTAATCATTGCCCATCAAAAGATTCTTCCACACTTCCCCAAGTTTAGGTTATAATTGATGTACATAGACTTTGAATATTGTGACCATAGTGCATGCAATGGCCTAGAAATGCAAAAAAAATGCCTGCCATAGAAACGCGGGGATGGTCCTTGCAAAAGTTTTGTAGGGTCCATCCCCTGATTTCTATGGCAAGCCTTTTTTTTTTCATTCCTAGGCCACTACAAGCATTTTGGGCAACATCATTTAAAAGGAACTACTGGAAGAAGAAATTTTACTATGCAAAACATATGAATTTGTCAAAAACATAAAGACACAATAGACAACTGAATGCACATGGAAATTGAAAAAAGAATAATTAGTATTATAAATTTTAACAATTGGCTCTTGGCCTTCTACATCTTTCTTCTTTGAAAAGATAGTGGCAATCAAAACTGATTGGGATATTAAATGGGGGTCTGTCAACCCAAGACCCAAAGCTATTCCTATATGACCTAATATTTTTCCTCTAAAGCTAACTCCTAGGGTAGTAAGGGCAAAGGAATTCCTAACCAAAATTACACAGTTGGTCCTTTGCATTATTGTAGATAGGCACAAAAGTTTGCTCAAGGCCTTCAGACACCAAGTCATGAAGTGTCCTTGAGGGGAAAAGTCCTTGTGGATTATAAAAAAATCTTCCTTTGGTAGTTTTCCAATGTAGTGTGCCAAGGAAGAGCCACTGCCATGGGAAACACAATCACCACCACTCCTTGTTGCGAATTTATCGATTTCAACTGCTTCTTGCACATGGACAATCATAAAATTCATTAGATACTTACATCTTGTACAAATATGAGACAAAGCCAATCATAAATGTCATTAGATACTTACATCTTGAAGCCTATCTTCATCCTCTCCTCTTCCCATTGCATCTAGTGGAATGGAAGAGTGAGCGATGCCACTTTGTTCCACAATAGCGGATGTTGGAAACTTCTTCTCCAAAATTCTTTCCCTTGCTGAAACTAGATCTTCTTTAATGGCATTTTGATTGGCATCACTCAAGTTCTCTTCACACACAAATGCAATGGTGTCTACAACTGAACCACCAAATTGAATGGTTGTCTTTTCAATTATGTCAAAAGCATTGTCCATGGGAACATAAGGTCGAGCAAAAAATACTTAGGCATTCATCAGGGCATAGGCCGAATGCCTTCTCAATATCATGTAGGAATAAAAATTCTTCTCCATCAACAAGTACCACTAAAAACATTTCCAACTCTACCTTAGGTAGAGTGGGTTCCATGGACTCTAAGTTGGAGGGTGGACTATTCTATGCACTAATAGCTTCCTTCAATTTCTCCACTACCCCTTGAGGATTTTTTTTGTGAATTTGTTCACTCTCTTCTAATAAGTTGAGAGCTTCTGTTTGTGGTTCCTTTTTGTCATCTACAAAACTCCCAGTAACAAGATGGGGTAGGTCCATGGGTGTAGGTTCGGGCTCCTCATTGACAAAAAAGATTGTTGTTGCAACATAGGAGAGATATTTTCTCCCCATCTTCCTCTTCTTATTTAATTTCTTAATTAAAGGCACTGTGTCATCTAATAGGTGCCGTGCATCCTTAGCAATAGCCATGAAACACTTTAGGCACTTTTCAAAGGCCTCATCTCCTTTATAAATGTTTAAAAGTAGGTCATAGGGGACCCATTTACACTCATATGCTAGAATATCTATAGCATATCTTAATATATAGAATTCCAAAAAATCTGTAATCTCATCGAGCACATTTGAGTTCATGGCTAGTGTCCCTTCAAGATTAGGTACTCTACAGACTAGGTCATAAAAATCCGTACAAGAGTTGTAGTGTGTAGTATCCAAGAACCCCAATAATAGATCTCGAGGAGATTTGATGGGAGTGGAAGTGCTACCATTGCTTGCGCGTGAGAATTCTATTGGCTGGTCTGCACTTTCTATCTCTTTGAGAGTCCAAATGTGAGAAATAAGCACTTAGAACCCATTTTTATAGCAGTTTCAAGTTTTCAAAGTGGTTGGGCCCACTTTTAAAAGTACATAATAAAATAGTGAAAGTTAAAAAATGAGTTTTTGATGACAAAATAATGCATTGAACACCAAACGATATGAATTTTTTTGCATGAAAGCAAATTTTTAAACATAACACAACAAAAAACATGACCAACCACATTTCAAAGTAGTGAACATAGACTCTTGACATTCCAAAAGTTTTGAAATTACCATTGCAAATAAGAAGGTATATACAAGTTTCTTGAAAGTGCAAAAACCATGAGATACAATGATTAGGACCCAAAAAGTGACATTATTAGGTTGCAAAAGAACTATGACAATGAGAGTTGAGTTCCATGTTTGCTCCAATCTACAGGGACTTTCATTTTGTATTCCAATCTTCTTCCCACCTGTAATCAACTTGCAAGAAATTGAAGTTATAAACTAAAATAAACAATAATGAAAGTATTACTTTAACAAAAGCACAAAAAATTTCTCACCTTATGTCCTTGTATTTTGAATTTGGATTGAGTTAGTCCTTCAAACCCCATAATCATCAAGTGTGCTCTCAGATTAGCCAAGGTCCAATGACGGTTCACTAAAATAATTTCTATTTCATTGTTGGGCAATCTAAGCTTTATTTCAAATGAATGTAAAGATACCTCAGAACTTTGAAATGGTATCCATTTTCCAAGTTTGCACATACAACGATCATAGTAGAATCTAATGTATAATGAAGTACGTTAGAAACTTTTGTGAATTTCAAAGAGTTATGTATATCTATTACCATCTTGTGCTTCAAAGATCATACGGACTATATATCAGGTTTTGGCCACTCCAAGCTAAGAAGAGAATGTAATTCAATTCTCTCTTACCTTCCAAAACCATTCATTGTAGAGGGTACAACATATCCATGTGGATAAAAGAAAACTCCATCATGGTAAAGTTGAGCATGCGATACTTCTTGAAAGACTAGTGCACCAACATCTACATGCGACACCTGGGAAGGAAATATTTGAAACAAACAAAATCATATCTAAATAGGTTCAAAAATATATTCAACACTATGAAACATACAATATTGTAGAGTAATACTTACAATTCACAGGATATCTCATTCTAATAGAGGTTTCAAGTTTCACAGTTGCCATTGTAAAAACATGTTGTACAATAGCAACCATCCCATTGTCTTTGTGCTTCTTGAAGCCAAGTAACTTTCCATTCCAATGAAGATCCAAGTTTTCATGATCTCTAACTCGATGACACCCAACTCTAAAGGGTTGGATGTACACCCATGCACCTTTGGGGTACTCATGTGATAGTCATTATCCATTTGTAGCTTTGATATTGTGACATCTTAATGTGAGGATTTCATCTTTTGGTTGCCTAGAAGCTTTAGATGTTGCCATTGAAGCTAAAGGTCTTCAAGCTACAATAGTAGTTTGAGATAGGAGATGCAGGTAGATTGGAATGTAGAGACAAGAGCTTCAATGGTGTGCTACAGAGTGAAAGTAGTGGGAAAAGATGACTTTTTGGGACTTGGGTATGGAAATGTGAGGTTTAGGAGGGAAATAAATCTTTTCTGAGTATTTTTGAAAAAGCCATTTTTTTAGCTCAAAACATGCATGGATGTTGAATTTGGGGTCAAAAAGAGTACTTGTGACCCTAAAATGTCATGGGGCTTCCATTCTTAGGTGTTATGATGAGTTTTTTAACTTTTTAGAAATTTTGAATCTTTGGGCCCAACTAAGTTATGAGATTCCTTATCTCTCTAGAGGCAGCTCATTAAATAAGGGAGAAATATGTCCCCTCTCCCCCCGTGAGCCTAGTATTTTATAGGGCATAGACTATGGCCACCACCCTCTTCTGATTGGCCCATCACTAATCACTCCTTAATCTAAAAGGCCTATGCAGGGTTCATTTTTTCCCCTAATGAAGGTTGGAGGCTTCACCAAAGACCTCAAATGGATTGCGATTGCAAAAGATAAAGGTATGAATCCCACTAAGCAAATTTTTTGTGTAAAATGTAAGAATCTGGGACACTTTTCAGAAAATTGTGGATTGAATAAACAACATTGTGCAATCTACAACATGGATACCCATGATACAACTTACTCCATGTAAAATGTGAAGGCTCAAAATTGGATCACAGTGAATGCTAATGTAACTGAATCTATACTGCAGAATACTTACGTACCGCCACATTTGAGCAATACCAGATATCTAAGGTATGATCAAACAAACTTGCAACAAGGATTAATACAACAACCACCTTGGTCACAACCAGGAACATCAAATTATGCACCAAGGGGATTGTTGAAGAATCACTCACGAATTTGACAAACAGACAGACATAAAGAAAAAAGAAAGATAAGGAGAAGAGATAAAGAGAAGCGGAATTAAATATTCAGAAAATCAAAAGCCTTAATGAAGGGACAAATTCACGGTCGTTATGTACAGCGTAGAATCTTGCAGAATCAGAGTTTGATAGAGTTCGTTACACCGAATCAAACTATATATAAAGAGAGAACGTGCATAAGAATAAGAGAGGGAGTGCAAACTAGAACATGTGTGAGTAGAGCGTGCAGTTTAAATAGAGTGCATATAGAGGTCGAGAAAAAGAAGAGATAGAGAGAAGTTCTCAAAAGACGCCAGAGATCGCGTATGTACAGATGAATAACAGAAACCTGAAATGTCAGGTATTGATCTGAGAGGGATGGTAAGAAGAAAGTACTCAGTATAGGAGAGTTTCTATAGCTTGAGCAAGAAGAGGCCAAGTTAGTTTGTACACATCTTCTCTAATAGAAAACACATGTTCATGTGGAAGTTTGCGTGCACTGTTCGTATGTGAAGAACTCCGAGTATTTTCGTGTTATGGTAGAAAGTTTGTTAATAGTTATAGTTCGTTCAGTAAACGTGTCCCCCGGTACTCTCTCAGTAAATGAATGTTTCGGTCAATTACAGTTGTCTCAGTAAACGCATTTTCGGTCAGTTACAGTTTTCTCAAAAAACGTGTTTTCCGGTAGAACAACGAAGTATATCTCGCAGTATAAATTAGATTTTTGTATGAGAGATAACTTATCTTATAGCTAGACATCTCTACTATTAGTTCATCAATCATTTCGGTGAAATGGATATGTACACACAGTACAAAGTCTGACCGAAAAGAGACATTCTAAACCGGAGAAGTTTTTTCTTAAACTTCAGAAAGTTTTCAATCAGTGAAGGAAGTTCACGCATCACTTCCTTACTTCTTGTATACTCACTTGAAGTAATTACAAACAGAATAGGAGTTGATTCTGGTAAGATTCTGGTATAATTACGATGAGTCTAATGACACTCCGGTGAAGTTCCAGTGGAATTTCAGTGAATTCAAAAACGTAGTCTTATATGTTTGAGTGATAGTAACTTTGCTAAGCTATTGTTGATTATAGAGGTGTTCTAATTGTAAGACAATAGTTACGCAATATAGCACAGGAGCAATAGCAGAGAAGATAACAGATATAGGAGAATCTCAACAATTTTCTACTAGCACCAAGTACAAAGATGATGGCATTGTCCACCCGTGCGCTCTCAAGGTAGAGCTTAAATGGTGATCTAGACAACTCTAGATAGGGAGATACAAGGTAGAGGTATGCTGGCTCAACTCAGTGTCTTAGGTAGTGCAGAAGTCATGTATATATAGGATCATGGGTGGCCTGCCATGGACGGCTATACATGGGCGGTAGAGCGTGGGCGGCCACCGCCCGTGTAATTGCCATACACGGCTTAGACTGGTTGAACCGACCTAACAAATATAAATGACTTCTGACTTTGACAGGGAATATTCCATGGAATATTCCCTTTACCGTCGCGCCAGGGGCGCTGCCCCCGGACCCCCACCAGGGGGCCTGCTGCCCCCCCACAACTCCCTTTCCTTATAATACCTTACATGGTCCAATATGACCTTCATCCAACATGCAAGTTGGGATTCCCATCAATTGGATAATGCACGCTTGGCTTCTCCTCATAAAGGGGGCCTTACAAAATGTGCATACAATCATGAGGGGTAGACATTGATCATATACTAACACCCCCCCTCAATGTTTACCGATGAAAAATCAAGTAGGTTTTGGTCCTATGCCCATCTGTTGAAGATGTCTGTTGAGTTGCTCTCTTCCAAGTGCTTTAGTGAATATGTCAGCACAATTTGCCTCTGTTGGACAATATTCTAGCTCCACAATTTCATCTTCAATTAGCTCACGAATGTAATGGTACTGTACTTCTATGTGCTTGGTGCGAGCATGAAATACTGGGTTCTTTGCAATAGCCATACAACTTTGATTATCACACTTGAGTACAGTCGCCATATTTGATGGAAAGCCTAGATTTGCAAGAATTCTCCTTAACCAGACTGCCTCACAAGAAGCAAAACAAGCTGCTTTGTACTCTGCTTCAGTGGAGGAGAGTGCAAGAGTTGGTTGCTTTCTACTTACCCAAGAAAATATTCCTGAACCAAGTGAGAAACAATATCCAGAAACTGATTTTCTAGAATCACAATCTCCAGCCCAATCTGAATCACAATATCCTTGAAGTGTATCACCTGTGGTATAAAAAATACCAAAATCCAAGGTTCCCACAATGTACCTTAGAATTCGCATTCCAGCATTCCAGTGAGTCTCCTTAGGTTTGTTGGAAAACCTGCTTAATACTCCAACAACATAGCAAATGTCTGGTCTAGTGTTGCACAAAAAAATAAAACTTCCAACGAGCTTCCTATACTTCTTAGCATCTACATTAGGCATGTTATCATCCATAGATAGCTTATGATTTACCTCCATAGGTGTGCTAGTTGGTTTGCACTCCATCATTCCAAATGCCTTGAGAATCTCTTTAGCATATTTTTGTTGTGAGATGAAAATGCCATCCTTCCTTTGCCATACTTCAATTCCTAGACAAAAATGGAGTAGACCTAAGTCTGTCATTTCAAACTCAGTTCTCAAGCTGATCCGAGTTTGATTGATGAGTTCCTGATGATCTCTTGTAATGATCAAATCATCTACATATACAATGACAACAACTAGCTTGCTATCCCTTTTCGTTACATACAAGTTAGCATCAAAAGTACTTCTTTCAAAACCCATATTTTTGAAAAAATGATCTATTCGTTGGTACCAAGCCCGTGGAGCTTGCTTAAGTCCATACAAAGCTTTCTTCAACCTGCAAACTTTATTTTCTGAATTGGGCACCTCAAAACGTGGTGGTTGAGATACATATACCTCCTCCTTGAGGTGACCATTCAAAAATGCAGATTTGACATCCATCTGGAAAATAGGCCAGGCCTTTTGTGCAGCGACTGCAAGTATTGTCCGAATAGTTGTCATGCGTGCTCTTGGTGCAAAAGTTTCTTGAACATCAAATCCTTCGATCTGTGAAAAACCCTGTGCAACTAATCTCACCTTATACTTTTCTAATGTTCCATCTGCTTTATACTTAGCTTTCCAAATCCATTTAGTACCTATTACCTTCTTCTTTGGCGGCAAGTCGACTAGATCCCATGTATCATTTTTTAGTATACTATCATACTCCGACTGCATTGCTGCTCTCCAACCTGGATCATCAAAGGCTTCTTCAATGGTGGTAGGTTCCTTTATCGAGCCCATGATATCTGCCATTAGAGCCATGTTAACAATGTGTTCTGAGGCTCTTCTTTGCTCCTCTATTCTCTTTGATCTTCGTAATCCATCCGATGATGATTCTGGTACATCTACATGTGGATTGTGATCATCAAAGATCTGTTGTGCCCACTTCGGTAGTGGCTTACGTTGTGCAGCTACAACTGGTTGGCTTTTTATTGAGGAAATTTCACCATCAGATGTTTCCTCCTCAACTTTAACATGTCTTTTGATAGGCACAAGGTGAGATATTTCTCCGTTTGATGAGATAGTAGATTTACCTTTATCTTCTACTAAGTGTGGTCGTTCATCAAACACCACATCTCGGCTGACAAAAATCTTCCTTGCCTCAGAATCCCACAACCTGTATGCTTTAGACTCTTCACTATATCCTAGGAAGACACACTTTTTGCTTTTTGAATCCAACTTTGATCTTGTTGAATCAGGAATATGTGCATAACAGAAACAACCAAAAATTTTGAAATGCAAAACTGAAGGCTTTTTACCAGAATATGCTTCTTGAGGAGTCATCCCCTTCAGAGCTTTTGTGTAGCTTCGATTGAGGATGTAGACTGCTGTATTGATTGCTTCTGCCTAGAATGAATCAGGCATGTCTTGAGCCTTTAACATACAACGAGCCATTTCAACTACTGTCCTGTTCCTGCACTCAACAACGCCATTTTGTTGAGGTGTATGAGCTGTGGTAAGTTGCCTTTTCACACCATGCTCCTTACAGTAATTGTTGAATTTTGTTGACAAGAATTCACCTCCTCTATCTGTTCTAAATTTCTTTAGTTTCCTTCCTGATTCATTTTCTTGCTTTAAATATTTCAAAAGCATCAGCCTTCTCTCGAATGAAATAAACCCACATCTTTCTACTATAATCGTCGACTAACAGCAAGAAGTAGAAAGATCCTCCTAAAGCAGGTGTAGACATTTTACCGCAGAGATCAGCATGTACCAACTCTAGAGGAGCTTGAGATCGATTGCTGGTCTCTCTTGGAAACGCCTTTTGTTGTTGCTTGCCCATCATACAAACTTCACAAGGTTCCTGCAACTCTGAAAATGTAGGCAAATGAGCAACCATCCCTCTTCGTTGCATCTCCTTCAAAACTGCAAATCCGAGATGCCCAAATCGTTGGTGCCATAACCTGCTTACATCTTTATCTTCTGTAGCAGTTAAAGCACTTAACTCATACAAGTTATCCCATCGTATGCCTTTACCTACAACATTACCTGATGAATCCATGATTTCCGCACCACTCTTATTGAAGTTAACTTCGAGTCCATGATCTGTTATTGCAGAAACTGACAACAAATCTCTTTTGAGTGTAGGTACATAGAGAACATCGGATAACTTTTTCTCAACACCTGGAGAAGTGATAAAAGAGATGGTTCCAGTTCCTTCAGCTGGACACTTGGAGTCATTTCCCACCACTACATTGATGGATTCCCGCAGAGGCACTAGGGAACTATACCAATCCTTTTTACTAGTCATATGGCGAGAAGCTCCACTATCTAAAATCCATGTCTCATCAACACGAGCTTGAGCAGATGAACATACCTCTTCAATAGCTACCCAAAGTTCCAGCTCTGTGTTGTTTGCAGACTCTTTGTTCTTCCATGATGATTTTACAGTCCCATTCCGTTCATCAGCTTGCTTCTTTCTGCAATCCTTGATGGCATGGCCTTTCTTTTCACAATAGAAGCAACTTCCAGTGAACTTTTTCTTCTTTGGCTTCTTCTTTGATCCCTTTGAAGAGCCTTTACCTTTTGCATTTGCTGAGAATGCAGCATCAATTGTACTTTGCCGATTCTTCAGCCGCATCTCTTCTTCTAAAAGCATCGCACAAAACTCTTCAAATGTAAGAGGAGTTGGCCTTACCTGAGTGTTAAGGGTTGTTACTAATCCATCATACTTTGCTGGAAGAGCACGTACAGATCTTCGAGCCAGCTCTTCTAGTGTTATAACAACACCAACTACAGCCAATTTATCTTGAAGATGCTTTATCTGTTTGATAAAATCTTCAGCCTTTTCAGAATCAGAATGCTTTTCATTTGCCAACTGATTTTCTAAATTCTGTATCCTAGTGTGGTTCTTGGTCTCATATTGTCGAGCCAATATGCCCCAAGCCTCATGTGCTTTAATAGTATGTTGAACTAAAGTAAGCACAGAATCACTTACACTAGTGACAATGGCACATAATGCATCAGCATTCCGCCTCTTCCAAGCTCGTAGAAGATCTGGATCTGGCTGAATCATCAATCTTGAATTTGCTGGATCTTCAACTGGTATAGGCTCTGGATCCAATCCCATCGGTCCCATGACACTGTCAAGTAATTCATAGGAGTCCAAAATTGCAGAAATTTTGAACTTCCAGAGTGTATAGTTGGTTCCATCCAGCTTCCCTTCAGTGAATGCAGGTGGACGAATTCGAATAGGTGCAGCATTAACATTAGCTGAAGCACCAAGACTAGTGTTTGACGATGAAGCCATCATATAATCACTCGAATAATCTACTGATATTCTAGTCTGCTAGTAGGCTAAAATAGCAGAGAAGATAACAGATATAGGAGAATCTCAACAATTTTCTACTAGCAGCAAGTACAAAGATGATGGCGTTGTCCACCCGTGCGCTCTCAAGGTAGAGCTTAAATGGTGATCTAGACAACTCTAGATAGGGAGATACAAGGTAGAGGTATGCTGGCTCAACTCAGTGTCTTAGGTAGTGCAGAAGTCATGTATATATAGGATCATGGGTGGCCTGCCATGGACGGCTATACATGGGCGGTAGAGCGTGGGCGGCCACCGCCGGTGTAATTGCCATACACGGCTTACACTGGTTGAACCGACCTAACAAATATAAATGATTTCTGACTCTGATAGGGAATATTCCATGGAATATTCCCTTTACCATCGCGCCGGGGGTGCTGCCCCCGGACCCCCACCAGGGGGCCCGCTGGCCCCCCACAACTCCCTTTCCTTATAATACCTTACATGGTCCAATATGACCTTCATCCAACATGCAAGTTGGGATTCCCATCAATTGGGTAATGCACGCTTGGCTTCTCCTCATAAAGGGGGCCTTACAAAATGTGCATACAATCATGAGGGGTAGACATTGATCATATACTAACACTAATATCACTCTAGCTTAGCTCTCTTCGGTGGTGCAGCAAATTCCGCAGGCTTGACAAGGCTCGGGCCTTTGCCGCGTCGACTATAACAAGTGGTATCAGAGCATAGAAAATCTTCAACAAGTGGTATCAGAGCCAGTTAACCCCAAGAAGTGGAACCAGAGTAGAAAGATTCTGAAGAGCAGAAAGATTCTCAAAAGGTCACCGGAAGTAACAGGAACAAGAAGATCATGGCAGATCATGTCCAAATTGATAAATTGGACAGAGATAATTATCCCGCATGGGTAATGCACATGGAAGCCTTACTTATGAGTAAGGACTTAATGATGTATGTGACCGGAGAAGAAAAGAAGCCGACTTTCGAAGATGATAGTCAACCGGAAAAAGAAGAATTAGAAGCCTTGAAGCTGTGGCAGAAGAAAGATGCAATGGCAAGAGCTTACATTTATAATACCGTTACAGACCATCTACTACCGCACATTAGAGGTTTGGAGAAAGTGGAGGACATATGGAGTGCGTTGGAAGATCATTTCCAAAATACTACGAAAGCTAGGAAGGCTAGCCTATGGTCCAAATTCACAACGTTCAAAAAGAAGTCGAATCAAAGCATTAGTGACTACGTTACTAAGATGAAGGATCTAGCAGATAGTCTTGGATCCATAAATGAAGATGTCAAAGATCACAGATTGATAGCGCAACTGCTAACAGGTTTGAGAGGAGATGAAAGGTGGAAACCTTTCGTACTTTCAACTGAACTTTCTTTAAACCATTTTGTACCAGATTTAAATAAGTTGCTTGGTTTGATGCTCACATATGAGCAAGACCTGAAAGGAGATGGAGAAAAAGGACAAAGCTCTGCAATGTACATGAAGAACAAGAAGAAAGGAGATAAAAGCAAGTTAAAAGACAAAGAAGAGCCGAGTTCTCAGGCTTATTATGCAAGAGGTAAAGGCACCGGTAGAGGAAGAGCAAGAGGTTTTGGAAGAGGAAGAGGTAGTCAGAATATCAACAAGAAGGCTTGTTGGATATGTGGACTAAATAATCATCTGGCTCATGATTGTTGGCACAATCAACAAGGATCAAATCAAAATTAGAACAGTAATAGCAGAGGCAGAAGCGAAAGATATCAGAGTAATTTTCAAAGAGGTAGACAGAATCAAAGAGGAGGCTATGGTAGAGGTGGAGCAAGAATTTGGGGACATAATCAATCCTACAACACCACCTACAACAACTATGCAAATGACACACATAATGAAAGTCATACATCATTGATGATGAACTCAATCAGCACATCAGATAACGAAGACCTAAAGGTATTTTACATTGATTCTGGATGTTCTAATCATTTGTCAGGAAATATATAACTGATGTCAAAATTGGAAAAAGGCAGTTCTAGTCATATTGTTCAAATAGGTGACAATACGAGACATAGTGTACATTCAATTGGAAAAGTGAAATGTAAGAGTGGAGCAGATTTGCTAACTAATGTCTTGTATGTTCCGACAATACCTAAAAATTTGATTAGTGTGGGACAAATAGTTGAGAAAGGTTTTGAGGTCAGATTTACAAATGAAGGAGTATTTGTAGAAGATTCCGAGAATGGATATCATCAGATCATCTCTGGTAAGAAAGAAGGTAGACTCTTTACTTTAAGAGTACAAGGGAATATTGGCCAAGCGTTGTTCACACATGGTGAAAAGGTGATTACAAAACTTGATCTCTGGCATAAGAGATTAGGTCATTTTAATGAAAAAGGAATTAAAGCTATGATCTCAAATCAGTCAGTACTGGGATTACCGAATGTACACAACATATGATTCATAAGTGCGAAGCATGTCACATGGGAAAAGCCCATAGGTTACCGTTCCAGAAGAAAGGATTCAAACATGATGGAGTACTTGAACTCATTCATACAGATGTATGGGGTCCAACAAAAGAAGGATCAATCAGCGGATCGAGGTATTATGTTTTATTCATTGATGATGCTACAAGATGGATAACTCTTTATGTTTTGAAAGAGAAATCAGAAGTGTTTGGAGCTTTCAGGCATTTTCATGCATATGCTGAAAGACTCACAGGTCGAAAGCTTAAGAGACTGAGGTCTGATGGAGGGGGAGAATACGTCTCCCGAGAGTTCAATGAATATCTTTGGAATGCAGGTATTAAGAGAGAAATAACCTGTAGGTATACACCACAACAAAATGGTGTAGCAAAAAGAAGAAACCAAACTCTACTTGAGTTTGCACGAGCTATGCTAAAAGAAAAGGATTGTCCAAACTATCTCTGGGCTGAAGCCGTAAATACAGCTACATACTTGGTAAACACATTACCGTGTACAGCTTTAGATGGAATGATCCCTTATGAAGCTTGGTGGGGAAAGAAGCCAACACTTGATCATTGCAAAGTGTTTGGATCAGTAGCTTATGCTTATGTACCATCACAACTCAGACATAAGCTCAAACCAAAAGCAGAGAAATATGTGTTCGTCGGATATGATGAAAAGCAGATGGGTTAGAGGTTATGGAATCCTCTAACAAAACATTTTACTGTTTCCAGAGATGTTACATTTGATGAACAGAAAAGCTGGTATACAGATCAAAGTCATACAACGGAAGAATTTGAAGAAGAGGTAAGAAGCAAAGAGAAAGGGAAATCAATTGTGCAGGTGAACAGAGATGAAGACTATATGCAGGAAAGTACGTCCAGGATCGGATCAGGTATGAGAAATGAAGATGAACAAGGATTTGATGAAGATGTGTATTCAGATACACATGAAGAGTTTGAAGCAAGAAGGTCAAATAGGGTAAGGAAACAACCAGAAAGGTATTCCTATGATACTTCGTATATAACTCAGAAAAGTTATGCATATATGGTCAAAGATGATGAAGAACCTCAGAACTATGATGAAGCTAAAGGAAAGAAGCAATGGGCAGAAGCAATGGAAGAAGAGTTCAGCGCACTAGAGGAGAACAAGACATGGGAACTTGTTCCGAAACCAAGTGGTAAGAAAGTAATCGGAAACAAATGGGTTTTCAAAGTTAAGAAACTTGCAGATGGAAGGATAGCCAGACACAAAGCTAGACTGGTTATCAAGGGCTATGCTCAGACGCATGGTATAGATTATGACGAGACATTTAGTCCGGTGGCAAAGATGTCAACCATAAGGATAGTGATTGCTATAGCAGCATCAAAAGGATGGAAAGCTAAGTCAGCTAGATATAAAGAATGCATTTCTGAATGGATATATATCAGATGAAGTGTACATGGAACAACCGGAAGGGTTTGTAAGTTCCAGATACCCAAATTTTGTTTGCAGATTAAGAAAAGCACTTTACGGACTGAAGCAAGCTCCAAGAGCTTGGAACTACAGACTTGTGAAATATCTCAATGAACTTGGATACCAAAGTTCGAAAGCAGATGCAAGTCTACTCATCAAGAGAACAGAAGAAGGTATGATCTACAAATGCATTTATGTAGACGACATTATAATCACAGGTACTTCAGATGAAGGAATTAAAGAAGTAAAGAGATTACTTGAAAAGGAGTTTCAGATCAATGATCTAGGAAAGTTGTCATAATTTCTAGGAATGGAAATCACATACACAGATCATGGTGTATATGTTACGCAAGAAAGGTATCTCCTAAACTTACTGAAGAAGTTTAATATGGAGAATTGCAGAGAAGCTTCAACACCACTTGAAGCAAATCATAAACTGAACAAATATAGTGGTGCAGAGTTTAAAAATATGAGAAAGTATCAGTCATTAGTAGGAAGCTTAATCTACGCTACACTAACACGACCGGATCTTAGCTATGTAGTGGGAGTTCTCTCACAGTTCATGCATTGTCCGAAGGATCAACATTGGGTTGCAGGACAGAGAGTTCTTAGATATATCAAAAGAACTATAAAGGAAGGATTATATTATCCTTTTACGTCAGATATAAAGCTGAGAGCATACAGTGACTCAGACTGGGCAAGAAGTCAAGATGACAGAAGATCAACACATGGGTATATGATATACCTAGGAGATAAGCTAGTAAGCTGGTGTTCGAAGAAAGAACACACAGTGGCTTTATCGTCAACAGAAGCAGAATATAAAGGACTAGTAGAAGCAGCAAAAGAAGTAATATGGATGCAGACCTTGTTCAAAAGCATGGGTATTGATCAAGGTATACCTATCATACATGGAGACAATATGAGCTCGCTGTATCTTGCAGCAAATCCAGTATTTCATGCAAGAACAAAGCACATAGAGATTCAGTATCATTTGCTGAGGGAAAAGGTAATGGAGAAGGAGATAGAAATAGTATACACTCCGACAAAAGATCAGATTACAGATATTCTGACAAAGAGCTTGGATGGAACAAAGACAAGCAGATTCAAAGAAATGGCAGGTATAAAAGAAAGAAAAATATATGAAAGACAGGAAAAGTCAAATTAGTGATTGAGGGGGAGCTGTTGAAGAATCACTCACGAATTTGACAGATAGACAGACATAAAGAAAAAAGAAAGATAAGGAGAAGAGATAAAGAGAAGCAGAATCAAATATTCAGAAAATCAAAAGCCTTAATGAAGGGAAAAATTCACGGCCGTTATGTACAGCGCAGAATCTTGCAGAATCAGAGTTTGATAGAGTTCGTTACACCGAATCAAATTGTATATAAAGAGAGAACGTGCATAAGAATAAGAGAGGGAGTGGGAACTAGAACGTGCATGAGTAGAGCGCGTAGTTTAAATAGAGCGCATATAGAGGTCGAGAAAAACAAGAGAGAGAGAGAGAGAAGTTCTCAGAAGACGCCAGAGATCGCGTATGTACAGATGAATAACAAAAACCTGAAATGTCAGGTATTCATCTGAGAGAGATGGTAAGAAGAAACTACTCAGTATAGGAGAGTTTCTATAGCTTGAGCAAGAAGAGGCCAAGTTAGTTTGTACACATCTTCTCTAATAGAAAACACATGTTCATGTGGAAGTTTGCGCGCACTGTTCGTATGTGAAGAACTCCGAGTATTTTTGTGTTACGGTAGAAAGTTCGTTAACAGTTACAGTTCATTCAATAAACGTGTCCCCCGGTACTCTCTCAGTAAACGAATGTTTCGGTCAATTACAGTTGTCTCAGTAAACGCATTTTTGGTCAGTTACAGTTTTCTCAGAAAACGTGTTTTCCGGTAGAACAACGAAGTATATCTTGCAGTATAAATTAGAGTTTTGTATGAGAGATAGCTTATCTTATAGCTAGACATCTCTACTATTAGTTCATCAATCATTTCGGTGAAATGGATATGTACACACAGTACAAAGTCTGACCGAAAAGAGACATTCTGAACCGGAGAAGTTTTTTCTTAAACTTCAGAAAGTGTTCACTCAGTGAAGGAAGTTCACGCATCACTTCCTTACTTCTTGTATACTCACTTGAAGTAATTACAAACAGAATAGGAGTTGATTCCGATAAGATTCCGGTATAATTACGGTGACAGTCTGATGACAGTCCGGTGAAGTTCGAGTGGAATTTCAGTGAATTCAAAAACGCAGTCTTATATGTTTGAGTGATAGTAACTTTGCTAAGCTACTTCTGATTATAGGGGTGTTCTAATATCACTCTAGCTTAGCTCTCTTCAGTGGCACAGCAAATTCCGCAGGCTTGACAAGGTTCGGGCCTTTGCAACGTCGACTATAACAAGTGGTATCAGAGCATAGAAAATCTTCAACAGGGACCACCAAGAGGTTACTTCTATGGAGAACTGGGACATGTTCACTGTTGGAGAAACAATCACTAACTGGACATATATTTGAAGGTCAAATCTTAGGAAGAAAACCCCATGCCTATGTGAAGGGACAAATTCACAAATGTATCATATTTGTAAAGTTATTTCACTTTAGTTGTAGAAGTTTTTTTTTAAATCACGAGAATACGAAAATCTATATAAGTTAGTTTGTATCAACTGACGCGGTGAGAGAGAATAGAGAGAAGAGAAGAAGAAGGAGTAAGACAATGAGAAAGTGAGAAAAACTCATTTTTGTATGACTGAGTATAGTCGGGCTTCTCTGAGCGAGAAAGCACTTGTAAGCTTCTGAGTTTTCATAGTTATGACAAGAACTAGTTAAAGTTCTGTGTATAAGTCTTCTTCCTCCATCTCCAGTGTTTGTCTTCTGTGTAATGATTTGAAAGGTTGAAGTTTTCCAAGCAAGTCGATGCGTGGCATCGAATCTCACTTGATAAGTCTTTATCTTCATATCTGATTTTTATCTACTGCCAAATCTTCTTGAAAAGATGATGTTGTTGGAGCAACTCGATGCCTGGCATCGAATTCCAGTTGATAAGTATCACCCTAGCAAAATCTGTGAAGAAAACAAAGCCCTAGGCCAAAGCACAACTATGAAAGCTTGAAGAAAAGGAGCAGAATCCAATTTCAGAAACCTAACACGACCAAACCTCCCACAATCACGCCAAAAAGATGAACTAAATCCTAAGCAACTTCCCTAAGGGAAGCTTGCCAAACCCTAGACAGGGTTTCCTTCTTAAGGACTGCCCAAAGAGAGCCCAAAGAAGGCACAAGCACAACAACTCAAGGAGGGCCAAGGCACAAGCTAAAACATCTAGCAAGAGCCCAAAGAATAATCGAAGCCCACAACAAAAGTTAACAACTCACTGTCGCAATCAATGGCCCAAATAAGCTAATGCATACCTAAAGGAAAGCAACCAAAGCACCCCCCCCCCCCCCCCCCCATACACTAGAACTAGAAAATCAGGACAACAATTGGAGCACATCGCCAGTGAATATTGCATGCTTTTGCCATGTTTTAATGCCAAGACAATAACGGAGTAGCCCGAGCACAATATATCTTCCATGACTTGCTGTTAACATTAATCAAATTGTGAGCACAATTCATATTCATAGATCTTTCCAAATTACTTGCTGAAAATTTCTTGAGGAAAAGGCCTAGAAACTTGGCCGGTTTTAGTGGTAAATACTTGACCCCTTATTTGAAAATGAACATGCGAACGTGTTATGAACATGTTCAGAACCGTTTGAAAAAAAAAAAATCTAATCATGTGCTACTAATATGTGTTTACAAAGTCTTGTGGCGTTCCAACATGTTGAGAAAGCATTACTTTGTGATTTTTGGAAAATTTTCATTCTAAGAAAATTGCCAAAGGCCTGACAACTATTTCAATTAATTATCCATATTTAGATAGCATTGGAGCATGCGCAGGGTGGTAACTTTTATGAGTGTAGTCTCGTTTGGCAAGAAACTATGATTTAATTATATATATATATATATATATATATATATATATATATATATATATATATATATATATATATATATATATATATATATATATATATATATATATATATATATATAATCTGTGTGTGTGTGTGTAACGCCTTCCTTTGGGAGACTGAACTTCCTCCTCTCAATTTAAAATTCTCCGCTAATGAACATGTACTCAATGTACTTTCATGTTTTACCAAAATATACTGTACATTTGGGGAGAAAACAATGTAGCTCTAGAGTTTCCCAAAAAACAGAACAAGAAAATACAAAAAAAAAAAGCTTAATCATTAATTATTCAAGGGTTATTCTTCTCAATAAAATGATTTAGATTTCCTCCCCATTATTTAGCCTCATTTCCATACATGAATATGAATATAAAGTAGTAATTATGAATGATTATTCTTTCCACCAAGATAAATTGCAGTTATCCGACTCATTCCCATAAAGAGCATGTTGTGCAAAGATCAATAATGCATTTATGTGTATCTATGGCCTCAAAGGAGGAAAAACAGGCTCACTGTATTTGTATAAATATGTTTGCTGAATGATTAATCTAATGAGAATCCAAGCACGATCCCTTCAAAATGAAACGGATCTAAGCTTGCTTTTCTTTTCAATTTCCTGAACTTTTAAAAAGAGTTGATTATATAAAAAAAAAAAAAATTGGCCCACTTGGGTTTTATTCGTTTGACACAATATCTTTGTACTAGGCATTTGGAAATGTGCATGTTTGATAAATGTCAAAACGTTGAATGTGCATTTGTAAGGATTTATTATTCAGATAGCTCACAAGACTGCTTGTGAATCCATAGTTTGTACTTGAGCAAGTGGTCCAATCTTGTTTGTCTTTGAAATTATCAAATTATAAAAGCAATAATGATTGAATACCTACACAAATAAAACAAGAAAGCCTACTTGAAATGCATAGATTGCCCTTCATTTCCCAGCCATGCTTTGGAATTCAAATTCGGAAACAGATATCTGCTACTTTTTTCATATTTTAAGCTACATCTTGAAGCTGTTGTTATCAGAACACTAGGCTATGCAAGCAAATAACACAGCCTAAATAAGTCTTAGTGAGCTTGACTTCCAAGGATAGAATAAAAGGCCTACTAGAGCTTGCTAGATTGTATGTACCCCTTGATTTGAAGCCATGCCTTCGAATTGAGAAATTTTAAAATTCAATATCATGATAGGAAATCCAGGGAGAATCAAGAGATCTTAGTGGGCTTATTTTCAAAGGATAGAATGTGTGACCTGGCAAGCAAAGAGACAGTAGAATACATAATCCAAAACCAGTAAGTTTCCATGTGATGTTGACAATCCAAATTAGAAATTTTAAATGTAATGGCTTGTCTGTGGTGAAAGGGAGACTAATGTTTTTTTAGTGTAGGAAAGGGGGAGTGAAATATATTATAAAGGAGGCCTGAATCTAGCTAAGATTGTGGGCAGGCTAAGAACAGGGATAGGAGGAGGCTGCCTTCTATTACAAAGTATATTCAAATGATAATTTTCTTGGACAAGGCATTGGGAGTGCTCTGATCTAATATGCCAACTTGTGGAAATCCAGAGAGTGTGGTCCAATGAAGCAGGCTGAGTTCTCAAAAGCCATGGATCAATGATGCCCTTATGTAAAAACAACCATTTGATTGGTCTTGTGATTGTGAACATCCAACCAAAACAGGGAAAATGATTATAATAGTGACTGAATACAGATTGTTTGGAGAAAACCAAATGCCATTGTTAGGTTAGGTTAGGGATTGGGAGGGCAGGGGGTCTTCATCTCCTCCATGAATGCTTGACATCATTCTTCTATATGTATCCATCATCCAGTTGTGGCGACGGTTTCTGCAGGCAGCAGATACCGTTCGTCCTCGCTAGCTGAAACAATCATGGAGAGCACTCCGGCGGATCTCTCCTTTAATCCAATGGCCAAAGTCTCTCCTTTTACAAAGGGCTTCAATAGCGCTGATACAGCACCGCCCTCATCCTCCGCGACTGCAGTTTCCATGGAGAACTCCCCCGGATCTCCCATCTCCATGAGATGTAAACCTTTTTTGACTCCGACAGAAGTCCACCCGTTTACCCAACTTAGCAACTCCGTACCCTTGCCGCCTCCACCGAGGAGCCTGCATCGGGCATCCCGATGCACAGTAAAGAAGAAAAGGCCGATACCCCGCAGTTCCAAGGATCGCCATAGCAAAGTGCCCACCGCAAAAGGGCTGCGAGACAGACGCGTGCGCCTCTCGGCCTCCTGCGCTCTTCAGATTTTCGATATCCAAGAAAGGCTTGGCCTTGCCCAGCCAAGCAAGGCCATCGACTGGCTCCTCGAGAAAGCCAAACCCGCCATAGACAACCTTGAGACTGAAAGCCACAAGCATTCTGCAGATGAAAGCTCAACGAGCACTGTGCATTGTACTTCTGCCGTCTATGAGCAAGAGGATTCCGTCGAGTGTTTTCTGCCATTTACGGTTTTCCCAATAAGCGCTCATTCATCTTCAAGAGCCACCTCTAGTCTTTCTCTCTCGCTCGAAGCAAGGAGACCTAAAGAATCGAAGGTTAGCGAAGCAGAGAGATCACACAAGGGAACCTCGAACAGACCAATTTCTTGTGACTTCTCCCTTCTGCTTTGATGGTCCTTCTTTCTGAAACTATCTGTGCAGATTCTAGGAAAGAAGCCACAGATATTTCCCCATTCCGACCATTACCATTGTTGCGTATAGAACTTAGAAAGCAGAGTAACGTGTGTAGGTGATTTGCCATGTATTTCTTGCTTCACAATAAGCAGAAAACGATCCCCCTGAACGTTTCTCTACATGTTCATCATGTCACTGCTCAGGTGATATTTCCATCTGAAGCAAGGAGCTGCTTTGATTTGATATTATTTCACATATGCTTTGATTTTTACCATGCGTTCTTTCCGAAAACCGAAACAAATCTAGTGCCTGTCTTTCCCTAAATCAGTAAGCTTCCTTCCATGTGCTTAAATTCTCCATGAATTCAGCTTCAAAGTAAATGATCTCCTATTCACAGTCACTAGTAATCTTCAAGGGAAGAAGCGATGTCTCGAGAAGAACAGAAAAGATGTCAATACTTCTAGATTCCAGGATGCTTGTATGATGAATCCACATATGTCCATAGTACATACCACACAGAAGAACGACGTTTAGAGTGATGAACCTTGCAGAATGTTTACTTTGATAGCCCCATCTTAAAGAACCACAATGTCCATTGAAGAAGGAACTGAAGGGATACGAAAATTTGATGAAGCCCAATAACTTCAGCTTTCTTCTTTGATTCGAGAAAGTTCAGGGCAAGATCATCCCCTTACACAAACACAAAAACTCTTCCAGGTGCTAGTAGGGTGATTTCGTACATTGATATTTCCTCTTTATGTATGCATAACTCTAATATCAATGTATTTGAATTTTTAGAGCTCATCGTCTATACTTTGGAATACATCTGTCAGCTCAATTTCTTGTTGTGTATGTTTCATTCCATCACTTTTAACAATTTATGCAATTTGAGATGCTTGGAAGGGTCACATGAAGGATCATTCCATATTCATTATAAGATCCATTCCTTCCTCATTCACACTTGAGTAATTTACAAGTTAACGCCCCAGGTATGCATGCTCTTATCCATATCTGTTTCTCCTTATTAATCAAGGTTTAGCCATTTCTTCATACACATTTTGTTTCTCCCCAAGTGTGTGTCTGTGCACGTGTATGTGTTCGTGTGTGTTTCTACATGTGCAATCTCTGCATGGTATTAGAGGATGCCTAGCTTTTTTCTTTTTGTTCAATGAGGGATGAAATATAACCATACTTGAGTGGATTCATCCTCTACATCCGCTTGGGCATGTGTTTCCAGAACAAAACTCAACAAAAGGTTTATATATGCCTTTTATAAAGACAATATAGACTGACTTTCCCTTTCTCTTTTTGGTGGTTAAAACTGATAATATTATCTCCCTCCCAGTGAATTAAGTGATCTCTTTTGATGTTGAAATATTTTGCAACTTGAACTCTTGTATGATTTTTCTCCCTCTACCTTCATTTTAGTAGTTATACGAGTCTTTCTCCACTTATTACTTCATGTATGAAGAAGATTCTATGAAAATTTATGTGAAAGTAAGCTCTTCCACAAGAGAAGGCACTTACTGTTATCATCATATGATTAATTTAGTCTCCTGTAGGAGAGGTCATAAAGCTTGATAAACTTATGTGCAGCAACACATGTTTCATTTTATTGTGTTGTACGTTCACATGCTTCAATGATACATCACACATTTTTCCATACCCTCAATCAAAGAATCTATGAACTATGCAGATATCTTTATGAACTCTAGTTCCATCGATGGTTGCTGCATCTTGAGATATGATTATTGTGCCATTTGTATGAATAAAGATTATTTCCACTCGTACCCATATTGATATCATTAGCAACCACAAAGAAATTGCTTTTCTTTAAAGATTGCATATCACTTGCAAGAAAACCTTAATAATGCAAAGAAAAGTATAAAGGTGATTGATAAAATTACATCAGAAATATCACTATGTACATGGATATCACCACTGTGACTCATACAAGTCAATGGATTATGGACCTACTCAGATGTGTACATTAAGTGCAATTGATATAAAAATGTGTGCAAAAGATAGGGTTATGGAATGACACATGGTTCCTACACAGAGAGGCTTCTTATGCTGTATTGCTATATGTCCAAAGAGGGTAGACAATCCTTTGCAATCATAATATTCAAAATGATGGTTGTGACTTAACAACCAATACCTTTAATTCACACATGCTTGAGTGCATTGTTTGGTGGAGGGTGAGTTGGTCTTCAATTACTACTTCCTTGTTTGCTCCTAAGGTGGAGAAAACTTGCATTGTGGTGATCTTCATCATGGGTGGGCTTTGGAAACCTTGGACCTAGTTGACCTCTCATTGTTTTTTAGGCCTCCAAAAGTATGTAGCTCCTTCTTCGGAGATGGGGGTCAAATAATTTGCAATCCTTGCATGCCAAGCATGAGGGGCTTGTTTAAGCCCATACAAAGCCTTTTGGAACCTACAATCATATTCTGGGGGCTTTGAAACGTCATTTCCTTTTGGATGGTTGTTGTGGAGCAAAGAAGAGCAAAGACGTAGAGAAAAAGAAGGGCCCCAAAATTTTTCCGATTTGGACACTTTATTTTTGTACCATAGTCACTTTGTAATATATTTTCCGATGTAAATGCACTAGAGGAGCCCTCTAGATGCATATCCATACATATCTCTATCATTACCCTTGTAAACTAGTAGGAAATTAGCCTTTTAGTCAATAAAGTGCCGGTCTCTTATGTGAAAGGACCATTTTTAGGACACATATATATAAGTCATTTTGTGACTCTTTGTAAGGAATTTTTGCCATTGTGAAAATCAAGAGCACAAAATTTCGAATTTGTGTCTTCTCCTCTCTGTACCTTCTTCCTTGTGAGCTTGCATGCATTTATGTGGCTTGAAAAGAGTGCTTTGGAGCGTTGTCTATCCATGGTAGTGCTTGTTTGCTATTGGTAATGTGTGTGCAAAGTGTAGGAAGTGTTGAAGTGTAGGTAGATCATTCCCATGGCTTAGTATTTTGCTCATATCTTGAAGCAAAAGTATCAGAATCGAGGGAAAATACCACCATTGGATGTGTCTTCTCAAGAGCTTCAAAATACCCACTATTTACTATATTCCAAGTTTGGAGCTGAGAGAAAAGCTCAATTTACTATTGGCTACTACTCTAGATATCGCGATACCATATCTGACCATGAAAGCTTTGAATGTGGTAGTTTACACCTGTTTGCACCTTTGTTAGTTCTCATTTGCATTGATTCCCATTTGAATGCATATCCTCATACACTCGGTGAGGTTAAGATACTTGTTGGATTGATAATTAAAGCATGAATCCCCACTATATGCACTTGTAGGGGATTGAGGTATAGTCCCTAAGTCGATACTAAGGTACACACATTTTTTGGCGCCGTTGCCGGAGAGTGTCGAATCAAATGGTGAAAGCTCTTAGCATTGAAGTGAGTAGAGGAGTTGTGAATTTCTCTTCCTTGGTAAGTCACTTTCATCCGCACTTACTACTTCTCACTTTTGGAGTGTGTGTAGTGAGTTGTTAGTTTAGGGAAGTGAGCTAGAGAGGGAAGTTAGAGTAGGTAATAGGAAGGAAGAGAGTTAGGATAGGTAGGTAAGTTCAATTTCCAAGTACTTTTTCTTTCAGACTTTTTTTAGCTTTTGTACCCTTCAGAGGCTTAAAAGCCAAAAAGAAGCCATTTTGAAATCACTTGTTCCTATCTAGTGTCGCAAGAACATTGACGACAGGTGTGGCGGAGCAGATATCATGGCTTTTGGAGTTGGAAATAGCAAGTGTTGGTTGAAGTGACCTTGAGGGCAACTTGGTGAGGTGAGCTGACTAAGTCATTGTTCTAAAATTTCAATTTAAATCAGGAGAAATAGGGAGATGACCTGTGAAAGATGTTGTGAGGGAGATATCGAGGGTTGGAGTGAGGATTTCTGTGAGTCAGGCACTTAGAGAAGGGGAGATAGGCATTAAGAGCACATACATTAATTTGGTTTGTTAAAATAATTGCTTTTGTGTGAGAAAATTCAAGTGTCGTGACCTCTCAAGGTCGAGTGTCATGACCTCCCAGTGTCGTGACCTCCCAAGGTCGAGTGTCGCGACATCCAAATTTCACGTGACCTTGTGCCAAGTGTTGTGATATCTAGGATATCCAAGTGTCACGATATCTGCAATATCCAAGTGTCGCAATATCTACCATATCCAAGTGTCGCGATATATGTGATATCCAAGTGTCGCGATATCTACGATATCCAAGTGTCGTGATATCTGCAATATCCAAGTGTCGCGATATCTGCGATATCCAAGTGTCGCGATATCTACGATATCCAACTTTTGCGATATCTACGATATCCAAGTATCGCGATATCTATGATATCCAAGTGTCGCGATATCTAAGTGTCATGGGACAAGTGTCGTGATATTTAGATATCGTGTGTCGTGACCCATCAAGTGTCAAGTGTCGCAATATCTATGATAACCTAGTGTCGCGATATTCAGGTGTCGTGGTCAGCTCAAGTGTCGCGATACTCAGGAGTCAATGTCCAAGTATCGTGTGTCGTGGAGGCCAGATATCGTGGGAAGCTAGGTATCGAGTGTCATCTGAAGTAAGTGTTGTGTGTCGTGTCATAGAAATTTCAGTGTTATCTGATCAAGGAGACTCCAAATTAAGAAAAAATACATACATATCTATAGAGTCTGAAGAGAGTTGTGGAGCCAAGGTTTGTCCAAACTTAATTAGAGCTATTAGTGAATGAACTTGAGATCGGGAAGAGTCCTAGGAAGCCAAAGGAGCGTGGTATCATCTGTAGGAAGTGTAGCGGAGACTAGTATTCATTCACATTTTTTCGAGACCTCGAGTGAGTCTGAAGAAGAAATTATGGCCTCAGAAGATATGCACAACTCTATACCAATAGCAGGCCTAATGTCTATAATTGAGGGAGAGTACATAACCTCCTTAGAATATGTGAATACCAATCAACATGACATACCCATCTACATAGATGGATTGCATAAATCAATGGCAAGGTTGAAGAAAGCCAGGAATGCTCACATAGTGCCTAGACCAGCAATCAAGTATGTGGAAAGATTCTATATGGATAAAAGGGGGATTATGTATGCAGTCACGGAGCACTTAGAGAGCATCAATGAGCAAAGGGAAGAAGATGATGCCCAAAACCCTACTGAAGAGGGACAAGAAGAATAGGTGTCAACCCCTAGAGGGAATTCCATTGTAATTAGGGTTTGGAGAGGAGATCTAATTCCTTAAGATGACTCCGTAATGGATGTCTACATGGTGAATGGAATGGATCATTTATTTAAAACCAACTCTTCGTTGTGGGAAGAAGTGACTAATCCAGCCAGTATCTATGAGTTACAAGATCCTGAAAACCCCTCTCACATTACTTACTTAGACAAGAATCAGAGAAGATACTGGCCCACGACTCAATTAGAGAGGGCTAGGTTGAGATATCAGAATATTTCTGTATTCCCGCCTAGGGATCAAGCCACTGATGGAGAGTGTTAATCTCCAAAAGAACAACCTACTCTTGAAGTTAGAACACCTCTATATCAAGAATAAGTCAAAACCTTCACTAATTTATAGGATTAATGATCAATTATCAAAATTTTGATCAATCTGTGAAGAAGATGACTACACAGAAAGTCTGCTGCACATAACTCTCTCATTCACTTATCAAATGTGTAACTTTTTTTTATAAAACTTTGCACAAGGTGTCGGATATAGTTTGCGCACCTCCTCCAAGTTAAATCACTTCAAAAGACTTAGTAGATCTTGAGAAATGAACTTAACAAGTCACCTATGTCTAAAACTATTCTTCTGAGAAGTCAATTCAGACACTTGTAACTTCTAACACTTGGTTCTCTTAATCTAGAACTCGTTTATGCAAATGCTTTTAGCCACAAGTAGCTTACCTTCCAACTTAAAGATTGAGTGCTTGGTTGCTCAAAACTTTACACTATGGAAGGAGAACTGACCAAAACATTAACATCAAATTTTGTGCCTGTTTCAGGAACCAGTGAACACTTCTTCACATATGAATGTTCCTACTCATAATTCTCACAGCGTGTTTACAATTAGGCTCTCAAAATTTAACCATAGACTCATTAACTATGGACTTAGAAGATGTCTACAAAAGGATTCTTGAGCATAGAAGGAGAATACACAGAAACATCGGGCGCAATTTTTTCCATTTCTGAAGAAATTTTACAACTGAGTGATGAGAGATATTCTACTCACTTCTAAGATGTCTAATGACTCTAATTCTTCTCTATTCTTGTTCTCACATAATCTCTCCTCTTTGCCCCAACATTTTTCATAGTATATATAGGCAAATATTTACAAGCTCATGACTATACAAAAGTATAAGTGAACTATCTCTGAATTAATGTATATTGATGTATGAAACACCACAAGAAATGAATTAATGTGACACTAGAACACCTCTATGGTCACCATTAACTCATTGCCACTCCAAACTTTGAGAAATGATAGCCAAAACCAAGAACTTTACTTCTTCAGAATTTCCTAGTCACTGAAATGACATACCTTAAGTATTTTGCTAATTTCTCTAAGCTTAAATATTATTTCTCCAAGATATTTTGGTGGATGAAACTCGAAGAGTAGAGCTTTTCAACAAGCTATCATATGCTTGAAACAGATCTCTACAACTCAAGTTATGGCCTTCACAAGATGACTATGTATAACTGCCAAAATTGGAAATTCTTCCTGTTTTAGTAAAAAGCATCTATCTAAAAATGGAATTCGATGCCTGGCATCGACTTGCAACGAGAATTCGATGTCGGGCATCAACTTGGGGTGTTTTTAGCCACTTTTCAGCAGGGATTCGATGCCAAGCATCGACTTCCAACATAAAACCTGAAGCTTTCAGATACCAAAACAATAGGTGACTTCATGCACACTTAGAATATGACTTATCAACTGGAATTTGATGCCAGGCATCGAGTTGCTCCAACAATGTCATGATTTGCAAACACTTCAGCATTGAATGAAAAAGATAAATGAAAAATATGACTTATCAGTAGAGATTCGATGCCAGGCATCTAGTTGCTTATAAAACTTGAACTTTTAAACTCATCACAGAGTAGACAAACATGGAGATGATGGAGAGAGTCTCATACATAGAACTTTACTCAGTTCTTCTCATAGCTATGAAAACTCAGAAATACACAAGTGCTTTTCTCACATACAAAACCCGACTATTCTCAGTCATACAAAATGAGTTCTAACTCACTCTCTCATTGTCTTCCACTTCTTCTCTCTCATCGCGTGAGTTGATACAAACTAACTTATATAGATTTTGTCATTCTCGTGATTTTAAAAAACTTCTAGAACTAAAGTGAACTAACTTTACAAATATAATACACTTGTGAATTTGTCCCTTCACATAGGCATGTGGTTTTCTTCCTAAGATTTGACCTTCAAATATATATCCAATTAGTGATTGTTTCTCCAACAGCTCCCCCTCAATCACTAATTTGACATTCTCTATTTCTTCATATCATCTTCTTTTCTTTTACTCCTGCCATGCTTTTGAATCTGCTGGTCTTCACACCATCCAAGCTCTTTGTCATTATGTCTGCTATGTGATCTTTTGTAGAAATGTACTCCACTTCAATTTATTTCTCCATTACCTTTTCTCTCAGGAAATGATAATGTATCTCTATGTGTTTTGTTCTTGCATGAAATACTGGATTTGCTACAAGATAAAGTGAACTCATATTATCTCCATGAATTGTAGGTATACCTTGATCAATGCCCAAGCTTTTGAATAGTGTCTGCATCCATATGACCTCCTTAGCTGCTTCCACAAGTCCTTTGTACTCAGCTTCAGTTGATGATAATGCTACTATATGTTGTTTCTTTGAACACCAACTTACAAGCTTATCACCAATGTAAATCATGTATCCATGTGTTGATCTCCTGTCATCTTGATTACCTGCCCAGTCTGAATCACTATAGGCTCTCAACTTCAAATATGATGTAAAAGGATAATATAATCCTTCCTTTATAGTTCCTTTGATATATCTGAGAACTCTTTGACCTGCAATCCAATGTGGGTCCTTTGGACAATGCATGAATTGTGACAAAACTCCCACTGCATAACTAAGATCAGGTCTTGTTAGTGTAGCATAAATCAAACTACCCACAAGAGATTGATACTTCCTCATATCTATGTATTCTGCACCATCATATTTACTGAGCTTGTGATTAACTTCAAGTGGAGTTGAAGCTTCTCTGCAATTTTCCATATCAAACTTCTTCAATAGATTCAAAAGATACCTTTCTTGTGATACATATATGCCATGATCTGTATAAGTGACTTCCATTCCAAGAAAGTATGATAACTTTCCTAGATCACTGATCTTGAATTCTTTTTCAAGTAATCTCTTTACCTGCTTGATTCCTTCATCTGAAGTACCTGTGATTATAATGTCATCTACATAAATACAAATGTAGATTGTACCTTCCTCTGTTCTTTTGATGAGTAGACTTGGATCTACTTTTGAACTTTGATATCCAAGATCATTGAGATACTTCACCAGTCTATAGTTCCATGCTCTTGGAGCTTGTTTTAATCCATAGAGTGCTCTTCTCAACCTGCAAACAAAATTTGGATACCTAGAATCTGTAAACCCTTGAGGTTGTTCCATGTATACCTCATCTGATATGTATCCATTCAAGAATGCATTCTTTATATCCAATTGACTTAGGGTCCATCCTTTTGAAGCTGCAATAGCAATGATTGTCCTTATAGTTGACATCTTAGCTATAGGACTGAATGTCTCATCATAATCTATGCCATAGGTTTGGGCATAGCCTTTCACCACCATTCTAGCTTTGTATCTAGCTATACTTCCATCTGCAAGCTTCTTCACTTTATAAACCCATTTATTTCCAATGACTTTCTTACCATTTGGTTTAGGAACAAGTTCCCATGTCTTGTTCTCCTCCAGTGCATTGAATTCTTCCTTCATTGCTTCTTCCCATTGCTTCTTACCTTTAGCTTCATCATAGTTCTGAGGTTCTTCATCATCTTTGACCATGTAAGCATAATTCTTCTGAGTTATGTAAGAAGTATCATAAGAATACCTTTTTGGTTGTCTTCTAGTCTTGCTTGACCTTCTTGGCTCACATTCTTCATAAGTGTCTGGATACACTTCTTCATCAAATATAGGAGCTTCTTCATTCCTTCTTGTTAATCCACTTCTGGATGTACTTGCTTGCATATAGCCTTCATCTTCATTTACCTGCACAATTGGCTTTCCTTTATCACATCTTCTTACCTCTTCTTCATATCCTTCAGTTGTATGACTTTGATCTGCATACCAACTTTTCTGTTCATCAAATGTAACATCTCTAGAAACAATAAATTGTTTGGTTAGAGGATTCCACAATCTGTAACCCATCTGCTTTTCATCATAACCAATGAACACATATTTTTCTGCCTTTGGTTCAAGTTTATGCCTAAGCTGTGATGGCACATAAGCATATGCAATTGATCCAAACACTTTACAATGATCTAGTGTTGGTTTCTTACCCCACCAAGCTTCATATGGAGTCATTCCATTGAGAGCTGCACATGGTAATCTATTCACAAGATATGTAGCTGTATTTACAGCCTCAGCCCAAAGATAATTTGGACAATTCTTTTCCTTGAGCATAACTCTAGCAAACTCAACCAAAGTCCTGTTTCTTCTTTCTGCTACACCATTTTGTTGTGGTGTATACCTACATGTTATTTCTCTCTTAATACCTGCATTCCAAAGATAATCATTGAACTCTTGGGAGAAGTATTCTCCCCCTCCATCAGACCTCAGTCTCTTAAGCTTTTGACTTGTGACTCTCTCTGCATATGCATGAAAATGCTTGAAGGCTCCAAACACTTCTGATCTTTCCTTCAAAACATATAATGTTATCCATCTTGTAGCATCATCAATGAAAAGAACATAATACATATAGCCACTAATAGATCCTTCTTTTGTTGGTCCCCATACATCTGTATGAATGAGCTCAAGTACTCCATCATGTTTGAATCCTTTCTTCTAAAATGGTAACCTGTGTGCTTTACCCATTTGACATGCTTCACATTTATAAACCATATGTTGATTCTGCACATTTGGTAATCCTAGTACAAACTGATTAGCAACCATAGCTTTAATTCCTCTTTCATTGAAGTGACCTAATCTCTTATGCCAGAGATCAAGTTCTGTAATCACTCCTTCACCATGTGTGAGCAAAGCTTGACCAATGTTTCCTTGCACTCTTAAAGTAAAGAGTCTACCTTCTTTCTTACCAGAGACAATCTGATTATATCCATTCTCTAGATCTTCAACAAATACTCCTTCATTTGTAAACCTCACTTGAAAACCTTTTTCAACTATCTGTCCCACACTAATCAAGTTTTTAGGTATTGTAGGAACATACAAAAAATTGGTTAGCAAATCTGCTCCACTCTTGCATTTCACTTTTCCAATTGAATGTACACTATGTCTTGTATTATCACCTGTTTGAACACTATGACTAGAAATGCCTTTTTCCAATTCTGACATCAATTCTATGTTTCCTGACAAATGATTAGAACATCCAGAGTCAATGTAAAATACCTTTAGATCTTCTTTATCTGATGTGATGATTGAGTTCATCATCAATGATGTATGACTTTCATTCTGTGTGTCATTTGCATAATTGTAGTAGGTGGTGTTGTAGGATTGATTCTGTCCCCAACTTCTTCCTCCACCTCTACCATAGCCTCCTCTTTGACTTTGTCTACCTCTTTGAAAATTACTTTGGTATCTTCCACCTCGGCCTCTGTTATGGTTGTTTTGATTTTGGTTTGATCCTTGTTGATTATGCCAACAGTCATGAGCCAAATGATTACTCAATCCACAAATCCAGCAAGCCTTTTTGTTGTTATTCTGATTACCTCTTCCTCTTCCAAAACCTCTTGCTCTTCCTCTGCCTGTGCCTTTACCTCTTGCATAATAAGCTTGAGAACTCGACTCCTCTTCATCCTTTGCTTTACCTTTATCTCCTTTCTTCTTGTTCTTCATGTACATTGCAGAACTTTGTCCTTTATCTCCATCTCCCTTCAAGTCTTGCTCATATGTGAGCATCAAACCAAGCAACTGGTTCAAATCTGGAACATAATAATTTAATGAAAGTTATGTTGATAAGACAAAAGGTTTCCACCTTTCATCCCCTCTCAGTCCTGCAAGTAGTTGACCAATCAATCTGTGATCTTCAACATCTTCATCTATGGATCCAAGACTATCTGCTAGATCCTTCATCTTAGTGACATAATCACTAATACTTTGACTTGGCTTCTTCTTGAATGTTGTAAACTCTTACCATAGACTTGCTTTCCGTGCTTTATTAGTGCTTTGGAAATGATACTCCAATGCATTCGATATATCTTTAGATGATTCCAATCCTCTGATGTGTGGTAGCAAATGATCAAAGAGTGTATTGTAGATGTAGGCTTTTGCACTTGCATCCTTCTTCTACCAATGCTTTAAAGCATCAAGTTCCTCTTTCTTTGGTCGGCTTTCATCTTCAAATACTGGCTTCTCTTCTTCACATGTTACATATATCATGAGATCCTTGCTCATAAGTAAAGCTTCCATTCTCATTACCCATGCGGGATAATTATCTCTATCCAGTTTGTCAATGGAGATATGATCTGCCATACTCCTTTCCTTCTGCTGCAACCTGTGAGTTTAAAGGATAAAGGATAATACCTTTTGGAGTTCTTTGTGTATGAGGATACTTTTGAAGTAACCTTTTGATGCCTTGTGTCTTCAAATGCTTCACCTTTCAAACTTTAATGAAAAACTTCTCGTACCTTTGCCGTCTTCTGCTCTTTAGGACCTTTCAGCTCTGATACCACTTGTTGATGTATGAAACACCACAAGAGACACTAGAACACCTCTATGGTCACCATTAACTCATTGCCACTCCAAAATTTGAGAAATGATAGCCAAAACCAAGAACTTTACTTCTTCAGAATTTCCTAGTCACTAAAATGACATACCTTCAGTATTTTGTTAATTTCTCTTAGCTCAAATATTATTTCTCCAGCATATTTTGGTGGAAGAAACTAGAAGAGTAGAGCTTTCCAACAAGCTATCATATGCTTGAAACAGATCTCTACAACTCAAGTTATGGCCTTCACAAGATGACTATGTATAACTGCCAAAATTGGAAATTCTTCTTGTTTTAGTAAAAAGCGCCTGTCTAAAAATGGAATTCGATGCCTGGCATCAACTTGCAACGAGAATTCGATGCCGGGCATCGACTTGGGGTGTTTTTAGCCACTTTTCAGCAGGGATTCGATGCCAAGCATCGACTTCCCACATAAAACCTGAAGCTTTCAGATATCAAAACAATAGATGACTTCATGCACACTTAGAATATGAATTATCAACTGGAATTTGATGCCAGGCATCGAGTTGCTCCAACAAAGTCATGATTTGCAAACACTTCAGCATTGAATGAAAAAGATAAATGAAAATTATGACTTATCAGTAGAGATTCAATGCCAGGCATCGAGTTGCTTATAAAACTTGAACTTTTAAACTCATCACAGAGTAGACAAACATGGAGATGATGGAGAGAGTCTCATACACAGAACTTTACTCAGTTCTTCTCATAGCTATGAAAACTCAGAAATACACAGGTGCTTTTCTCACATACAAAACCCGACTATTCTCAGTCATACAAAATGAGTTCTAACTCACTCTCTCATTGTCTTCCACTTCTTCTCTCTCATCGCATTAGTTGATACAAACTAGCTTATATAGATTTTCTCATTCTCGTGATTTTAGAAGACTTCTAGAACTAAAGTGAACTAACTTTACAAATGTAATACACTTGTGAATTTGTCCCTTCACATAGGCATGTGGTTTTCTTCCTAAGATTTGACCTTCAAATATATGTCCAATTAGTGATTGTTTCTCCAACAATGTACATATGTGTACATCTCTTTCAACTTCTGAGTATGCACTTCCTCCATGCTTCATAACTTGAACTTTCCTTCAGTCCTTGACTTCCAAACCTTCATTAAACTTCAATTGTTGATTGCGCTGCACCAACAGCTCCATCTCAATCATCAATTGAGGTTTTCTCTATCTTCCTTATGCCTGACATGTCTTTAAATCTTTGTAGCTTTGGTCCATCCAAGCTTTTGGTTAGCATATCAGCTATCTGATCTTTTGTTGAAGTATGTATGACTTCAATCTCTTTATCCATCACCTTCTCTCTTAGAAAATGATACTGAATCTCAATGTGTTTAGTCTTGGCATGAAACACAGGGTTAGCAGCTAAATACAAAGAACTCATGTTATCTCCATGAATAGTGGGTATACTCTGAATGATGTCAAAACTCTTCATCAGAGTCTTAAGCCATATTACTTCCTTTGCAGCTTCCACCATACCTTTATACTCAGCCTCTGTGGATGATAAAGCAACTGTGTGTTGCTTTTTTGAACACCAAGAAATTAACTTATCTCCCACATAACACAAGTATCCATAAGTTGATCTCCTATCATCAGGATTACCTGCCCAATCTGCATCACTATATATCTTGATGTTTGTATCTGAGGTAAAACCATAATACAAACCCTCTTTGAGTGTACCCTTAATGTATCTCAACACTCTTTGTCCTGCAATCCAATGTTCTTTCCTAGGACAATGCATGAATTGAGACAATACTCCCACTGCATATGACAAGTCAGGTCTAGTTAATGTAGCATAAATTAGACTACCAACCAAGCTTTGATAAAGCTTCATGTCCTTGAACTCTTCTCCTCCATATCTGCTTAATTTGTGATTCACCTCCATTGGAGTAGGTGCTACCCTGCAATCATCCATTTTAAACTTGATCAACAAGTTCTTCAAATACCTTCCTTGAGTTACATACACTCCATGTTGAGTGTATGAGATCTCCATGCCCAAGAAATATGAGAAGTCTCCCAAGTCACTGATTTTGAGCTCTTTCTCCATTTGCTTCTTTAGGCTTTGAATACCTTTCTCATTTGTACCTGTAAGAATTATATCATCAACATATATGCACATGTAAATGAACCCATCATCACTTGCTTTAACAAGCACATATGAGGCTTGGCATGACCGCAAGCCATCTGTTGCTCATCTGCGTGTTTTTGGTTGTTTAGCATATGCATTAGTGCCTGAACAATATCGCAGAAAATTGTATGATAAGGCAGTAAAATGTATTTTTGTTGGGTACAGTTCTGAAAGTAAAGGCTATCGTCTGTATCATCCACAGACTAAACGCATTTTGGTTAGCCGTGATGTTGTCTTTGTGGAAGATGCTATTCAGCCATTGCTTTCATGTACTAAGGAGACATCTGTTAGCTCCAAAGACATGTATGATACTTTGATGCCTCTTTTTACAGGTGGACAGTCTAGTGCTGGTCCTAATGAGGCAACTTCTCAGCCTTTGCAGGTCTCATATGATGATGCAGATCATTCCATTTCTGATGCAGATTTACATGATGCACTTGTGAATGAGAGAGCTGATATTGAGCAGGCAAAAACTATGCCAAAATGGCTGGTGCAGACTTTGCGTGACAGCAAATTAGATGCACCTTTTTCATATCATACTCGTTCAGGCTCTCATAGTGCCTCCTTTGCATCAGATTGCTATGCTATGGCTGCGTCTAGTCTTTGTGATGAGAGTGAGCCTGTTTCTTTTGATGAAGCATAGAATTCAGAAAATTGGATGGCTGCTATGCAATCTGAATATGATGCTATAATGAAGAATGGTACATGGTCTTTATGTGACTTGCCTCCTGGCAAGAAGGCCATTGGCACTAAGTGGGTATACAAGCTGAAGCGTAAACCTGATGGTACAGTTGACAGGTATAAGGCTAGGCTTGTTGCAAAGGGTTATGCGCAGGAAAGAGGCATTGATTTTGATGAGACCCTTGCACCTACATGCCGTATGACTACTGTTCGGAGCATTTGTGCACTTGCAGCCCATCATGGTTGGAATGTACATCAGTTGGACATTAAAACAACATTTCTGAATGGTGACTTGCATGAAGAAGTGTATGTTTTTCAGCCACGTGGCTTTGTGTAGAAAGGGCATGAGAACCAGGTGTGTAGGTTAAAGAAGGCATTATATGGTTTACAGCAAGCACCACATGCTTGGTATGAGAAGATACATGCCTATCTGGTTGCACATGGTTTTGAGAACAGTCCAATTGAAAGCACCTTATATGTTAAGCATGCTAATGATGTGCTTCTGATCATTGTTGTCTATGTTGATGACATGCTGCTCACTAGTCCTATTGAGAAGCATATTGCTGATTTCAAGGCTGATTTGCATGCATCATTTGAGATGTCTGATTTGGGGCATTTGCATCACTATTTGGGCATTCAGTTTATGCAAGTTGATGGTGGAATGGCTTTGTGTCAAACAAAATATATTGACACATTATTGCAGCATTTTGGCCTTGAAGACTATAAGCCTATTGCCACTCCTATGGAGACAAGTTTATGATTTAGTCTTCATGATGCTGGAGATGCATTTGATGCTGTTCTCTATCAGCAGGCTATTGGATGCTTGATTTACTTATGCATTACTCGGCCAAATATTCAGTTTGTTGTCTCATAGATGAGCAGGTTTATGCATTGCCCAAGAGTCATGCATTGGAAGGCGGTTAAGCGCATCTTTCGCTACTTGAGTGGTACTCGACTACTTGGGTTGTTTTATCCCAAGGGGGGATCACTACCGCCAGATTTGCATGTTTTCTCTGACTCAGATTGGGCTGGTTGCTATGACACTCGTGTGTCCACCAGTGGTTTTGCTTCATGCTTGGTAGCGCATGTATATCTTGGTTGAGCAAGAACCAGCCTACTGTGGCCACGTCTAGTTGTGAGGCTGAATATAGGGCAGCTTTCACAGCGACTATTGAGTGTGTGTGGCTCAGACGCCTTATGGCTGATTTGGGTGTTGGTTAGTCTTCTGCCACCACCACCTGACAGTCAGAGCGCATTGGCAGTTGCGAGGAACCCTGTGTTCCATGCTTGCACTAAGCACATTGAGGTGCATTATCACTATGTCAGGGAGAGGTTCTCTGCTGGGGAGATCAGCTTGGCATATGTGCCCACGCAGGAGAACATTGCAGACCTTTTCACGAAGGCTCTGCCTAGGGAGAAGTTTGAAGCTTTCCGCAAAGCTTTGGGCTTACTTCCTTTTGTGGAGTGATTTCCACATAGCTTGGCACTTCCTTATACATGAGTGCCAGCTCCTTGTTCACCGCATCACTCCCAGGGGGGATTTGTTGATATATTTAAGTAGTGATGTGTGTGAACATACTAGGACCGCCGGGGCACTTTTTTCCCTCTCTAGGAGGGTTTTTTCCCCCCGCTTGTATATACGCCGATTGCCCTAATGGGCTACTTATCTTTGTACATTCTCTAGTAATACATTTAGTCTTGTGTGTTATGCTCCAAGCTTCTTCTTCTTCCTTGTGTTGTTCGCGTGCTTCCACAGACATCTATCTCCAACAAGCTATACCTTGTAGGTTGCCATTTGTGTCTGAGTTCTCTACTCCTTCTGAGTTCTCCACTCCTTCTGAGTTCTCCACTCCTTGAAGTTTCTGGTTCATCACACTCTGGATCAAATCTTGGCACTTCTTCAACTTCAACCTACACTCTATTGTTCACTTCTTCATCAAATATCTAAACCTTTGATTTACCTTTCTTTTGATCCACAATTTCTTCATCACCTGCATAGATATTGATTGTACCTGCATACCAAGTACCTTGCTCATCAAATGTAACATCCTTTGACACTAGAAATTGTTTTGTGGATGGACTCCACAACCTATATCCCATCTGCTTATCATCATATCCAATAAACACATACTTTTCAGCTTTAGGTTCCAATTTGTGCCTTAATTGAGATGGCACATATGCATATGCCAAACATCCAAATAGTTTGCAATGATCTAGAGTAGGTCTCTTACCCCACCATGCCTCATATGGTGTCATACCCTGCAAAGCTTTACGTGGTAATCTATTGACCAAATAAGTAGCTGTGTTTATGGCCTCACCCCATAAATAATTAGGGTAATTTTTCTCCTTCATCATTGACCTTACAAACTCAACAAGAGTTCTATTTCTTCTCTTTGCTACACCATTTTGTTGAGGAGAGTACCTGCAAGAAATTTCCCTTTTTATACCTACATTTCACAAGTAATCACTGAACTCATTAGAGAAATACTCTCCCCCTCCATCTGACCTTAGTTTCTTCAACTTATGACCTGTAATTCTCTCTGCATACACATAATAATGTTTGAATGTATTGAATACCTCTGACTTATCTTTGATCACATAGATAGTGATCCATCTGGTAGCATCATCAACATAAATCACATAATACCTTGAACCATTGATACTAAAATCCTTTGATGGTCCCCACACATCTGTGTGTACGAATTCAAGCTTCTCTGAATACATAAAACCATGCTTGGAATAAGATTGCTTATGAGCCTTACCTAATTGACATGCTTCATATCTGTATGTCATATGTTGACCTGCAACATTAGGCAACCCAAGCACTGAACCATTATTAACCATATCTTTGATACCTCTTTAATTGAAATGTCCAAGCCTCTTGTGCCAAAGATCTAACTCTGAGATTTTATGTCCTCCATAAGTGAACAAGGCATGACCAACATTGCCTTGGATCTTCAATGTGAAGAGTCTTCCTTTTTTCTTCCCTGAAACAATTTTTTTATACCCATTGCTAGGGTCTTCCACAAACACTCCTTCATTAGTGAACCTAACTTCATAACCTTTTTCAACAATTTGTCCTACACTTATCAGATTCTTAGGAATTGTAGGAACATACAAAACCTTACTCAAGAGAGTACTACCATCCTTGGCCTTCACTGATCCAATTGACTTCACATTGTGCTTTGTATTGTCACCTGTTTGAACAACATGATTAGTTATCTTATTCTCCAAATCAATCATCAAAGCTATGTTGCCACTCAGGTGATTGCTACACCCTGAGTCAATATAGAAGACTCTTTGGTCTTCAATTTTTTTTTCACAAGTTGCATTCATTATTAATGTTGAATCCTCCTTCTGATCTGAAGCATAATTATAGTAGGTATTGTTGTATTATTGACTTTGGAATCCTCTACCTGCATTTCTTCCAAAGTAACCTCTACTACCTCTACCTCTGAAATTACCTCTTTGATTTCTGCCACCTCTTCCTCTTGAATTAAAGTTCTGATTATATCCACCATTACTCTGAGTATTATGCCAACAATCATTAGCTAAGTGATTTGTCTTACCACAAATCCAGCAAACTTTGACTCCATCTTTATTACTCCTGCCTTTTCCTCTACCTTTTCCACCTCCTCTTCCTCTTAGGAAGTTAGTCTGGCTAGTTGTACCTTCATCTTCATTTACTTGTTGCTTCCCTTTGATATTCTTCTTCTTATCCTTTGAATACATTGCATGACCTGCACTTTTATCACTTTCACCTTTGACATCCTGCTCAAAGGTTAACATGTGTCCTAGCAACTGATTTAAATCAGGAGTAAAATGATCTAGTGATAATTTAGTGGAAAAAATGAACGGCTTCCATTTGTCATCACCTCTCAAACCTATGAGGATTTGCCTTACCAACTTATCCTCCTCAATGTCTTCATCAACAGCTCCTAATGCATCTGCAATGTCCTTCATTCTTGTTACATACTCTGAGATAGATTGAGAGGCCTTCTTCTTGAAAGTGGTAAATTCTGCCCACAAGGATGCCTTCCTAGACTTTGTGGTGTTTTGGAAATGCTCTTTCAAAGCATTCCATATATCACTTGCACTTTCAAGACCTCTAATGTGAGGTAGCAAGTAGTCATTAACTGCCATGTAGATAATGCTCCTAGCTTGAGCATCTTTCTTCATCCAAGTCTTCAAATCTGATAATTCCTCCCTAGTTGGAACACTAGAATCTCTGAACTGAGGCTTTTCTTCTTCACGTATGATATAACTTATCAAGTCTTTGCTCATAAGATGAGCTTCCATCCTCATTGATCATGCTGGATAGTTCTCTCTATCCAACTTCTCCATCTGAAGAGAATCTCCCATCCTTTCTTCTCCTGTGTATTGAATTCTTCAAACTTTATGAGTAATAGATGTACCTTTACTTTGAATGATACTCCTTTTGTCTTCCTTGATGTCGTATGGCCTCCTTATCAAACTTTTCTCTTAAGCTTTCACCTTTTGAACCTTTAAGTATTGATTTCTTTACAATTGCAGCAGTCGGGGTCCTCCTTTCTTCAATTCTGATGCTTCCTGCTCTGATACCACTGATGGAGAGTGTTAATCTCCAAAAGAACAACCTAATCTTGAAGTTAGAACACCTCTATATCAAGAATAAGTCAAAACCTTCACCAATTTATAGGAGTAATGATCAATTATAAGAATTTTGATCAATCTATGAAGAAGATGACTACACAAAAAGTTTGCTGCACATAAAACTCTGTTTCACTTATCAAATGTGTAAATGTTTTGATAAAACTTTGCACAAGGTGTTGCGTATAGTTTGTGCACCTCCTTCAAGTTAAATCACTTCAAAAGACTCAATAGATCTTGAGAAATGAACTTAACAAGTCACCTATGTGTAAAACTATTCTTCTGAGAAGTCGATTCAGACACCTGTAACTTCTAACACTTGGTTCTCTTAATCTAGAACCCATTTATGCAAATGCTTTTAGCCACAGGTAGCTTACCTTCCAAATTAAAGATTGAGTGTGTGCTTTCTCAAAACTTTACACTGTGGAAGGAGAACTGACCAAAACATTAACATCAAATTTTGCACCTATTTCAGGAACCAGTGAACACTTCTTCACATATGAATGTTCCTACTCATAATTCTCACAGCTTGTTTTCAATTAGTCTCTCAAACTTTAACCATAGACTCATTAACTATGGACTTAGATGTCTACAAAAGGATTCTTGAAATGATCAAGCACAGAAGGAGAATACACAAAAACATTGGATGCAATTTTTTCCATTTCTGAAGAAATTTTACAACTGAGTGATGAGAGAGATTCTACTCACTTCTAAGATGTCTAATGACTCTAATTCTTCCCTATTCTTGTTCGCACATAATCTCTCCTCTTTGCCCCGACATTTTTCATAGTATATATAGGCAAATATTTACAAGCTCATGACTGTACAAAAGTATAAGTGAACTATCTCTGAATTAATGTACATATGTGTACATCTCTTTCATCTTCTGAGTATGCACTTCCTCCATGCTTCATAACTTGAACTTTCCTTCAGTCCTTGACTTCCATGTCATGAGGAAGGAGATAAGGAAGAGAGCTCACACACACACTCTCACTCTCAAGGAGAAGCACACACACAAATTGAGACAGGGAAGAATGATCTTCTTCTTCTTCTTCTTCTATTACATAAAAGGAATGTACAAGAATGACCTAAAAACAAGAATACAACAAGTGCAATATATAAAGACCAGTACATAAGGAAAAACCTAATGTCCGCGAATGAGTGAGCTGGCAAGAAACAAATGTGCCATAACTCTCGGTAGATAAATCTAATAAAGCTCAATGAAGTATCCCTGACATATACCGGCGTGACCACTATACATGTCAGAGAAACGAAAAACTGGTACGTGTCATCCTGGATCATCACATGTTGAGCTTGATATCTCAACACTCCCCCTCAAGCTCAACGCCATATCTTGTAATCCAAGCATCTTTCAAAACTTCTTCAACTTCTCAGCTCCAAGTGCTTTGGTGAAAATATCAGCAACCTGCTCATCTGTTCTCACATAAACAAGATCAATATCACATGTTAATACCTTCTCTCTGATGAAGTGATAATGTACCTCGATATGCTTTGTTCTAGCACGGAAAACAGGGTTCTGTGCTAACTATATGTTGCTAAGATTATCACAATAGATAGTGATAGGCTTTTGAACTTCCACACCTAAATCTGCAAGTAATGAGGCTGAAACTTCAAGAAGTGCAGAAATCAGAAGATCTACAAGGGAAAGGAAAGAACCTATAAGGTATAGTTATGATACATCTTTCCTAACAACAAAAGATTATGCTTACATTGTGAAAACAGAAGAAGATCCAACCACTTATGAAGAAGCCAAAGGTAAACAGAATTGGGAGAAGGCAATGCAGGAAGAGTATGATGCTCTACTTGAAAATGAAACTTGGGAACTAGTACCAAGACCAAAGAATCAGAAGGTCATTGGATGTAAGTGGGTATATAAAACAAAGAGGTTTGCAGATGGTAAGGTGTCTAGATATAAGGCTAGACTTGTGGTCAAAGGTTATGCCCAAACTTATGGGGTAGATTATGATGAAACCTTTAGTCCTGTTGCTAAGATGTCTACAATTAGGACATTGATTGCTATTGCTGCTTGCAAGGGATGGAAATTATCACAATTGGATGTGAAAAATGCATTTTTAAATGGATACATTGCAGATGAAGTATATATGGAGCAACCAGAAGGCTTCATGGAATCAATTGGATCAGAGTATGTGTGTAAGCTCAAGAGAGCTTTATATGGGTTGAAGCAAGCCCCAAGAGCTTGGAATTACAGATTGGTCAAGTTCTTGAATGAATGTGGATTTCAAGCATCAAAGGCAGATAGTAGCTTGCTAGTGAAGGCAAGTGAAAATGGATACATTTACATGTGCATTTATGTTGATGATATTATTGTTACAGGAACAGATGCTCAAGGAATCAATGAACTCAAAAGACAAATAGAGAAGGAGTTTAAGATAAGTGATTTGGGAAGATTATCTTATTTTCTAGGAATGCAGATTGTGTATACTCAACATGGAGTATATGTTTCACAAGAGAGATACTTGAAGAATCTTCTAGTCAAGTTTAACATGGAAGATTGCAAGACCTCAACTACACCATTGGAGGTAAATCATAAATTAAGCAGGTATGGAGGTGAAGAGTTCAATGATATGAAGAAATATCAGAGTTTGGTAGGTAGTTTAATCTATGCTACCTTGACAAGACCAGATCTATCATATGCAGTAGGTGTGTTGTCACAATTTATGCATTGTCCAAAGAAGACTCATTGGATTGCAGCCCAAAGGGTACTCAGATATATCAAAGGAACCCTAAGTGAAGGTTTGTATTATGGTTTCACTTCTGACACAAGAATCAAAGTGTTTAGTGATGCAGATTGGGCAGGTGACTCAGATGATAGAAGGTCTACTCATGGGTATCTTTGTTATGTTGGAGATAAGCTAGTTTCTTGGTGTTCAAAGAAGCAACATACAGTTGCTTTATCATCCACAGAAGCTGAGTATAAGGGAATGGTAGAAGCTGCAAAGGAAGTGATATGGTTGAAGACCTTGATGAAAAGTTTTGAGATTGATCATAGTATTCCAATAATTTTTGGAGACAATATGAGTTCTTTGTATTTGGCAGCTAACCCTGTTTTTCATGCCAGGACTAAGCATATAGAGATTCAGTATCATTTCTTGAGGGAAAAGGTACTAGATAAAGAGATTGAAGTGATGTACACTCCAACAAAAGAACAAGTGGCAGATATGATGACAAAGAGCTTGGATGGACCTAAGTTACAAAGGTTCAAAGACATGGCAAGTATAAAGAAGACAGAGAAAACCTCAATTGATGATTGAGGGGGAGCTGTTGGTGCAAATCAATCACCAATTGAAGGCTTGGAAGATTAAAGGATGAAGGAAGAATCAATTCTTAAAGTTTGGAAGAAGATTACATTCAGAGGATAAGAGAAGTGTACACATATGTACATTAGTATAGTCATAGATGACTTAGATCTTTTGTTTAGTAAGAATCATGTACAAATTTATCTATAAATACTTTGAGAAAAGTCGGGGCAAGTATGAGAGCATATGTGACAATAGTTAGAAGCCAAGAATGAGGAAGTTAGATGTCATGAGATAGAGGAAAAGTTAGTTGAGTTAGCTCTCATCACTCAACTGTAAATTTTCCTGAGTAATTGAAAATTTTTGCGCCCGATGTTTCTGCGTGTTCTCCTTCCACAGTAGATCAATTGTGAAATGCTTTTGTACAAGTCTAAGTTGAGAGTTGCTTGACCTCTGTACAAAGTTTTAGCATTCAATTGTAATCAGGCTTAGAGAATTAAGTGTAGGAACATTCATATGTGAAGTGTATTCACAGGTTCCTAAAACAGGCGTAGATTTCGAACTTAATGTTTTGATCATTTCTCCTAGCACAGTTTAAAGTTTTGCATGAGTGAAGGCTTAATCTTTAAGTTGAGAGATAAGCTACTCATGGCTAGAAGCATTTTGGAAAACGGGTTCTATTCAAGGAGAACCAAGTCTTAAAAGTTGCAGGTGTAAAATCGACTGTTCTGAATAACAGTTTCTGACATAGGTAACTTGAGAAGTTGATTTCTCAAGTTATACTCAATCTTTTGAAGTAATTCAACTTGGAGGAGATGCGCAATCTCTAGGAGATACTTCATACAAAGTGTCATAAAAAACTTTACAGATTTGATAGGTCAATGTGGAGAAATAGTGCAGCAGACTTTTCTGTGTTTCATCTTCTTCACAGATTTGTTAACCTTTTGATAGTTAGTAATTGATCCTCTAAATTAGTGGAAGGTTTTGACTTATTCTTGGTATAGAGGTGTTCTAATCACAAGAATAAGTTGTTCTTTTGGAGATTAACACTCTCCATCATGACAAGTACTGAGACTTATAAACATTAGTCAGGGAAGTTATTCCACCTATGAAAACACCACGGCTGAGTCTGGACAATCCTATGAGCCATATACATATGGATCTGATAGGTATGATGGCTATCTCGGATATGATCAGGACTATGTGTCACTAATGTACATTGCTCCTAGAGCCCCAGTGCCACCACGACCAATGACTAGACCACCTACCCCTAGAGGACCATGTTATAGATGCAGAGGAGATCACTTTATCAGAGAGTGTACATTTCCTAACCCACCACCACATCAGAAAGTTTGGGAAGGTTACTGTAGTGATTGTGGCAAGGAACACCTTTTTAGGATTGCCCTAAAAATCCAAATATTAAACCTACTACACAAATAAATGTTATAGAAGTGGTATAGTCATCAGGGAGTGATAAGGAATACATTGTGCCATTGAAAGCCATAACTAGGGCAAAAGCCAGAGAGACCCCGGAAAAATCCAAAGAAAATGATAACCCAAACAAAGAGTTGAAGACCCCAACACCACAAGTAGTTGCAGATTTTCAAGAGTCTGAGAAAAGTGATAAGTCTAAACGAACCCAAAGATGGAAGACTCCTAGAGAAAAAATAAAACACAAGAGAGCACAACAAAAGTTGGAGAATGAGAATAACAAACAAAGCCAAGATGAGGAACAAGATCCTAAAGGAAATCCTAACAAGGAGACAGAAAAGCATAAAAAACAAGAGGCAGGATCAATTTTAGCCGATCCAATGCCAAAAGATTTAGCCATGTGGATTAAAGCATATCAAACACGAATAAAGATAGGCCCAACCATTGAGCAACACAAAAGAGAATACCCAAGAGGTGACTTAGAGAAAGAAAGATCGGAAATATGTAAGAAGTTAATTGAAGTGGCTCAGCAAACCTTAGAAAAACATGTTCAACCACTACCCAGCAAAAGGATTCCCGAAAAAGAATTTCAAGAATGTGTAGCACCTAGTCACCCTAGGGAAGGAAAGAAAAATGCGAACTATGAAGAAAATTGCCATGAAATTAAAGAAGAAGGATCTGCAATCCCTAAAGTAGACGGGGCATGGCCTAGAGACTGATGGGCAAGAGTCCAAGAAGATAGATGGAAGAACATAGAAGGAATTGATCCACCTTTTGAGGAGTTAGAAGCAATAGGCGAGCTTGAATTGTAAATTCCTAAATTAAACCCAGAAAGATCATCTCAACTTGATGACAAGACAGTGTGAATGTATTACTAAACTACATGGGGGAGTATGAACATGACTCAGAATTATATCATGTTCCCTCAATGAGGACAAAAGAGCAGAACCCATCAATCCAAACCTCGGACATAATACAACTCCTTAAAAAAGTAAAAATACCATGTACTCTGACTCTAGAAGAACTCTTGAAGGTGAAGCCTCAATTAAGAGAGAAAATCACCAGCCAACTGGAAATTAAGTCAGACAAGAGAGAGATGAGGGATGAAGTAGCTACTGTTAAGATCCCAGTTGACAAGGTTGGAGATTTCAGTGAGGGAGATGAAGGGAACACATGCCTCCCTATCACTTATAGAGGTTATACCACTAAAGCCATATTAGATTCAGGAGCCGAAGTAGGAGTTGCAACCAAAGAAATATGGGAGAAATGGGGAAAGCTAGCTTTATGACCTACCAGAATGAAGATTCAAATGGCAGATGGACACACGGAACGACCCTTAGGATTATTGGAAAATGTATTATTTACCACTTGCAGAGTCGAATTCAAGCACACCTTAGCAATATGTCAATTTGAAAAAGCTAGTTATTACGAGATGATACTTGGAAGGCCTTTCATGAGGCAGCTTAAGGTAGTGCAAGATTGGGGGAAAGATGTAGTGTACTCGCAACATGGAGGAATGACAACTAGGATAAAAATCCATACTTATACTTATCAAGATGTCCCTCCTGTGCAATGGAACCCGATGTTGGTGTAAATCACAAACCTACACATTTGGCTTGAAAGATACCTTGAAGATCTTACATATGTGAAGAAGCATAGGAACCATTGCTAGTGATTAATTACCACTTTATCTCATTGTAAAAGTCAAATTGACTTGAAATCTCTTGTAATCACCTACCAAAAGGATTCATGGAAAACTTAGCTGTATGATTGAAAGAATATCTCCTAGCATTTAGGATCTTGATCATAGGGAGCCAAAAGTTTGAATTTGAATTCAAACTTTTACTCATTCCTTATAAAAATGGACATGAAAAGTCGCGGGCAAGACAGAGCACTCCCGAGCCTAGCATTACTGATTTTTGAGTGTGTGTGAGGTCTACACTCTAGCCCACACCTCTCTACACCATTTGGCATTGATGTTCATGCAAATGGAGTTGTATACAAATGTTTGTTAATACATACATTCACATTATCCATCTTTGAGTTCTCTGTTAGTCTACTCAAAAGTCTGTCAACTTGTCAAGGACATATCTCGGTCAATTCTTCACCAAATGCAGTGATTCAAAGCTTGTTGGATTCAGCATAAAGTAATCTGCATGATGTCAAAGTTTGAAGACATTCTATTCAGCCATTTTGAAGAAATCTGCGTCGAGGTGATCTCTGGTCATTTTCTGCTACAGTCCTAAAAAGTCGGGGGTATAGCTTAACTTGCTAAATTGATTTCTCTTAGCATAGTTTATCATTTTACATCATTCCACTTGGAATAGGTAGCTTACTAAGCTAATCCAATACCCCTAAAATGAAGTTTTCCAATTCCTACTGTGCTGGTCATACTAAGCAAAGTACTTAGCACGTATCAAGCCATAAATAGAAGGTTTTCTTGAGTTTGTAACTTCCAAAGTTATCTGTTTGGATTCAATCATTACACACATCATTTCCAAAGTACATAGGACATTTTATGGTGTCATTGGAAAGCTAAGGAGGTCTAGTTATCAACTTTGAAGCAAAAGAGGGCTGGTACAAAGCAGGTTTAGCAGTACCTACTCAGTCTCTTGGAGCATCCATCCATCTTTCCCAACAGTGGTATCAGAGAAAATTAAGGTAAAATTGGAGATGGTTTTCCTTCATTCATTGATAAATTGGACAGGAACAACTATCAAGCATGGTCTCTAAGGATGAAGACCTAATTACAAGGAAGGAGTCTCTATGGATACATCTCAGGAGATGAGGAATTGCCCTCATTCAAAACAAGAGGATTACCAACCAAGGAAGAACATGAAAAGCTCAACACATGGTGTGCTAAGGATGCATTGGCAAGGTCTTACTTACTTAACTCTATATCTGATTTTCTTTTGCCACATATTAGAAATTTTAAGACATCCCAAGAGACTTGGGAAACCTTGTCATCATATTTTTCCTCCAACACAAGGGCTAGGAAAAATCAGTTATGGATTGAATTCACAACATTAAGGAAGCAACCTAAGCAAGCTATTTCAGAATTTGTGACCAAGATTAAAGATGTAGCAGATCAGTTAGCAAGCATAGGAGAAGAGATTGAAGAAGAACAGATTGTAAGGCAAGTGATCAATGGGATCAAGGCTGATGACAAATGGGAAAGCTTCACCACTGCTATGGATCTTTATATGGACATGCACACTCCAGATCTTACAACTCTCATGGGACAATTGCTTACTCATGAAGCAAAGCTCAACAAAAGTGGAGACACATCCAAAGGTAATAACTCTTCTGCCCTATACACTGATAAGAAGTCTAAAGATAAAGGCAAAAGCAAGAAGGTGGAAGATGAAGGTTCTACCTCTCAAGCTAACTATGCAGGAAGAGGTAGATCATCAAGAGGAAGGGGCAGAGGAGGTAAGCAAGGTAGGGGGAGATCTTATAACTCCTCACCATGCAACATTTGTGGTTTATCAAATCATACTGCAGATGAGTGTTTCAGGAATTACAAGAATCAGAGAGGAAGAGGATACCAAAGAGGTGGCTATTCACAGTCAAGAGGTAGATTCAACCATCACCAAGGCTACAACAATAACTACAACAACAACAACAACAACAATAATTACAATGGCAACTACCAAGGAGGATTCAAATCCAGGAAGGATTACAACAACTACACAGAGGAGCAGGATGACTCTCTTCTGATCATGAACATGACTTCAAAGTCAGGTACAAATGATGACCACCTATTCTACATTGACTCAGGATGCTCAAATCGTGTGGCTGGCAATGTAGCACTACTCTCTGATCTTGAAGAACCAAAAGGTAAGCATCAAGTTCAAACAATTGATGACACAAAACATTCACTCGTTAAAGTTGGAAATGTTAAGACTTGTGATGGAAATCAGAATTTGTTGAGCAGGGTACTCTATGTACCAACCATTACCAAAAATTTGATGAGTGTTGATCAGATTGTGGAGAAAGGTTTGCAGGTTAGATTCAAACAATATGGAGCATTTGTGGAGGATCCAAGGCATGGGTTCAAGAGGATTGCTAAAGGAGAAAAATCAGGTAGACTTTTCACTTTTGAGTTGGAAGATACAAAGAATATTGCACTATACAGTTATAAAGATCAAACACTTTCAGAGCTTGAGATTTGGCACAAAAGGTTAGGGCACATAGGAGAAAGAACCTTGAAACAAATGTGCAGGGACCAATGTGTGCTTGGGATACCTAATGTATCCAAGCAACATATGATTTACAAGTGTGGTGCTTGTCAATTTGGGAAGTCTCACAGGTTACCCTTCTCAAAGAAAGGATACATGCATGAAGACTACCTAGAGCTTGTACACACAGATGTATGGGGACCAAGCAAAGACCCCTCAGTCTCAGGATCAAGGTACTATGTGTCTTTCATTGATGATTATAGCAGATGGACTGTATTGTACTTCATGAAGGACAAGGATGAGGTATTTAATTGCTTTAAAAAATATCTTGCATTAGTTGAAAATCAGACAGGAAGGAATTTGAAAAGGCTAAGGTCAGATGGAGGAGGTGAGTACTTCTCTAATGAATTTGAAGACTTCTTGCAGGACAGAGGCATCAAAAGAGAAATAACCACAAGGTATTCTCCTGAACAGAATGGGGTAGCTGAGAGAAGAAATAGATTAATTGTTGAGACAGCTAGGTCTATGTTGAATGAGAAGAAATTACCTAACTATCTATGGGCAGAAAGTGTTTCTACTGCCACTTACCTCATAAACAGGCTACCATCTAAGTCTCTTGATGGCATGACACCCTATGAAGCATGGCATGGTAAGAGACCTTCACTTGACAATTGAAAAATATTTGGATGTGTAGCATATGTACACATTCCTTCTCAGATAACAGGTAAGCTAGACCCAAAGGCTGAAAAATGCATCTTTATTGGGTATGATTTAAATAAAAAAGGTTAAAGGTTTTATAATCCTACCAATAAGGGATTTATGGTGAGCAGAGATGTTGTCTTTGATGAAAATGATTCTTGGTATGAGAATGAATGCAGGAAGGTTAAATTACACTATGATTTGGAAGAGGAATTTCCAAGTCTTACAAAGGAGGAACCTACTCAGAATGAAGCCTCAAGTTCAAATGATGAAGCTACTATCAACCTTGAAGAATTCAAAGCATGGAAGTCCAAAGGAAAAATGAAGATGAAGAAGCTTGAAGACATACCTGAATCTTCAACTCAACCATTTAGAAGATCACAAAGAGAAAGCAAAAAACCTATCAAATATGGGTATGATACATCTCTTGTTACTAAACATTCTGTTTATCTTGCCAAAGACTTGTCAAATGACGAACCAGGATCATATGAAGAAGCAATAACCAAATGAGAATGGAAAGAAGCTATGGATGAGGAGATTGATGCCCTCAAAGAGAGTGACACATGGGAGTTAGTACCTAAGAAGGACTCAATGAAGGTAATAGGATCCAGATGGATCTATAAGCTTAAAAGAAATTATGATGGCACAATTAATAGGTACAAAGCCAGATTGGTAGCCAAGGGTTTTGCACAAACCCAAGGCATTGACTATGAGGAGACATTCTCACCTGTGGCCAAGATGCCAACCATCAGAGTGTTGGTAAGTGTGGCTGCATCAAAAAATTGGAATATGTACCAATTGAATGTCAAGAATGCTTTCTTGAATGGATGGATTTCAGAGGAGGTATATATGTCACAACCTCATGGCTATGAGGACCCTAAGAAGGTAACATATGTTTGCAAATTAAAAAAGGCTTTATATGGATTAAAGCAGGCACCTAGGGCATGGAATTACAGGTTATTATATCTTTGTGTTTATGTTGATGACATCATCATTACAGGTAATGATGTCAATGGAATCAGATATATCAAAAGTCAAATGATGAAGGAGTTCAAGATCAATGATCTTGGTCTATTGAAGTATTTTTTGGGACTTGAATTAGTCTACACTAATTCAGGGATATATATCACTCAGAAAAAATATATACAGGATATGTTGAAGAAGTTTCACTTGCAGGATGCCAAAGTAGCAAGCACTCCAATGGAGGTAAACCTAAAGCTAAGTTCCCATGAAGGTGATGAAGTCAAGGACATTACAGGTTATCAAAGTATGGTTGGTAGCTTGAACTATGATACCTTAACAAGGATAGATATTGCATATGGAGTTAGTGTGCTAAGTCAATTTATGCACAAGCCAAGGATACCTCACTTAGAGGCTGCCAAGAGAATCTTGAAGTATCTCAAGGGTACACAAAACCATGGTTTGTATTTCCCCTTACACTTCAGATATTGATATCAAAATTTATTCAGATGCAGATTGGGCAGGATGCAAGGATGATAGGAGGAGCACTTCTGGATATATCTCTTCTGCAAGTGACAAACCAAATTCATGGTCTTCAAAGAAGCAACCTACTGTTGCTTTGTCTTCCATAGAGGCAGAGTATAGAGGACTGGCTAATGCCACACAAGAAGCAATATGGATTAAGCTTTTGTATACAGAATTGGGTTTATTTACTAGGTCTCCAATAATCTTTGGAGATAATACAAGTTCTCTTCACCTTGCAGCTAATCCTATTTATCATGCTAGGACCAAACACATAGAGGTCCATTACCATTATGTGAGAGAGAAGTTGATAAGCAAGGACATTCAACTTACCTATGTATCAACCAACATGCAATGTGTAGATTTGTTAACTAAAGCTTTGGATGGAACCTGCAAAGTCCATGATTGGATTGTAGGATATACTTGAAGATTGAAGATGAAGACTTAAGCCAAAAGGTTTGGCTTGAGGGGGAGCTATTGGTGTAAATCACAAGCCTACACATTTGGCTTGAAAGATACCTTGAAGATCTTACATATGTGAAGAAGCATAGGAACCATTGCTAGTGGTTAATTACCACTTTATCTCATTGTAAAAGTCAAATTGACTTGGAATCTCTTGTAATCACCTACCAAAAGGATTCGTGGAAAAATTAGTTGTATGATTGAAAGAATATCTCCTCGCATTTAGGAGCTTGATCATAGTGAGCCAAAAGTTTGAATTTGAATTCAAACTTTTACTCATTCCTCATAAAAATGGACATGAAAAGTTGCGGGCAAGACAGAGCACTCCCGAGCCTAGCATTACTGATTTTTGAGTGTGTGTGAGGTCTATACTCTAGCCCACACCTCTCTACACCATTTGGCATTGATGTTCATGCAAATGGACTTGTATACAAATCTACTCAAAAGTCTATCAACTTGTCAAGGGCATATCTCGGTCAATTCTTCACCAAATTCAGTGATTCAAAGCTTTTTGGATTCAGATTAAAGTAAGCTACATGCTATCAAAGTTTGAAGACATTCTATTCAGCCATTTTTGAGAAATCTGCATCGAGGTGATCTCTGGTCATTTTCTGCTACAGTCCTAAAAAGTTGGGGGTATAGCTTAACTTGCTAAATTGATTTCTCTTAGCATAGTTTATCATTCTACATTATTCCACTTATAATAGGTAGCTTACTAAGCTAATTAAATAGCCCTAAAAGGATTTTTTCCAATTCCTACTGTGCTGGTCATACTGAGCAAAATACTCAGCAGGTGTCAAGCCATAAATTGAAGGTTTTCTTGAGTTTGTGACTTCCAAAGTTATCTGTTTGGATTCAATCATTACACACATCATTTCCAAAGTACATAGGACATTTTATGGTGTCATTGGAAAGATAAGGAGGTCTAGTTATCAACTCTGAAGCAAAAGAGGGCTGGTACAAAGCAGGTTTAGCAGTACCTACTCAGTCTCTTGGAGCATCCATCCATCTTTCCCAACACACGATACACAAGGAAGACGATAATTTATCCATTCATAGTGTAGGATCGAGTATTCAAACATGGATGAAAGAAAATACTCACCTATGGATGTGTAAGGCAGCTAAAAAGGAAGAAGAAAGGAGACAAAGATGGCAGCCAGGACAAGGAGCATCCAGACCTATAGAAGATCCTGCTTACATGCCGTAAATATTCTTAGATGAGGAATTCGAACCCCATGGTTGGATGAAGATTTTAGCGACTATTGACATATGCGTAAATGAAGAAGTAATAACCATGAATGAATGTATCCATGAGGAAGGATATGATGTAAATCTATACATGGCTGTTCTTCAAGAAGCGGATGAAGAAGAAGTAATTGAAAAAGAATGGAATGAGGACTACGAGAGCATAGAATTGGAAAGGGAAACATTTGGAGAAGAAGACGAGAAACAGGAAGTAAGTGCCATAACTAATGAATCAAACCATGGAATGGTGCAAATGGAAGAAAATGAACTAGACATGGAAAAGAAAAAAGAAGAAAACATACCTCAAGAGCAATTCGAGGTACCCGAGCACTTCAAGAAGTATGAAGTAGAAGAAAGAAAGATTTCTATTCAAATGCCAAAACGAGAAGCACAACAGGGGATAGCTTACAACAATATAGAGCTGACCAAGAATATTGTATTAGCTATTGAACAAAGAGAAGAGAGATGCACTTTCATAGGACAAGATGTCTCGCCGGAGGAAGAACAAGAATTAATACAACTGAGAAGGGAGTATCGAGATGTCTTTGCATGGACATATAAGGATTTAAAAGGTGTAGATCCTTCTATTTGTGCTCATAGAATCCCTATGACAATAGAAGCCAAGCCCTCCAAACAAAGATCATACACCCATAATGATGTTTATTTGGCAAAAATTAAGGAGGAGATAGATAAATTATTGGATTTGGGTTTCATTTATGAAATTGAACACATGGAATGGGTATCACCTTTGGTGGTAGTATCAAAAAAGAATGGAAAATTAAGGGTATGCATTAACCTTAAAAAGGTGAACGCCACCACCATACATGATAGTTACCCATTACCCATCACATATCATTTGTTGGAAAGGGTTGCAGGCAAGGAAGTCTATAGCTTCCTTGATGGCTTTTCACGATACAATCAGGTAGCCATTTCTCGTGAAGATCAACATAAGAGAGCCTTTGCAACTAAATGGGGATTTTATGCATTCAAGGTTATGCCATTTCGTCTAACTAATGCCCTAGCCACTTTCCAAAGATTGATGTGCCATGTGTTCAAGGAATTTTTGAGAAAGAGTATGGAAGTGTATGTGGATGACTTATGTACCTATTCAGCTAGAAGACCAGAGCATATCCCAGAGCTAAGAAAAATATTTACCAAATGTCATCAGTATAGAGTATGCCTTAATCCAAAAAAAATGTGTCTTCATAGTTCGACAAGAAAAGATCTTAGGACACATTGTCTCTAAGAATGGAATTTCCACTGATGAAGACAAAATCAAAGTAATTTTGGATTTTCCAAGACCACAGACCACTAAAGAAGTGCAAGCATTTATGGGACATTGTGGATATTATCGGAGATTCACTCACATGTATGCCATAATTGCAAGGCCTCTTTATGGATTGCTAACTCAGTTTACCTGGACAGAAGAATGTGAAAAGGCGTTCAACGAATTAAAGAGTCGTTTGAGTTCAATGCCAATTTTGAAAGTACCAGATTGGAATAAACCGTTTCATATTCATGTGGATGCCTCCAAGTTTTCCATTGGTTGCATCTTAGCATAGCCAGCAGATACAGGAAAGCTAGACCACCCTATAGCCTATGCTAGTAGATAATTAAACCAAGCGGAGCGTAATTATACCACTATGGAACGAGAAGGCTTGGGAATGGTATATGCAATGAAGAAATTTAGACACTACTTATTGGCAAACAAATTCAAATTCTTCATTGATCATCAGGCTCTATTGTATCTAGTCAATAAGCCTTGTAATACTGGATGACTAGTACAATGGTTTCTATTGTTAATGGAATTTGATTTTGAAGTAGTAGTCAAAAAAGGAAATACACACATCCATGCTAACCACCTATCAAGAATGACACATGGAGAACCTCCTACAGGAGTTCTAGATGATTTGCCAAATACTTATCTCTTCAACCTAGAAGTATGTCCACAATGGGCTGAAAAATTGATTCCCATACTCACGCATGGACCTCAACATAGGATCAATTTAAACAAGAGCCAGGAGTTATGGAAAACTAAAAATCTCCATATCATGGTTGGAAGCTTATATCACTAAGAGCCAAGTGGATTACTCTTGAGATGTGTGGAAGAAGATGAGCAAGAAGTGTGGCTTTAGAGAGCACACGTGAATCAATGGAAAACCCATCGAAGTGTTAATGGAACCTGGCAAGAGCTTAAGAGATTAGGAGTGTATTGGCCAACTATGCAGAGAGATATGCATAACTATGTCTCTTCATGCCCCACTTGTCAAGAAAGAGCACCTGAAGAGAACTCTACTCTGTGTTACTCACAGTAGCACCGAAGTGGAGTATGCCTCTAGTAAAATTCTTGAAAACACAAGAGTACCCAGAAGGAGCTAGTTTGGCAAGAAAATGTGCCCTTGATGAACAAAGTAAAGATTATGTACTCATAGGAAAACAAATTTTCAAGAGAGGAAGGGACAATCAATTAAGAATGTGCATCCATGAAGACGAGTATGTTTCAGTTTTGGGGATGGCTCATACGGGAACCATAGCAGGACAATTTTCTGTAAATAAAACTACAAAAATGATTCTCTTTGTTTGATTGTGGTGGCCAAATCTATATCAAGATGCAACCACATATGTCCAAAGATGTGATACTTGTTAGGGAACAAAGTATCCTATTAGATGAGATGAAATGCCATTACGACCTATGATAAGTGCCAGAGCATTTACCAAATAGGGAATACATTTTGTAGGACGTATTAGCCCACCAACAAAAGGCTCCCATGCAGAATACATAATTGTAGCAACATACTATTTGAACAAATGGGTAGAAGGCAAGGCAACAAAGAAGAACGATGCAAGGACCACGACTAAGTTTCTCTTTGAGAACATATTCACTAGATTTAGATTGCCAATAGAAATTGTGAGTGATAGAGGCACACACTTCACCAATGAGGTAATAGAAGCCTTGATGAATGAATTCCTAGTGATTCACAAGAAATCATCTGCCTATCACCCACAAGCCAATGGACAGGCTGAAAGATCAAACAAGATCTTGTGTACAGTGCTTAGGAAAATTGTTAATAATGGAAGATCTAATTGGGATAAGCAGTTACATCATGCTTTATGGACATTCAAAGTAGCATACAAGACAGCTATAGGAACTACTCCTTTTAATCTAGTGTACAACCAGAATGCCATCTTACCAATTGATTTCCTAGTGCCTACTCTTAGAGTATCCTTGAACTACGAATGGACTGGATATGAATTATCTAATCAATTGGACCAAATCAAGAAGCTTCACGAAACTAGATTACAAGCGATAGCAAGCATTTATGCCGCAAAAAGGTGACAAAAGGCATATCTTTATGCTCATATCAAAGATAAAGGTTTGAAAGAAGAAGATTCAGTCCTGATATATACGTTAAAGAAACATGCAAAGAAGCTGCGAAAAAGAGGATATGGTCCTTTGGTGATCAATCACATATCAACTAGCAGAGCCATCAATCTAGAAACCCTAGATGGAGAAGTACTACCGAACTATATAAGTGGCTGTCAAGTGAAGAAGTATTTAGATCCATTAATAGAGGAGATGCTTTCAAGACTTCTAGTAGCAAGGAGTAGATGAGAAGAAGACGAGAAAATTCGCAAGGAAGCATGAGAGGAAGCCCTAGAACGAATAAGGAAACAAGAAGAATGGATGAGAGAAAGGGATGAAAGATATCAGCTAGGAGAGGAACCAATCACAATGGCTAACTTTAGAGCCTCAAAAACCCTAGGACATCAAGTGAGGCAATAATATTTGAACTTAGGAGTGGGAACAGAGGAGTACCACTTGGTGGATGCCCTCATTGACACAGGAGCAAGTATCAACTGTATCAGATCCTCCTTGACTCATCAACTCAAAACTCAATTACATCCAACCAAAGCACATCTCATTGGAGTAATAGATAATGTCACTAAATGCATCGGCGAGATAAACTTCTCATTGCACCTAGGAAATAACACAAACAAAAACTATTAGTGTGCCACGATCAAGATCTATTAGAAGAACTTGTGCTCGATCAAGATTGGATATATGAATATGAGGTAAGTATCCAACTAGCCTTGGGCTACATATCAGTCAAGATAGGACATTGAGAAGTGTTTAGTTTATTAGAAGAAAGACTAGCCAAATCAACTTGTCTAGCTCTGAGAGATCAATTAAGCATGCATGAAGGTGATTGTGCATCTACCTCTACTGTGGAACCCTCACCTCCAAGTACTTCACCAGTGTTTACACCATTGGTTGATCTCACGCCTTCTCATCATCCTTTGGACCTTTCAACTAACATCATTTCCATTGAGAGTCCCAGTGAGGAATTGAGCCCAAGAGCGACTAGTCAGAGTAATCAACCCAAAACTTCCCACATTAGAATATACCCATTCAAGGAAACAGATAGGCATGGATTCAGAAAGATTAAGTAGCAGCATATCATCAACAACAAAGCCATCACCTACAAGGGAACCAACAACAGGTCAAGACTACAAACCAAGATGGATCACTAGGTCTACCGAAGATTGTTCAATTATGGATCCCAAAGAAACTCATTGATGCTCAACCCTCAAGAATGCAAATATGGATTCCCAAATCAACTACGCCAACAAAGAAGAATAATATGAAGACACCAGTACAAAGTAAAGATCCATCCAAAATGAAGTCAAAGGAGTGTTAAACGATAATACTTCAATCCAACTTTCGGAAGAGTATTATTGGGTCCTCGGGTTCTTGGGAGTGGTAGGGGTCTGTTAGACAGAGGCCCTGTACTATTTTCCCAATCCTTTACACAATCGCAAGTATTACTTCACGTCTTAACACAGTGAGTGAGTTTGAATACTGACTACTCTTCGGCACGATGAGTGTTAGAATGCTCGGACTGAATATGCTATGGTAGTAACACAGTGGTCCTGCCGTAACTTACAACTACTAGAATACGCTCTTCTCAATAATTAAATACTTCTCAATAAGACGATTCCATGTGACAAGTAAACACACCGAAAAAATACACAGACAACTCGGATCGAGATTACGTCAAACTTTGCGTATACTGGCTCGAATCACAGATTTCTACCGCAATTAATATCTTACTAATACTTCTGTCTACACACAGATCCTTGTCGAATACTCAGTGATCGCAGATTATTATATAGAACCTGGTCACTTAACCGAAAAGATACTAAACTTTGTTCTTACACAGTCTCACGCAGGACAACAAACACACAATCTCACAGCCGAGAAATACAGAATCGTATATAACTGATCATCAAATAGACTCACAACACAAAACTACCGAATGGGAATCGGTTCAACCAGAGAATAGCAGAATAATTAAATATGAATAGAATGGAACAGTACTCAATGTACTCAGCAATATCTCATACACAGTCTTAAAATATGATACTCGCAATCTCCGAATACTTCAGTTCGCGATGTGATCAACCCTATTCACTATAGTGCTCAACAGAACAGAGACTCCTTCTAGAAAAAACTGCCGATCTTTGCCGCTTCCCTTTATGTGCTTTTAAATAGAAGTCTGCTACCGCGAATCCACTTTTTTCGGCACCTGTCCGGGTTCATCCGTCCTGGTTCAGCGCCGCTCAATTAATTTCCACCTTCTAGGGGAGACATTGACTATTCCATTGATTAACACTGGCACGCACGGTGGACTCGAACCCGCAAGTGCAGTACTATTGGTAATGTCCTTTTGCCTGGGCTATCCCACTGTTCTCTTTCTTTACATGCATCAGAAAGACTCTGGCTAAACGTTCATAATGCCCATATCCTGCTGGTGTTTCAGCAAATATCTTTCAATCCCGAATGTGTCACTGTACGTGATAGGTCGTCTCTTTCTCCAGAACTTCCTCAAACTCGTATAGCTGGTCTAGTTGCCTCTTTATGAAGTCCCGCTTTCTTATATGCTGGACCCACCCTCTTGATCATGTGCTTTAAGCACTTCATCTATGGAATCAAAGTACCCTCTGTGCTGTTGAATCCTCTTCTTCTTGAAAGTTTGTGCGTGTTTTTACCAACTTGGATATATTTGTGTCATACTTGTTGAAAATATCCATGTCTTCTGCAGAAGCCATGTAACCATACAGTATCCTATCACCACCTGGCTGAAATATCCTTTTACAGTGTCTGTCGGTCCATGCCAGGATTTGACTCCCCAATCCTTTCTGATCGCACTTGTTCTAGTGGCGGAACAAGTATAGCTAGCCATCTCCTGCGAAAAAGTGTCCAGCGATTTTGAATATGGCTATCCAACTGTTGTTTTAATAAATCTATGTCCATATTTGTCATCATTGTGGCATTTAATTCTACACCCTCATCTTTTAATATCTGCTTTTCGAACTCCTGCAATACTTGTATTCTTGACTGCAAAAGTTGATTTTCGGCTTGCAGGTGAGCATTCAGGGTAGAAAAACTGGACATCTCGGTTTGAATTTGTGTTTGGATAGCTTGCTGCCACTGATTAAGGTCTTGGACATACTTTTTTACGGTGATCAATTCGGCCGTAATATGCTGGTTGTTTTGTTGTAACACCTGTATTAACGCATCTTTGTCGTCCAATTCTTTTTGCATCTGTGCCATTACTGAGTTGGACTTAGTCATCGTTGCTAATAACAACTCGTTTCGGTGCTGAATCGCTTGTTCTTGTTGCCGTAAATATTGGGAAACCTCTTGGAGTTGGTTCTGCATTCTTGTAACAAAATCGGGTTGGGGGTCATCCGGTGCTTGCTTTGGACTGGCAGTTGGCACGTTGTCTGCCATTCGTCTTCTAATGGACAACCGAAATGGCGTCCCTACTGTTTGATTCTGTGTGCTATTACCTGTGTGGAGTAAAGATGCAGACGAGGTGGAGGGTTGGGCTTCTTCCTGAGGCTCTGTGTGGTGTTCGGGGTAAAAAGAGGGGGACCAGTGTAACTGTTTATCTTTTACAAATTAGGCAAAACTAAATATGGCAGCTAAATACACTGGTAAACGAGTGTATTTTTGGGACCTGCGTTTGTCCCCAACAAAAAACTGTTTGTGTAAATGATTGTACAACCAGTGAGCCCAACTCACTTTTCCTCCTTTCTCTGCTTGTACTAGAGGCGAAAAATTTTCTCTAGACATAAGATCAAATCTGACTATAAAGCAGAGCCTTTCTAAGTACCATTTAAATTGTCCACGGCGAGTATATGTGGCATTCTTCATCATAAAATAGCGTCTACGACCTTCGCCTTTACCAAATTCTTTTCTCAGGTCGTTATAAGAACATTTGGGAAAATTTGCTTCTTCATACAACGGTAATTGAAATACTGACGAAACTAATTGTGGTGAAAATTGTACCTGATTTTCAAGAAAACCTTTTGTTTGTCGCATAACGTGTAACTGATTCTCTGCATCGTCGTTACCTGTCCACTGTTCCCAGGGTAACTTAGCAAACTGCAGGAGTCCGATCCTCCGTAACCAGTTCTCATTTCCCCTTGAATGGATGTCAAACTCTATTTTGAATTCTGTGGAAAATAATATGTTGTTATGCAGACCTGGTGATTTTGTCGAAGTTCTTGAGTCATCTTCATCATCCTGTAATGTAGTATCGGTTGTAGTCACAACACGGTTCTGTGTAAGTGTGCGCTTCTTGAGTCGCCATCTCAGTATATCCGATTCAGACATGGTTGTAAGACTTGCCGAAAATAATGTGCTAGAAGTTTTTGTTAATTAGCACAAGAGCTCGTAGAATACTATACAGAAAAATACTTTGCCGGGCATACGCATTTATAAGTGCTAGAACTTGAACTGCCATTTACTAGAATGATGATATTTCATTCGGACATGACACTTCATGCTGCTTACCGAAATTCTAGAATCAAAAATCATCATTCTGGAGATCGATGCTGGACTTGGAACGTCTTTTATATGTGCGAAAAGTATTATGCACAAAAATCATGACTTTTAATAAAATATATCAGTACAACACCGGATTTGTAGGCCCGAAATCTATAGTTCTGCTACGAGGCCTTCTAAATACATATTTCTAGCTGATCGAAAGATACAGGCAATCTTTTTCTTAAGCGTTTCTAATACATTTTTCAGGGTGTCGGGTTCTAATAATTGGGCATCTGTCCGCACCGAACTGAGCGCAATAGCTCCCGAAAGTAAATTTTCAGCCTCTGTTTGTAAGAATGCTTCCTGTAAATAAAATTCATTGGCCAATGCTACATCTCTGGCCGTCTTCATATCTGTTACTTGTTGCTGCATTCGATGGATGTAATCATTTTGGTTGCGTATTTGATTGTCGAGTCTTTCTAACTGTTGGTTAAGGAACTGGATCGTTTTATGAAATGCATCTCTTGCCCTTTTCGTATCTGTGAGTCTTTTCTGTTTCTGAGGCTCTTCAATGAGATACTTATGCAGTATGTTGTTAACTGTTGATAAACTGTTTTTTGTAGTATCCAACTCGAATTCTTTTTGAGCTAGCTGCAATCTAGTTTCTTCCAGTAAGTTGCCTAATGCTACTCTGACATCTTCTGCATCTTTGAAGTTCTGTGTTAACTTATTGATTTCTGTAGTGGCTTCTGTCAGCATTTCTTTTTGATTGTTTATTGTTTCCAGAGCTTCATCCCGCTGTTTTGTTATATCTTCTTGGTCACTGAGTCGTTCTTGCAGCTGTTTCACCTGTTCTTGTAGGGCCTGATTTTCTGCCTTTACTATGTATAATTCTTCTTGAAGCGGAGTGATATCGGCTTCCAGTATTTCTATTTTATGCTGCAACTCCTTGTAGATATTGTCTGTATCAGCTCTTATCTGAGCAGGTAATTGCTGGGAGAGGTTAATAAGAAACTGTCCAATTGATGCTAATTCGGAAAATACCTGAACAGATTGTGTTTGTGGAAGTTGTCGTGGTTGGGCAAACGTATCGGTGCGTAATTGGTGAGAATTCGGTGGTGAGTAGTTAGGGGAAGATGATGATGTATCGTCGGGGTGGTCTTGGATGGGATGTGCTTCATGTTGCGGTGGTAAAATGGGACGAGCTGCGTTAGAGCTAATTACCTTATTTGCATCCTGTTGTTCATTCGCTGAGAAGCCGACATCTGTTGTTTCTGCTGCCTTCAAGAGCTTATCCAGTGCATCATTAGTAGGTTGACGTTCATGGATTTGTTGGTTCTCTTGCTGCTGCTGATGACAGATTTTATCAGTTGACATTGCTTCCGTTTCAGTTTGCTTCTGCGTTTGTAGATGCTCAGATGCTAATGAATACGCTGATGATTCCTGGTGCATCGACGTATTTGTATCATGGAACCTCTCTTCATCTTGATGCTTGGCCTCTGTTTCTGCTTCCTTGTCTTGCTGATCAGCTTCATTCTCTACTGCTTTGTCTTGTTTTTCGTGTTGTTGTTTTGTGTCGTGTTGTACTTCTTGCTGTTGTTCGGCTTCCTTTTGTGTTACTCCACCTGAATGCTGATTGACCTCCTGTTGTACTTCTTCTTGTCCGATTGAACCTGCAATCTTACTTTCAGAAGAACTGATTCTGATTCGTTTACTTCTGAATAACTGATTAATCTCTTCTTCATCTTCTTCGTCTTCATCTAAAGGTTGCGCTGATTCTTCAATCTGTAGTATTGGTCCTCTTGGTGGTGGTTGTGCTTGCATTATAGTTGGAAACAGAAATGACAGAATGTGTGGCAGTCGAGACCTCGGGGTTTTGCCTTTGTTAACTTGCTTCATAATTGAGACGCACTCCTTATGAATACGTTGAAAGAAAAACGACACAAAGTTAACAGGTTCTCGGGCAGCTATATCGATGGCAGAATAAAATGGTCGAGAGATACCATAGGTACGTTTCTGAAAATTGAGTATAGCAACTAGGAATTGTAATGCAGTTCTTTCGGGTTCTGGTCGGCAGAGAATGGCGTATTCATTAGATGAATAACGAGGGAACAATTCTGCCATTCGGGTTACCGAAATCATGGGGAGATTCTCGCGGCCTTGTGGAGTCAAATGGCATACTTCTGCAAACGCTTGGAATGTGATCACAGTTCTAGAAGGTAAGGAAAGGAAAACCCATTGTTTTTCGGTGTTAGATACTCGAGCGATAACAGAAATGATCTGTGCGAAGAAGGGGTGAGCTTCGACTGAGTGCCAGGGTAGCTCGGCGAAATTACCCAATCCTCGTATATGCAGGTAATTTCCTACTTCAGCAGGGATACCATCGGCAAAAGCTGTATAGTTTGCTAGGGATTCCATTACGCACAGATACAAGACGCAAAACACAAGTATTCAGAAAATATAGCCGTGATCGCAAAAGACTATATTACCTATCCGGCGAGTTTAAGTGAGTTATATAAGAAATTTATACAGAGAATATTTTAAACGGTACTAATTACACAAAACGGGCAGTAATGTCTATATCTGGTGTGCATGCATGCAAAGAGAGAAAAAAGGAGCGGGCGGCTGGACATAAATAGATATTTAAAGTACGGCGATTACACTTACTTTATTGATTACACCAAATTAAAACAAAAAGGAACTAAAAGACAAAAAGAAAATTAAAAAATTGCGGTACGCTGTGTACCCTTGTTATTGCCGAGGTGACGTTACTTGATACGGCCGTAGCTTAGAACCGTTTATCGCTTTTGGAAGTGGTTGTCCAGTCAATGTAGTCAATCGAAAAGTAGCCGGACCAACTTGTTCTAAAATCTTGAATGGACCGAACCAACGTAGCTTGAATTTTCCTGCTGATCTATTGGACTTCGCATTGTAAAAAAGAACGAGCTGTCCTACCGAAAATACTGGAGTCTTTAAATTACGGTCATGTGTCCTGGCCTGTCTTAGTTGGATTTCTTTCATAGTTAAGAAACTGAGCCATCGGTGCTCATCTAATTCTCTAAGTGTTTCCAACCGAAATACCAATGACTCTTCGGGTAAAAGCTTCTGAGACATTGCTACTCTTAAACTTGGTATTACAATTTCCATCGGAGCTATTGCTTCTATTCCATAGGCTAACTTAAATGGTGTCAAGCCGGTGGTTACCTTATATGTAGTGCGATAGGCCCATAAGACTGCAGGTAGCAACTGATCCCATCTTTCCGGTGTTTCTCTAGTCAATTTCTGAAGCATATTCAGCAAAGATTTGTTGGTACTTTCTGCCAATCCATTTGCACGAGGATAATATGGTGAGATGAATTTATGACTGATTTGAAATGACTGTGTTAATGCTTTCATCAAATTGTTCATAAAATGAGTGCCCTGATCTGAAACAAGCTCTAGTGGCAATCCAAATCTTGGAAAGACATCTGATAATAGACATTTCGCTACTTCAACTGCTGTAGCCGAGCGTAAAGGCCATGCTTCTGCCCACCTGGTTGCGTAATCTGTGCAAGTCAATATATACCTGTTATTGCTAAATACCGCGGGAGGTGTGATTGGACCAATGAAATCAAGACCCCATTTCTGAAATGGTTCTAAAGGAAGTACTGGATGAAGTGGAAAGTAATGGCGTTGTAGTGGTTGTCCAGTTCTTTGACAGCTATCACAAGTTTTGATAAATTCCAATATATCTCTGTACATAGTTGGCCACCAAAGTCCACTTTGCAGAATTTTTCGGTGAGTAAGATCTGCTGCAAAATGTCCTCCTGTTGGACTTGAGTGAGCTAAATTGATGACTGAATTTACTTTGTGTGTAGGAACACACCATAGTAAGGTTCCTGTATAATCTGCATAATAAAGTTCTCCAGCAACTAACCGGAATCGTCGACTAAAACCTGCAATTTTTCGGCGTGTAGCTGTGGGGACTTCAGAAGGTAGACGTCCATTTGAAAGGAAGGTCAATAACTGATCATAATACGTAGTTGGTACTGGTTGGTTTGACAATTCCTCAGTAGTTGGTTCTGAAGTATAAATAGCTGGCGTTGTATCATTTATACCAACCGGAGGTTCACCTGAGTCTAAGCGTGACAAAAAGTCTACTAAGGCATGTGAACTACCTGGCCGATGAATGACATCATATTCGAATTCCTGCAATAGTAGAACCCATCGTGCTAGGCGGCCACCTATATGTTGCTGTCGAACCAAGTAAACAAGTGCAGCATGATCGACATGAAATGTAAATTTTCGGCCCAACAAATAATGTCTGAATTTTTTTACCGAATACACTAGTCCTAAGCATTCCCTCTCAGTTACCGAGTAGTTCTTCTCTGCAGGTGCTAATCTTCTGCTAGCATAGTATACTGGTCTAAACCATTTATCTGTTTGTTGCATTAGTACACTTCCTATTGCTATATCAGATGCATCAACAAATACGTGAAATGGGTGATCCCAATCTAGTGGCTGTAAAATGGGAACCTGTGTTAATAACTGTTTCAGTCGATCAAATGCTATCTGACATTCCTGAGTCCATTCGAATTGCCTTGGAGTCTTGGAAATTAATTTGTTCAGTGGTATTGCCACATGAGCAAGCCACCGTAAATGCCTTCCATGCCACCTCACTTGTCCCATAAATCGCATTACTTCCTTAGGTGAATTAGGCACCGGAGCTTCTAATACTGCTGAAATTTTATCAGGATCAACTTGAATACCTTGTGCTGATATGATGTGTCCAAGTAACTTACCACATGAAACCGCAAACACAGATTTGTTTGGGTTTAAACACAATCTATATTCTCTGCATCTCTGAAAGCAACATCGTAAATGTACTAGATGTGCGATCATTTTACCGAAAATTGAAAAATCGTCAAGGTATACTTGCATGAATGAGGTGAGATAAGGAGAAAATATCTCCTGCATACATCTTTGAAATGTGCTTGGCACATTCCTCAATCCAAACCACATTACTGTACAAGCAAAGACACCCCAATTTGTAATAAATGCAGTTTTTGGTATATCCTCTTCAGCCATTCTTACTTGGTTATATCCACTATATCCATCTAGAAATGAATACATCTCATGACCTGCTACTTTGTCAAGCATAGTATCCAAAAAAGGAATCGGAAAAGGATCCGGTATTGTTGCAGCATTTAATTTCCGATAGTCTACGCAAATTCTCAATTGCTTGTTTTTCTTTGGTACAATTACAATCAGTGAAATCCATTCCGCATGTTCTATTGGTACTATGAATCCCACTTTTAATAACCTATCAAGTTCAGCCTTTACCTGTGATGCATAATGTGGGTTCATCCGGTAACTGGTTTGCCTTATCGGTTTTGCTTCTGGTTTTAGCATAACTCTGTGTTGATAGATACGAGGATCCAAGCCCTTCATGTCTCTGTAATCCCATGCAAAGACGTCAGTAAATTCTTGGAGTAACTTGATTAAATCTGCTTGAAAGGCTTCAGGTAAGTTTTGCTTTATCTTTACAGGACGAGGGTGGTCTTCATCTCCAAGATTATAAGTAATTAACTGGTCTTCTGGAACATAAAATTGTTGATATTTCTCTGTATTAGCTGATGGTTCGAGAAGTTGTTGTAGTTCATTACCTTGAATCGAAATGGTATCTTCCTCCTTAATTTCTTCGGCAATGGGTATTACTGTACATACTGAAGCATTCCAGGTATCTACCATAGACTGTAGATCAATAGTTCCTACTGTCATCAAATCAACATTATTCTTTAGAAATTCTTCTTCTTCGTCATCCGACAATCCATCTAACATATGGACTGGTTCGGCAAAATATGGTCGAGCATGTAACTCACAGGGTTGTATAGCATCTAACTTTACAACACATTTGCGATTTTTATCTTTGAACGTAAGTTCCTGGGCTGACCAGTCTTGAATTACCTTGGCTTGTTTCAACCAAGGACGACCGAAAAGTAGATTGTAGTCTAGGGTGGATTCCGGCAATTCTAAAACAACAAAAGTCATCTTGAATGTTGTGTCTTGGACAGTTATGGGTATATCTCAGACCAGTCCTACTGGATGAACTCTAGATTGATCAGCCATCCTAACAAAGAATTGAACTGGTTCTATCTTAGTCCATCCTAACTTCTTACAAAGTGACGCAGTTGCAATATTCACGCCAGACCCCCCATCAATTAAAACTTGTGGAATTTGATGTTTATGAAACCATACCGTAATCAGAGGAACTGAGTGATCTACCGTAGAGTCTGGCTCTGGTTGTACTGTTGCGGTAGCCGGAATGCAAGCAGATTTTGTAGTAGACTGTTGTTGAAATTGTTGGCGTATTCCTGGTACTAATGCCAGTAATTGCCCGAAAGGCAATGTGATGGATGCTTTTGACAATATATCCCAAGCTGGTTGCAATTGATTTGCATCTTCCTTAACTGTTGAGGATGAAGCTTGGTCTGAAGATGGTAATTCTACTGTAGATGAGGTACCTGCTTCTGTATTGTCAGCACGAGCTTGTGTCGTATCCGGGGACTGGATTACTGGAGTAGGTTCTGGAAAAACAGGTGGTTCTACGGTAGTCCACTGGCTAGCCTTATGATACATTCTGTGTTGTTCACGTATCCCTGGTTCAAATAATTCTGCTGCTGGTTGCAATTGTTTACCGGAACGAGTTTGAACTGCTGCTGCCTGCGTCTCTACAGGTGTGATTGTTACCACATTGGCCATTGGGTTTTGACGTTCCTTTTTCCTTTGATCATATTCCGCTGCATCTCTACAGAATCTTCTAATATGGCCCAATTGTCCACAGAAATGACATCGAGGTGGTGGTAAATTTTGATTTTCCGGTGGTAGTCCATTCTGCCAGTGCGGTGTGTTATAGTTGTTGTTCCTCTGTCCTCGATAATGTCGATACCCTTGTTGTTGATTGTGTCTCAAATGTGGGGGTACATATTGATTGGATGACTGCCCTTGTTCCTGAATAATTGCATTAACTGTTGCTGCCCCTTGTCTTCTAGCATTGTATGCACAATTCTCAGTGGTATGTCCCACAATGTTACAGATGGCGCAATAGGTCTGATTTAACGCACACTGGGCACTAGTATGTCCTGAATTCTTGCAGGTGGTGCAATATACTTGCCTAGTTATATCTTCAGCTATATGTTTGTTTGTTTTAATCCATTCCAAATCCTCTGAAAATCCACCAACTTTGTTTTCCAGCTGAAGGGTCATTGCTATCACTGCATCGAGGGTCATGGCTCCTACACATCTTATAATCATGATTTGCCTAAGTTGAGGAAGCAAGCCATTGATAAACCACTGTGTAATAACATCGTCTGGTAAATTAGCATGGGCCTGGGGTAACTGTCTTAAATGAGTTCTGAAAAGGGTAGCATACTCTTGTACAGTTTGATTTGGTTTCTGTCTATTGTTCTGTAAATACTCAAAGATCTCTGCAGGATTCTTTTTCAGCCTGAATCGCTGCAGAAAAGCGTCTCGTACTGCTTCATAAGTACCGAAATGATTAATATCATATTCAGTAAGCCATCTTGCTGCTTCATTCACAAGTGTGGATTGAAAAACAATTGCTTTGTATGCCGGATCCGGTGGATGGTTGAGGACAGCGTAACTGGTTTCGAAGGTGCATACGTGAGCATCTGGATCATCTCCTGGAAACCCACTAAACTTTGTGTATGTTACTCCCGTTGGAGCCAATCTGGATTGACCTAATTGTCGTTGTGGTTGTTCATTCATCGTAAATGTATTATACACTCCTTCTATATTTCTGGTTTGAGTTTCTGAACTACCGGAATTTGTTTCGCCAAATGGCACACTTTCCGGTGCAACTAGCTTACTTACTATATTGCGAATTTCTGTTTCAAATAGTCTTCCTTCCTCCTTGATATCCAAAGTAGGAGGACTTGCTTCCAAACGTTCTAGTTGAGCTGAAGATTCAGCCGAAAGTGCTGAATCGTCACCGAAAAACTGTGTTTTTCTTACCGAAATTCCACCGGAAGGATTCAAAATTGTGACTGGATACAGCGTAGATTGGCCTGTATTAATTTCCTTCCCTAAAGTGTTTCTAATCGTATCTGAATCTATTCCGAAAACTTTTAGACTAGATTCCAACTGCGTCTTGGTAGGTTCCAAAATTGCTGTATTTTCGACAGTCTGCACCGTAGTAACACCAGGCAATTCTAGAGATGTACTACGTTCTACCGTAATTTCACCAGAATCAATGTTATCGTTCGTCACTTTTTCGACAACTGGGTCAGGTCTAATTGCACTAGTACCTCTCAAAGTTGTTCTTAATACCCCTAACTGATGATTCTTGGGATACTTTTCACCTGATCGAGTAATCGGCATGTGGCATTTCCGTACTAATCATATAGTATTACGAACAAACAGTATTGCAACAATCTGATTCTGTTGCTACTGTCCTTCCAACAAAATTTAGTTTGAACAAAATACCAGGCAATCTCAATGCCACATCCCCAGCAGGATCGCCAATGTTAAACGATAATACTTCAATCCAACTTTCGGAAGAGTATTATCGGGTCCTCGGGTTCTTGGGAGTGGTAGGGGTCTGTTAGACAGAGGCCCTGTACTATTTTCCCAATCCTTTACACAATCGCAAGTATTCCTTCACGTCTTAACACAGTGAGTGAGTTTGAATACTGACTACTCTTCGGCACGATGAGTGTTAGAATGCTCGGACTGAATATGCTATGGTAGTAACACAGTGGTCCTGCCGTAACTTACAACTACTAGAATACGCTCTTCTCAATAATTAAATACTTCTCAATAAGACGATTCCATGTGACAAGTAAACACACCGAAAAAATACACAGACAACTCGGATCGAGATTACGTCAAACTTTGCGTATACTGGCTCGAATCACAGATTTCTACCGCAATTAATATCTTACTAATACTTCTGTCTACACACAGATCCTTGTCGAATACTCAGTGATCGCAGATTATTATATAGAACCTGGTCACTTAACCAAAAAGATACTAAACTTTGTTCTTACACAGTCTCACGCAGGACAACAAACACACAATCTCACAGCCGAGAAATACAGAATCGTATATAACTGATCATCAAATAGACTCACAACACAAAACTACCGAATGGGAATCGGTTCAACCAGAGAATACCAGAATAATTAAATATGAATAGAATGGAACAGTACTCAATGTACTCAGCAATATCTCATACACAGTCTTAAAATATGATACTCGCAATCTCCGAATACTTCAGTTCGCGATGTGATCAACCCTATTCACTACAGTGCTCAACAGAACAGAGACTCCTTCTGGAAAAAACTGCCGATCTTTGCCGCTTCCCTTTATGTGCTTTTAAATAGAAGTCTGCTACCGCGAATCCACTTTTTTCGGCACCTATCCGGGTTCATCCGTCCTGGTTCAGCGCCGCTCAATTAATTTCCACCTTCTAGGGGAGACATTGACTATTCCATTGATTAACAGGAGCAAGAAAAATGCGATAACCCAAACTTGCAGAAACAGGAGTACTCAAAGAACTCAACTCAAAGATATGTATGGCGAGTAAAGAAGAATCAGAATACAACATCTACATGAAGCACAAGAGGAGACAAAGTTGCAGTCAAGAACAACAAAATAAAGCTGATTTGGATACCCAAATCTCGATCGCCATCTACAAAACCACCAGCAATTTCTTCTCCCACACATCTTGAGTTCCATACACCTCAAACATGCATGATAGGGACAAATTATAAGGCCATGCATTCGACACATAATTCTTCTTCTAATTATTAGTAATACACATTTCCCTCCCAGGGAATAGGAGAACACTTGTACAATAACCTCAAGGAAAATAATTAAATATAAAACAAAGCTTCAGCTATTCACTAACTTTTATTGTTTTCTTCCAGCAAAAGTAAGAAAAATACATATGAAAAAATATCCCAGGTACTACCTTCCTTACACTCACGGGGAAGGACGACACAAGTCACTCAGAGAACTATTTGATCCATGGAGATTAATTGGAGATAAGTCATGCAACCACTTTAACACTGATTGTGGTGTGCTTTAAGTGCAGATGACATCATCTAATTTGGAAGCTATGCATAAGGAAGAGGTCCTAGTTCTTCCTTTGAAGTCACTTACGAAAGCAAGAGATCATTGGTTCCATGAAGACCAACCAGTTGCAGACCTCATCTTTTTGGGCACAATCAAGATTATGGATAGAGACCATCAATTTCCATTGATGTCACATGATTTCCAAACTCTACAACATGGATTACCAAGCATTACGGATGTATGGACAAGGGTAGGAATTGATGCATTTTTACGACTTCCAATTTATGTACTAGATTTTCAACGATGTATCCAAGTGATTGACACGCTACATGCAGCAATGGATATGCCCTCAGTACCAAAAGCTACAATTCTTAACAAAACTAGAGAATGGAAACGCGTTCAATTTATGCATGAGCTCATCAACAAAGCTTTTGGATGGAATCAAGACGGCCTAACAAATCTCAAAAATGAATGTCACGACGCTAAAAATAAGACCTTTATGGAAATCAATAGGACGGATATTGAAGAGTCAGTTCGGGTGGTGCATCAACATTCCTGTTTCCCAAGCATGAACAAATATACGCCTTAAAAGATTGTAGTTCAATTGCTATGTGATGCTATGAGGAAAATCAGGAACAAAGTCAACTTTATGCCATACATACAGGAACATTTATTTGAAACTAAGAAGAAATGGGACTATAAGAAGTTTTTGAATGGGAGCTCTGCCTTGACTCTATTGACCTATGATGGATGCTATCTAATAGGGATCATGGTAGAGGGGCAATTGGTCACTGATTTATCTGTTATTATTCAGCAACTCTAATACTACTATAGATGGAATCCCCATGAGTTTTGGAATGTGCATGCCTAAGACTCAAGATATACATAATTTATGCTTTTGAGTGAGCTATGACCCAAGAATGTGAAAGAATTGCAAGATTTTATGGGTCATTGTGGATATCATCACAGATTTATTCACATGTACGCAATAATTGCAAAACATTTGTACAATCTTTTAACTCAGTTTACTTGGACAGATGAATGCAAAACCAGGAATTGAATGAGTTGAAATGGAGATTGAGTTTAACACCAATTCTAAAAGGGCCGAATCGGAATATACCATTCCACATTCACATTGAGCATCTAATTTTGCAATCGGATGCATATTTTCTTGGTCAATAAATATTTCAATATGGGAAGGGTAGTTAGATTGTTTCTGTTACTAATGCAATTCAATTTTGAGGTAGTGTTCAAAAAAGGTAATATGCATGTTAGGGTAGACCACTTATCTAGGATAAATCGTAGATAACTACCAATGGGAGTAGGAGATGAGCTACTAGACACCTACCTATTTAATCTAGAATTATGTCCTAGATGGGTGGAAGAATTAGTGCCTATACTCACACATGGACCTTGTCATACAATCAATGCTAATCAAAATAAGGAAAGTTGGAAAATAAGAAACCTCCACATTATGGTAGGTAGCTTATATTTCAAGGATCTCAATGAAATGCTCTTAAGATGTGTGAAGAATGACATAATCTAATCAGACAAGCCTATGGGAACAAATGGAAAATGCATAAAGGCATAAGTGGGCCAACACAAGAATTAAAGAGATTAGGAGTGTCTTGGCCAAGGATTCAAAAGGATGTACACAAACATGTAATGAATTGTCATGTGTGTCAAGTGTCTACACCAGATGAATATTCATCTATATGTTATTCTACGATAGCAACTAAGTGGAGTAAGCCACTAGTTGAATTTTTGAAATCATAGAAATATTAGAAAGGAGCGGGCCTAGCTAAGAAAATATCTTTAGAAGAAGAAATTAAAGATTATGTAATTTTGGGAATGCAACTATTCAAATGAGGGAAAGATAATCAGTTACAAATGTGTTTTCATGAAGGAGAATAATTTTCCATATTAGAGATGGCACATGCTAGAGATGCAAGAGGTCATTTTTCAAAGATTGTTGAAATGATTCTCTTCACATGCTTATCATGACCAACACTAGATATGAATGCAAAAACTTATGTACGAAGTTATGATGTATGCCAAGAAACAAAGTACCAAATACGAAGAGACGACATGCCATTCAGATCAATGATCAATGCAAGAGCTTTCTCTAGACAGGGACTCAGCTTTATTGGACCCATTAATCCCCCCAGCAAGAGGATCTCATGCTGAGTATATCATAGTAGCAACTGACTACTTAACAAAGTGGGTGGAGGCCAAAGCCACCAGGAAAAGTAATTCCTAGACAACAACAAAATTCTTATTTGAAAACATTTTCACTAGGTTTGGACTACCTATCAAGACAATGAATGATAGAGGTACCTATTTCATTAATGAAGTCATTGAGTCACTATTGAATGAATTCTTAGTGATTCATAAAATTTAGTCACCCTATCAACCACAAGCTAATGGAAAATATGAAAGTTCAAATAAGGTCTTATGCACAATCCTCACCAAGATAGTTAACAACGGAATATCTGACTAGGATAAACAATTGCATCATGCAATTTGGGCATTCCGAGTAGCTTATAATATGGCCATTGGAATCAAACCTTTTAATCTAATTTATGGTCAAAATACAATCTTGCCAATGGATTTCTTGATTCCTACTCTTTGAGTAGGCAAGAAATATAAATCGAAAGGGCATGAGTTGTCTAACCAATTGGACCAAATTGAGAAATTGCATGAAACTAGATTACCAACGGTAGCAAGAATATATGCTACTAAGAGAAGACAAAAAGCTTATTATGATGCCCACATCATAGATAAAGTTATGAGAGGTTGAGACCTAATGCTAGTTTACACTTTGCAACAACATGATAAGAAACTACAACAAAGAGGTTATGGACCTTTGATTATAAATCACACTAGTGGAGCCATCAACTTAGCTACTTTGGATCGAGACATATTACCAAACTATATAAGCAATTGCAGAGTTAAAAAATACATTGAGGCCATCACTGATCAAATGTTGACAAGACTCTTATGAGATCAAAACCGAAAAAAAGAAGAGGATAGGATAAGAGAATAGGCTAGACTAGAAGCACTAGAAAGAATTAGAAAACAAAAGGAATGGATCAAAGAACAAGATGAGAGATACATAAGAGGTGAAGAACCCATTCCCATGGCAAATTGTCATGCCAAAAATATCAAAACCCTGGGAAAACAAGTGAGAGAAACTTAGTGAAACCTAGGCATTGGAAAGGAGGACATATCACTTGGTTGATATAGGAGCAACCTTAAGTAGTGTTTGTGCTTCTTTAGTTGAAAAATTAAATATGCAACTCACTCCTACAAAAGCTCATATGATTGGCATTGAAAAAAACTAGATAAAATGCTTAGGGGAGGTATCCATATCCTTGCACTTAGGGAATACCGTGATGCAACAAATAATTTTGGTCTATAAACACTCTAACCTACCAGAAGAACTAGTCGTAGGACAAGATTGGATGTAGAAATTTGAAGGTACCCTAAATCTTGCCCAATGATATATATATGCTAAAGTACAACATATATAAGTCTTCAATCTCCTAGATGAGAAACCTCTAAAGAAAATTGAAATGGAAACCCTAATGTATCCAATCTAAGTATGCGTGACTTAGAACCCAAGCCAAACTCTCTATCTAATGATTTCACTCTTCAACCTACCTTAGAAGTCAATAGAAATTCTTTTCCTACTACATGTGATCAGCCAACCCCTCCTTCTCAAGAGAACACTTCAAAGAGCCATAGTGAGGTCATTAATTCTTGACAGGAATGTAGAGATCCATCTACAAATTTGGCATCAAGAAAGACCAAGGTAAAGATCTTAAAGGAAGCCACAATATCAATGCAAATACATATGGTAGGTCAAACCAAAAAAATCAAAATCAAATCCATGCTGATCAACTTTGAGAAAGAACTAACATGGAGTTACAAAGACATATCAAATATGGAGACCAAAGATAACTCAAACAGAACAATATTTGGAGAGGCACTTTCATGACTCCACTCATGTTGATCTAATTGCACTTAAAGTATGGACAATAGGGCCGCACTACAAGGCCTCACATTCGACACATCACTTCTTTAAGACTATTTAGTGGTGCACATTTCCTTCAAAGGAAATAGGTCTTCACTTGTAATCTAGTACTATAGGACTACCATAAGCAACAACTAACTTTTTGCTTTGGTTACCACTAACCTATTTGTGAATCTTTTATAACAAAAAAAATAAAAAATAAAAAATATGTATCTTCAGGTATTACTAGTATCACAACAAGCTCAACTCAGTGAGAGGGGACCCACTTAAAGGACATATATTGAATGCATGAGCACCATGAAACTCATTTAAGTTTTCATACTCTGTCATGTTAATCAAATTACTCCTTTCAATGAAGATGGCTTCCAAGGACTCTATGAAAACACAACTGATGGAGGTCAATGAATTCCCTTTGGAATACGCATTAAAATCCAATGGTCAGTGGCTTAGGGATGATGAGTCAACTAGTGATCAACTCTTCTTGACTATAGTATGCATTATGGATCATGACCATCAGTTTTGAGTGATGAGTCAAGGCTTCCATAATCTGCATAATATGCCCAAAACCATCGAAACTTGGACTAAAGCGAGAATAGAAGTTTACTTGAAACTTCCTATCCACAAGCGTGATTTCAAGAGATGTACACAAGTAATGAGCACCCCACACTCTGCATCCAACAAACCTTCAATGCTAGGAGCACAAGTCATGGACTTACACTGGAATTGGAGAACAATCTAATTATGCATGAGCTATTTTAGGAAGCATTTGCATGCAAATGTTAAGTAACTAGACGTACTTTTTCTATCATCCTTAGCTCCTGCCCAATCTACATCTGAATAGATTTTGATATCCAATTATGAAGACTAAGGATATAATATACCTTCATTGATTGTACCTTTGATATACTTAAGTACTCTCTTAGCTGCATCCATGTGTGGTCTTCTTGGCAAGTGCATGAATTGGCTTAGCACTCCCACACTATATGAGATGTCTGCCCTTGTATGAGTAGCATATATCAAACTACCTACCAAGCTTTGATATTCTTTAATGTGTTCAATTTTCTCACCTTCATAAACACAATTTATGATTCATCTCCAAAGGTGTACCTATAGGTTTAGTGTTCTCATTATTGAACTTAAGAAGTAGATCGTGAATGTATCTTCTCTGGGTCAAATACATTCCTTCATCTATGTATATCACCTGCATACGTAGGAAATATGTGAGCTCACCTAAGTCATTGATTTTGAACTCCTCTTGCATGTGTCTCTTGATCCTTTGGATGCCATTCATATCATCACTTGTGACAATAATATCATCTACATATACACATAGATAGATAACCTCATTGTGATCCCTTTTGATGAATAGATAAGGATTTGAGTTGCTAGGTTTGAACCCTTGATCTCGAAGGTATGTAACCAACCTATAATTCCAAGCTCTAGGAGCTTGTTTCAATCCATACAATGCTTTCTTAACTCTGCAAACATAAAATGCATGATTAGGGTTTTCAAAACCTAGTGGTTGTGACATGTTTATCTCTTCACTTATCCAACCATTTAGAAATGCATTTTTACATCAAGTTGGAGGAGTTTCCAATTCCTTGCAACAACTACACTTATCGATGTTCTGATTGTAGTCATCTTTGCAACTGGTGAGAATGTTTCCTCATAGTCTATATCGTGAGTTTGTGAGCATCCTTTGGAAACTAATCTTGCCTTGTACCTGCAAACTGATCCATCTGAGTTTCTTTTAACTTTATAAACCCATCTGCAAACAATTACCTTTTGATTAGGTGACATTGGAAACAAATCCCAAGTGTCCATCTCCTTCAATGCATCTATTTCTTCTTTGATGGCCTTTTCCCAATTCCGGTTTCCCTTTGCCTCTTCATAGGTTGAGGGCTCCTCTAAAGCTGAGTCTTTTTCCAAGTAGATTGAATGCTTTATAACAAATGTGGAATCATATCCATACCTTTTTGGTTGTTTCTTCTTGCTTGGTGATCTTCTAGGTGCTTTCTTGGAGCATTGTCCACACTCCTGCATCTTTGCTTTGCCTCTTGGCTTCCATAGTTTGTAATCTTTTTCCCTTTAATCTTGGTCATCATCTATATCACTTCTTGGATCCTGGACGTGTATATCATGGTTGCTTCCTAATTGATGAGAATCAGAATCAAGATCATATGGTAGAGTTACGTTTTATTTGTCTTCATCATACCAAGACCTGTGTTCTTCAAACACAACATCTCTACTTGTAGTGAATTGCTTGCTTGAAGGATTATAGAACCTATAACCCATCCAAGTTGAGTCATACCCAATAAACACTACCTTTGTTTCCCTTTCATCTAGCTTACATCTTATTTGTGATGGTACATGAACATGAGCTAAACAATCAAACACCTTCCATGCCATGCTTCATAACGAGTCATACCTTGAAGTGATTTGGATTGTTGTCTATTGACAAGGTACATGTGACTGTAGCACAATGGCAAGTACCAAGGTGAGGATATCCACCTCATAATTATCAATCCCTGGAGACCTGAGGACTAGTATGAAGACTATGAGCAAGTGATGGCACAAGTGCGTGAGTGAGAAGCACACAAACATGCACACACATACACACACATGTGCACATAAGGCAAGAACAAGGAGAGGATCAATGGAGTTCTTTGCATTAATAAAACATTCTCTTACACAAGACCAAATCACTAACAATCTAACCTCAAAAATGAGCTCTCTAGCTCTATTTATAGGTTTTTGACTACCTTTGGCCTTGTCCAGACCTAGTGTCTGACCTAATTAGAAACTAGGTTCTAGAGCATATTTGAGGCTCAAACGGAATCTAAAAATTATGAAAATTGGCATGTAGCTAATTCTAATACTCCTCAAGCTCGAGGACTCCTCGCCTTAAACAAAATGGATTCTATTCTACCAAAAACGGGATTTACAATGTTTGTGTAGTGATGAAAATCACTCTTAATTGGAAGTAAGTTTAGAAAAAAATGATTAGGCCTCATTGTCGGATTGTGCTTGACTACTCTTTGGTGCCTGTATGCTCTTATTATAGCTTGTATGCCAACACTTCCCCCTCTCTAGTGTTTGTGGCCCCTGACATACCTCTGTTCGGTGGGGTGGTCAATATAGTACTGGAAGACATTAGTGGCGAGCTTTTGTTCGCGTAGCCGTAACCCTCGTGCCAAATCAGCTGGCAATGCATCCCAATTGATGGCACCCCTCCGATATTTGGTTGCGACATTGTGAAGTACTCTGAGTACATGGCTTATTTGCATGCAAATAGATGGAGCAGGTGTGTGGGCTTAGGTGCGAACACCTCCGAGTGATATTCCCAGAATCCTCTTTTGAACATGTCTTCAAAAGTCTGTTTATAACATGAGGGGAGGTACTTGATTCATGCATGCCAAGCATAGGCAACTCGGATGCTTGGGGTGGCGCTCATGTCATGGATTAGTGTTGGTGCATTTTACCCAAGCCTACATGCTTGATATTATCCTCATTTGTAAGTCACATGTGTAGTCATGTGAACACCTCTTGTAAAAGAGTTCATTTTATCTCTTGTAAATGGAAAAAGAAAAAAGGAAAAGGATGGCTTACCTCATCCATGATGTAAAAGCAAACTCGTGGCTCTATCTACCTAAAACCATGAATTTTGAGCTTAGGGAATCTCTCCTAGCTTTGGGGATCACTTTTAGGTGGAGCCATTCGAATTCGAATTCAAAACTCCCTCCAAGAATAGCTATAAAAGGAGCAAGAAGGAAGAGGCAATTAGCAAGCCTTGTACGTGACCACTTCATTTCATTTTGTAGAGATTGAAGAGCTTACTGCATATCTCTATCATTCTACTCCCATTGCACAAAGATTCATTGCCAATGTGGTTGTAATCATATGTGAATCTATACATCTATCACCATTTTTTTGTTCTCTGCTATACTCACTCAGAGAAGTACCTTTAGAAGTTCATATCTCGCGTTCTACGGAATGTTTTTCAGTGATTTAACGTGCGTTGGATAGCTCATACTGTCTACTTTCTACTATAAAATTTCAAGGTCATTGGGTTAATAGTTTTGAAGATATCTGCAATTTACTGCTCACTGGTCTATCTCTGTAGAGCCTCGAGAATGGCGGGCATGTTCCAGACTTTGTAAAAATTTTTTCTCAGTGCTCAGTCCATCATTTGAAGTGTTTTAACTTGGATTGGGAATCTTGCTAAGTCTATTTGCTATCCCCAAAAGGATTTTTTCAAATTCCTACCAGGTTGAGAGCACTGTTCATTTTTTCCAGTAGGTGTATGTCCAAAAATAGCAAGTTTTGGGAGCTAGTCATTTCGCAACTTGTCTATCTTCACTTAAACTTTTGGGATACATGTTCCAAAGTACTTGGCTGATATTTTGGTGGATTTAGGAAGCTCAAAGGGTCTACTAATCAACTCTGAAGTCTCAGTTGGCTGGTGTGAAGCTGGTTGTAGCGGCACCTACTCATCTTTGGATTGCATCCACCATCTCTCTTCACAGTGGTATGAGAGCATAGTCATGCAACATGGGAGATGGATTTCCATCAACAATTGACAAATTGGATCGAAACAACTACCCATCATGGTCTCTAAGGATGGAGGCTTACCTTCAAGGCAGGAATCTATATGGATTCATATCCGGAGATGAAGCAATGCCAACCATGAGGAACAAAGGGAAACCATCACATGAAGAAGTGGAAGGACTTTCGAATTGGTGTTCGAAGGATGCACTTGCAAGGTCCTATATTCTAAACTAAATCTTTGATTTTCTTTTACCCCATGTCAAAGGATGCAAGACATCAAGAGAGACCTGGAATGCACTTGCTTCTTTCTTTTCTTCCAACACTCGAGCAAGAAAGAACCAATTGTGGATGAAGTTCACAACAATGAAGAAAAGCCCGAAGCAAAATGTGACTGATTATGTCACAAAGATGAAGGAGATTTCCGACCAACTTGGAAGCATTGGAGAGGTAATTGAAGAGGAGCAAATCATTAGACAAATCATAAATGGAATCAAAGCAGACGACAAGTGGGAGTCATTCACAACAGCCATGGATTTATACATGGATATGCATGTACCCGACCTCAACACACTCATGGGCCAACTCTTCACTCATGAAGCAAAGATTAGCAAAGGTGGTGAGTCCTCAAGAGGTAATCAAACTTCTGCCTTATATTCTGATAAAGCTAAGGTCAAGGACAAGTCAAAGAATAGGAAGAATGAAGATGAAGGAAGCTCTTCCCAAGCAAACTTTGCAGGTAGAGGAAGAGCTAGAGGAAGAGGCTGAGGTGGAAAGCAAGGCAGGGGGAGATTCCAATCATCTCAACCTTGCAACATATGTGGCTTATCTAATCATACTACGGAAGAATGTTTCAAGAACCTGAGGAACTCAAGAGGAAGAGGATTCAATAGAGGTGTCTATGGATCAAATAGAGGCAGGTACAATGGAGGCTACAACAACAACTACTACAACAACAATTACAACAACAACAACTATCAAAGTGGCCATAGAGGAAGAAGAGATTACAATAACTATGCAGAGGACCAAAGTCAAGAAGATTCATTATTGATAATGAATCTATCAGTGAAGAAGGGTAAGGATGATGATCACATATTTTACATTGATTCGGGATGCTCAAACCATGTAGTAGGAAATGTGGCTTTACTTTCTGATTTGGAAGATCCTCATAACAAGCATGAAGTGCACACAGGAGATGACACAAAGCACTCAGTGGAGAAGATAGGTAATGTGAAGACATCAGATGGGAATATGAACCTCTTAAGCAAAGTCTTGTATCTCCCTACAATTACCAAAAAATTAATAAGTGTTGGACAGATTGTTGAAAAAGGATTGCAGGTTAGATTCAATCGATTTGGATCATATGTTGAAGACCGAAGGCAAGGCTTTAGAAGGATTGCCAAAGGAGAAAAGACATGAAGGCTTTTCACTTTTGAAGTGGAAGATACAAAGAACATAGCTTTGTTTAGCTATGGATCTCAAACTCTTATAGAGTTGGAGATATGGCACAAAAGGCTTGGTCACATTGGTGAGAGGACACTCAAACAAATTTGCAGGGACCAAAGTGTACTTGGTTTGCCTAATATCACAAGGCAACACATGATTTATAAGTGTGAAGCTTGTCAACTCGGCAAGGCTCATAGACAACCTTTCAATAAGAAAGGATATATGCATCAAAATCCTTTGGATCTAGTGCACACGGATGTGTGGGGTCCAAGTAAGGATCCATCTATATCAGGCTCAAGATATTATGTGTCTTTCATAGATGATTGTAGCACGTGGACCATTCTGTTTTTCATGAAGCACAAGGATGAAGTGTTTAATTGCTTTAAGAAGTATATTGCTCTTGTTGAAAACCAAACAGGTAGGACTTTGAAAAGACTCAGATCAGATAGCGGAGGAGAAGACTTCTCTTCTGAATTTGATGCCTTCTTACATGAAAGAGGCATTAAAAGGGAAGTCACTACAAGGTATACACCCGAACTCAATGGTGTAGCAGAGAGGAGGAACAGAGCTATTGTCGAAGCTGCAAGGTCCATGCTTAACGAAAAAAGAATGCCAAACTACCTATGGGCAGAGGCTGTGTCTATAGCCACATATCTCATAAATAGACTTCCATCTAAGTCACTAGATGGAACCAATCCATATGAAGTGTGGAATGGAAGAAGACCTAGTGTAGAGCATTGTAAAATCTTTGGATGCTTAGCCTATGCTCACATTCCTTCTCAAGTAAGAGGGAAATTGGATCCCAAGGCAGAGAAGTGTGTATTCATTGGTTATGATCAAAACCAAAAAGGATATAGATTGTACAATCCAACCAATAAAGGATTTTCTGTGAGTAGAGATGTAATTTTTTATGAAAACAAATCATGGTTTGATGATGACAGGAAAGTGAAGCTGCCATATGACTTGGATGAAGATTTTCCATCACTTCAACCAAAGGAGCCAAAGCAGATTGAAGAAAGTGATTTGGAGATTGACCTAGAAGACTTGGAAAAACTAAAGCTATGGAAGAACAAAGGTAAAGCAAAGATGCAGGATGCTACATATGGACCCGAGAGCTCACATCAACCACTTAGAAGGTCATCAAGAGAGAAGAAGAAACCAGAGAGGTTTGGTTATGATACTTCTTTGGTCACCAAGCACTCCAGCTACATTGCAAAGGATTCAACCAATGAAGAACCTACCACATTCAAAGAAGCACAAAGCAAGAAAGCTTGGAGAGATAAACTGGATGAAGAAATGGAAGCCTTGAAGGAGAATGACACTTGGGAGCTTGTACCTAACAAGCCATCTATGAAGGTAATTGGATCTCGATGGATATACAAAATTAAGAGGAATCTAGATGGAAGTATAAATAGACACAATGCAAGGTTAGTTGCTAAAGGGTTTGCTCAAACCCATCCTTCAACCTTAATATACAAAGAAGTATCTGCATTTGAACACTTGTATCCCTGCTTTTCAAGAAACTTTACCAATCTAAAATTCCAAGCCCTTGGAGCTTGCTTAAGACCATACAGTGCTTTTAAGAGTTTACATAAATGCATAGGCTTCTTGGGATCTTCATAACCTACTGGTTGCTCCACGTACAAATCTTCTTTTAAATCACCATTGAGAAATGCATTTTTATATCTAATTGATAAAGATTCCATACCTTGCTTGCAGCAACACTTATTAATGTCCTTATTGTTGATATCTTGGCAACAGGATAAAATGTCTCCTCATAATTGATGCCATAACTCTGTGCATAACCTTTACAAACAAGCCTTGCTTTATATCTACTTACTGAACCATCACTGTTTCTCTTTATCCTCTACACCCATTTGTTACCAATTACCTTGATGTTAGGTTTCCTTGGAACTAAACTCCATGTATTGTTCTCATACAAAGCTGTCATTTCTTCATCCATTGCTTTAACCCATTTCTTTACCTTTGACGCTTCTTTAAAAGTTGTTGGTTCCTGCTTCTCAAGAAGTTTTGCAATATAAGCTTCATGAGAAAATCTTTGCGGTTGCCTTCTTTCTCTTACTGGATACCTTGATTAGCTTCTTGTCCTACCATGCTTTTCTTGCCTTCGAGTCTGAGTTCTTCTTGATGTAGAACCTTCACTTTCGGCTTCCTGTGACTCAATTTCCGTTGAAATCAAATTGAGAATTTTCTTCAACTTCTGATTGGGGGGAGTTACCTCTTCATGTGTAATTTGACTATCTAGTGAACTTGGAGAACTTGGCTCTTCTTCGTGACTTCTTGTAGTTTCTTCTTCATCTACTTGCACTTCATGTTTATACCAAGATTTATCTTCATGAAAAATAACATCTCTCGAAACAATTACCTCTCTTGTATCTGGGTTCACACATCTATATCCTGGTTGCCCTTCTGCCATACGAATGAAAACCATTTTTTGTGACCTTTGATCCAACTTTGACCTTAACTGTTGTGGAACATGAACAAAACATATGCTTCCAAAAATTCTACAATTAGCAATATCTAGTTTTGATCCATAAAACAATTCATAAGGTGATTTCTGTACATGACTTTGAGTAGGTGGTAACGTGTTCATCACATAAACTGCCATATTGCATGCTTCAGCCCAAAAAGTAAGTGGTAAGTCTTTTTCATTTAACATGCACCTACCCATCTCCAAGATAGACCTGTTTCTTCTTTCGGGCACACCATTTTGTTGAGGTGTGTATCTGTTTGTAGTCTCCTTTTTAATTCCTTCTTCCTCCAAAAATGCAATAAACTGATTAGAAAAATATTCACCTCCTCCATTTGATCTCAACCTTCTTATGCTTCGACCTGTTTGCTTTTCAACCAATGATTTAAACTTCTTGAACATGTCAAACACTTCGGATTTGTATTTCATAAAATAAATGAATGTAAACTTTGAGAAGTCATCAATAAATGTTACAAACTACTTGCTACCTGCCATGGACTCTTCTTGAGATGGACCCCATACATGAGTATGAATCAAGTCCAAAATACTTCTGCTTTGCAATCCTGCTTTTGAAAAAGGACTTCGTACCTGTTTTCCAAACTGGCATGCCTCACAAACAAAATCCAAATCTTACTTAGGTAGTTATGGTAAACCTTCAACCAATGATTTCTTTGCAATATCTTTTAACCTGCCAACACTGATGTGTCCTAATCTTTTATGCCATAAATTCAATTGACTTACTTGAGTCCCATTAACCATTGTATAACCTGCATAATCTAGAGCTTCAACTTCATAAGTATATAATTTGTTTACCTTTTGTCCTTTTATAACAAAATTCCCATCCTTCTTTTGATAAGCTTGCCACTTATTATTGTCAAAATCAACCTTTACTCCATTGTCCTTCATCTGTCCAATTGAAATCAAATTTCTTGTAATAGTAGGAACAAACAAAACATCTCTAAGAGTTACATGTTCAATAAGTGGACAATCACCAATGTAAACTACTTCATGCTCAGTACTATCTCCTGTAGCAACTGTGACTCTTGAATGTAGTTTGTGTAAGTTCACAAACATATTCATGTTGTGACTCATGTGGTTTGATCAACCACTATCTACATACCATGTTTTTTTGTTTACCTTCCTCTTATGTGTCTCTATATGCATAGCCATAAGAACGTTTTCCTTCTGTGTTTGAGCCTCTTCTTGTACTATGTTGTTGTTGTGATGCATGTGATCTTGGTCTCTTCCTCTTTGTCGTCCTCTAAAACCACCTCTTCTATTCGGATTGGAGAAGAAATCCCTAGCATAATGACCAACTTTACCACAATAATGGCAAGTAAAGTTACCTTGCTGGTTTGGTTGAGTCTGTTGACTTTGTTGTGTTGTTCTTCTTGCTCTAGTAGCATTGAAGCTTCCTCTTCCTCTTGCATTGTTGTTGAAACTTCCTCCTCCTCTCCAATTTCCTCTACCTCTTGATCTATTTGATGAAGTATAAAGAGCTTGTCCTTGACTACCTCTTTGTGAATGATAAGAGTTGCCACCTTCTATGTTGATTTCTTCAGTCATCATGAGCGTTTGTAAATCTTCAAAGAATGGTAGATTCTCTCGAGTCATGATAGACGTAATGAAAGACTTCCATCTTTCATCTTCTCTCAAGCCATTTAACATGCTATTAAACTTTATATCCTCACTAGGAGATGCATCAATAGAGGCTAATGCTTCAATAAGAGATTTTACCTCAAGAACATAATCATTAACTGATTGTCGTGGCTTCTTTTTTACTCTTGTCAACTCACCAATAAGTTGTGTTTGCCTCGCTCTGTTTGTAGTTGCAAATAACCTTTCTAGAGACTCCCAAGCCTCTCTACTAGTATTCAAACCTCTTATATGCCCAAGCATAGTATTGGAAACTGTTTCTGATATAATAAACAGAACTCTTCTGTTTCTTTCAATCCACTCTTGCTCTCTTGCTCGATCCGCTTGTGTAGGAGCTTCCGGTAATACCAACTTCACTTCTGTACCTGTTATCAATCCCCAAAGACCTTTAGAGATGATATAAGACTCCATTCTAAATTGCCACATGGGATAATTTCTCCCATTTGATAACTTCTCAATCGATGCACTTAAATCTGCCATGTTGAATTGTTGTAAACAAACAAGATAATTCAATAAGTTGTATGAAAGATTTGATAGAAAAACAAAAAACAAAAGCTCTGATACCACAATTTTGTGTTTACAAACTTGTAAACATCAAAGTACACAATGAAACATGATGAGACCTCCCAAGATCTTCAAAACACCAACCAAATATTTCCAAGCTTCAAAAACAAACTTTCCTCCAAACTTTTAGGAAAACAGAAATAGGTTAGTATAGAAAAAAAACCACTAGAAACTCTCTGAGCAGAATTGGACAAAACTAATCATATATCCTGAAGGTAGACTCTGAGTAGCATGCTTTAGAAACAAAAAACGTCAAAAAACGTGGAGTATAGCTCCCGAACGAGCAACTTAAAGTCAAGGCATGAGAAGGCCTGCAACAGCAAGGTATGACTAACTGTCTCAATTGAAAACGGATGTACAGCAGCAAGAAAACTTAATGATATATGGAAAATTTTGATATGGATAGAAAGTATGAGAGCTAAAAAAACTCCTCCAAGTGAAATCACTCAAAAAGACCTCATAAAACAACTGCGATATGAAAGTTTGAAGAGAGGTATGTCTTTGATGAGGCACCGGATAGACACAAGAAAGAAGATGTCTAAAAATGCCTACTTGCGCAGAGTTTTATCATTGAAATTTTTACAAAAATGGATTTAAATATATAGTACAAGTTGTAAGCTTTGCAATGCAACAAGAATCACTCAATTTCGACACCTACACTAAGAGAACCACTCTTTTTATTGAGAGGTTGTCAACAGAAGCGCCTTCCTTATCTAAAAATAGACACCTCTCCTTTCCTTCTTACTTTTATCTACTTTTGCTCTAAATTTGCAGATGTGAATGGCTCCACATGTTATTTTTCGTAACTAATAAGATCCACAAGCTTCCATATACCATTTTTAATAATTAATAAAATCCACAAGACTACTTTAGAGCTTGTTTTTATGTAACAGATCGGATGAGCAGCTGAAATATACATTGACAGTAGAAAGTGCATGTAGAAATTCATTTGAGGAGCAAATGATGATTCGTGAGATTGAGGAATAAATTTTTGATGACATATATCAATGAACAGATGAATGTCCTGCATCTAGAAGTGACAAGGAACACAAACATGATAGGAAAACTAGCTAGACCAGAAACAACCGATGACATGGAAGAGTTGACATGGAGACTAGATGTAGAGACCTCGATCATTGGGGTTGTAATGGATGGATGGTGCAAGAAATGGACTGAACTACTACAGAAGCGAATGTTTGTTGTAGCATATCAAGAGGAAGAAATCCTTTACCTTGATGGACAGTTCGCGGGTCTAAAACAAGCTGTACAAGATCTTGAGGATGACTATTTTACTTTAATGTCCATAGTCTTGACTTTGATAGGTGATCAAAATGATGATGAGTCCATGGAGCCAATAGCATTCTCTGCATATGAGTATGGTAAGAGAAAATTGATGGAACTGAGTGATGTTCTCAATGAAAAAGTGAGAGTCAGCAGAACAGAGGAGAAGTGGGACTCCAAGTTAGATATTGAAGAGGAGTTAGCTACATAGCAGCTGCAGCGAGACTTGAACAGAGAGATTGTCTCCAAATTTTTCATACAGGACAAGGCATTGGAATGCCACAAATTTGGGGGGAATGCCTGCGAATTTTGAGGGAAGGGCTCCTTTACATGAAGAGCTTGCTAGTGAACAATTTCCTCATAACTTAGAGCTTGAGATTCTCTGTGAAGAAATTTCCCAAAAGTACAATGAAGTTCTCGACATGGTTGTCAGTACAAAGCTCTCCAACCATGGATCAAAGTAGGCTATTGGGAAAGATTATTGCAGCAACTTTGAAGAGTTAGAGGCACATCTTGAGTCTTTTATAGAGCTGGAAGCTTGCAGGCATGAACTTGAGTTAATGAAACACCTGATGCATTAGGACTGACAAAGTCTCATTCAGTGCCTTCAAGTGCAGAATGACTAAGCTTAGTAGGAATGGCATTTGGGAAAGAGAAGTGTGAGCAAGATGCCAAGCAGGTTCTAGAGGTCATCTTGAACGTTCAAGGTTCACACTTAGAGGACGATGATATAATTACCAGCTATATGCTTCAAGATTTGCTGAATTCACATTCAAGAGGATGCACAGGATATGAAGGTGAGCAGTTCAGTGATGAAGCAAATGGCTTTCGCATGCAGATGATAGCGTATAAATAATCCATGCTGAAATATATTCATTTGATCAACTGTATTTGATCATTCAAGAGGAGCCCTATGTGAGGTATCCTAGATCAGGCCTTACATGTGATCAATCTATCGAACTATTGGTAGATAGGGTCTCAGGAAGTTTATTTGATGACGGTGATGTGTCAAGCTATTTTGATTCTTTATGTTAGCTCTAGACAGTAGCCCATGTTGGAATCATCAGTAACATGTATTTATGATGCGAAGAGCCAAATTTCTAGGAGGATCCCATGTGCAGACAAGCAGAGAAGGCATGGTCTAAAAGATTGTTTGTTAAACATTGGCTAGCTATTTTTGCATGGGTTCAGAATCAAACTCTACTCTGGGAAATACATTTATGCATCCTGATTTGATTGAACAAAGGTGTCTTGATGTTGCTTGTAATTTTTTTCACCAAAAGTATAATGCCAGGTATACGCTTTGCATTGGGCAATAGGACCCATCAATACCCATTTCCAGATACTCCTAGGTGTGATTGGATATATGACATAGGTGTGATTGGATATGTGACAGTGTGGAGTGTAGGTGTTTGCACTCAGATTTGTGCTATTCAAGCTTGTGAGCCGAGGTGAAGCTCTTTTAGCTTGTAAGTAGGTCTTGGGCACCCAAATCTCTCTAGTGTTTGGGTCAGCCTTCATTTACCGCTTTGGGACCCAAATAGAAATGGTTCGTCTAGATTGATGCCTAGGATACTCCTTCATTGTAGTCCTCAATTGCATAGACGGTTTGGTGCATCTTTGGGATCCTATCTCCAGAGCAGAAGGTTGTTCACCCTTGTGTATTGAGATTTGCTTCATGCCATAAGGTACTTTATATTGCCCTGGGCGTTGCTCATGCTTCTTGATTATCGGCCTCCTTTGTGTCATGTGTTGTCTTGCTTGTTTTCCTAAGATCCTCTTTGGAAAAGAAGGGAGCTCCTCATTGACTTCTGCACCTTCTTCAAGAATGACAATCGTCTTCACCATAGAACTTTGGACAAGAATAGCATCCTCATCTTCATGTGGGTTCCTAGAGAGACTAGCATTTGGTGCCTTTTCTAGTGGCCTGAGTGCTTGATTCTCTAACTCAATTGTGATGCGGTTTTGGCCTATCCAAGCCTGAAGAAGTCCACCTCTTAGGTTGAGGTTGATTGCATGATCATAGATCCAGTCTTGGCCAAAGACAATAGGTTCGGTAAGATCCCCATCTTCACACACTAGCACTGTGAATGCCATTAGAACCTCTTGAATGTAGAGGGGAAGTTCCACCTCACCCATGCAAAGGGGTTTCCAAACCTCCCAATCCTATGAGATATGCCTCTGTAGGATTGACCTTCAATTGCAATTCTTGGCCGGTAAGAAAGTCAGACTGCACTAGTGGCTGTTCCTGAGTCAATCAAAGCCCTTATGGTCCTTGCACTCTCTCCTTGTCCTACCTCTAGGGTCACAAAGTGTTGTTGATCAACTATCCTATGGGAACATTCACCTGATGCTTCGCACATGTTCATGTGATAACTTGGAGCTTCTTGAGTGTCAGACATAGGCTAATCTCTACCTTGTTTTCTCAATTTCAGTCATCGGATGCATTCTAACGCTTCTGCCTGTGCTTCTTCTCGAATTTGTTTTTCTTCTTCTTTATGTTTCTTTGCAGTATTTAGTCAGTTTAACATTCCTTCTCTGAGGGGTTCTTGATATAACTTGAATTTGCATCCACTGATGTAACTCGATAGGATGCCGCCTTCTAGAGTGGCTAGTTGGACTGCTCCACTATTTGAGATCCTATTGATAATCATTGATCCATAGCCTCTCTTCTCTAATTTCTATGTATGTTGCTTCAAAGTGTAGACTAAGACTAGGTCTCCTACTTTCAAGCCCTTGTCCTGCACATGTGCATCAAAATATGCCTTTTGTCTTTTCTTGGCTGCATAAATTCCTGTTGCTGTTCTCAATCTTGTTTCACCTAGTCGTTCAAGGTCAAAGATTCGAGAGGAGAGCTCATGGCCTGTCCAGTCATGCTCTTATGCTACTTTCAATGTAGGTATCAAGAAGTCCAATGGTAGCACTACATTTTGGCCAAACACCATCTGAAAGGGTGTGGCTTGGAGTATCATTTTATAGGCAACTCTATATGCCCAAACAACATGGTGTAGTTGTTTGTCCCAATCAGAGCGTTTATGATAAACCAATTTGGTCAATACATTGCATAGAATCTTATTGATGCTCTCAGCTTGTGCGTTAGCTTGTGGATGATAGGGGGCAGACTTCTTATGTATCACCAATAATTCTTGGAGAAGGTTTTCAATGACTTCGTTCAAGAAGTGCATGCCTTTATCACTTACTAGCTCTATTGGTAGCCCATGTTTGGTGAACACATTCTCAAATAGGAACTTAGCAGTTATTTGAGCATTGTTCTTTGTTGTAGCTTTTACTTCTACCCATTTGGTTACATAGTCTATGTTGACAATAATGTATTCAACATGTGAACCCTTAGCTGGGGAATTAAAGGACCAACAAAGTCTATTCCCCACTTAGAGAATGCACGTCCACCCATCATAGGTTTCAATGGCATCTCATCTTTACGTATAGGATATTGAGTTTGTTGACAAACATCACACCGTGTTACATGGGTATGGGCATCCATGTGAAGGGTTGGCCACCAAAGACCCACGAATAGAATTGCCTTAATCACATGGTCTGGTCCAAAGTGTCCTCCTGCCACACCTTGGTGAGCAGTCTCCAAGATCTTTAGATATATGCTCTCATGGACACAAAATCTAAGATATCCATCTTTTCCTTGTTTGTATAGATTATCTCCAATGAGAGCATAGTCTAATGCTTCTTGTTCTAAGCTCCTTTGTCTAGCCAGGGTCATTTCTTGAGGGAATGTTTTCGTCCTCAGGAAGGCTACTAATGGTTCACTCCAATTTGGTTTTTAGAGATACTTGGTATAGTGTAGCATGCTCCACAGGTGGTCTAATACAATAGACTGGGCATTCCTTACACAAGTTATGGACATCTGCTTCCATAGTTGGCCAATACACACCTAATCGTTTAGGGTCTATAGGGTTCTATAATTGGAGTAATGTTGTTGGAGTGCACCTACATGTGCTATTTGCAACCACTTTGAGTGCTCGTCTTCTTCTACGCAACAAGCCATTATGCCTTGATCAGTGTATTTATACATGCTGCCTGCCATTATGTGATACTTTTGAGACCTTAGGACTTCTTTATATTTGGCTTTTAGTACAGGGTGTTTAGGTCCAAAATTCAAAATAGGCACTATCGTTTTGGCCCATTCAGGCACTACCTATAGATTGAACAAGTAAGCATCAGGAAGTTCATCGGATACTCCTTGAGGTGACTCTCCCGAAGTTAGTCTAGAAAGGTGATCCGCCTAAAGATGAGTCTGACCTTTCCTAACCACCACTTCAAAATCATATTCCATTAGTAAGAGGAACCATCTTACTAATCTACCTGTATGGCAAGGTTTGTTCACTAGATAGATTAATGCTTGATGGTCTATAAAAATTTTAAACTTATTTGCAAGCAAATAGTGTCTAGACTTATTAACCGCATATACCAATCCTAATCCTTCTCTCTCAATAGTGGTATAATTTTGTTCTGCTGCATTCAGTTGTCTACGAGTGTAGGCTACTGGAAGATCCATATTACCTTCACTCGTGGGTTGTGCTAGTACACATCCAATAGCATGATTGGATGCATCCACATGAACATGGAATGGCTTGTTCCAGTTTGGTGTAGTCAAGATTGGTGTTGAACATAATCGTTGCTTAAGCTCATTAAAGGAGGTTTCACATTCATCTGTCCACTCAAAGTTAGTCAGAAGGGAGTATCAAGGCTTGGCAATGACTGCATACATATGTATGGAACGTCGGTAATAGCCACAATGCCCCATGAAACCTTGTACTTCCTTGACATTCTTTGGCCTAGGTAGCTTTGCAATAGCTATGAGATTATTGTCATCCGTGTTACATAAAAACAAGCTCTAAAGTAGTCTTGTGGATTTTATTAATTATAAAAAATGGTTTATGGAAGCTAGTGGATCTTATTAGTTATGAAAAATAACATGTGGAGGTGTTCACATCTGCAAATTTAGAGCAAAAGTAGATAAAAGTAGATAAAAGTAAGAACAAAAGAAGAGGTGTCTATTTTTAGACAAGGAGGCGCTTCTGTTGACAGCCTCTCAATAAAAAGCGTGGTTCTCTTAGTGTAGGTGTCCAAATTGAGTGATTCTTGTTGCCTTGCAAAGCTTAAAACTTGCGCTATATAGATAAATCAGTTTTTCTACAAATTTCAATGAGAAAACACCGTGCAAGTAGGCGTTTTTGTAGATCTTCTTTCTTGTGTCTATCCAGTGTCTCATCAGTGACATACCTCTCTTCAAACTTTCATATCTCAGTCTTTATGAGGTCTTTTTGAGTGATTTTACTTAGAGGAGTTTCCTTAACCACATGAGTAAAAAACCACATAAATTTGTGTTTGCTCAAACCACATGAGTCACAACATGAATATGTTTGTGAACTTATACAAACCTGATTCAAGAGTCACAGTTACTACAGGAGATAGTACTGAGCATGAAGTAGTTTACATTGGTGATTGTCCACTTAATGAACATGTAACTCTTAGAGATGTTTTGTTTGTTCCTACTATTACAAGAAATTTGATTTCAGTTGGACATATGGAGGACAATGGAGTAAAGATCGATTTTGACAATAATCAGTGGCAGGCTTATCAAAAGAAGGATGGGAATTTTGTTATAAAAGGACAAAAGGTAAACAGATTATATACTTATGAAGTTCAAGTTCCAGATTATGCAGGTTATACAATGGTAAATGGGACTCAAGTAAGTCAATTGGATTTATGGCATAAAAGATTAGGACACATCAGTGTTGGCAAATTAAAAGATATTGCAAAGAAAGCATTGGTTGAAGGTTTACCACAACTACCTAAGCAAGATTTGGATTTTGTTTGTGAGGCATGTCAGTTTGGAAAACAGGTACGAAGTCCTTTTTCAAAAGCAGGATTGCAAAGCAGAGGTATCTTCGACTTGATTCATATTGATGTATGGGGTCCATCTCAAGAAGAGTGCATGGCAGGTAGCAAGTACTTTGTAACATTTATTGATGACTTCTCAAAGTTTACATTCATTTATTTTATGAAATACAAATCCAAAGTGTTTGACATGTTCAAGAAGTTTAAATCATTGGTTGAAAGGCAAACAGGTTGAAGCATAAGAAGGTTGAGATCAGATGGAGGAGGTGAATATTTTTCTAATTAGTTTCTTGCATTTTTGGAGAAAGAAGGAATTAAAAAGGAGACTACAAACAGATACACACCTCAACAAAATGGTGTGGCCGAAAGAAGAAACAGGTCTATCTTGGAGATGGGTAGGTGCATGTTAAATGAAAAGGACTTACCACTTACTTTTTGGGCTGAAGCATGCAATATGGAAGTTTATGTGATGAATAGGTTACCACCTACTCAAATTCATGTAAAGAAAGCACCTTATGAATTGTTTTATGTATCAAAACCAAATATTGCTAATTGTAGAATTTTTGGAAGCATATGTTTTGTTCATGTTCCACAACAGTTAAGGTCAAAGTTGGATCCAAGGTCACAAAAAATGATTTTCATTGGTATAGCAGAAGGGCAACCAGGATATAGATGTGTGAACCTAGATACGGGAGAGGTAATTGTTTCGAGAGATGTTATTTTTCATGAAGATAAATCTTGGTATAAACATGAAGTGCAGGTAGATGAAGAAGAAACTACAAGAAGTCATGAAGAAGAACCAAGTTTGCCAAGTTCACCAGAGAGTCAAATTACACATGAAGAGGTAACTCCCCCCAATCAGAAGTTGAAGAAAGAATTGATTTCAAAGGAAATTGAGTCACAAGAAGAAGAAAGTGAAGGTTCTACATCAAGAAGAACTCAAACTCGAAGGCAAGAAAAGCATGGTAGGACAAGAAGCCAATCAAGGTATCCAGTAAGAGAAAGAAGGCAACCGCAAAGATTTTCTCATGAAGCTTATATTGCAAAACTTCTTGAGGAGCAGGAACCAACAACTTTTAAAGAAGCATCAAAGGTAAAGAAATGGGTTAAAGGAATGGATGAAGAAATGAGAGCTTTGTATGATAACAATACATGGAATTTAGTTCCAAGGCAACCTAACATGAAGGTAATTGGTAACAAATGGGTGTACAGGATAAAGAGAAACAGTGATGGGTCAGTAAGTAGATATAAAGCAAGGCTTGTTTGTAAAGGTTATGCACAGAGTTATGGCATTGATTATGAGGAGACATTTTATCTTGTTGCCAAGATATCAACAATAAGGACATTAATAAGTGTTGCTACAAGCAAGGTATGGAATCTTTATCAATTAGATATAAAAAATGCATTTCTCAATGGTGATTTAAAAGAAGATGTGTACATGGAGCAACCAGCAGGTTATGAAGATCCCAAGAAGCCTATGCATGTATGTAAACTCTTGAAAGCATTGTATGGTTTTAAGCAAGCTCCAAGGGCTTGGAATTTTAGATTGGTAAAGTTTCTTGAAAAGCAAGGATACAGGTGTTCAAATGCAGATACTTCTTTGTATGTTAAGGTTGAAGGATCATTGATTGTTTATATCTCAATTTATGTGGATGACTTGATAATAATAGGAAACAATGATGGTGAGATAGCTTGAATCAAAGCAGAGCTTGGATCTGAATTTAAAATTTCAGATTTAGGAGAACTGACATACATTCTTGGAATCAAAGTTATGAAGAAGGAAGATGGCGTATATCTTCTACAAAGGAAGTATATTTTAGATTTGTTAAAGAAATATCGCATGGAACATTGCAAGAGTATCAGTAATCCAATGGAACCCAATGTGAAGTATAGTGCTGAAGATGGTGAACCTTTACAAGATCCACTTATCTACAGGTCTTTGATTGGTTCTCTTATATATGCAACTTTAACAAGGCCGGATATTACATTTAGTGTAAGTACATTGTCTCAATTCATGGACAAACCCACAGACGTTCATATGCAAGTAGCTAAAAGGTTCTTGAGATATTTGAAGGGTACATTAAGTGAAGGTCTGGGCTATAAATATCATGAAGGTTTGGATTTGAAAGCATACAGTGATGCAGATTGGGCTGGAAATAAGGATGACACAACGAGTACAAGTGGGTATTTGATATTTGCAAGTAATAATTTGGTTTCATGGAGTTCTAAAAAACAACCTACAGTAGCACTTTCAAGCACACAAGCTGAACATAGAATCCTTACAAATGCAACATGTGAGATTATGTGGTATTTGAAGCTTTATGAAGATATGAATCTATCTACAACACGTCCATTACTCTTTGGAGATAATGTAATTTCATTACAGCTCGCGTCTAATCCAGTGTACCTGCAAGAACCAAACACATTGAAGTACACTATCACTATATCCGAGAGAAGGTGGTGAATGAAGATATTGATATTCAGCATGTTGAAACTAAAGATCAATTAGGAGACATACTCACAAAAGTAGTGAATGCTCAGAAGCTTAAGCGAATCAAAGTACTACTTGGAGTCAAAGCTTTGGATTTAGAGCTTGAGGGGGGCAATGTTACATAAAAACAAGCTCTAAAGTAGTCTTGTGGATTTTATCAATAATTAAAAATGGTATATGAAAGCTTGTGGATCTTATTAGTTATGAAAAATAACATGTGGAGGCGTTCACATCTGCAAATTTAGAGCAAATGTAGATAAAAGTAGATAAAAGTAAGAAGGAAAGGAGAGGTATCTATTTTTAGACAAGGAAGGCGCTTCTGTTGACAGCCTCTCAATAAAAAGAGTGGTTCTCTTAGTGTAGGTGTTGAAATTGAGTGATTCTTGTTGCGTTGCGAAGCTTACAACTTGTACTATATAAGTAGATAAGTTTTGTACAAATTTCAATGAGAAAACTCCGTTCAAGTAGGCGGTTTTTCATATATTCTTTCTTGTGTCTATCCGGTGTCTCATCAGTGACATACTTCTCTTCAAACTTTCATATCTCAGTCATTATGAGGTCTTTTTGAGTGATTTTACTTTGAGAAGTTTCCTTAGCTCTCTCATTCTTTCTATGTATATCAAAATTTCTCATAGATCGTGAAGTTTTCTTGCTCTTGTACATCAGTTTTGAATTCAAAGAGTTAGTCATACCTTGCAGGTGTTGGCCTTCTCGTACCTTGACTTCAAGCTATTTGTTCAGGAGCTACACTCCACCTTTTTTGATGTTTTTTATTTCTAAAGCATGCTACTCAGAGTCTACTCTCAGAATATATGATTAATTTTGTCAAATTCTGCTCAGAGATTTTCTGGTGGTCATTTTGCTACAGTGACCTTTTTCTATTTTTTTTAAAGTTTGGTGGAAAGTTTGTTTTTGAAGTTTGAAAATATTTGGTTGGTGTTTTGAAGATCTTGGGAGATCTCATCATGTTTCGTTGTGTACTTTGATGTTTACAAGTTTGTAAACCCGTGGATATTCCATTTTTTGACACTATGTGTGCTAGAATCTTGCCTTGTCTAACCATGAAAAACTTTTCTAGGTTCAAGCAGACCTGATATTCTCTATATTTGTCAAATATTTGTTTGAGTTTAGGTATATATGTTTTGTTGATATATTTAGGTAGTGATGTGTGTGAACACTCTAGGACCACCGGGGCACTTTTTTCTTTAGGAGGTTTTTTTCCCCCGGCTTGTATATACGCCTATTGCCCTAATGGGCTACTTATCTTTGTACATTCTCTAGTAATACATTCAGTATTGTGTGTTTGTGCTCCAAGGTTCTTCTTCTTCCTAGTGCTGTTTGCATGCTTCCGCAGACGTCTATCTCCAACAATTGGTATCAGAGCAAGTCGTCGCTTCTTCTAGGGCACCGTCGACACTCCTCCGTTTGCAGTCTCAGATTCGCACGAAATTTGGTGAGTATACTCAGGGTGTTTCCGAGATCAAAATTGCTTCGCTCTGTGGTGCCGAAATCGCGATCTGAGCTCGTTTTGGCCTTCGAACGCACTATCGCAATGCTTGTGCAGGCTATTTCGTCCTTTTGTGCCAAAGGTATATACCAATTTTTGTTCGCCAATTTAAGCGTCTCAAAGTCTGCTACAGGTCTAGCAGAACTCGTCTGGGCAGTTCCGTTCAACTTTTTGAGATATAGTCAATTTTCTGCATCAAGGTATTTTAGTCACCGACCATCGCTGAAAGCAGTGATGTATTCCGTATGTTGGCTGTTGAGGATAAGTTGGATGGTACCAACTACCCATTATGGGCTTATATGATGCGACATGTATTGGTTGCAAAAGGACTGTGGAACATTGTGAAGGGTGTTGAAAGATGTCATGTTACACCTGCAACTACAGGTACTACAAATACAGGTGTTGGAGGTGCTGGAGCTGATGAAGATGGTGTCGAAGATGATAATCCATATATTCTTGTTCGTGCTGTTGTTTCTGTTGGACCTACTACAGAGCAGATTCGTTGGGATGGCAGAGATGCCCAGGCACATGCATTGATCGCTTTGTCTGTCAAACGTGCCATTATTCCTCACATTCGCTCTTGCAGAACAGCAAAGGATGCTTGAGATACACTTACCACTTTGTACCAGGCTAGGAATGAGGCTCGTGTTGCTTACCTCCGAAAACAGTTGGAGAGTGAGCACATGAATGAAGGTGATTCTATGGACAGTTTTCTTACAGAGATCAAAGACCTGAAGGAACAATTGATTTCTGCTGATGAGGTTATACCAGATAGCTCACTTGTGCAGACCGTTCTGAATGGTCATCCTGATTCATATCAGAGTTTTGCCTCTACTCTTCGGTTGATGATGAAAGGCAATCCGAATGCCTTGTCATTTGAGGAATTAGTCTCTGTTCTGTTGCAGGAAGATCAGTCCAGGCAGAACAGGTCCATTATGCGTGTTGCAGATCAAGCTTTCCTGGCTAGTCAGAAGGGCAAAGGAAAATGGAGCTCTTCTACTAGCAAGCAGAAATATGCAAATGCTGCACAATCGAAGAACCAGGATAAAGATGAGAAGAAATCAGAAAAGCAGAAATTGTTCTACAAGTATTGTAAAGGAAATGATCATATTATAAAGAACTGTCCAAAACTGGCTGCTAAAGAGGCAAAGAAGAAAGAGGCTGGAATGGTTGTTGCAGAGGCCTCTACACCAAAAACAGAGTCTGCAAATCTTGTGCAGGAAGAAGAATGGGCGTTTACTACTGTCTGCAGTTTTAACCCATCTTCTCATGATCAGTGCATGTCTATAGTAGACTCAGATGTTTGGTACTTTGACAGTGGGGCGACCAAACATATTACCTCGCAGCGTAGTTTCTTCTCTTCACTCGAGCCTGCCCCTACAGGGAATATTGTCACATGCGCCAATAACTCCTCTTATCCTGTTATGGGAGTTTGTAAGATCATTCTGACTACTGCTGATGGTAGTTCTTTCACTTTGTTAGATGCTTTATTTGTGCCAGGGATCAAAAAGAACCTGTTATCAGTTTCTGCATTAGCCAAGATTGGCTTGGTTGTGAAATTCGTTGATGACAGGTGTACAGTCCATGATCTCTCAAATGGTGATGTGATTATTGCTTCTGGCATCTTATGTCGTGGGCTGTATAAGCTCATAGACTATGAAAGATCTGTGAATGATTCCGCATATGCAGTTCATGATTCTCAGGCTATGTCAGATGCAAAGCTTTGGCATGCACGCTTTGGTCATCTGAATTTTGCTAGCTTGCTACGCCTATAGAAATATGAAATGGTGTCCTCTTTGCCCAAACTTGAGGCTCCTGGAAAACATGTTTGTGAAGGCTGTATTTTGCGCAAAATGCAGCATTCTTCCTTTCCAAAAGATGGTTCAGTTCGGGCTACGCAGAAATTGCAGCTTGTACATAGTGATGTGTGTGGTCCTATCCAGACACCCTCTTTTGGAAATTACCTTTACTTTGTGACTTTCATTGATGATTTTTCCAGGCATGCATGGGTATATCCACTCAAAGCAAAGTCTGAAGTGTTCATGTGCTTCAAACAGTTTTTGGTTTTGGCTGAAAATTTGTCAGCATGTAAAATGGGCACCCTCCGTTCTGATCGAGGGGGGGAATATATGTCTTCAGATTTTAATGCATTTCTGGCTAAACATGGGATAAAACACCAATGTACAGTGCCATATACACCTCAACAGAATGGAGTTGCTGAACGAAAGAACAGGTCACTCATGGAGATGGCGAGGTGCATGGTCAAAAGTCACGCTTTACCACATAGTTTCTGGCTTGAGGTTGTCATGTGTGCAGCATATGTACTGAACAGGTGTCCCACTAAAGCATTGCAGTCTATCACTCCATATGAGGCTTGGCATGACCGCAAGCCATTTGTTGCTCATCTGCGTGTTTTTGGTTGTTTGGCATATGCATTAGTGCCTGAACAACATCGCAGAAAATTGGATGATAAGGCAGTAAAATGTATTTTTGTTGGGTACAATTCTGAAAGTAAAGGCTATCCTCTGTATCATCCACATACTAAACGCATTCTGGTTAGCCGTGATGTTGTCTTTGTGGAAGATGCTATTCAGCCATTGCTTTCATGTACTAAGGAGACATCTGTTAGCTTTAAAGACATGTATGATACTTTGATGCCTCTTTTTACAGGTGGAGAGGCTAGTGCTGGTCCTAATGAGGCAACTTCTCAGCCTTTGCAGGTTTCATATGATGATGTAGATCATTCCATTTCTGATGCAGATTTACATGATGCACTTGTTGATGAGAGAGCTGATATTGAGCAGGCAAAAACTATGCCAAAATGGCTGGTGCAAACTTATGCGTGACAGCAAATTAGATGCACCTTTGTCATATCGTACTCGTTCAAGCTCTCATAGTGCCTCCTTTGCATCATATTGCAATGCTATGGCTGCATCTAGTCTCTATGATGAGAATGAGCCTGTTTCTTTTGATGAAGCACAAAATTCAGAAAATTGGATGGCTGTTATGCAATCTGAATATGATGCTATAATGAAGAATGGTACATGGTCTTTATGTGACTTGCCTCCTAGCAAGAAGGCCATTGGCACTAAGTGGGTATACAAGCTGAAGCGTAAACCTGATGGTACAGTTGACAGGTATAAGGCTAGGCTTGTTGCAAAGGGTTATGCACAGGAAAGAGGCATTGATTTTGATGAGACCTTTGCACCTACATGCCGTATGACTACTGTTCGGAGCATTTGTGCACTTGCAGCCCATCATGGTTGGAATGTACATCAGTTGGACATTAAAACAACATTTCTGAATGGTGACTTGCAAGAAGAAGTGTATGTTTTTCAGCCCCATGGCTTTGTGCAGAAAGGGCATGAAAACCAGGTTTGCAGGTTAAAGAAGGCATTATATGGTTTAAAGCAAGCACCACGTGCTTGGTATGAGAAGATACATGCCTATCTGATTGCACATAGTTTTGAGAACAGTCCAACTGAAAGCACCTTATATGTTAAACGTGCTAATGATGTGCTTCTGATCATTGTTGTCTATGTTGATGACATGCTGCTCACTGGTCCTATTGAGACACATATTGCTGATTTTAAGGCTGATTTGCATGCCTCATTTGAGATGTTTGATTTGGGGCATTTGCATCACTATTTGGGCATTCAGTTTATGCACGTTGATGGTGGAATGGCTTTGTGTCAAACGAAATATATTGACATATTATTGTAGCATTTTGGCCTTAAAGACTGTAAGCCTATTGCCACTCCTATGGAGACAGGTTTACGATTGAGTCTTCATGATGCTGGAGATGCATTTGATGATGTTCTCTATCAGCAGGCTGTTGGATACTTGATTTCCTTATGCATTACTCGGCCAGATATTCAGTTTGCTGTCTCACAGATGAGCAGGTTTATGCATTGCCCAGGAGTCACGCATTGGAAAGCGGTTAAGTGCATCTTTCGCTACTTGAGTGGTACTAGGCTACTTGGGTTGTTTTATCCCAAGGGGGGATCACTACCGCCAGATTTGCATGCTTTTTCTGACTCAGATTGGGCTGGTTGCTATGACACTCGTGTGTCCACCAGTGGTTTTTGCTTCATGCTTGGTACCTCATGTATATCTTGGTTGAGCAAGAAGCAGCCTACTGTGGCCACTTCTAGTTGTGAGGCTGAGTATAGGGCAGCTTTCACAAGGACTGTTGAGTGTGTGTGGCTCAGACGCCTTATGGCTGATTTGGGTGTTGGCCAGTCTTCTGCCACCACCATCTTCACTGATAGTTAGAGCGCATTGGCAGTTGCGAGGAACCCTGTGTTCCATGCTAATAAGCATAGAGATCATCAAGATAGACTTCCAAGTTTTTCCTCAATAACTCTTTAAACAGATGGCACATCAGCGTTTGAAAGGTAGTTGGTGCATTGGTAAGCCCAAATGGCATTACCCAAAGGCAAAGATGCACCACTTTGTGGCAAAATCTGTCTTATGCTGATCTTCCAGGGTTATGGCCACTTGATTGTAGCCAAAAATCCAGTCAAGGAAACTATATACTTCCTTGCCTGCTACTCTTTCTAATATATGCTCAATGATAGGAAGTAGATAACTATCTCTGATAGTGGTTGTGTTAACCTTCTTCAGGTTAATGCATACACATAGCTTGCCATTGTTTTTGGGCACCACTACAATGGGGGACACCCATTCAGTGTGCTCAATTTCATAGATAAATCCAGCTTCAACCAAATGATCTATCTCTTCTTTGATCTTGGTAGCATAGTTGTCATTATAGGTGTATGGCTTCTACTTAGAAGGTTTGGCATCTGAGGTCATGGGAATCGTATGCAAGCATATGTCAGGGTCTACTCCTTTCAAGTCCTTGTAACTCCATGTGAATACATCTCTGTATTCTCTTAGCAAGGCTATCAACTCTTGCTTCTTATCTTCACTTAGGTTGTGCCCTATATATGTGCATCTTTCTTCACCTTCCTCTATGGTAACAATGATTCTCTTAGTTTTCTCTTTATTATCATATGCCTCTCCTGCTTGTGCTTCACATTTAGGCATCCTTATCATGACTCTCCTATCTTCTACTTCATACTTCTTGAAATTTTCAGGGACCTCAAACAACAATTCTTCCTCTACGGGTGCGGCTTCTCTATTTTTCCTTTTCTTGTCTTCACTCTTGGCGGTTATCTGGGTGGTTAATCTCACCTCATTCGTAATTTCTTCGTGTCTCTGAAGGTGAGCTTCTACTTTGTAGAAATATTCCTCCTCTTATGCAAAAGGTAGGTCCATAATAATTGACTCTAGATTGGAGTCGCTCGCATCCTCGAATTCATCAGTGATAGGTTTGCATTTTCAGTAACCGAATCACACATGATTGGCTCTATTGTGAAGACTTAAATATCATAGCCATCCTTTTCACAATGGGGTGTCCATTGTTCTTCATTGATGGCTACATCCATTTTGCTAGGATTTTCGCCCAACCATGAGGTTCAAACTCTTCATCTGGAAATACTACAGGTGCATAGGCTAGGTCTCGTATTGATCTATGAGTTTCCTTCACACCTACCTCTCTAGATTTTTCTCTTTTTTCTTCTTCTTCTGCCACCTTGCACATCCACAAAGTGAGTGTCTTCATGCATCCATGAGGATCCGAGTCCTATGGAGTGCACTGACTTTGTATCATATGTATCTCTATGGATGGGATTCGACTGTATACGGGGCATGTCTCTATGAGAGTAATCCTTGAGATTGACTTTGGTTGTGACACCTAAGTGTTGCAAATACAAAGAATTGGTTCCCCGATCTTGTACTACTTGCAATTTCCTCAAGAAGGGTCTTCCCATAATCATCTTGTAGGCCTGATTTTTGCTAAAGTCACATATAGCAAAAGTATGCTCAAACTCTACACCACAAGTAGTGAGATTTATCCCTTCTAGTAGCCCTAAGGTTCTTTCAATGTGACCATATGCCATTTGCAATTTCATTCTTGTGGGCTTGAGTGCTCGCTTGCCCCATCACTTCCATACAGAAGTGGTAGCAATTGCAACTCCTACACCTGAGTCCAAAATTGCCTTGGTGGTGTAACCTTTATGGGTAATGGGAAGATAGGTGTTTCCTTCTTCTTGTTTTCTCATGTCCCCTATCTTGTCCAATCTGGCACGGTTCTATGAGATCCTATCTAGGAGCAAGGTTTCACTACTTTTGGCACTTGGTTGGTTATGTGTTTCCACAATTCTGGCTTAACCTTGAGTAGCTGCTCTAAAGTGAGATTGTATTGCACTTTCGTGTTTTTTACTACCTCTGTATCCCTAGGTATGAATAAATTTTCCTTTCTTACCATAATCGTGGGTGCCCTCATACAGGTGGACTTTGCTTCCCATGGGCTTGTGAAATGAGGTAATTTGTGCAAGGAATTAGACTCGAAGTCTAGCCGTTCACTTGATGGGGCATCCTCCTATTCTCCATAGATGGAGGGAATATCTTGTGGGAATTGGTCGTGTAATTCATCCACAAGTTCAATAGGAGGATTTTCTCTTTCTTTTGCCCATTTCTCCTCTTGAATTTCTCTTAGAAATTCCTAGGAATATCGATTCATACAACAAGTGGTGTGTGGTTCAGTGGAATTAGGCACGTAAGCTTCCAAGGGAGGCCTTGTCCTTACTATGGGAGTAGTGTCTTTTTCAAATTTTGCAATTAGCCTCTCCAATCTGTCTAATATGTTGGAGCAGAGCAATCATCAATAAGTGATTACATGAAGTCCAAAAGTGATAAGATATGTGGAAGGATGAAGATTACTTTCAAAGGAAGAGAATAGAATCAGAAATGTTTCTTTTGTATATTACTCTTGTAAATAGTTCAATGTATTTTGAAAAGGATGACGAGTTAGACTCGTATATATATCTACAGATATGTATTCGTAGTAAGAGAGAGTGATATAGATCAGATAGAGAAGACAATAGGTAAATAGGTGATGAACATTGTATGTATCATCAACCATATGTATGAAAAGTAATGAAGAAGAAAATATTGTAGAATTTTGCGCGTCGATCTTCTCTCCCATTCTCCTTCTGTGCTCAATCTTTTGAGGAATCCTTTTGCACTTATCTAAGTCCATAGCTAATCTATCTATGGCTAGAATTTAAGAGTCTAATTGCAAACAGACTGAGAGAATTTTAGATAGGAACATTTGTATGTGGAAAGCTCCAAGTGTCTTCTGAAACAGGCGCATATTTCGTGTTCAAAGAAATGGACAGTTCTCAGTCCACAGTGTAAAGTTTTACACAAGTGAGGGCTTAAAATCTAAGTTGGAAGGTAAGCCATCTATGGCTAAAAGATCTTGATCAAACGGGTTCGACATTGTGAGAACCAGTCCTAAGAAGTTATAGGTGTCAAAGTCGCCATTGCAGAGAAGCTCTTTGAGACATAGGTAAAGTGTTTCACACATTTCTCAGTGTGTACTCAATCATTTTGAGAAATTTAACTTGGTAAAGTTGCGCAATCTCAAGGCGAAGTGTTGTGCAAAGTTTTGTCAAAAACTTTACAAGATTGATTAGTCAATGAGTGATTAATCTGCAGCAGACTTTTCTGAAGAAGTTGAATTTTTCAGAACAATCAATTTTCTGATAAATTGGTGAATGATCTCTAAGTTTGGTGGAGTCTAAGGTTAATCTTGATATAGAGGTAATCTAAATTCAAGGTTAACTTGTTCTTTTGGAGATTAACACTCTCCATCAGTGGTATCAGAGCAGGTTGTGTCAAAATTGAGAAAAAGAAGACTCCGACTACTTCAGAAATACAAATCTTTACATCTCGAAGGTGCAAAGGTTAAAGTGTGAAGAAAGATTGAAGGAAGACATACAAAGAGTATCAAAAGGATCAGAAGGAGCAACATTCGAAGTAAAGGTACATTCATTATCTGTAAAGGTTAAAGTTTTGAGACTACAGGTGAAGCAAGGATGGGAGATAGTCTCCAAATTGAAAAGTTGGATAGAGAGAACTATCCTGCATGGTCTATGAGGATGGAGGCTCATCTTATGAGCAAAGATCTGATAGGATACATCACAGGAGATGAAGAAAAGCCAGAATTCAGAGATCCTAGTGTTCCAACTAGGGAGGAGCTTGCAGACTTGAAGAATTGGATGAAGAAGGATGCTCAAGCAAGGAGCATAATCTACATGGCAGTCAATGACTATTTGCTTCCTCACATTAGAGGACTTGAAAGTGCATGTGACATTTGGAATGCTTTGGAGGAGCATTTCCAAAACACAACCAAATCAAGGAAGGCTTCACTATGGGCAGAATTTACTACTTTCAAGAAGAAGGCCTCACAATCAATCTCTGATTATGTGACAAAGATGAAGGACATTGCAGATTCTCTAGGTGCAGTGGATGAAGACATTGAAGAAGACAAATTGGTAAGACAAATACTCACAGGGCTAAGAGGAGATGAGAAGTGGAAGCCCTTCATTTTATCTACAGAACTTTCATTAGATCACTTTACTCCTGATTTGAATCAATTGTTAGGTCATATGCTAACTTTTGAGAATGATGTCAAAGGAGATGTTGATAAGAGTGCAGGTCATGCAATGTACTCTAAAGACAAGAAGAAAGCTAACAAAGGAAAGCAACAATCAGGTGAAGAAGAAGGTATATCAAACCAAGCAAATTTCATAAGAGGAAGAGGAAATGGCAGAAGTAGAGGAAGAGGCAGAAACAACAAAGATAATGCAAGAGCTTGTTGGATATGTGGTAAGACCAATCATCTATCTCATGATTGTTGGCATAATAATCAAAACAATGGTAATTATCAGAACTTTAATCAAAGAGCAAGAGGTGGTAGATTTCAGAGAGGAAACTTCAGAGGTAGAGGTGGTAGGAATTCTTTTGGAAGAGGTGGAGGAAGAAGCTTCCAAAATCAATCCTATAATAACACCTACTACAAATATGCATCAGATCAGAAGGAGGATTCGACTCTCATTATGAATACATGTGAAACCTCACATGAGGACATGAGAGTGTTCTATATTGATTCAGGATGTAGTAATCATTTAAGTGGAAATATTGCTTTGATGACTGACCTAGATCATAATGCAATTAATCATATAGTTCAGACAGGTGATAATACGAAGCATAAGGTAAAGTCAATTGGTTCAGTCAAAGCTAAGGATGGGAGCACTCTTCTGAGTAAGGTTCTTTATGTTCCCACAATCCCAAAGAATTTGATCAGTGTAGGTCAAATTGTGGAAAAAGGATATGAGGTAAGGTTCACCAATGATGGAGTTTATGTTGAAGACCCTAGTCAAGGGTATAAACAGGTTGTTACAGGAAAGAAAGAAGGAAGGCTCTTCACATTGAAGGTACAAGGAAATGTTGGACATGCTATGTTCACATATGGAGAGCAGAAGGTGTCAGAATTGGATCTTTGGCACAAAAGACTTGGACACTTTAATGAAAGAGGTATTAAAGAAATGATTAACAATGATTCAGTGCTTGGATTGCCTAACATTGCAGGTCAACACATGACATATAGATGTGAGGCATGTCAATTAGGTAAGGCTCATAAGCAATCCTATTCCAAGCATGGGTTTATGTATTCAGAAAGACTTGAATTGGTGCATACAGATGTGTGGGGTCCTTCAAAGGACTTTAGTATAAATGGTTCAAGATATTATGTCATATATGTTGATGATGCTACCAGGTGGATCACAATGTAAGACAATAGTTACGCAATATAACACAGGAGCAATAACAGAGAAGATAACAGATATAGGAGAATCTCAACAATTTTCTACTAGCAGCAAGTACAAAGATGATGGCGTTGTCCACCCGTGCGCTCTCAAGGTAGAGCTTAAATGGTGATCTAGACAACTCTAGATAGGGAGATACAAGGTAGAGGTATGCTGGCTCAACTCGGTGTCTTAGGTAGTGCAGAAGTCATGTATATATAGGATCATGGGTGGCCTGCCATGGACGGCTATACATGGGCGGTAGAGCGTGGGCGGCCACCACCCGCGTAATTGCCATACACGGCTTAGACTGGTTGAACCGACCTAACAAATATAAATGATTTCTGACTCCGACAGGGAATATTCCATGGAATATTCCCTTTACCGTCGCGCCGGGGGCGCTGCCCCCGGACCCCCACCAGGGGGCCCGCTGGCCCCCTGGGACCCCCCAGCCAGGGGGCCCGCTGGCCCCCTTGGACCCCCCAGCCGGGGCTGCTCACCGCTGCCCCGGACCCCACAATTGGGGACCCTGATAACTCCCTTTCCTTATAATATCTTACATGGTCCAACATGACCTTCATCCAACATTCAAGTTGGGATTCCCATCAATTGGGTAATGCTTGCTTGGCTTCTCCTCATAAAGGGGGCCTTACAAAATGTGCATACAATCATGAGGGGTAGACATTGATCATATACTAACACCCCCCCTCAATGTTTACCGATGATAAATCAAGTAGGTCTCGGTCCTATGCCCATCTGTTGAAGATGCTTGTTGAGCTGCTCTCTTCCAAGTGCTTTAGTGAATATGTCAGCACAATTTGCCTCTGTTGGGCAATATTCTAGCTCCACAATTTCATCTTCAATTAGCTCACGAATGTAATGGTACTGTACTTCTATGTGCTTGGTGCGAGCATGAAATACTGGGTTCTTTGCAATAGCCATACAACTTTGATTATCACACTTGAGTACAGTTGGCATATTTGATGGAAAGCCAAGATCTGCAAGAATTCTCCTTAACCAGACTGCCTCACAAGAAGCAAAACAAGCTGCTTTGTACTCTGCTTCAGTGGAGGAGAGTGCGAGAGTTGGTTGCTTCCTACTTACCCAAGAAAATATTCCTGAACCAAGTGAGAAACAATATCCAGAAACTGATTTTCTAGAATCACAATCTCCAGCCCAATCTGAATCACAATATCCTTGGAGCGTATCACCTGTGGTATACAAAATACCAAAATCCAAGGTTCCTGCAATGTACCTTAGAATTCGCATTCCAGCATTCCAGTGACTCTCCTTAGGTTTGTTGGAAAACCTGCTTAACACTCCAACAGCATAGCAAATGTCTGGTCTAGTGTTGCACAGAAAAATAAGACTTCCAACGAGCTTCCTATACTTCTTAGCATCTACATCAGGCATGTTATCATCCATAGATAGCTTATGATTTACCTCCATAGGTGTGCTAGTTGGTTTGCAGTCCATCATTCCAAATGCCTTGAGAATTTCTTTGGAATATTTTTGTTGTGAGATGAAAATGCCATCCTTCCTTTGCCATACTTCAATTCCCAGACAAAAATGGAGTAGACCTAAGTCTGTCATTTCAAACTCAGTTCCCAAGCTGATCCGAGTTTGATTGATGAGTTCCTGATGATCTCCTGTAATGATCAAATCATCTACATATACAATGACAACAACTAGCTTGCTATCCCTTTTCGTTACATACAAGTTAGCATCAGAAGTACTTCTTTCAAAACCCATATTTTCGAAAAAATGATCTATTCGTTGGTACCAAGCCCGTGGAGCTTGCTTAAGTCCATACAAAGCTTTCTTCAACCTGCAAACTTTATTTTCTGAATTGGGCACCTCAAAACCTGGTGGTTGAGATACATATACCTCCTCCTTGAGGTGACCATTCAAAAATGCAGATTTGACATCCATCTGGAAAATAGGCCAAGACTTTTGTGCAGCTACTGCAAGTACCGTCCGAATAGTTGTCATGCGTGCTGTTGGTGCAAAAGTTTCTTGAACATCAAATCCTTCAATCTGTGAAAAACCCTGTGCAACTAATCGTGCCTTATACTTTTCTAATGTTCCATCAGCTTTATACTTAGCTTTCCAAATCCATTTAGTACCTATTACCTTCTTCTTTGGCGGCAAGTCGACTAGATCCCATGTATCATTTTTGAGTATACTATCATACTCAGACTGCATTGCCGCTCTCCAATCTGGATCATCAATGGCTTCTTCAATGGTGGTAGGTTCCTTTATCGAACCCATGATATCTGCCATTAGAGCCATGTTAACAATGTGTTCTGAGGCTCTTCTTTGCTCCTCTATTCTCTTTGATCTTCGTAATCCATCCGATGATGATTCTGGTACATCTACATGTGGATTAAGATCATCAAAGAGCTGTTGTGCCCACTTCGGTAGTGGCTTACGCTGTGCAGCTACAACTGGTTGGCTTTTTATTGAGGAAATTTCTCCATCAGATGTTTCCTCCTCCTCAACTTTAACCTGTCTTTTGATAGGCACAAGGTGAGATATTTCTCCGCTTGATGAGATAGTAGATTTACCTTTATCTTCTACTAAGTGTGGTCGTTCATCAAACACCACATCTCGGCTGACAAAAATCTTCCTTGCCTCAGGATCCCATAACCTGTATGCTTTAGACTCTTCACTATATCCTAGGAAGACACACTTTTTGCTTTTTGAATCCAACTTTGATCTTGTTGAATCAGGAATATGTGCATAACAGAAACAACCAAAAATTCTGAAATGCAAAACTGAAGGCTTTTTACCAGAATATGCTTCTTGAGGAGTCATCCCCTTCAGTGCTTTTGTGTAGCTTCGATTGAGGATGTAGACTGCTGTATTGACTGCTTCTGCCCAGAATGAATCAGGCATGTCTTGAGCCTTCAACATACAACGAGCCATTTCAACTACTGTCCTGTTCCTGCGCTCAACAACGCCATTTTGTTGGGGTGTATGAGCTGTGGTAAGTTGCCTTTTCACACCATGCTCCTTACAGTAATTGTTGAATTCTGTTGACAAGAATTCACCTCCTCTATCTGTTCTAAATTTCTTCAATTTCCTTCCTGATTCATTTTCTACATACTTATGCCACGTTTTAAATTTTTCAAAAGCATCAGCCTTCTCTCGAATGAAATAAACCCACATCTTTCTACTATAATCGTCGACTAACAGCAAGAAGTAGAAAGATCCTCCTAAAGCAGGTGTAGACATTTTACCGCAGAGATCAGCATGTACCAACTCTAGAGGAGCTTGAGATCGATTGCTGGTCTCTCTTGGAAATGCCTTTCGTTGTTGCTTGCCCATCATACAAGCTTCACAAGGTTCCTGCAACTGTGAAAATGCAGGCATATGAGCAACCATCCCTGTTCGTTGCATCTCCTTCAAAACTGCAAATCCGAGATGCCCAAATCGTCGGTGCCATAACCTGCTTACATCTTTATCTTCTGTAGCAGTTAAAGCACTTAACTCATACAAGTTATCCCGTCGTATGCCTTTACCTACAACATTACCTGATGAATCCATGATTTCCACACCACTCTTATTGAAGTGAACTTCGAGTCCACGATCTGTTATTGCAGAAACTGACAACAAATTTCTTTTGAGTGTAGGTACATAGAGAACATCGGATAACTTTTTCTCAACACCTGGAGAAGTGATAAAAGAGATGGTTCCAGTTCCTTCAGCTGGACACTTGGAGTCATTTCCCACCACTACATTGATGGATTCCCGCAGAGGCACTAGGGAACTATACCAATCCTTTTTACTAGTCATATGGCGAGAAGCTCCACTATCTAAAATCCATGGCTCATCAACACGAGCTTGAGCAGATGAACATACCTCTTCAATAGCTACCCAAAGTTCCAGCTCTGTGTTGTTTGCAGACTCTTTGTTCTTCCATGATGATTTTACAGTCCCATTCCGTTCATCAGCTTGCTTCTTTCTGCAATCCTTGATGGCATGGCCTTTCTTTTCACAATAGAAGCAACTTCCTATGAACTTTTTCTTCTTTGGCTTCTTCTTTGATCCCTCTGAAGAGCCTTTACCTTTTGCATTTGCTGAGAATGCAGCATCAGTTGTACTTTGCCGATTCTTCAGCCGCATCTCTTCTTCTAAAAGCATGGCACAAAACTCTTCAAATGTAAGAGGAGTTGGCCTTACCTGAGTGTTAAGGGCTGTTACTAATCCATCATACTTTGCTGGAAGAACACGTACAGATCTTCGAGCCAGCTCTTCTGGTGTTATAACAACACCAACTGCAGCCAATTGATCTTGAAGATGCTTTATCCGTTTGATAAAATCTTCAGCCTTTTCAGAATCAGAATGTTTTTCATTTGCCAACTGATTTTCTAAATTCTGTATCCTAGTGTGGTTCTTGGTCTCATATTGTCGAGCCAATATGCCCCAAGCCTCATGTGCTTTAGTAGTATGTTGAACTAAAGTAAGCACAGAATCACTTACACTAGTGACAATCGCACATAATGCATCAGCATTCCGCCTCTTCCAAGCTCGTAGAAGATCTGGATCTGGCTGAATCATCAATCTTGAATTTGCTGGATCTTCAACTGGTATAGGCTCTGGATCCAATCCCATCGGTCCCATGACAGTGTCAAGTAATTCATAGGAGTCCAAAATTGCAGAAATTTTGAACTTCCAGAGTGTATAGTTGGTTCCATCCAGCTTCCCTTCAGTGAATGCAGGTGGACGAATTCGAATAGGTGCAGCATTAACATTAGTTGAAGCACCAAGACTACTGTTCGATGATGAAGCCATCATGTAATCACTCGAATAATCTACTGATATTCTAGTCTGCTAGTAGGCTAAAATAATGATACTTCTCAAGCTATTCGAACCTTACAGCTCTGATACCATGTAAGACAATAGTTACGCAATATAACACAGGAGCAATAACAGAGAAGATAACAGATATAGGAGAATCTCAACAATTTTCTACTAGCAGCAAGTACAAAGATGATGGCGTTGTCCACCCGTGCGCTCTCAAGGTAGAGCTTAAATGGTGATCTAGACAACTCTAGATAGGGAGATACAAGGTAGAGGTATGCTGGCTCAACTCGGTGTCTTAGGTAGTGCAGAAGTCATGTATATATAGGATCATGGGTGGCCTGCCATGGACGGCTATACATGGGCGGTAGAGCGTGGGCGGCCACCGCCCGCGTAATTGCCATACACGGCTTAGACTGGTTGAACCGACCTAACAAATATAAATGATTTCTGACCCCCTTGGACCCCCCAGCCGGGGCTGCTCACCGCTGCCCCGGACCCCACAATTGGGGACCCTGATAACTCCCTTTCCTTATAATATCTTACATGGTCCAACATGACCTTCATCCAACATTCAAGTTGGGATTCCCATCAATTGGGTAATGCTTGCTTGGCTTCTCCTCATAAAGGGGGCCTTACAAAATGTGCATACAATCATGAGGGGTAGACATTGATCATATACTAACACACAATTTATGTGATTAAAGAAAAGTCAGAAGTGTTTAATACATTTAAACACTATCATGCACATGCAGAAAGGATTACAGGTCAAAAATTAAAGAGACTAAGGTCAGATGGAGGGGGAGAGTATTTTTCAAATGAGTTCAATGATTATTTGTGGAATGCAGGTATAAAGAGAGAAGTTACTTGCAGGTACTCTCCTCAACAAAATGGGGTAGCAGAAAGAAGAAACAGGACACTTGTTGAATTTGCAAGGTCCATGATGAAAGAGAAGAATTGCCCAAATTATTTGTGGGCTGAGGCTGTTAATACAGCTACATACTTGGTTAATAGATTGCCTTGTAAAGCTTTGCAGGGCATGACACCATATGAAGCTTGGTGGGGTAAGAAACCTACCTTGGATCATTGCAGAATATTTGGATGCTTGGCATATGCATATGTGCCATCTCAATTGAGGCATAAGTTGGAGCCTAAGGCAGAAAAGTATGTATTCATTGGCTATGATGATAAGCAAATGGGATACAGGTTGTGGAATCCATCCACAAAGCAATTCCTTGTATCCAAGGATGTAACATTTGATGAGCAAGGTACTTGGTATGCAGGTAAATATAATGTACATGCAGATGATGAAGAAGTAATGGAACAAAGAAAAGGTAAAGCAAAGATTCAATTACTTGATGAAAGTGAGAACAATGAAGTACAGGTTGAATATGAAGAGAGGCCAAGGTTTGATCCAGAATGTGATGAACCAGAAACTTCAAGAAGTGCAGAAGTTAGGAGGTCATCTAGGCACAAATGGCAACCTACAAGGTATAGCTATGACACTTCATTCTTAACTACTAAAGATTATGCTTATTTGGTAAAAGCAGATGAAGACCCTTCTACATATGAAGAGGCCAAAGGGAAGAAGAATTGGGAAGATGCTATGCAAGAGGAGTATGATGCACTGATAGAGAATCAAACATGGGATTTGGTTCCTAAACCTAATAGTCAGAAAATCATTGGTTGTAAGTGGGTTTACAAGACTAAAAGATTTGCAGATGGAAGTGTGTCTAGGTACAAAGCTAGACTTGTTGTGAAAGGGTATGCACAGACATATGGAGTGGACTATGATGAGACTTATAGTCCTGTGGCAAAGATGACAACCATCAGGACACTCATAGCAATTGCTGCTTGCAAAGGTTGGAAGTTATCTCAATTAGATGTAAAAAATGCTTTCTTGAATGGTTACATTTCAGATGAAGTCTACATGGAGCAACCAGATGGGTTTAAAGATCAAGTGAGTCCAAATTATGTGTGTAAGCTCAAGAGAGCTTTGTATGGGTTGAAGCAGGCCCCAAGGGCTTGGAATTATAGGCTTGTAAAATTCTTGAATGATCTTGGATTTCAAGCATCAAAGGCAGATAGTAGCTTGCTAGTCAAAGCAAGTGAAGATGGGTTCATTTATGTTTGTATTTATGTTGATGACATAATACTTACAGGAACAGATGATAAAGGAATACAAATGATCAAGAAGCAGATGGAGAAAGAGTTCAAAATCAGTGATTTGGGGAACCTATCATTCTTCTTGGGAATGGAGATTTCTTATACTCAACATGGAGTATATGTGACCCAAGAAAGGTATCTTAAAAATTTGCTAACCAAATTTAAAATGGAAGATTGCAGGGTTGCACCTACACCTTTGGAAGTAAACCATAAATTGTCTAGGTTTGGAGGAGAAGAGTTCAGAGATATGAAACTCTATCAAAGTTTGGTTGGTAGCTTGATTTATGCTACATTAACAAGGCCTGATTTGTCATATGCAGTTGGTGTGCTTTCACAATTTATGCATTGTCCTAGAAAGGAACATTGGATTGCAGGACAAAGAGTACTAAGGTACATCAAGGGTACACTCAGAGAAGGGTTGTACTATGGATTTACTTCTGATACAAGAGTAAAAATATATAGTGATGCAGATTGGGCAGGTAATGTGGATGATAGAAGATCAACACATGGATACTTGTGCTATGTAGGAGACAAATTGATTTCATGGTGTTCTAAGAAGCAACATACAGTTGCTTTGTCATCTACAGAGGCAGAATATAAAGGTATGGTGGAAGCTGCAAAGGAGGTAATATGGCTAAAGACACTTATGAAAGTTTTTGATGTGGTTCAAAGTACTCCTATTGTTTGTGGAGACAACATGAGTTCTTTATACTTGGCAGCTAATCCTGTGTTTCATGCTAGAACTAAGCATATTGAAATACAGTATCATTTCCTGAGAGAGAAGGTCATTGAGAAGGAAATTGAAGTCATACACACTCCTACAAAAGATCAACTTGCAGATATGATGACTAAAAGTTTGGATGGACCTAAGTTGCAGAGGTTTAAAGATATGGCAGGAATAAAGAAGATGCAGGTAATCACAATTGAAGATTGAGGGGGAGCTGTTGGAGCAGAGCAATCATCAATAAGTGATTACATGAAGTCCAAAAGTGATAAGATATGTGGAAGGATGAAGATTACTTTCAAAGGAAGAGAATAGAATCAGAAATGTTTCTTTTGTATATTACTCTTGTAAATAGTTCAATGTATTTTGAAAAGGATGACGAGTTAGACTCGTATATATATCTACAGATATGTATTCGTAGTAAGAGAGAGTGATATAGATCAGATAGAGAAGACAATAGGTAAATAGGTGATGAACATTGTATGTATCATCAACCATATGTATGAAAAGTAATGAAGAAGAAAATATTGTAGAATTCTGCGCGTCGATCTTCTCTCCCATTTTCCTTCTGTGCTTAATCTTTTGAGGAATCCTTTTGCACTTATCTAAGTCCATAGCTAATCTATTTATGGCTAGAATTTAAGAGTCTAATTGCAAACAGACTGAGAGAATTTTAGATAGGAACATTTGTATGTGGAAAGCTCCAAGTGTCTTCTGAAACAGGCGCATATTTCGTGTTCAAAGAAATGGACAGTTCTCAGTCCACAGTGTAAAGTTTTACACAAGTGAGGGCTTAAAATCTAAGTTGGAAGGTAAGCCATCTATGGCTAAAAGATCTTGATCAAACGGGTTCGACATTGTGAGAACCAGTCCTAAGAAGTTACAGGTGTCAAAGTCGCCATTGCAGAGAAGCTCTTTCAGACATAGGTAAAGTGTTTCACACATTTCTCAGTGTGTACTCAATCATTTTGAGAAATTTAACTTGGTAAAGTTGCGCAATCTCAAGGCGAAGTGTTGTGCAAAGTTTTGTCAAAAACTTTACAAGATTGATTAGTCAATGAGTGATTAATCTGCAACAGACTTTTCTGAAGAAGTTGAATTTTTCAGAACAATCAATTTTCTGATAAATTGGTGAATGATCTCTAAGTTTGGTGGAGTCTAAGGTTAATCTTGATATAGAGGTAATCTAAATTCAAGGTTAACTTGTTCTTTTGGAGATTAACACTCTCCATCATAATAGTCCATCAAAATGTAGTTGAGTCCTAGCTGAACTGGAGCAGTTAAAGAGGTGACTAGCTTTAAACATGGTTTGAGCCAATTTTGCCATCTTAGCACAAAGTTTAGCTCGTTCGAGCTCTAAGTCAGCTCTAGGGTAACACTTTTCATGATCCATTACGTTTGGCCCTTCTTGTATTCTAGCCTGATATGCTTTAAGCATCATGTCTATGTCCTCAGGAGTGGGATCTGCTAAGATGGATCCTACTCTAGGTGGTGGTGGTGGGATTGTGTGAGGTGGGTTAGAGGGTGGTGGGTTGGAGGGTGATGGAAATGGTGGTAGTGGAGTGGTGTGAGAGTGCATTTGAGATGTGAGTTCAATTATCTTGGCTTTTGTTTCTCTCAGACTTTCCTCAAGTTCACTCATCTTCCTTGCCCATTGCCTTTTCATTCTCTCTCTACTATCCTTCCAAGCTCTTGATCTTTTCTTAGCTAGGCTCTCAGTCTCACTAACCTCATAACTCTTTTCCTGGCCCAACTCTTGGTTTTGCTTAAATGCCTAAGCCCTTGTGATGACTTGCATTGGGGTAGTGGATGTCATACTTCCCATACAGTCTACCACTAACCCAATAAGGTTCATAGGAGTTATTTTTGGCATATTGTTGGGGTTCTTAGGACAATCTAGTAACAAGTGCTCCTTCCCACAATCTGGACAGAAACCTTGAATTGTCACAGATTGGGTTTGTGTAGGTGTAGACATAGGGCAATCTCGAATGAGGTAATCTCCCTAACATTGGTATCATGGTCCTCTAGGATATAGAGGTCTTATCTGCCTAGGTTGAGGTCTAGAGTTGGGGTTTGCATACATGACATTTGCATACTCTACTCCCAACTAGGTTCACTCGGGTCTTTATAATAATATGACTCATTATGCTCAGGTGACTGCTTGTAGTAAGCCTATGAGCTATCAATATGAGTAGAGTAAAAAATATGATCAATTGGATCGCTTTTTGAAAGTACTGGTGTTACTGGAACTAAGTCTTTATTCAGATTTTCTTTTGCAGCTACATACTTTATTGGAATCACATTGGCTCGAGGAGAGGGTTGTTGTGCTAGAACTGGTTGAGGTCTTTGCTACCCTTGATAGGGTGGTTGATAGGGTTGCTGGGGCCTACCATACTGTTGTTGTGGGTATTAATTCTGGTATTTTCCTTGTTGTGGATATGACTGAGGTTAATTTTGTCTAATAGCTTGTTTACTATATGGGCAATCTTGTGTAGTATGGTTGGTATATCTCCTTTGTATGGTGCAATATTGGCTGTTAGGGTTCACTTGGGGTTGAGCCATGATAGTGTTAGATATGCTCAATACTCCACCCTCATGTGACCACAAATGATCCATGGTGCTCTAAGTTGTAAGGCCCCCATTATGAGGAGAAGCCATTATGAGAGCCCGGACATTTGTGGAACCCTAACTTCCAAGTTAGATGAGGTCTATGTGTGACCGTTGATGGTTATAGATGATCTTTGTGAGCCTAGCCGTCAGGTTAGGTAGGGCATAAACTTCCAAGCCATTGGGTTATCATTTAAGGTGAAAATAAAGGCCCTATGGCGTCGCGCGGTTTCCCCATAGAACCTTAATGGGGGGAGTGCAGAGGGGGGCTTGCCCCCTTCTGCGGGGTCCGGCCCGTAGGGCCGAGACGGTAGGACTTCTGGTCGTGGAGATATTGTCGGATCATATATTTTACCGACTAATTTGTATCTCCCGACTACGTTTATCTATACCGAACCGCCTTGTAAAATCTATATAAGCACAGCCCAGGTTGAGCTTTATATAGCATTGCGCACTAGTAAGCCCTTCATCTAGAGTCTGTCTAGATCGCCATCTAAGCTCCACAGTGGGAGCGCACGGGTGGACAGCACCATCATTGTAACTGCATTATGCTTTGCAATTTGAGAATTTGAGTTCTCTACCTCTCAGTCTGCGTCTATCTTTGTCTGCGTTTTTCTCTCAACTCTGTCTACAGGTCTATTCCGCTGTGCTGTTATTTTCTTACATGGTATCAGAGCTTAGGAGGCTCTGAGTGGTGCAGAAGCAGAAACGCAGAGGTTGCAGAGTTCTGAACAACAAAAGAGAGAAGATGTCAAGTGGTGTGTCATCATCTACGACTGGGGGCCAAGGTGGTTCATCAACAGGAGTAGGTGGCGCACAAGCAGGAGCAGCAATGATGCCGATCATCCCAACATTGCAGATACGGCCACCAGCCTTCACAGAAGGTAAACTTGATGGTATGAACTACACCCTGTGGAAGTTCAAAATCACTTCTATTCTTGATTCATATGAGCTTTTGGAGACTGTTCTTGGGACTGATCATGAGCCCCAAGAAAGACCTGATCCAAATACTCCTGGTCGAATGATTCCTCCTGATGCTGATCTTCTACGTGCTTGGAAACGTAGAAATGCAGATGCACTCTGTGCTCTTGTTACAAGTACTTCTGATAGTGTTCTGACTCTCATTCAGCATACTACGAAGGCATGTGAAGCATGGAACATATTGAGAAATCAATATGAAACTCGTAATCAGACACGGATTCAGAACTTGGAGAATCAGCTTGCAGCAGAACGGTTTGCTGATGGGGAGACTGCAGAGGTATTTATCACTCGCATAAAGAATCTACGAGATCAAATGGCGGGAGCAGGTGTTCAAAAGTCAAGTGAAGAGCTAGCTCGACGTTGTCTTCGAATTTGTCCACCTAAGTTTGATGGTCTGGTAACTGCTCTTAACACTCAAATCAGACCTCAACCACTAACTTTTGAAGAATTAAGTGCCTTACTCATGGAGGAGGAGTTGCGGCTCAAGGCAAGGAGTGGTGGTAGCAAAGGAGATGCTGCATTCACAGCAAATGCCAAAGGAGGCAAAACAGACTCTTCAAAAGATGGAGACAAAAAGAAGAACGACAAAAAGAAGTTCAAGGGAGAGTGTTTCCACTGCAAGAAGAAGGGACACAGAATCCAAGACTGTCGCATCAAGAAGGCAGAAGAGAAGAGTGGCTCTTCAAAAGGTGGCAAGGGCAAGGAGTCTACCAACACAGCAGAAACAAAGCTTGAGTTATTTGTTACGATAGAGGAGGTGTGCTCCTCGGCTGAAGATTCAGGAACAGATGACTCATGGGTGTTGGACAGCGGTGCATCTCGTCACATGACGAGTAGAAAAGACCTTTACAGTTCCTTACAGCCTCTAAAGGAACCCATCACAGTAAAGGTAGGAAACAATGCAAGATGTCCTGCAGAGCGCGAAGGCACGGTTTCTTTCATTAACTCTAATGGCGATATCAGAAAGCTTTCAAATGTGCTATACGTTCCACAAATAAAACGAAATCTACTTTGAGTAGCTTCTATAACTGATCAAGGTCATCAAGAATCTTTCAGTAAGACAGGAGCTAAGATTATGGACGGTAACAACAACATTGTTGGGACTGGCATAAGGAGGAACAACCTATATGAGTTGTGTGCTCTTACAGCCACTACAAATGTGGGCACAAGTAAGCTATGGCATGAGAGATTCGGCCACATTGGATACCCCGTACTGAAGGAGATGCATCGCAGAGGTATGGTTGCACACCTACCATCGATTGCAGAAATGAAGGAACCATGTGAAGCTTGCATGATGGGCAAGCAACAGAGGAAGGCATTTCCACAAGAAAGCAAGAACAGGGCAAGCTATCCTCTAGAGTTGGTGCATGCTGACTTGTGTGGAAAAATGCCTACACAGGCCTTGGGCGGATCTTCCTACTTCATGTTACTTGTCGACGACTATAGCAGGAAGATGTGGGTGTACTTCCTTCGCGATAAGGCTCAAGCTTTTGGTAAGTTTAAAGAATGGCTTCAGCTTGTTGAAATTGAAACAGGGAAGAAGATGAAGAAATTCAGGACAGACGGTGGTGGTGAGTTCACATCAATAGAGTTTGAAGATTTCTGCAAGAGTAAGGGAATCAAGCATCAACTCATAGTGGCACATAGTCCTCAACAGAACGGTGTTGCAGAACGCCGGAATCGAACCATCATGGAGATGGCAAGGTGCATGTTGAAAGGAAAGGGTTTGCCTAATCAGTTTTGGGCAGAGGCTGTCAACACTGCTGTCTACATCTTGAATCGAAGCTACACCAAGGCACTTGATGGAAAGACTCCACAAGAAGCCTACACGGGTAAAAAGCCTTCTGTTTCCCATTTCAAAGTATTTGGAAGTGAATGTTATGTACATGTTCCAGATAGGGAGAGAAACAAGCTTCAACCAAAAAGCATCAAATGTATCTTCCTAGGGTACAGCGAAGATAAGAAGGCTTATAAGCTTTATGACCCTGAGGCTAAGAAGATCATGGCGAGTCATGATGTGGTGTTCAAGGAGGAGCAGCCACATGCAGTGGAGGAGGATAAGAGAGCTTCCACTTTATCATCAGGTGAAGGGGCAATCCACTATGAACCTGGCCCAAGAGCTATCCCTTCTACACAAGAGAAGGAAGCATCATCTTCAGATGATGAGTCTAAAAGTCACCAACCTGCCGACACCCAAGTGGAAAAGCCATTGCCACGTTGGGTGAGGCAGCTCTATGATTCTGCAAACCCCATCCCACAGTCACTAGAACAGGTTGCAGATGGACCGAGGCGATCACAGAGAATAGAGGAACAAAGACGGGCAAGCACCCATATTGTAAACACAGCCTTGATGGCTGATCTCATTCAAGAAGAAGCGAAGGAACCAAGCAATGTGGAAGAGGCACTCCATGATCCGAATTGGAGGGCTGCCATGCAAACAGAATACAACAATATCATGAAGAATGGAACTTGGGAGCTAGTGATCGACCCCCTAAGCGTAAAGTCATTGGCACCAAGTGGGTTTGGAAGCTAAAGTACAAGGCTGATGGTACTCTAGAAAAATATAAAGCAAGACTTGTTGCACAGGGCTACTCACAAGTTGAAGGCATTGACTTTTGTGAATCATTTGCCCCGACTGCAAGAATGACTACTATCAGAGTAGTACTAGCTGTGGCTGCACATAAGCGTTGGCCAGTCTATCACATGGATGTTAAATCAGCGTTCCTGAATGGAGACCTCAAGGAGGAGGTATATGTGTCTCAGCCACCAGGGTTTGAGGCTCCCCATTCACAGAACAAGGTATGTAAGCTGAAGAAGGCATTATATGGGCTAAAACAAGCCCCTAGAGCATGGTACCAACGGATAGATAAGTATCTCTTGAATCTAGGGTTCAAAAGATGTGCTTCTGATGCTAACTTGTATGTTCTAAAGAAAGGAGGGAAGACAATTGTGCTTGTACTCTATGTAGATGACCTTGTGATTACAGGAAATGATGATGCTCTTCTTCAACAAACAAAAGATGCCCTGAGTTCAGAATTTGAAATGACAGACTTGGGCTTAATGCATTATTGCTTAGGTCTTGAAGTTTGGCAGGAACCAGGGAAGATTTTCATCTCTCAACAAAAGTATGCAAGGCAGATATTGAAGGCATTCGACATGGAGGATTGCAAGGAAATTTCTACACCCATGGAGGTCAACACAAAATTATCTATTGAAGATACTTCACCTCCAGTGGATATTGGAAGATACAGGAAATTAGTTGGAAGTCTCATCTACTTGTGCAATAGCAGACCAGACATCTCTTATGTTGTTGGAGTAGTAAGCAGGTTCTCTAATAAACCTTGCCAAACTCATTGGAAGGCAAGCATGCGGATACTCAGGTATGTGAAAGGAACCACTGATTATGGTATTCTTTATGAAGAAGGATCATCTCTTGCCGGATACTGTGACTCAGATTGGGCAGGAGATATTGATACCAGAAAATCAGTTTCTGGATATTGCTTTTCTTTAGGATCAGGGATTTTCTCTTGGATCAGTAAGAAGCAACCGACTGTAGCATTATCTTCTACCGAAGCTGAGTACAAAGCTGCATGCGTTGCAGCATGTGAAGCAGTATGGTTGAGGAGGATCCTATGGCACATAGGAATACAAGGACAAGAGGCTACAGAGTTGAAGTGTGACAACCAAAGTTGCATGGCCATCGCCAAAAATCCTGTTTTCCATGCACGTACAAAGCACATAGAAATCCAGTATCACTATGTGCATGAGTTGATTGAGGATGGGGTCGTGGAGATAACCTATTGCCCTACTGAAGAAAATGGAGCAGACATCTTCACCAAGGCTCTTGGGAGAGAGCAACTTCTTCGACACTTTCCAAAGCTTGGGATTGGACCAAGGAGGTAGCTCACCATTGGGTGGACATTGAGGGGGGGTGCTAGATATGCTCAATACTCCACCCTCATGTGACCACAAATGATCCATGGTGCTCTAAGTTGTAAGGCCCCCATTATGAGGAGAAGCCATTATGAGAGCCCGGACATTTGTGGAACCCTAACTTCCAAGTTAGATGAGGTCTATGTGTGACAGTTGATGGTTATAGATGATCTTTGTGAGCCTAGCTGTCAGGTTAGGTAGGGCATAAACTTCCAGGCCATTGGGTTATCATTTAAGGTGAAAATAAAGGCCCTGTGGCATCGCGCGGTTTCCCCATAGAACCTTAATGGGGGGAGTGCAGAGGGGGGCTTGCCCCCTTCTGCGGGGTCCGGGGGGCCTATCCCCCCAGCCCGTAGGGCCGAGACGGTAGGACTTCTGGTCGTGGAGATATTGTTGGATCATATATTTTACCGACTAATTTGTATCTCCCGACTACGTTTATCTATACCGAACTGCCTTGTAAAAGCTATATAAGCACAGCCCAGGTTGAGCTTTATATAGCATTGCGCACTAGTAAGCCCTTCATCTAGAGTCTGTCTAGATCGCCATCTAAGCTCCACAGTGGGAGCACACGGGTGGACAGCACCATCATTGTAATTGCATTATGCTTTGCAATCTGAGAATTTGAGTTCTCTACCTCTCAGTCTGCGTCTATCTTTGTCTGCGTTTTTCTCTCAACTCTGTCTACAGGTCTATTCCGTTGTGCTGTTATTTTCTTACAGATAGGGCACACATTAGCCATATGGTCTCCTCCACAGGTATAGCATTGTTTTCCTAGGGAAAATCTAGGAATCTACTTGCTAGGGACTCCTAATTTCTAAGCTACCTTCTCTATCAGATCCTCAATTGATGTGGATTGTTTGGAAGCGAGACTAGTAGAACTATCCGAGTCTTTATAGATCTTTGAAAGCTCTAATTCCTCCCCTAGATTATCCTTGATGTCTATGCACATGCGTACACACTCTTCTATGGATCTAGGGTCCTTCAAGTACACATATGATCTCAGTTTGGTACTTAACAATCCATCTAGAAATAAGGCCACTTATTTGGCTAGAGTGGGTAACTCTACAACACAGCATCTCTCTAAGTATTGTCTAAATCTCCATCCTGCAAGCCTCACTGTCTCTTGAGGTGTTTTTTTGAAGCTGTATATCAGGGAGGATGTGTTAGACATAATACAACTCTTAGAAAACCTAGTGATGAACGCTTCAAGAAGTTGATCTATATTTTTGAACTGACCTTGTTAAAGCGATTGAAACCAAATCAATGCAGTGTTCTTGAGAGTTAGGCCAAAAGCATTGTATTGAGTGAACAAGTCTTCAACTTGCTCAGCTCTCAAAACTTGCCTAAACTCTGCTACATGGTCATACGGGTCTCCACTGCCATCAAAGCAATCCTTCATGGACTTAACCAATTGTGTAGGCCTCAAGGTCCTAGTGTGTTCTCTAGGCCTTGGCAGTGGGAATTCATCTGCATTTCTTGGATTCCTTGGGTCCCTATGTCTCTTATTTTCTATCCTATCCGTCTCTGTTCTCCTTCTTGATCTTCCCAGTGGGTTAGCAAAGCTCACCTCGGGTCTATCTCTACTCCTCTCTCTTTGAGTTCCATGAGCGTGGGAGGTTCCAGCTCCTGGGTGACCATAAGAGACATTGGATTGTGGTTCGGGAAAAACAACTTCACCCTTCCAAGTGTAGGCATGTCTTCCATGCTTTGAGACCACAAAGATCCTCTCTGACACATTATCTAGATAGGTCACTTTGCATGGGCTATCAAGATCTTTGAATTCATAGATGGTAAGTGCTCCCACTTCGTTAGGCTACTCAAGTTTATACCTCCAAAAAGCCTCATTCGTCTCTCAATTCAAGAGAAAAACTATGCTCCTATTGTCTTGGGGAACCCACTCTAGAGTGATTATTCTAGTCAGAATCGATTTTCCTCGAGGGGTTCTTAGCTCGTTTCCTAAGTTCCCTTGCCCTATGTCACCTATTTTGGTCTCTGAGATTATGTTGCCATATTCATGTGTCCTTTGAGGTTGGCTAGTGACCACATACATTGTTCCTTCTTTATCTATGTATGAACTATTTTTGAACTTGACTACAGGGTGTTCTAGTCCAACGGGCTGATCCGGGTTTTTAATTTGGATAAAAGATCTTCTCAGACCATCCTCATAGATGCGAGAACCTAAGCAGTTGGTCTTGATATATTCTAGTTGAGTCCTGTACGAACCCTTTGGTTTTTCTAGGTATGCCACTCTTGTTGGAAGTGAGGTAGGCCCTTGGCTCATATCACAGGTCTATGGTTCCATGGGTCCAGCATATACAACATTAATTCCAGCATTCTTCAATATTGACAAAACATGAACATACCACAACTTAATCATACAAATGATGAGACAAAGATAGAGAAAGAATAGATGACATGTGTAAGATGTTACGTAAGCCATCGCTTACTCATAGTATCATATATACCAATGTTCAATGTACAATGTGGGAGAAAAACTCTCAACCACTCTATGTGATGAGAAATAGATGGAAGAGTGAATGTACAAATGTAACAACATATTTAGATGTATGGGTAGTAATCTGAATATACATGAGATGTGTGACCTAATAGGTTATAGAAGAGTGAATATGAGTGACTGAAAGAGGAAGGATCAGTGTGAAACTGATAATCAACAAACCCTCATCTAACCTTAGGCTATGGAAGACCCTAAGTTAGATATGTGTGTGAAAAGATCACATACTTAAAAAGTAGCAAAGAATGCTAACAAGTTTGCTGCCGGAAATCCTCAAACTCATGTGAACACACCTTCTCAAACACCTCATCCAAATATGCATAAAGCATATACGTACTGATTCTCTTGTGCCTATGCCGAATAGGACTCCTCCTGATATGAATGCCTCCATAAAATTCAAGTAGTACCTGTGTGCATAAAGAGAATATGTACATTAATACTTAACATAAGATGTAAATATTATGTTAAACACCATCCAATGTCTTTGACGTATCCCAAAATCTTCATGTAGAAGAGAATCTTCAACTACAACATGTAGACGGCCGATCCTCACCATCAAGGTGCTAATGGCCAAGTCTTCTTGCCATGAACAAGAGATAACCTCCTCTCCATGAGCTAGAGTGTGAGCACACCCTTCATCTTCTCCAAGAAGAATCATTAAGAAGAACTCCATAGCTGCTCCTCAACATGCTTCAAGTTAGCACCATGGCTGCCCCATGTGCTAGAAGAAACACCACCTCTATTGAGGTCCAAGCTCCAAGCTTGTGTTGAATACTAGGTGAAGGATGCAATAACATGAGCCTAATGGCTTCTTTTATAGTAGAGCTTTGTCCCTTGAAAAGCACATGATAAAGCAAACACTCGTGGGAACTTCGAAACTCAGTCCATCGCTATCGCGATAATAAAGCACTACACTATTGTTGTCCATCTTCGCTACCCAAAAGCATGACAAAAGCTTTATTGCATTTTGCACTGCTGCCAGACGTGGGAATTGAACCATGGTGGGCGTTTTGGGAGGAACGCAAACTATCCACGCCACGCACGCTCTAGTGTGTAGAATAGCTTAGTTTGAAATTTACACATGTTGTTCTAGCTGAACAATTTGACCAATAGAACATTGTTTGACCAATAGGATATTGATTCCAACAATCCCCCCTGCAATGTCATATTGGTACAAACTGGATTGGATCTACAATCTGTCACAAACTGCAAACTATCACAAGCTTCAAGCTTGTACCCCCGCACTTCAGAACTTGTTCTTCAAAAGTCTTCTTCAAAACTGAATTTGACTTTTCTTCAAAAAACCTGAACTTGTTGAATATGAACCATAATACTTGAGAAAATATGCAATCTAGATATCCAATAGTGTTCTCATCAAGCAATAACTGCTTGACAACAAATGTAGCATGAACTATCTCCGAACTTGCTATCTCCTGTTTTCAAAAGCCTGAAAACATACACTAGGATCCATATATTTGCATTTACCTTACAAAAAGGTTTCTCAACATACTTCTGCTGCATCATCTGAATACACTAAACAAAATCAAGAACTGAATCTTGGAACCTATGACGGACAACTCACAACTTAGTGTATTATGAACTCTGCTTGTTCATCTCTGACTATACTCAAGTCAAATCAACTCAACTCAATTGAAATCAAATAAAATCAACTGAAATATGAGTCAAAAAATATATGATGTCATCATGTCTTCATCCTTTAAATCCTTCATACCTCTTTCCTTCAGAACTTGGTATAAACATATATGTGCGCACTTCTGAAATATACCTTTCTAAAATATCAAGCTTCTCTTCAATAGAACTCTGGAACCTTCTCCTGAACAGGAACATCCTAACAGGAACTTTCTCCAAACATTCTTCTTCTTCCTTCTTCTTTCAAAGCTGGAACATAAAGAGAACCTGACAAAGGAAATATAGGAATACCTGAAATAGGAATACCTGAAGGTATGACTCTGCATTCTTTTACATATGGCTGAAAATAAGTCTTCATGTTTCATCACCTCCCTGGATGAATTAACACTAGTATCCAGTATTCTTCAAATTATATCAGACTTTATGAAATCTTGGACGTCCCTCTTCATAAATCTGATCTTTAGTGACCAATACCTGTATCTGAAACAAAATCTTTGAACCCTTTTTATTAGCACTGTACACATGCCAATAGCTTTCCATGTCATTCCTCAGCTTTCCAAATTGTAGAATAAGGTTAGCTGATCCTAACATAACAAAACCTTGCTGAAAGCATTTTAGGATTCATAACCTTTTGTAATATAACAAGTATCTTCTTCTATCTCTCTACAAGACAAATTTGATAGAACTGGAATCTTTGACTTACTTCTTCCAATGTTAAGAATCTTCACAAACAAAGGATAGACAACTGACTCATAAAAACTCAAGATCATACATGATCATTCAAGATCAATGATATCTCTTGTGTAGAATCTGCTCTTATCATACCTTCATGTCTGAATGTTTGATTTGCTACCTAAATGTCTCTAAGTGTCCATGTTTCACATAAAGTTGTAAAACTTTTCTTCAAACAAATCCTTTCCAAGAATCTGTAACTCCTACTTGAAACATAAGTGGACAAACTTCTCACCTTGAGAACGCAAAAAGCTGCAAGTCGATACTTCATAACTTTCATATTTTACCTGGGTGAAATGTGACAGTACCTACTTGATTTTCTTTTGGCTAACTCCACTTCGCAATCAAGTGTTAGGATATGATGGAACACTTTTCTGAATACAAACATGTATCCAAAAGTCTAGACAATCATAGAAAGTAGATTCTCTATTGACTTATACATCAACAAGATTTTGAATTTTCTAAAGTTTCTAAAAATATTGAATATGAGGTAACCTTTTCCAAACATAAAACCTCAACCCAAGTCTTCAACATTTGCTACAAAAAAACTCTTTTACCTTAAAAGTTAGATAAAGAAGAAATATACTTCTCTGCAACTTGTCATATACCAAGTAGCTCTGTATTGACACTCCAACAATTCTTTGAGGGAACATATAAGCTGCCTGTTTAAAATTTTCAACTTATATATAACCCATACATATGAGTCAAAACATACAAGTTGTCTTTAAAATCTGCTGCTTTTCTTTCTCTCAATGCAATTCTTTGTCAAATCTACTAAATCATGACCAAGTGTAATGCAAAACAAGAAACTGCTTCTTCTTCACACAAGATGTTCTCATAGACTTGTCTTTGGGTGTAGAGGATAAAATAGGAAAAGTATATGGAAAGTATATGAGAAAAGGAAGCCTTAATTTTCTTTTGGAAATGATGGACTTTCTTCTTCTACATCTTTCTTCCACCTGATGATGTCAACATCTTCAAACTTCTCTTCCATACCTTTTGTTCTCTTCATCTTGAAGTAGCAAACACTCTTGACGTCTTCAAATGAACTTCTCTCTTCCTCTAGTACTAAGAGTAAGAGATAAAAAAAACATGTTATACAAATGGAAGTGAATATAGAATCATGTTTTATCATCTCCTCATATCTCTGAATCAAAATGTTGTTTCAAATGTTTGAAACGACTAAATTCACCAATCTTTTGTCTGAATGATGAATTACCCTTCTAGAGTTACCTCTCTAGATACATTTGTACCTTGATATCCAACCAACTTACAACAGAAAATTGGCTGAAAACAAAATAACTCATCCCATCTTCAAATTTGTCTTCTTAGATGAACTTTCTTGCCATGAAAGAGATCTCTCAAAACTCTCTAGAAAAACCTCTAGATACCTGTTTTGATGTAGCCTTTAACTTTCAAAAGACTCAAAGTGCATAAAAGCATTCCTTGAATCCTTCAAATCTCTTCATAACTGCTCTTCTCGGATATGACCTGCAAATGATAATCTGATAGTAGAACCTGATACCTGTGATTTGATGTTGATCTGATTTCTTCATCTTCTCTAAACCATTGTTCTTCCTTGAATTTGAAGTAGCCTTCTCTTCATCAAGTCTCGGTCTTCAAATAATACTTTTGTAAAGTATTTTCATACTTTTCCAAAAATATTCGGCTGCTAACAGATCATCAACTTCATACTCCACACTAATGAATACACATGTGACTGAATTGTCTAATTCTCAAATCTCTACTCATCTAGATTAAGTGTGTATGTCAAATGACAAATGTTAGAAGGTGCTCTTAAATCATATGTTGTAAATCTGGAATTCTGGAAAACTTGTGAATAAGAATGAGCCTTAATGCATTGATGCCAAAGATCTAAAGTTCTGAAACCAAAACCTTAGTGCTTTGATACCAAATGTTGGAAGTAAGGTGGGCCCTTGGCTCATATCACAGGTCTATGGTTCCATAGGTCCAGCACATACAACATTAATTCTAGCATTCTTCAATATTGACAAAACATGAACGTAACACAACTTAATCATACAAATGATGAGACAAAGATAGAGAAACAATAGACGACATGTGTAAGGTGTTACGTAAGCCATCGCTTACTCATAGTATCATATATACCAATGTTCAATGTACAATGTGGGAGCAAAACTCTCAACCACTCTATGTGATGAGAAATAGATGGAAGAGTGAATGTACAAATGTAACAACATATTCAGATGTATGAGCAGTAATCTGAATATACATGAGATGTGTGACCTAATAGGTTATAGAAGAGTGAATATGAGTGACTGAAAGAGGAAGGATCAGTGTGAAACTAATAATCAACAAACCCTCATCTAACCTTAGGCTATGGAAGACCCTAAGTCAGATACGTTTGTGAAAAGATCACATACTGAAAAAGTAGCAAAGAATGCTAATAAGTTTGCTGCCGGAAATCCTCAAACTCATGTGAACATACCTTCTCAAACACCTCATCCAAATATGCATAAAGCATATACGTACTGATTCTCTTGTACCTATGCCGAATAGGACTCCTCCTGATATGAATGCTACTGCCTCTATAAAATTCAAGTAGTACTTGTGTGCATAAAGAGAATATGTACCTGAATACTTAACATAAGATGTAAATCTTATGTTAAACACCATCCAATGTCTTTGACATATCCCGAAATCTTCATGTAGAAGAGAATCTTCAACTACAACATGTAGACGGCAGATCCTCACCATGAAGCTGTTAATGACCAAGTCTTCTTGCCATGAACAAGAGATAACCTCCTCTCCATGAGCTAGAGTGTGAGCACACCCTTCATCTTCTCCAAGAAGAATCATTAAGAAGAACTCCATAGCTGCTCCTCAACATGCTTCAAGTTAGCACCATGGCTGCCCCATGTGCTAGAAGAAACACCACCTCTATTGAGGTCCAAGCTCCAAGCTTGTGTTGAATACTAGGTGAAGGATGCAATAACATGAGCCCAATAGCTTCTTTTATAGTAGAGCTTTGTCCCTTGAAAAGCACATGATAAAGCAAATACTCGTGCGAACTTCGAAACTCAGTCCATCGCTATCACGATAATAAAGCACTACACTATTGTCGTCCGTCTTCGCTACCCAAAAGCATGACAAAAGCTTTATTGCGTTTCGCGCTACTGTCAGACGTGGGAATTGAACCATGGTGGGCATTTTGAAAAAGCGAACTATCCATGCCACCCACGCTCTAGTGTGTAGAATATCTTAGTTCGAAATTTACACATGATGTTCTAGCTTAACAATTTGACCAATAGAACATTGTTTGACCAATAGGATATTGATTCCAACAACTCTTCAGCTGCCTATGGCTGTTTCCAAGCTATAAGACATCTTAGAGTCACTGGTTTCTAAGTTTAGAGCATGGGGGTAATCCCTCATCTGTTGGGACCAAGGCCTAGCTGCATGGTTGACACTAGCCTCTGATGATCTAACACTTCAACGGTCTCTCCCTAGGTGTCTTCCTGATCTCAGGTTCATATGCACTTCTAATTAACCCAATGATCCTTGTACAACCATGTTGCTAATTCTTTGATACCAATCACTTACTCCTTTTAATTTCCTGGGCACTTGTTTTCTTGTCTTTAGTTAAGCATCATCAGGAGCACTTAAGTGTGTTGCACTTGATTTGTATGCACATTTTGTAAGGCCCCCATTATGAGGAGAAGCCAAGCATGCATTACCCTAGTGATGGGAATCCTAACTTGCATGTTGTCCGATGAAGGTCATATTGGACCATGTAAGTTATTGTAAGGAAAGGGAGTTACCAGGGTCCCCAATTGTGGGGTCCGGTGCAGCGGTGAGCAGCCTCGGCTGGGAGATCCAAGGGGGCCAGCGGGCCCCCTAGTGGGGGTCTGGGGGTAGCACTTCAGGCACGATGGTAAAGGGAATATTCCATGGAATATTCCTTCTCAGAGTCAAAAATCATTTATAATTGTTAGATCGGTTCAATTGGCCTAAGCTGTGTATGGCAATTATACGGGTGGTGGTCGCCCATGCTCTATCACCCATGTATAGCCATCCACGAAAGGCCACCCATGATCCTATATATACATAACTTCTGCACTACCTGAGACATCGAATTGAGCTAGCATACCTCTACATTGTATCTCCCTATCTAGAGTTGTCTAGATCACCATTTAAGTTCTACCTTGAGAGCGCACGAGTGGACAATGCCATCATCTTTGTACTTGTTGTTAGTAGAAAATTGTTTAGATTCTCCTATATCTGTTATCTTCTCTACTACTGCTCTTGTGATATATTGCGTAACTATTGTCTTACACTTTCCCCTTAGGTTGTCCCTTGACTGCAACTTAATTCTTAGACTTGAGAAATTAGAGTCTCTTAGAACTTGAGTGTTCCTATCGTATCCCTAACCAATCAAAAGATCTATCTGCACTTGGCCTAAGCTAGGAATGGACTGAGGGGTTCACAGAACTTCCAACCTCAAGTAGCTTCTCTTTGCTACACTTGTCTACTCAGGAAGAGTGTTCCTAAGTCTGCACACACTGGCACTTGCTTCGGTTTCTCCAAGAGCTCTTAGTGATCCTATAAAAGTTCCAAGTTAAACTCAAGCTTTTACCTTCAATTGACAAACAGTTTACTTCATACACTTTTAATGACCCCTTTTTTTTCCCTTTTGTATTGCTAGAAAATTTCCTCTAGAGCTCCCTTGGTGTATCTAACCCACAAAGGGTCAACCTCAAAAATACCCACAAAAGGTCAACTTCAAAATACCCTATCTCAAAACTTCACCACGAGCTTTCCAACAAGCTCTAGAGCTCACACATGGATTTCATATGAAAAAGTTATGTCAATTCAGGGTTCTGGGGGTTAAAACAGGCAATTAGGCCCGTTCAGTAGTTTACTGCATTTTCTTAAGACCTTTGTAATCCTATGGGTAATGGAGTGTGCAAATATGCCCAAAAGTTGCCCAAATTTTCAAAACAAATTACCACTTTAATTTTTGCCAAAAATGCTTGTCTGTCGCGATACTTAGTGACTGTCAAGTGGGGCTGTCTAGCGCGATAGATGGTATCTATCGTTTTTCATGAGCGTGTCTATTGTGATAGACACTATTTGTTGCATGGCCCTGTCTGTCGTGATAGATGGGTGTCTGTCACGATAGATGTCATCTATCATCCATCGTGAGCTTCTCAGTCATGATAGATAGTGTCTATCGCGATAGATCGTGTCTGTCCTCTGTCATGCTTTTGGTCTATCATGATAGACGGGGTCTATTGTGGGGTCCTATCTATCACGATAGATGGTGTCTATCACCATAAATATGGTATGTCATCTATCATGCTTTTGGTATGTCACGATAGACAATGTCTATCGTGGGGTCCTGTTTGTTGTGATAGATGGGTGTTTGTTGCGATAGACCCAATTTATCATGGGATTTTGTCTGTCGCGATAGATAGGTGTCTGTCATGATAGACGGGTGTCTATCGCGATAGATGATCTTTGTCGTGGGGTGCTATCTATCGTGATAGACGGTGTCTATCGTGATAGACAAAAAAAAGCAAATTTTTTAGATACTCCTAATGATTTGGAATGCTCTAATGGTATAGATTATCGTGTTGTGCATGTAAACACAAAATATCAACTTTATCTATCTGTCCTAACAAATAGAGGTTGTCGTCTTGAGACCTATGCAGAGTTCTATCATACATGTGTAAGCTGTTGGAGATGGTGATGTAGCCAAAACCTATAAGAAATGCTCAAAAACACATGAAAACAAAATGCATGCAAGCACTCTCTCGCTCTCTCACAAGTGAATGAGGGAAATGAGGTGGGGAGGGTATTATGACCAAAAACGGAAATTTTGGTGAAGGTGGAGATGGAGATGGGAGGTGGTGAGGATGATGATGGTGATGATGATGATGCAAAACACAAGAAAAAAATGATGAAAAATAAGGAAAAGTAAGGATATTACCTATGACTCCAATGACACAACTCTACCTCTTATCATCACACGCTCGTCCTCAAAGCTCTCTGTCTGGCAATGACGCCAAATTTGGTGTCACTCTAACACAATGGCAAGTACCAGTGTGAGGAGATCCAACTCATAATTGTCAATCCGTGGAGACGTGAGGTCTAGTATGAAGACTATGAGCAAGTGATGGCACAAGTGCGTGAGTGAGAAGCACACAAACATGCACACACATACACACACACATGCACACAAGGCAAGAACAAGGAGAGGAACAATGGAGTTCTTTGCATTAGTCAAAAAGTCTATTACACAAGCTCAAATCACTAACAATCTAACCTCAAAAATGAGCTCTCAAGCTCTATTTATAGTTTTTTTTTTACTAGCTTTGGCCCTATCCAGACCTAGTGTCAGGGGTAGTTAAAAATTAGGTTCTAGAGCTTATTTGAGGGCTCAAACAAAATCTAAAAATTATGAAAATTGGCATGTAGCTAATTCTAAAAGTCCTCAAGCTCGAAGACTCCTCGGCTTGAAGTCTATTCTACCAAAAAGGGATTTACAATATTTGTGTAGTGATTGAAATCACTTTTAATTAGAAGGAAGTTTAGAAAAAATGATTAGGCCTCATTTTTGCATTGTGCTTCACTGCTCTTTGGTGCCTGTATGCTCTTCTTATAGCTTGTATGCCAACAATACACATCAATTAGCCTCTGCCTGTAGATAATGTGGCAACCTCTTCTCTTCAAGCATTGTTTTGGATGATCCAACCAATGTCTTGTTTCTTCTCTTTGCAATTCCATTCAGTTGAGGAGAGTACCTAGTAGTCACTTCCCTTTTGATACCTTTATCTTGCAAGAACTCATCAAACTCTTTGGAGAATTATTCTCCCCCTCCATTAGATCTCGATTTCTTGAGTGATCTACTTGTATGGTTCTCCACATGTGCTAGATACTTTTTGAAGTAATCCAACACTTCATTCTTACTCTTGATAAAGTATAGAATAGTCCATCTACGATGGTCATCAATAAATGAGACATAATACCTTGATCCTGCCAATGAAGTTTCTTGACTTGGTCTCCATACATCTTTATGTACTAAGTTCAATAAGTTGTTGTGGATGTAGCCTTTGTGGTCGAATGGTTGTCTTTGTGCCTTCCCAATCTGACATGCATCACACCTGTTGATCATGTACTGCTTTGATATGTTTGGTAGTCCAAGAACACTTTGATACTTGCATATATCCTTCATGGAAGTGTTGGGGCAAACCAGCACTCGGGTCAACAAGAATGAAATTGTAGATGGCCAATGGTCACATAGAGAGACCTTTAGGACTGCTATAAGGGATAACTCTCACTACTTGTGGTGTAGAGTTTGTTCACACTTTTGCCATATGTGAATTCAACAAAAACTAGGCCTATGAGATGATTTTGGGAAGACCATTCATGAGACAGTTGCAGGTACTATAGGATTGGGTAATCAATTCCTTGTATTTGCAACACTTAGGTGTTACAACTAAAGTCAATCTCATAGACTACTCTCATAGAGATCTGTCCCCTATATAGTGGAATCCCATCTATAGAGCCAAAATTGACACGGAGTCAGTGCATTCCATTAGATCAATATCTTCTTGGATGCATAAAGACACTCACTTATGGATGTGCAAAGTTGCGATGAAAGAAGAGAAAAGAGAAAAGACCAAAGAGGTGTGAAGGAAACTCATAGATAGATTTGAGACCCAACCTATGTACCTTTAGTTTTTCTAGATGAAGAGTTTGAACCTCATGGTTGGGAAAAAATCCTAGTGACAATGGACATAGTGTAGCTCAAGCGTAAGCACCACCTCCTTTACTTGTCAATCCGCGGAGACGTGAGGACCGGTATGAAGACCACGAGCAAGTGAAGGCACAACTGCGTGAGTGAAAGCACACAAACATGCACACACATACACACACACGCGCACAAAGTGAGATCAAAGAGAGGAACAATGGAAAGCTTTAGATTGCAAAAGAGTTCTCTTGAAAAAAGTTCTATTCTCTAACAAGCCAACCACAAAAATGAGCTCTCTAGCTCTTTTTATAGTTTTTTGACTAGTTTTGGCCCTGTCCAGACCTAGTGTCCGGCCTAGTTAAAAATTAGGTTCCAGGGCTTATTTGAGGGCTCAAACGAAGTCTAAAAATTATGAGAATTGGTACGATGGTACTTCTAATACTCCTCAAGCTCGAGGACTCCCCGGCTTGAACAAAATGGAGTTACTAAAAATAGATAATGGTATTTACAATGGTTTTTAGTGATGGAAATCACTATTTTTGTAGGGGATTCTTCTGAAAATTTGACATACACTTCTTGGAGCTCCCTACTTGCTCCCTTTCCTTGTGTGTCCATCTTTTGATGTGCTTCCATGCTTTGTCCTTGACTTTGAGCTTCAACACTCCCCCCCCCTCTCGAGTCTGTCGTCCCTGACAGACCCTTGTTGGAAGGGCTGTTCTATGTAGTGCTTTGAGAGGTGGTGTCCATCCGTTGTATGAGCTGGTTCCTTGGATTCCAGCAAGAATGTGTCATTGTGAGCTTTCAAAACTGCAAGTTGCTCAAAAGAGGTTGTCAAGAGTGATTTGGAGCAACTACTGGCTTCAATTTGCTTCCGAGATATGGATGTTGTTCCCAAGATGTCCGCTAGCTCTTCCAAAGATGATGTTGAGAGCAGTCATGCCAACTACTCATAACCCATAATGAATGATGGGTAAGTGTGTTTGTGCCTGGGTTGAAAAAAGTATGTGCCTTGTGCACGGCCTTGTAATGTAGCCCTACGCATGCTTACTTGGAAAATGCATTGGAAGAAGTATGGTGCAAAAATTGCGGGTCTTGAGCTAAGTGCTCAAGGGTATGCTGACGAAGAGGTTTCCTAAACTATCATGGTTATGGTGTTTCCAGAGTAAAGATACTTACCATGGAGAAGGTTGATGGATGTTTGTCTCTTCGTGTTGTACACTCGGCCTTTGGGATGGAACCTTGTTGATGAATGTCCATGTTGATTTTCCACTGATGAGATCTTTTGAGTGGTGGATCCCCTCTCCTCTTTTCAAAGCAACCTTTGTCAGTAACAATGTGCATTTCTGAGCTTGGGCTCATGCACGTTCACTTCCCTATATTGACACTCAGAGGAATATTGGACACGTGCCGGTTTCTAAGAGATTACCATGCTGATTGACATAGACCATTCACCAGTGCTACTGTTCCATACTGGTTCAAGAAATACTGAGAATTGAATTGCTTTATATTCCTTGGCAAGCAACATCGGGTAACTACACCAAGCTGAGTTTCACATATTCTCTTTAGCTCACCATATGCAGGAGTCTTCTCCTCCAAAACTACCTTGTGCAGATATCTCCTTGGATGCTCTGGTACATGAAGTAGTTAAGCATCACTCAAGTTGCGGACCTTCAAGCTCTTCATTCCTACCATGGTAAGAGAAAATCATAGTTGTAGATGCCATGTTCATGCCAAATGCTTGTCATCTACCAGATAAGGCAGCAATAATCTCACTGCTGGCCGAGACACACTTCTATCCAAATTGATAAATGCCTAGTAATCAACAGTTCCACCTTCAACTAAGCATGACTCATTCATGTTTCATAAGCCAAACCTGGGAACAAGCTCTCTCCCGCTTTTCTTTCTCCCTTTCTTTTTTTTTTTTTTTTTTTTGAGGAAAAGGATATCACAAAACGAGAACACAAAAGTTAGTATCAATAGAAATATTTGACATATGTCACTGTGCTCTTGTGCGTGGGATTCTCAAGTGTGTCTATGCACGGCCGTGTAATGTGGCCCTATATTAATGCATACTTTGGAAATGCATGACCTGAATGGTGCAAAAGACAGGGTTGTGCAAGGAGCACATGGTTGTTGCTCGTTCGAGGCTTTCAATGTTATTTGTGGAGGTTGATGCCGACCTTGGTGGAGATAGCGGCATTAACTTTTTTAAGGTTAATACACACTCGCAACTTCCCGTTCTTCTTGGGTACCACAACAATGGGGGACACCCATTCGGTATGCTCAATCTCATAGATGAATCCAGCTTCAATCAACCTATCAATTTCTTCTTTTATTTTGGCTGCATAGGTATCATTATATGTGTAGGGCTTTTGTTTGGTGGGCTTAGCATCAACAGTCATGGGGATAGTATGAGAGCAAATTCTTGGATCTACCCCTTTCAAGTCTCTATAGTGCCATGCAAACACATCCCTATATTCCCTTAATAGAGCTATGAGCTCCATTTCTTCTCTTGCACTTAGGTCATCTCCTATATATGTGCATCTCTCTTCGTTCTCTTCAATGGTCACTACAATCTTCTTGGTCTTTTCTTTATTATCATATGATTCTCCTATGATGGCCTCTCTCTTAGGCATTCGTACCAAAAGGTCGTCAACTTCATATTTCTTGAAGTTTTCTGGTACTTCAAACAATGATTCCTCCTCTTCTTGTTTCACTGCTTTTCTTTTCTTTTTCTTTTGACTACTCTCACTTCCATCCTTTGAGTTTATTGTTTTAATACTTGTGAGAGGTTCTTCTTCTTTCTGGGTGAACACTCCTATATCTTCTAGATAGTGCTGCTCTGAGTTAAAGCAACTATCCATCACAATGGACTCCAGATCATCGTCATTCTCTTCTTCTTCTATGACATCACTAGGATCACATTCTTCTAGCAAGGGTTGACACATGAAAACTGAGATATCATAACCCTCCTCATCACAATGAGGTGTCCACTGTTCCTCATTGACAGCAATGTCCATGGTGGCTAAGATTTCTGGCCAGCCATGAGGCTCAAACTCCTCATCTGGAAAGATCATCGGTGTGTAGGCTGGGTCTCTAACTGGTCTCTCTCCTAGCGAAGTTCCTTCTTCTCTTGCCTTTAAACGTTTTTCCTCTTCCTTTGCGACCTTGCACATCCACAAATGAGTATCTTCATGCAGCCATGATGGATCAGGTGAACTTTCAGAATGCACAGAGATGGAATCTTCTTTCACTTTGTGGATAGAATTCCACTGTAGGGGTGGTACATCTCTGAAGGTGTAATCCTTCAAATTGACCTTGGTGGTGACCCCTAAGTGCTGTAAGTACAAGGAGTTAGTTCCCCAATCCTGTACTATTTGCAATTGTCGTAGGAAGGGTCTTCCTAGGATCATCTCATAGACATTATTTTTCTCAAAGTCACATATAGCAAATGTGTGCTCAAACTCTACACCACAAGTGGTTAGAGTGATCCCTTCTAGCAATCCTAGAGGTCTTTCAAAATGACCATCAGCCATTTGAAGCTTCATTCTAGTTGGTCTTAATGTGGGCTTGCCCCATTGCTTCCACAAGGAGGTGGTCGCAATAGCAACACCAGCACCTGAATCTATGATTGCTTTGGTTGTGTAACCTTGGTAGGTGATTGGAAGATAAGTATTACCTTCTTCACCCTCACACATGTCCCCTATTTTGTCTAGAGGTATCTCTGGTACCCTTTGCTTGGAGCTTGCTTTTGGCATGTCGGAATCAAGTTCTGGAACCTGATCCTTCACATGATTCCAAAGCTCAGGTTTTGCTTTGAGCAGCTCTTCTACAGTGAGATGACACTGAACCTTAGTGTTCTTCACGACATCCGTGTTCCTTGGAACCACTGAGTCTTCATTTCTTACTAGTATTGTGGGAGCTCTAATCTGGAGAGATTCAGATTCCCATGGGCCTTGAAATTGAGGCAGTTCTTCTAAGGTATTAGCTTCAAAATCTAACCTTTCGTCTTCTTGTTGTTCTGCTTCATCTCCGTAAATAGATGGAATGTCTTGGGGAAATTGATCATGAAGATCATCAATCTCAGGAATAGGAGGGGAGTTACCCTTCTCCTTGGCCCATTTCTCTTCTTGTATTTCCCGCAAGAACTCTTGAGAGTACTGTTGAATTGAAGGGGGTATTCCAACATCTGTGGAATTAGGAACATAAGCTCCCATTGGTGGTGAGCTTCCTCTTTCAATAACTGGTTGAGCCTGTGGAGGTAAAGAGACTTGTGGTTTGTTTACCAACTGCTCTAATCTTTCTAGTAACCCTTGGAAATGCAAATCTGGTTTGACAGAGTTTGTCTGATTGAACTTTTGACTAGTCTCAAGTATAGCTTGAGCTTGTTCTACCATTTTCATGCACATTTTCATTCGTTCAATCTCTAAATCCGCTCTAGGGTAACTCTTGTCTAGATTTGCAGCCGTAGGCCCTTCTTGAAGTCGAGCCTCGTAGGCTTTGAACATCATGTCCAAGCCTTCTGGGGTTGGATCTGCAAGAACAGACCCTGGTTGTGGTCTATTTACAATGGGTGGTGGGGTGGGATGAGGTGGAGTGGATGGAGTTTCGGCATGCGAGGGGCTTTGAGATGCAATGTCTTCTATTTTTGTTTTCGCTTCTTTTAAGCTTTCTTCTAGTTCCGATAACTTTTTATTCCACTTGCGATTGGCCTTCTCTCTGGTATCCTTCCATGTTCTTGTTTTCCTCTTACTAGGCTCTCCCGATTCACTCGACTCGGATTGTTCTACTAGTTTATCCTGTTTTAAGGCTTGTGCTCTAGTGACAGCTTGTATAGGAGCCACATTGCTACTACTTGAACTTGAATCTGCCACTAAGCCTACTACATTAATGGGTGTAATCTTGGGTGCACTGGAGGGGTTTCTTGGACAATCTCTGGGGAGATGGTCTTTGCAGCAATCAGGACAAAAAGCCTGTATTGTGATAGCCTGTCCTTGACTCGAAGATGGTGGGTGGGGACAGTCGCGAATGAAATGGTCACCTTGACATCTGAAACAAGATCCTCTAGGGGCTTGTGGTCTCATTTGTCTCAACTGGGGCCTAGGGTTAGGATTTGTGTACATGACATTGGAGTATTCTGGCTCCCAATTTTGCTCCATAGGTGGTACCTCATATTGATACGAGTAAATCTCACTATGTTCAGGTGACTCTGTGTAATAAGCATGTGGACTACCTTCATGGGAGTAGTCTGAACAATGAGCATGAGAGTCATTATTTGGTATCAATGGGGTTAGTGGCACCAATGCTCTATTTGGATTTTCTTCTCCCACAGCATATTTGACTGGAATCACGTTGGCTGGAGCTGGTGGTTGGTTTCCCAAGACAGGTTGTGGCCTATATGGTACCTGATATTGCTGTTGTGGTCTATAATATGGCTGTTGGTATTGGTTCTGATACCTACCTTGTGGGTAAGGTTGCTGATAATTCTGTCTAATAGCCTGCCTATTGTAGGGACAATCTTGAGCCGTGTGGTTTGTGTATTTTCTCTCAATAGTGCAATATGGAGCATTCCTTTCTCTAATGTTTTGGTTTTGCATTGGGCATACATTAGCCATGTGGTCGCCCCCACAAGTATAACACCGATTCACTGGAGTAACTCTCTGTGTTTGTTTATTTTGGACTCCCAGCTTCTTGGCAACTTGCTCAGCTATCTCTTCTATTTCTGTGGAGATCTTTGAAGTATGACTAGTAGAACTATCTGAATCTTTGTAGAGTTTGGACAATCCTAACTCCTCACCCAAGTTATCTTCTATGTCGATGCACGTCCGCACGCACTCTTCTATGGATCTAGGCTCTTTCAAGTACACATATGATCTTAATTTTGTGCTCAGTAAGCCATCTAAGAACAAAGCCACTTGTTTAGCTGGTGTGGGTAACTCTGGAGTAGGGCATCTTTCTAGGTACTGTTTGAACCTTCTACCTGCTAGTCGCACTGTTTCTTGGGGTGTCTGCTTGAAACTGTGGATGAGGGACGATGTGTTATGCCTGATACCACTCTTGGAAAATTCCACAATGAATTCGTCTAGCAGTTGACCTATATCGCGATAGTTGCGACTACTCAGTGGTTGAAACCAAGCCAAGGCAGTGCCCTTAAGAGTCAAACCAAATGCCTCGTACTGGGTGAACAAGTCCTCAACCTGCTCAGCTCTTAACACTTGTTTGAACTCGGCCACATGATCATAAGGATCTCCTGACCCGTCAAAATAATTCTTCATTGCCTTGATCACTTGAGTGGGTCTAAGGGTTCTTGGGTGCTCTCGGGGTCTAGGCAATGGAAAATCATGTTCATCTCTTTGTTGCCTATGTGCTTGATGTCTCTCTCTTTCAGGTCTTTCATTTTCGAATCCTGATCTATTCCTGCCTACGGTGTGTGCAAAACTTACCTCAGGTTTCTCTCTAGCTCTTTCTCTCTGAGCTTCATGAGCGTGGGATGATCCTACTCCTTGGAGGCCATGGGAAACATTGGATCTTGGTGGGGGGAAAATCAATTCATTCTTCCAAGTATATGCATGTCTATCATGTTCTGTTACCAAGAATATCTTCTCTGATGTGTTATCCAGGTAGACAACTTTGCCTGGTATCTCAGGATCTTTGAATTCATAGATGATAACTATGCCCAATTGGCTAGGTTGATCTGGCTTGAATCTCCAAAAGGCTTCCTCTGTTTCTCTATTAAAAAATAGTTCTATGCTTTTGTTGTCTTGAGGAATCCAGTCCGGAGTGATCACTCGGGTCAAAACTGACTTACCTCTAGGAGTCTGGGGTCCTTGTCCTACATTTCCTTGTTCTAGGTCTCCTATTTCATTCTCAGGAATTACATTTCCAAACTCATCAGTCCTATCTGGTAGGTTGGTGACTACATACATGGTTCCTTCCTTATCAATGTATGAACCCTCTTCGAACTTGACCACCGGGTGTTCAAGTCCAAAGGATTGATCTGGATTTTTGAGTTGGACCACTGATCGCCTCAGAACATCCTCATAGATGCGAGCACCTAATTGGTTGGTCCGAATATATTCCAACTGTGTCTTATAGGGACCTTCTGGTGTTTGTAGATGGGCAGTCCCTGAGCCACCTGCAGGTTTTCCCATACTAAAAGACATTTCTAAATCACTTGTGTCTGAACTTAGTAAAAGATGACCACTTAGTTGTTGTGCCCAAGACTTGGATGTATGGTTGACACTAGCCTCAGAAGATCTAATGCTTTGTTTATCCTTGCTTAAGTGTCTACCAGATCTCAAGTTCATAAGCTTTAGTCAAGAGTCCAAATTTTCCCCTTGGTATGGTTCAAAATTCTTTGGAGTCCCCTTGGTTCCCTAGTCCCACTTGAGGGTCAACTTCAAATTATCCTATCTCAAAATCAACGCGTTATTCTTGAAAAAAAACAGTTGAGGTCGTGTAGGATTTGAAACGAGCTTTCCAACGAGCTATAGAGCTAAAAAAATGGACTTTGGATGAAAAAGTTATGCCGATTCAGGCTCCTGGGGGTCAAAACAGGCAAACACGACCTTTGGAGAAAATCGCAATTTTGTACCTTGAGAATCGTGTTCACAAAATCATGTTTTCACAAAATCGTGTTTTGAAAATCGCGATTTTGAGTAGAAAATCGTGTTTTTGAAAATCGCGATGTTGATCACAAAATCGTGTTTTTGAAAATCGCGATGTTGATCACAAAATCGTGTTTCTGAATATCGTGTTTTTTTGACATGAAAATCGCGATGTTGAGCACAAAATCGTGTTTCTGAAAATCGCGTTTTTTGACATGAAAATCGCGATGCTGAGCACAAAATCGTGTTTCTGAAAATCGCGTTTTTTGACATGAAAATCGCGATGTTGAGCACAAAATCGTGTTTATGAAAATCGCGATTTTGAGCCCACTGAAAATCGTATTTTCTCAAAATCGTGTTTTTGGCATGAAAATCGCGATGTTGAGCACAAAATCGTGTTTCTGAAAATCGCGATGTTGAGCACAGAATCGTGTTTTAGAGAATCGTGTTTTAGAGAATCGTGTTTCTTGACATGAAAATCGCGATGTTGAGCACAAAATCGTGTTTATGAAAATCGCGATTTTGAGCACAGAATCGTGTTTTAGAGAATCGTTTTTTTTTACATGAAAATCGCGATTTTGACTCAGAGAATCGTGATTCACAAAATCGTGTTTTTTCACAAAATCGTGTTTTCTCAGAATCGTGTTTTTGGCATGAAAATCGCGATGTTGAGCACAAAATCGTGTTTCTGAAAATCGCAATTTTGACTCAGAGAATCGTGATTTACAAAATCGTGTTTTTTTCACAAAATCGTGTTTTCTCAGAATCGTGTTTTTGGCATGAAAATCGCGATGTTGAGCACAAAATCGTGTTTCTAAAAATCGCGATTTTGACTCAGAGAATCGTGATTCACAAAATCGTGTTTTTTTCACAAAATCGTGTTTTCTCAAAATCGTGTTTTTTTCACAAAATTGTGTTTTTTCAGAATCGTGTTTTTGGCTGAAAATCGTGATTTGTGAGAATCGCGATTTTGAGCCCGCTGAAAATCGTGTTTTTAGAAAATCGTGTTTCTTTTGATATGAAAATCGCGATTTTGAGCACAGAATCGTGTTTTAGAGAATCGTGTTTTTTTTTATATGAAAATCGCGATTTTGAGCACAATCACAGAATCGCGATTCTGAGAATGACCACAGAATCGTGATTTTTTCAGCCAACTTTTAGGCGGGAAAACAGAAAATCGTGATTTTTCAAAAATTTTGAATTTTCACAGAATCGCGATTTTCATCACAGAATCGTGTTTTTTGGCGGGAAATTCAAATTTCTGAGCGCCGGCTATGGCGAGCTCCGTATGAGCAGAAAATCATGAAAAAAACACAGCGCTTGCTCTCCCTTGCTTCTCCTAACTCCTTCCCACACAATAATGCATGAAAAATGGTATGAAGATGGTGAAAATGCACTAAAAAACAAGAATTATCTATGAAGAAGAAGATGGAAGAAGGTGGAGATGATGATGATGATGAAGATGAAGAGGAAAAAACAGAAAATGAACTGAAATGATAGTTTTTTTACCTTCCAACGTCGCAAATCTACGATCTTACCATCACAACGCTCGTCCTCGAACCTCTCTCCCCGGCAACGGCGCCAAAATTTGGTGTAGCTCAAGCGTAAGCACCACCTCCTTTACTTGTCAATCCGCAGAGACGTGAGGACCGGTATGAAGACCACGAGCAAGTGAAGGCACAAGTGCGTGAGTGAAAGCACACAAACATGCACACACATACACACACACGCGCACAAAGTGAGATCAAAGAGAGGAACAATGGAAAGCTTTAGATTGCAAAAGAGTTCTCTTGAAAAAAGTTCTATTCTCTAACAAGACAACCACAAAAATGAGCTCTCTAGCTCTTTTTATAGTTTTTTGACTAGTTTTGGCCCTGTCCAGACCTAGTGTCCGGCCTAGTTAAAAATTAGGTTCCAGGGCTTATTTGAGGGCTCAAACGAAGTCTAAAAATTATGAGAATTGGTACGATGGTACTTCTAATACTCCTCAAGCTCGAGGACTCCTCGGCTTGAACAAAATGGAGTTACTAAAAATAGATAATGGTATTTACAATGGTTTTTAGTGATGGAAATCACTATTTTTGTAGGGGATTCTTCTGAAAATTTGACATACACTTCTTGGAGCTCCCTACTTGCTCCCTTTCCTTGTGTGTCCATCTTTTGATGTGCTTCCATGCTTTGTCCTTGACTTTGAGCTTCAACACATAGCTATCAATGAAGAACAATGGACACCACACTATGATAAGGATGGCTATGACATTTCAATTTTCATCATATAATGGATTATGTGTGATTTGATTATCAAAGAGTGTGAGCCTAGCATAGATGAACTTGAACAAACAAGTGACTCAGATTTATAATCAATTATTATGGATCCTTTTTGTGTGGCAGAGAAAGAGGACATGTACATAGTAGAAGCTCATCCTCAAGGACAAGCAGAGCTTACAAATGATGTGAGGTTAACTACACAGGTAACCACCAAGAGTGAAGGCAAGAAAAAAAAGAACAAAGAAGTCCCACCAAAAGAGGAAGAATCCTTGTTTGAGGTCCCTAAAAATTTTAAGAAATATGAGAAAGAGGATAGGAAAGTCATGATAAGAATGCCTAAATGAGAATCACTCATAAGAGTGGCTTACAATAACAAAGAAACAACTAAAACGATTATTGTGACCATAGAAGAAGGTGAAGAATCATAAATGTACGTAGGACATGATCTAACTGAGGAAGAGGAAAAGGAGTCAATTGATTTATTAAGAGAGTATATATATGTGTTTGCATGGAGTTATAAGGCCTAAAAGGAGTAGAGCCTTACATATGTTCACATATGATCCCCATGACCTTCTTGGGTGTGTGTAGAAGTGTGAGAGACACACGAGAAGCACACACAAGGAGCACAAACATAGCAAGACACATGGAGAAGATGATGGTTGGAATAGTTACCTCTATTGATGATGAACTGTAGTGAAGTACGAGTTGAATAATATCCCTAAGTACAAAGTACCACCACATATGAGTAAAACATGTATGTGGTAACATGGGGAAAAAACCTCTAGCTAGCACTAGAGTAAAAAGTGCCCATGTATAGGGAAAAGGTTCACATCAATGCTCTTCGAGGAACACATGAGTGTAACAAACCCCCTTGGAGTGAATGATGTAAACACATACAAGGAGTGATAGATTAGCCCCTAAAAGGTAATAAACCTAAAGCTTTGCGAAAAGCTTCAAACTTTTCCCATGGAAGAGCTTTGGTGAATATGTCTACCACATTATCTTGTGTAGGCACATATACCAAATCAATATCTCTTGCATAAATGTGCTCTCTCTCATAGCGATAATGCACCTCAATATGTTTGGTATATGCATGAAACACTGGGTTTCGTGCAATAGCCAAAGCACTCTGACTATCAGTGAGAATATGCATAGCAGCATCAATCTCCATGCAAAAATCCATCAATAGGCATCTCAACCATATACATTCCACTGTAGCTATGAAAACTGCCCTGTACTCAGCTTCACAACCCGAAGTTGCCACTGTAGGTTGCTTCTTGTTCAACCAAGATATGCATGAGTCTCCAAGGAAAAAGCAATTACCACTAGTGGACACGCGAGTATCATAACAACCATCCCAATCACTATCTGTAAAAGCATGCAAGCATGCCTGAATATCTCTTCCATAAAAGAGACATAAGCTCAAAGTGCCTCTGAGATATCTAAACACATGTTTTATCGCTTGCCAATGCTTAGTGCAAGGGCTATGCATGACTCGACTCAACTAAGAAATTGCATATTGTATATCCGGTCTGTGTTGCATGCATATATAAGACATCCCACAGCTTGCTGGTAAAGAGAAGTGTCAAATGCATCACTAGAATCCTCAACTGGGAACCTGAATCCTATCTCGACTGGTGTGGAAACTGGCTTACAATCCTCAAAGTCAAAATGCTGAAGTAGTTTTTCAACATAATTTGCTTGATGCATAACAATTCCCCTCTCAACAGATACAAACTAGATGCCAAGATAGTAGCTCAAAAGAACAAGATAAGTGACATCAAAAGTATTCTTCAAATGAGCCATAAGAATGTCAAGTTTTGCATCACATGACCTAGTCAAGAGCATGTCATTGACATAAAGAGCAAGCACCATAAGATCAGCCCCATTTTTTTGTACATAGAGTGTACTTTCAATCAGACTACATGCGAAGCCAAGAGAAATCAAGTGCTTATGGATTTCATCATATCATGCATGTGGAGCTTGCTTGGGACCATACAAGGCTTTATGCAAGTGACAAACCATATGCTCTTTCCCTTTCATAGAAAATCCAGGAGGTTGCTTCACATAAACCTCTTCTTGCAAATCACCATTCAAGAAGGTTGTTTTTATGTCCAACTCATGCACTTTCCAACCTCGATGGACAGCCAATGCAACTGTTAAGGGCACATCTTCATTTATGTAATTGACTAAGGTTCAATTGGAGGGTTGGGAGAAGGTTGAGTGTGAAGAGCCCTTAAGGCCACCTTTTTTGTATAAATATGGCACTTGGTTAATGAACAAATCCTCTTCATTTTGCGTCGCCAATAATGGCATTTGACGTGTGGGTTGCCTTAGTACTTCAATTCTGTTTCGTTAGTTTTTATGACTTCTTGATTTTCTTGTTCTTGAAATTCGTGCACCTAGGGTTACATGCAGCTTTGTTTTCTTCTGTTCTGTTGTTACGAGTTTAGCTATGGCGACGTGAGCGCTCTCCTTCTCTCTCTCTTTCCTTGTTGCAGGGAGGTTTCTCTCTCTCTCTCTCTCTCTCTCTCTCTCTCTCTCTCTCTCTCTCTCTCTCTCTCTCTCTGTTAACACTGGCACGCCCTACCAACATCGACCCCCTCCCTGGTGCGCCTGCAGACTTTTCTTGTGAATTTGCTGAAGGGCCACTCCATGTGGATTCAGAGATTTGCCGCCTGGTGCTACCGACTGACAGCACAAGGCGTGGCAGCAGTTGTACCGACGACCATGATGCTCGTGCCATACTGGTGACGATGGCGCCTTATTCTTGCAAATGAGGCTGCTGCTGGCATAATCCATATTGGTTGAGGAGCGCGCTTCAAGGCATCCATGTAGACTCCTTCTTGATTGGATAATTATATGCTAATGATAAGGCCCAAACTCTACGGGTCAGTGTGGTGCTCTTTGTGCAGGTCTGTGAAGTTCCCTGCCATGCAGCCTCATCACCCGTGTTGTGAGCGACGCTGATATGATGCTCTTTGGCAACGAGGATTTAATGTTTTTTTTTTGCATTTTTGCAGTCAATGGCCACGCGCAGCTGTTGTTTGTCTTGGATTCACTCAAACGAGGATATCAATGTGCACATGATTTCAAAAGTTTCTGAGAGATAGACGCAATGAGGAGTCACGACACAGCAGTTCCAGCCCCTCCTCTAGTCAACACCAGTTTGAAAGTGGGTCGTTCGAGTCATTGTCAAAAAGCAGAACTTCCCCTCCGTACGATGCCCATATGCCAACCAACTGAGCACAGCCTCTTATGGTGCCAAGCTTCTCCAAGATGCATGCTTGCATACCTGCACAGACAAATATGGGGCTCGATTATGTCGCAACCATTCTTATTTACTTCTCTTTCGTGATATGCAAATGGTGCGTGTTGTATGGATGACTACAATTTTCAGGTGATGGAATAATTCTTGTGCATATTTATGGTTGTTTATGTGTGATTCACGTTGCTCTTGATCTTGTTATCTTTCAAAAGTGTCTGTTATAGCGCTACAGTCCTAGCGCTTGTTCGCAATTGCTTTTGGCGAACTCTGCACTACTTGAAGTGTGATTGTAGACTTCCAAGGACCCTCCATAATGAGCGAAAGCAAGGCTGGAACTGAAATCGGAAGGGGCATAGATGGATGGCGCTGATGGACTTGGTGTGACAGGGAGATGGCTGACAATTCTTCAGAGGCACAAATACATTAGACCGATTAATATAACATTTCTCATTCGCTATTATCATAGTTTCATAATCATATTATAGTGTGTGACGTGGAGATGGAAATTCTTTTCTCATGCATGAGTCATTTTTTACAATAATATCTGTTATTCTTTCTTTGTGATGCGTTGTGGATGCATATTGATATCTTGTTCTTATTGTGCACACAATGGGAGTTTCGTATATTTTGTGATTTGAGATCTTACATCATTTAAACAATTTTGTGCAAATCAAAGAGGAATATCACATAAAAATGAAATGACGTCTTGCAACCTTGGATGAAACAAAGTTTGGAGTTACATTTTACTAAAGCATTAGAACAACGGGGTCACAAGTGGTGCCAAGCATGGGGATTTTGAAGTTCATGGTTCTTTCACATTACTTATTCATTTTTTATATGAGCCTTGTGGTCTCCACTTATGCAATTATGTATTTCTTATGCATATAGGAGGGCAGTCTATAAGTTGTGTGTAATGTATTTGCATACCTTGGATTCATTCCAGGCACTTTGCTTTGCATTACATATTGCTTATAGTTATGGATATGTTATGAGCCTTATTTACATTCCATACCATGGTCTAACCATGCACTTTGGTTTGCAAGTATTGTTCATAAGGGTAGAGCATAATTCTGTGTGCACATATAACTTTGGATTGAGAGGTTGCTATTTCATTGGTTACGTACATGGCATTGGACTATTCTATTCCAAGAACGGTGCTACCACTTTGGCATTAGAAAATGTATATGAGGATTGTATATGGGTTGGGTTCTTATCTTTAGACTTTGTTTGGATATGTTTTGGCCTCGATGTGAAGGCTTGACTTGTTGTATTTAATCTTGGTGAGTGTGATGGAACCGGTGTCCTCGGGCATGAGTGATGTGGAGGCTCGCGGATTGAAACACTCTTCAAGATTAGGTGTGTCCCTTTGGTTGTATGACATGTTGTATAAAGGCTCCCAACCTATAAATGGTTTCCATGTAATTTTCATCTTGTTGAGGGGGTATCACTTATCAAGGGATGTGGTAGTTCAAGTCCACCATGCGTGCCAGTGTTAAGGGCACATCTTCATTTATGTAATTGACTAAGGTTCAATTGGAGGGTTGGGAGAAGGTTGAGTGTGAAGAGCCCTTAAGGCCACCTTTTTTGTATAAATATGGCACTTGGTTAATGAACAAATCCTCTTCATTTTGCATCGCCAATAATGGCATTTGACGTGTGGGTTGTCTTAGTACTTCAATTCAGTTTCATTAGTTTTTATAACTTCTTGATTTTCTTGTTCTTGAAATCCGTGCGCCTAGGGTTACGTGCAGCTTTGTTTTCTTCTGTTCTGTTGTTACGAGTTTAGCTATGGCGACGTGAGCGCTCTCCTTCTCTCTCTCTTTCCCTGTTGCAGGGAGGTGTCTCTCTCTCTCTCTCTGTTAACACAACCATAGTATGAATGGTAGTCATCGGTGAAGTAGGTGCAAAAATTTCCTCATAGTCAATGCCATATTGTTGTGCATATCCTTTGGCAACCAATCTAGCTTTGTAGCGATCAATGCTACCATCAGATTTTCTCTTAATCTTGTAAACCCACTTTGTACCAATGGCATTCTTTCATTTTGACAATTCACATAACTCCTAAGTACCATTCCTATGTATGGAATCCATTTTTGATTGCATAGCACTCATCCATTTTGGATTGTCACATGCATCTTGAAAACAAAGTGGCTCTTCATTATATGTTGTAGCAATAAGAGAATAATCCACAAAACTACTTGATTCATGGTGAGAGCTTGATCTTGTTCTACCAAGTAAAGGTGCACTCAATTTGCTGTCCTGCAAAGTTTGTTTCAGCCACTTTGGCATAAATTGTGCACTCTTGATAGACATGCATTCATTATCTAAAACATCTTCAACATGTACATCATGTGTGGGCTGAATTTCATGGTCATTTTCAACCATATTTTGATGTAAATGTTCAGCCATATGTGGCTAGAAAATTTCTAGCAGTTTTGACAATTTTTGGCTAATATTTTTCAGCCATGTTTGGCTGAAAATTCTCTGCATTTTCAGCCCTATTTGGCTGGAATTTTGTCAGCCCTTTGAGCCTCAGTTGGCTGGTCTACATGGCCATAATCAAGTGCACCATTTTGGAACAAAGGAATGAGTGTATCAAACACATCTTGTGAGCTAACTGTTGGCTGTTTTTTGCATTCAAGTAGAGGGAAAACAGAATTTTTAGCAAATACCACATCTCTACTCACAATAATTGTGTTTGTCAATGGATGATACAAACAATATCCCTTACTTTCATCACTATAACTAACAAATATACATTTCTTTGCCTTGTCATCAAGTTTGTGACGCTGTTGTGATGGCACAAGAGCATATGCCAAACAACCAAAAACATTCATATGACTAACCATAGGCTTATGACCGCTTCCATCCAAAACTTATCAGGAAGATGCTTTCCTTTAACCATACATCGTGCCATTTAAAGTAGAGTTCTATTTTTATGCTCTCCAACACCATTTTGTTGAGGTGTATATGGCACCGTACATTGGTGTGAAATACCTCTTTCACAAAGAAAAACAGTAAACTCATGTGACATGTATTCACCACCACGATCCGTGCATAGAGTCAAAAGCTTTTCTGAAGAAAAATTTTCAACCATAGCTAAAAATGCTTTGAAGCAAGAAAATACCTCATTCTTTGCTTTCATAGGATACACCCATGTATGGCGAGTACCATCAATGAAGGTAACAAAATATACATGCTTCCCAAAAGATGGAGTCTTGATGGGACCACATACATCACTATGAACAAGCTGCAATTTTCTTGTAGTGTGTGTGTGACTATCTTTTGGAAAAGAAGCACGATGCATTTTTCCAACAATGCAACCTTCACATGCATGCTTTTCAATTGACTCAAGTGTAGGCAAACTAATAACCATGTCCTTTTGCAAGTAAAGCAAACTATTGAAGTTCAAGTGACCAAAACGAGCATGCCAAAGATCCATTTCAGCCATGGAGGAAGTATGAGCAACCAAGGCATTTGAGGCAGCCCTTTTTTATGTATCCATGTGATACAAACCATTACATAATGTATCGGACATCACAATAACATCACCATTGCAAAAATCATGAACCATACACTTATCATCAACAAAGTGTACATGAAGTCCATCTTTGGCAATCAACGGAATTGAAATTAAGTTCTTCTTTATACCGGGCACATACAATGCATTTTTCAAGAGAATGACACCTCCATTTGCAGCCGTAAGCTCAATTTCTCCTACTCTGATGATAGGATAAGAGGCATTGTTTGCACACACCACATGTCCTCCTTTGGAGGCATCTTCCAAAGACACAAAAAAATTTTCACATGATGTTATATGTTTTGAAGCACCACTATCAAAGAACCAATTCGAATTAGCTCACTCACAACCATACATTTAGAATGCAAAGAAGAATCATAATGACATGTAACAACACACGCCCAAAAATCTTGAGCCATGTTAGCTTCATCATTCTTTACATTTGTTGAATTTTCAGAAATAGACATGTCGGATTCCTTCTTCTTTTCATTGCATTTAGCAAGCTTTCTACACTCATCAATAGTATGATCAACCTTTCGACAATATTTGCATCTCTTCTTCTTTTTCAAATCACCATCATTAGAGGAATGAGTGGAAGAGGAAGCTTGAGGCTTTCGTTTTGATGAACCCAAAGTTGAACCATACTTGCTTTTCCCCTTTTGTGAGATAGCAAGTGCTTGTGTTCCCTCAATCAAACCAATCCTATTCACTCTAGATTTCTCTTCTTGCAAAAGAAGAGACACAACCTCATCAAATGCATACATATTAGGATTTCCTTTTGCAACGAAACAAAGTGTAGTAGCAAAGCTTTGAAAAGATTCTAGTAATCCTTTCAACAATGTAGAAATGAGTGATGCATCCAGAATGATCTCATCTATGTTTGCCAATTGCTCTTTCAAGTCCTTGATGCATGTCACATATACATCCACCGACTCATTTTCAGCCATACATACATCCTCAAGTTTCTTCCTCAAGTATGCAACACGTGATTCATTACGCACAGCATACAAAGAAGCAAGAGTGTCCCATGCCTGTCCTGATGTAGAACATGCCTGAATGTATGGAACTATATGATGCTTCACAAAAAGTGCAATCAAAGAATGAGCTTGAGCATCTTTTCCATCCCATCTAAGCTGCTCCTGTGTAAGTGGAGAAGGAGAAACCACTGTACTCGAAGAAGAAGCTCCATCTATGACAGTAGACTATGAAGCAGAAGAACTTGCGGGTCTTCGATCTACATCTGCCACTATGTTCCAAAGTTGTTTAGCAACACGAACATACTTCATCATGTAAGACCACATCAGATAGTTGGTCCCATCAAGCTTATCTTCAGCTTGAAGCATGCCAAACAAGTCATTGCTGCCCGCCATTTCACAAAAGAACAAGAATGTGACAAAATCTTCACTTCGAGGAAAGCTGAAATGAATGTTGAAATTTCAGCTCACAAACCATCACTCTGATGGAGATTCTGACTGCATGAATGGCTTCGAAATGGGGGTAAAACTTTAGGGCACCTATTGGAAACGTCTCTTGGTTGTTGAAATTCATTGTTCTATGCTCCAAAGTCGATTCGCACTATTAAAAGTGTGTGCACACCGCGACACAAAAAACCGAAACTTGAGAAAGAGTTGAACCTGCTCTGATACCAATATTGGGTGTGTGTAGAAGTGTGAGAGACACAAGAGAAGCACACATAAGGAGCACAAATGCAACAAGACACATGAAGAAGACGATGGTTGGAATAGATACCTCTATTGATGATGAATTGTACTAAAGTAAGAGCAGAATAATATCCCTAAGTACAAAGTACCACCACATATGAGTAAATCATGCATGTGGTAACATGGGGAAAAAACCTCTAGCCAGCACTAGAGTAAAAAGTGCCCATGTATAGGGAAAAGGTTCACATCAAACCTACTCAAGGAACACATAAGTGTAATAGGCCTAAGAAGCCAAACCCTATAAGAGGAAGTGATACACATATAATGACACTTATGCTGCCGAGATCAAGGAAGAGATAGATTGACTAGTAGAAGCAAGATTTATCTATGAAATTGAGCACACTCAATGGGTTTCCCCCATTGTAGTGGTGCCCAAAAAGAACAAAAATTTACATGTATGCATTAACTTGAAATAGGTTAATGTAGCTACTATTAGAGATAGTTATCTACTTCCTATCATTGAGCACCTATTGGAAAGAGTAGCACACAAGGAAGTTTACATCTTCCTCGATGGGTTCTCTGGCTACAATCAAGTGGCCATTGATGGAGAGTGTTAATCTCCAAAATAAAAAGTTATCCTTGATGTTAGAGCACCTCTATATCAAGAACAACTCATAACCTCAACCAATTTTGGAAATCTGCTGCCAAATTATCAAGATTTGAACTAACTGTGAAGAAATTGAATACTCAAAAAAGTCCGCTCACTTAATCCACTCATTGACTAATCAAATGTGTAAAGTTTTCAATGCAACTTTGTATGAAGCCTTTCTAAAGATTGAAAACCTTCTCAAAGTCAAAACTTCTCAAAAGTATTGGTAAATCTTGAGATTTCCTCCAAACAATGTACCTATGTTTGAAACTACTCTTTTGTGTAGTCGACTTTGACACCTACAACTTCTAATGCATAGTTCTCCCAAACTAGATGCTGTTTATTCAAATGCTTTTATCCACAAGTAGCTTACCTTTGAACTTAAAGAATGAGTGCTTATGTGCTAAAAAATTTACACTATGGAGGGAGATCACATCAAAACATTATCATCAAATTTGTACCAGCACCTGTCTTCACTTCTTCACATTTACACATGTAAATGTTCCTACTTTAATTTCTCTCAACCTAATTATAAATAAACTCTTAAAACTTGTATAGAGGTCACTCAAATATAGAATTAGACTTGTACAAAAGCATTCCTCAATAAGATAAACACAGAAGGAGCATTGAGCAAAAGATCGAGGTGCAACTTTCTTCTATTTAGAGAAAACATACATATGATTGATAACATATATTCTGCTCACTTTCTAAAGTCTCTAATGACTTTTAAAACTTGTCACTCATCATCTCTCTTACTTGTAGTACATCTATATCAAGTATATATAGATGTTTACATCTCAACTCTTCATAGATACAAAGTTTTTGAACTAATTACAAGATTAGTATACATGTATATACAAGTCTTCATCTTCTGACGATGCACTAAACTTCAAGCTTCATATGTTGATCTTTGCTTCATTTTTTGACTTCAAACCTTGTCCTAATCATCTATTGGTTATTTTCATGCACCAACAGACATTTCCCTATAAGACCAGCTTAAGACAACTTTTTCCATAGAATGGGGCATATTCGCATTTGGGGTAATGCCATTTGGGCTCAGCAATGCAACAACCACCTTCCAAAGGCTGATGTGTCATGTGTTTAAAGAGTTCTTGCATAAAAACTTAAAATTCTACATTGATGACCTATGCACTCATTCCAACATTAGACAAACACATATATCTGAGCTCACACAAATCTTTGACAAATGTAGAGAATATCAAGTCTACTTGAACCTAGAAAAGTGTGTTTTTATGGTCAAGCAAGGAAAGATCCAAGGACACATAGTCTCAGAGAATGTAATCTCCATGGATGAGGATAGAGTTAGAGCTATTGCATAGTTACATAGGCCCAAGAATGTTAAGGAAGTACAAGCTTTCATAGGGCATTGCCATTATTACCGATGATTCATTCATATGTATGCAATCATTGCAAAGCCTCTGTACTCTCTTTTGATGAACTTTGAGTGGACAAGAGAATGGGAAAACTCCTTTAATGAGGTTGCAACTAGCACATGTAGGTTCACCACAACAATATAACTTCAAACATCGAACCCTATAGACTCTATAAAGATTAGGTGTATATTGGCCAACTATGGAAGCATATGTCTATAAGTTATGCAAGGAATGCCAAATCTATAGTACTAGACCACTAGTGGAACATGCCAGTCTCTATCAAGTGTCTTTAGTGCCAGATTGGATTGAATCTTTTGTAGACTTCTTGAGGATGAAAGCATTCCCTCAAGAGATGACATTGGCTAAACGAAAGATTTTAGAACAAAAAGCACTAGATTATTCACTCATTGGAGACACTTTATACAAGCATGGAAGATATGGATACTTAAGACTGTGTGTCCATGAGAGTGGATACTTTGAGATCTTAGAAATTGATCACCAAGGTGTGACAGGAGGACATTTTGGATCAGAGCATGTGATCAAGGCAATTCTGTTTGCAGGTCTTTGGTGGCCAACTCTTCACATGGATGCAAATTTCTATGTGAAATGGTGTGATATTTGTCAGTGGACCCAATATCCAATACTTAAGGATGAGAAGCCATTGAAATCCATGATGGGAGGTCAGACATTCTCTAAGTTTCATGATCCCTACATTAAGAGTAGGTCAAGAGCATCAATGGACTCACCATGAGCTCTCATCTAGAATCTTTAATATTGAACGATTAGGAGAAACGAGATTAAGAGCATATGTAGGAATATACACAACCAAGAAAAGACAAAAGGCATATTTTGATGTGCATGTGAAGGATAAGGGCTTGAAAGCGGGAGATTTAGGTTTAGTGTACACCTTAAAGAAACATGCACGAAAGTTGGAGGAGCATGGCTATAGACCCATGATTATTAATAGAATATCAACAAGTGGAGTTGTCCAATTAGCTGCTCTAGAAGGTGACATCCTACCTAGTTATATCAGTGGATGTAGAGTCAAATTATATCAAGAACCCCTCACAAAGGCAATGTTAATTGACTCAACACTACAAAGTAATGTACGGAAGAGGAAAAACGAGTTTGGGAAGAAGCACAAGCAGAAGCCTTGGAACACATCCTGTGAATGAAATTGAGGAGATAGGGTAGAGATCAACCTAGGTTAGATACTCATGACACATCAAGATATCGCATGGCCATGTGTAAAGCATATGGTGTAATTTCCCCTAGAATTATTTATCAATATCCTTTTGTGACCCTAGAATGTTGATGTATAAAACACCACAAGAAATGAATTAAGGTGACACTAGAACACCTCTATAGTCACCATTAACTCATTTCCACTCCAAACTTTGAGAAATGATAGCCTAAAGTGAGAACTTTGCTTCTACAAAAATTCCTAGTCACTAAAATGACATACCTTCAGTATTTTGCTAATTTCTCCTAGCTCAAGTATTATTTCTTGATGAAACTTTATAGGCTGAAACTAGAAGAGTAGAGCTTTCCAACAAGCTATCATATGCATCAAACGGAGCTCTAGAACTCAAGTTATGGCCCTCACAAGATGACCATGTATGACCCTCCAAAACTGGAAATATTACCTGTTTTAGTAAGAGCGCCTGTTTAAAATTAGAATTTGATGCCTAGCATCGACTTGCAACGAGAATTCGATGCCGGGCATCGACTTGGGATATTTTTGGCCACTTTTCAGCAGGGATTCGATGCCGGGCATCGAATTCCCGCATAAAGTCTTGATCTTTTGGACACCAAAATTATAGGTGATTTCATGCACATTTACAATATGACTTATCAACTGAAATTCGATGCCAGGCATCGAGTTGCTTGGAAAACTTGATCTTTGTAACTCATCACACAGTAGGTAATCATGGAGATGATGGAGAGAGGCTCATACACAGAACTTTACTCAGTTCTTCTCATAACTATAAAAACTCAGAAGTTTTACAAATGCTTTCTCACTCAGAGAAGCTCGACTATACTCAGTCATACAAAAATGAGTTCTTCTCACTTTCTCTCTCTCTATTCTCTCACCGCGTCAGTTGATACAAACTAACTTATATAGATTTTCTCATTCCCGTAACTTTTGAAAAGCTTCTAGAACTAAAGTGAACTAACTTTACAAATATGATACATTTGTGAATTTGTCCCTTCACATAGGCATGGGGTTTTCTTCCTAAGATTTGACCTTCAAATATATGTCTAATTAGTGAGTGTTTCTCCAACAGCTCCCCCTCAATCACTAATTGACATTCCCTGTTTCTTCATATCATCTTCTTTTCTTTTACTCCTGCCATGCTTTTGAATCTACTGGTCTTCACACCATCCAAGCTCTTTGTCATTATGTCTGCTAACTGATCTTTAGTAGAAATGTACTCCACTTCAATCTCCTTCTCCATTACCTTTTCTCTGAGAAAATGATATTGTATCTCTATGTGCTTTGTCCTTGCATGAAATACTGGATTTGCTGCAAGATAAAGTGAACTCATATTATCTCCATGTATTGTAGGTGTACCTTGATCAATGCCTAAGCTCTTGAACAATGTCTGCATCCATATGACTTCCTTAGCTGCTTCCACAAGTCCTTTGTACTCTACTTCAGTTGATGATAATGCTACTGTATGTTGTTTCTTGGAACACCAACTTACAAGCTTATCACCAATGTATATCATGTAACCATGAGTTGATCTCCTGTCATCTTGATTACCTGCCCAGTCTGAGTCACTGTAGGCTCTCAACTTCAAATCTGATGTAAAAGGATAATATAATCCTTCCTTTATAGTTCCTTTGATATATCTGAGAACTCTTTGACCTGCAATCCAATGTGGGTCCTTTGGACAATGCATGAATTGTGACAAAACTCCCACTGCATAACTAAGATCAGGTCTTGTTAGTGTAGCATAAATCAAACTACCCACAAGAGATTGATACTTCCTCATATCTTTGTAGTCTGCACCATCATATTTACTGAGCTTGTGATTAACTTCAAGTGGAGTTGAAGCTTCTCTGCAATTTTCCATATCAAACTTCTTCAACAAGTTCAGAAGATACCTTTCTTGTGACACATATATGCCATGATCTGTATAAGTAACTTCCATTCCAAGAAAGTATGATAACTTTCCTAGGTCACTGATCTTGAACTCTTTCTCAAGTAATCTCTTTACCTCCTTGATTCCTTCATCTGAAGTACCTGTGATTATAATGTCATCTACATAAATACAAATGTAGATTGTACCTTCCTCTGTTCTTTTGATAAGTAGACTTGAATCTGCTTTTGAACTTTGATATCCAAGATCATTGAGATACTTCACCAGTCTATAGTTCCAAGCTCTTGGAGCTTGCTTCAATCCATACAATGCTCTTCTCAACCTGCAAACAAAATTTGGATACCTGGAATCTATAAACCCTTGAGGTTGTTCCATGTATACCTCATCTGATATGTATCCATTCAAGAATGCATTTTTTATATCCAATTGACTTAGAGTCCATCCTTTTGAAGCTGCAATAGCAATGATTGTCCTTATAGTTGACATCTTAGCTACGGGACTGAATGTCTCATCATAATCTATGCCATAGGTCTGGGCATAGCCTTTCACCACCAATCTAGCTTTGTATCTGGCTATACTTCCATCTGCAAGCTTCTTCACTTTATAAACCCATTTATTTCCAATTACTTTCTTACCATTTGGTTTAGGAACAAGTTCCCATGTCTTGTTCTCCTCTAGTGCATTGAACTCTTCCTTCATTGCTTCTTCCCATTGCTTCTTACCTTTAGCTTCATCATAGTTCTGGGGTTCTTCATCATCTTTGACCATATATGCATAGTTCTTCTGAGTTATGTAAGAAGTATCATAAGAATACCTTTCTGGTTGTCTTCTAGTCCTGCTTGACCTTCTTGGTTCACATTCTTCATATGTGTCTGGATACACTTCTTCATCAAATATAGGAGCTTCTTCATTTCTTCTTGTTAATCCACTTGTGGATGTACTTGCTTGCATATAGTCTTCATCTCTATTTACCTGCACAATTGATTTTCCTTTCTCACATCTTCTTACCTCTTCTTCAAATTCTTCAGCTGTATGACTTTGATCTGCATACCAACTTTTCTGTTCATCAAATGTAACATCTCTAGAAACAATAAATTGTTTGGTTAGAGGATTCCACAATCTGTAACCCATCTGCTTTTCATCATAACCAATGAACACATATTTTTCTGCCTTTGGTTCAAGTTTATGCCTAAGTTGTGATGGCACATAAGCATATGCAATTGATCCAAACACTCTACAATGATCTAGTGTTGGTTTCTTACCCCACCAAGCTTCATATGGAGTCATTCCATTCAGAGCTGCACATGGTAATCTATTCACAAGATATGTAGCTGTATTTACAGCCTCAGCCCAAAGATAATTTGGACAGTTCTTCTCCTTTAGCATAGCTCTAGCAAACTCAACCAAAGTCCTGTTCCTTCTTTCTGCTACACCATTTTGTTGTGGTGTATACCTGCAAGTTATTTCTCTCTTAATACCTGCATTCCAAAGATAATCATTGAACTCTTGGGAGAAGTATTCTCCCCCTCCATCAGACCTCAGTCTCTTAAGCTTTTGACCTGTGACTCTCTCTACATATGCATGAAAATGCTTGAAAGCTCCAAACACTTCTGATCTTTCCTTCAAAATATATAATGTTATCCATCTTGTAGCATCATCAATGAAAAGAACATAATACCTTGAGCCACTAATAGATCCTTCTTTTGTTGGTCCCCATACATCTGTATGAATGAGCTCAAGTACTCCATCATGTTTGAATCCTTTCTTCTGAAATGGTAACCTGTGTGCTTTACCCATTTGACATGCTTCACATTTATAAACCATATGTTGACTTTGCACATTTGGTAATCCTAGTACAGACTGATTAGCAACCATAGCTTTAATTCCTCTTTCATTGAAATGACCTAATCTCTTATGCCAGAGATCAAGTTCTGTAATCACTGCTTCACCATGTGTGAGCAAAGCTTGACCAATGTTCCCTTGCACTCTTAAAGTAAAGAGTCTACCTTCTTTCTTACCAGAGACAATCTGATTATATCCATTCTCTGGATCTTCCACAAATACTCCTTCATTTGTAAACCTGACTTGAAAACCTTTTTCAACTATCTGTCCCACACTAATCAAGTTTTTAGGTATTGTAGGAACATACAAAACATTGGTTAGCAAATCTGCTCCACTCTTGCATTTCACTTTTCCAATTGAATGTACACTATGTCTTGTATTATCACCAGTTTGAACTGTGTGACTAGAAATGCCTTTTTCCAAATCTGACATCAATTCTATGTTTCCTGACAAATGATTAGAACATCCAGAGTCAATGTAAATTACCTTTAGATCTTCTTTGTCTGATGTGTTGATTGAATTCATCATCAATGATGTATGACTTTCATTCTGTGTGTCATTTGCATAGTTGTAGTAGGTGGTGTTGTAGGATTGATTTTGTCCCCAACTTCTTCCTCCACCTCTACCATAGCCTCCTCTTTGACTTTGTCTACCTCTTTGATAATTACTTTGATATCTTCCACCTCGACCTCTGCTATTGTTGTTTTGATTCTGGTTTGATCCTTGTTGGTTGTGCCAACAGTCATGAGCCAAATGATTACTCAATCCACAGATCCAGCAAGCCTTCTTGTTGTTATTTTGATTACCTCTACCTCTTCCAAAACCTCTTGCTCTTCCTCTACCAGTGCCTTTACCTCTTGCATAATAAGCTTGAGAACTAGACTCCTCTTCATCCTTTGCTTTACCTTTATCTCCTTTCTTCTTGTTCTTCATGTACATTGCAGAACTTTGACCTTTATCTCCATCTCCCTTCAAGTCTTGCTCATATGTGAGCATCAAACCAAGCAACTGGTTCAAATCTGGAACATAATGATTTAATGAAAGTTCTGTTGATAAGACAAAAGGTTTCCACCTTTCATCCCCTCTCAAGCCTGCAAGTAGTTGAGCAATCAATCTGTGATCTTCAACATCTTCATCTATGGATCCAAGACTATCTGCTAGATCCTTCATCTTAGTGACATAATCACTAATGGTTTGACTTGGCTTCTTCTTGAATGTTGTAAACTCTGACCATAGACTTGCTTTCCGTGCTTTAGTAGTGCTTTGGAAATGATATTCCAATGCATTCCATATATCTTCTGATGATTCCAATCCTCTGATGTGTGGTAGCAAATGATCTGAGATTGTATTGTAGATGTAGGCTTTTGCACTTGCATCCTTCTTCTGCCAATGCTTTAAAGCATCAAGTTCTTCTTTCTTTGGTCGGCTTTCATCTTCAAATACTGGCTTCTCTTCTTCACCTGTTACATATACCATGAGATCCTTACTCATAAGTAAGGCTTCCATTCTCATTACCCATGCGGGGTAATTATCTCTGTCCAGTTTGTCAATGGAGATATGATCTGCCATAGTTCTTTCCTTCTGCTGCAACCTGTGAGCTTAAAGGATAAAGGATAATACCTTTTGAAGTTCTTTGTGTATGAGGATACTTCGAAAGTAATCTTTTGATGCCTTGTGTCTTCAAATGCTTCACCTTTCAAACTTTAATGGAAAACTTTACAAAACTTCTCGTACCTTTGTCGTCTTCTGCTCTCGAGAATCTTTCTGCTCTGATACCACTTGTTGATGTATAAAACACCACAAGAAATGAATTAAGGTGACACTAGAACACCTCTATAGTCACCATTAACTCATTGCTGTTGGGGCTTCACTCACTAATTAGGCATTGATATATGAAGACATATGGAGACATATGATGGAGGAAAGAAGAAGTGAAGGAAAGACCTACAGAAAATCAAGCCTAAGTGAAGGGACAATTTCACTATTGTAAATTAGTGCAAAATTAGAGTCTAGATTTGTAATTGATCTTTAGAACTTACGAGTTCAAGTCTAGATGAATGTAAACCATAGGTATATAAGTTAATTTGAGTCAGAAACATGTAAGAGAGAACTCAATTTTGTAGTTTGAGGGAGTAGAGAAAAGTCGTGTAATTTCTGAGAGAGATGGTGAGAGAAAACTTCTGAGTCTGATAGAGTTTTCCATGGCTGTGAGCAAAATTAGGCCAAGCCATTTTGTACATACCTTCTCTGATAATCAACACATTTTTGTGTAGAAGCATTGTGTCTAATTCCTATTGTACATTGAGTCTCAAGTCATTTCTTATGACTATGAAAGTTAGTTGACAGTTACGACTTTTCTGGCGCATATTTGACTGATCTTCTGAAGGTCAGATCTCGAAGCATGGTGTAAAGTTTTTGGTAAGTGATAGCTCGTTGGAAAGCTATAATCCTCAACTACATTTGGTCAAAAGATCTTTGAGAAACGGGACGCGTACTCAGAGAAATCAGTTTAAGAGTGAAGGTATGTCAAATCGATGAAGTACATTTTCAGTTTTCAGACATAGTGTAAAGGTTGATACAAAATCAGAGGATTGTGAAGTTATTGCTTGAAAGTTTTGTTTGTTATGTGTTGCTTAACACTAGCAAGAACTTCTCTTAGCAAGTAATCAAAAGATTTGGCAAAGATTGAGCTAATACAGGTCAGATTGAAGGATTGAAGAAAAGGCGCAGATTTCTGTGAAGTGAAATTTTGATTTTCACTAAGTTCAGAGATGAAGACTCATAATGTGAGTGTTGCTAAGCTAATGGTGGTTATGGAGGTCTTCTAATACCACATTAGTTTAGTTCTTGTGGTGTTTTACACACCAACAAGTGGTATCAGAGCAGATAAGGTCCTCGAGAATAAAAGGAGTGCAGATACAAGAAGATTTGAAGAGTTCTTTATCAAAGAAGGAGGAAGCTGAGGTGTTCAACAACCAAAAGTCATCAGAAGAGTATTTCGAAGTTGCTCCCAAGAGTAAAGATCTACAAAAGGTATCATTCTTTAACCTTACACTTACAGGTTGAAGCAGAAGCAAGGATACCATGGCAGATCATGTGTCCATTGACAAATTGGACAGAGATAACTATCCTGCTTGGGTAATGAGGATGGAGGCCTTACTTATGAGTAAGGACTTAATGGTATATGTGACAGGTGAAGAGGAGAAGCCTAAATTTGAAGATGAAAGTCATCCAAGGAAGGAAGAGTTAGAAGCTTTGAAGCTATGGCAGAAGAGAGATGCAAGTGCAAGAGCTTATATATACAACACTATTACAGATCACTTGTTGCCACATATCAGAGGTTTAGAAACAGCTGAAGATATTTGGAATGCTTTGGAAGACCACTTCCAAAACACCACTAAAGCTAGGAAAGCTAGCTTATGGTCAGAGTTCACCACATTCAAGAAGAAGCAAAATCAGAACATTAGTGATTATGTCACTAAGATGAAAGACTTGGCAGATAGCCTTGGATCTATTGATGAGGATATTGAAGATCATAGGTTGATAGCTCAATTACTTGCAGGATTAAGAGGTGATGAAAGGTGGAAGCCTTTTGTACTTTCAACAGAACTTTCATTAAATCATTATGTGCCAGAATTAAATCAATTACTTGGATTGATGCTCACATTTGAGCAAGACTTAAAGTCAGATGGAGACAAAGGTCAAAGTTCTGCAATGTATGTGAAGAACAAAAAGAAAGGAGATAAAGGCAAAGCAAAGGATGAAGAAGAGTCAACAACTCAAGCAAATTATGCAAGAGGAAGAGGTTTTGGCAGAGGTAAAGGTCGAGGTAATGGAAGAGGTAGAGGTAATCAGAACAATAACAAGAAGACATGTTGGATTTGTGGATTGAGCAATCATCTAGCATATGATTGTTGGCACAATCAACAAGGAGCAAATCAAAATCAGAACAACAATGGCAGAGGTAGAGGTGGAAGGTTTCAGAATCAATTTCAAAGAGGAAGACATAATTCAAGAGGAAGTTTTGGTAGAGGTGGTGGAAGAAATTGGAATCAGAACCAATCATACAACACTACATATTACAATTATGCAAATGATACACAGAATGACAACCATACAACATTGATGATGAATTCAATTAGTTCATCAGAGAAGGAGGATCTCAAGGTATTCTATATCGACTCTGGTTGTTCAAATCATTTATCAGGTAATATAGAATTATTGTCAGAATTGGAAGAAGGAAATTCAAGTCATACAGTACAAACAGGTGACAATACAAAACACAATGTGCATTCAATTGGAAAGGTGAAGTGCAGGAGTGGAGCTGATTTATTAACAAATGTTTTGTATGTTCCAACAATACCAAAGAATCTGATTAGTGTTGGACAAATAGTGGAAAAAGGTTTTCAAGTCAGATTTACAAATGAAGGGGTATTTGTTGAAGATCCAGAGGATGCATACAAACCCATTGTTTGTGGTAAGAAGGAAGGTAGACTTTTTACTCTTAAAGTGCAAGGAAATGTTGGTCAAGCCCTAATTACACATGGTGATGAAGTAATTACAGAGTTAGATCTTTGGCATAAAAGATTGGGACATTTCAATGAAAGAGGAATCAAAACTATGGTGGAAAATCAATCTGTATTGGGACTACCAAATGTAAAGAATCAACATATGATATACAAGTGTGAAGCTTGTCAGATGGGAAAAGCTCATAGACAACCATTTCAGAAGAAAGGTTTCAAGCATGATGGTTTGCTTGAACTCATACATACAGATGTATGGGGACCAACAAAAGAAGGTTCAATAAATGGATCTAGGTATTATGTTTTGTTTATTGATGATGCTACAAGGTGGATAACCCTTTATGTTCTAAAGGAAAGATCAGAAGTCTTTGGAGCCTTCAAACATTTTCATGCTTATGCAGAAAGAGTTACAGGTCACAAACTCAAGAGGCTAAGGTCTGATGGAGGGGGAGAATACTTCTCCCAAGAATTTAATGACTATCTTTGGAATGCAGGTATCAAGAGAGAGATAACTTGCAGGTATACACCTCAACATAATGGGGTGGCAGAAAGGAGGAATAGAATATTGGTTGAATTTGCAAGAGCAATGTTAAAGGAAAAGAATTGCCCTAATTATCTTTGGGCTGAGGCTGTAAATACAGCCACATACCTTGTGAATAGGTTACCATGTGGAGCTTTGAATGGTATGACCCCTTATGAAGCTTGGTGGGGTAAGAAACCAACACTTGACCATTGTAAAGTGTTTGGGTCAATTGCCTATGCTTATGTACCATCACAACTCAGACATAAGCTTGAACCAAAGGCAGAAAGATATGTGTTTATTGGGTATGATGAAAAGCAAATGGGTTATAGGCTATGGAGTCCTTTAACTAAACATTTTATTGTTTCCAGAGATGTGACCTTTGATGAACAGAAGAGTTGGTATGCAGATAAAGAATGTGAGCTTGAAACATTTGAAGAAGAGATAAGAAGGAGTGCAAGAGGTAAGTCACATATGCAAATAGATGGAGATGAAGAACATATGCAAGCAAGCACATCAAGAGTTGGATCATATAGAAGGAATGAAGATGGACCAATATTTGATGAAGAAGTACATCCAGATAGACATGAAGAGTGTGAACCAAGAAGGTCAACCAGAATAAGGAATCAACCTACAAGGTATTCATATGACACTTCTTACTTGACTCAGAAAAATTATGCTTACATGGTTAAGGAAGATGAAGAACCTCAAAGCTATGATGAAGCAAAGGGTAAGAGACAATGGGAAGTAGCAATGAAGGAAGAATTTGATGCTCTTGAAGAGAACAAAACTTGGGAACTTGTCCCAAAACTTAATGGTAAGAAAGTGATTGGAAACAAATGGGTTTACAAAGTTAAGAAGCATGTAGATGGAACTATAGCCAGATACAAAGCCAGATTGGTGGTTAAAGGCTATGCTCAAACATTTGGCATAGATTATGATGAGACATTCAGTCCTGTGGCAAAGATGTCAACTATAAGAACAATCATTGCCATTGCAGCATCAAAAGGATGGACATTGAGTCAATTGGACATTAAGAATGCATTTTTGAATGGATATATATCAGATGAGGTTTACATGGAGCAACCTCAAGGGTTTGCAGATCATAAGTTTCCAAATTATGTTTGCAGGTTGAGAAGAGCCCTTTATGGTTTGAAGCAAGCTCCAAGAGCTTGGAATTATAGACTTGTAAAGTATCTTAATGACCTTGGGTATCAAAGTTCAAAGGCAGATGCAAGTTTACTTATCAAAAGAACAGATGAAGGTATGATCTACATTTGTATATATGTAGATGACATTATAATTACAGGTACCTCAAATGAAGGAATCAAGGAGGTGAAGAAGCTACTTGAAAGAGAATTCAAGATAAGTGATCTAGGAAAATTGTCATATTTTCTTGGAATGGAAATCACTTATGCACAGCATGGCATTTATGTATCACAAGAAAGGTATCTCTTGAATCTTCTAAAGAAGTTCAACATGGAGAATTGCAGAGAGGCATCTACACCATTAGAAGTCAATCACAAACTCAGTAGATATGTTGGTGCAGAGTTCAAAGACATGAGGAAGTATCAATCTTTAGTTGGAAGTTTGATTTATGCAACTCTAACAAGGCCTGATCTTAGTTATGCAGTTGGTGTTCTTTCCCAATTCATGCATTGTCCAAAGGATCCACATTGGATTGCAGGTCAAAGAGTCCTTAGATATATCAAAGGGACTTTGAAAGAAGGATTGTATTATCCTTTACATCAGATATAAGATTGAGAGCCTATAGTGATTCAGATTGGGCAGGAAGTCAAGATGACAGAAGGTCTACTCATGGCTACATGATATACATTGGAGATAAGCTTGTGAGTTGGTGTTCAAAGAAACAACACACAGTGGCCTTATCATCAACAGAAGCTGAATACAAAGGACTTGTGGAAGCAGCAAAGGAAGTCATATGGATGCAGAGATTATTCAAAAGCTTGGGAATTGATCAAGGTATACCCATTATTCATGGAGATAACATGAGTTCATTATATCTTGCAGCAAATCCTGTGTTTCATGCAAGGACAAAGCACATAGAGATACAGTATCATTTTCTTAGAGAAAAGGTAATGGAGAAAGAGATTGAAGTGGTGTATACTTCCACAAAAGATCAGATTGCAGATATTATGACAAAAAGCTTGGATGGAGTAAAGACAAGTAAGTTCAAGGAGATGGCAGGAATAAAAGAGAAGGAGATTATGTGAAGAAGTCAAATTATGCTAATTAGTGATTGAGGGGGAGCTGTTGGGGCTTCACTCACTAATTAGGCATTGATATATGAAGACATATGGAGACATATGATGGAGGAAAGAAGAAGTGAAGGAAAGACCTACAGAAAATCAAGCCTAAGTGAAGGGACAATTTCACTATTGTAAATTAGTGCAAAATTAGAGTCTAGATTTGTAATTGATCTTTAGAACTTACGAGTTCAAGTCTAGATGAATGTAAACCATAGGTATATAAGTTAATTTGAGTCAAAAACATGTAAGAGAGAACTCAATTTTGTAGTTTGAGGGAGTAGAGAAAAGTCGTGTAATTTCTGAGAGAGATGGTGAGAGAAAACTTCTGAGTCTGATAGAGTTTTCCATGGCTGTGAGCAAAATTAGGCCAAGCCATTTTGTACATACCTTCTCTGATAATCAACACATGTTTGTGTAGAAGCATTGTGTCTAATTCCTATTGTACATTGAGTCTCAAGTCATTTCTTATGACTATGAAAGTTAGTTGACAGTTACGACTTTTCTGGCGCATATTTGACTGATCTTCTGAAGGTCAGATCTCGAAGGATGGTGTAAAGTTTTTGGTAAGTGATAGCTCGTTGGAAAGCTATAATCCTCAACTACATTTGGTCAAAAGATCTTTGAGAAACGGGACGCGTACTCAGAGAAATCAGTTTAAGAGTGAAGGTATGTCAAATCGATGAAGTACATTTTCAGTTTTCAGACATAGTGTAAAGGTTGATACAAAATCAGAGGATTGTGAAGTTATTGCTTGAAAGTTTTGTTTGTTATGTGTTGCTTAACACTAGCAAGAACTTCTCTTAGCAAGTAATCAAAAGATTTGGCAAAGATTGAGCTAATACAGGTCAGATTGAAGGATTGAAGAAAAGGCGCAGATTTCTGTGAAGTGAAATTTTGATTTTCACTAAGTTCAGAGATGAAGACTCATAATGTGAGTGTTGCTAAGCTAATGGTGGTTATGGAGGTCTTCTAATACCACATTAGTTTAGTTCTTGTGGTGTTTTACACACCAACAATTGCCACTCCAAACTTTGAGAAATGATAGCCTAAAGTGAGAACTTTGCTTCTACAGAAATTCCTAGTCACTAAAATGACATACCTTCAGTATTTTGCTAATTTCACCTAGCTCAAGTATTATTTCTTGATGAAACTTTATAGGCTCAAACTAGAAGAGTAGAGCTTTCCAACAAGCTATCATATGCATCAAACGGAGCTCTAGAACTCAAGTTATGGCCCTCACAAGATGACCATGTATGACCTTCCAAAACTGGAAATATTACCTGTTTTAGTAAGAGCGCCTGTTTAAAATTAGAATTCGATGCCTAGCATCGACTTGCAACGAGAATTCGATGCCGGGCATCGACTTGGGATATTTTTGGCCACTTTTCAGCAGGGATTCGATGCCGGGCATCGAATTCCCGCATAAAGTCTTGATCTTTTGGACACCAAAATTATAGGTGATTTCATGCACATTTACAATATGACTTATCAACTGAAATTGGATGCCAGGCATCGAGTTGCTTGGAAAACTTGATCTTTGTAACTCATCACACAGTAGGTAATCATGGAGATGATGGAGAGAGGCTCATACACAGAACTTTACTCAGTTCTTCTCATAACTATAAAAACTCAGAAGTTTTACAAATGCTTTCTCACTCAGAGAAGCTCGACTATACTCAGTCATACAAAAATGAGTTCTTCTCACTTTCTCTCTCTCTATTCTCTCACCGCGTCAGTTGATACAAACTAACTTATATAGATTTTCTCATTCCCGTAACTTTTGAAAAGCTTCTAGAACTAAAGTGAACTAACTTTACAAATATGATACATTTGTGAATTTGTCCCTTCACATAGGCATGGGGTTTTCTTCCTAAGATTTGACCTTCAAATATATGTCTAATTAGTGAGTGTTTCTCCAACATAGAAGTAGGACAAGGAAAGAGTGCAAGGATTGTAAGAGCCTTGACTGACTCAAGTGCAGCCATTAGTGAAGTTAGACTTTCTTATTGTCAAGTATCAATCCTATAAAATCATATCTCATAGGATTGGGAGGTGTGGAAACCCCTTCCATGGGTGAGGTGGAGCTTCCCATCTACCTTCAAGATGTTGTAATGACAATCAAAGTGCTAGTGTGTCAAGATGAGGATCTCACCAAACCTCTTGTCTTGGGTCAAGACTTGATCTATGATCATGTAGTCAACCTAAACCTAAGAAGTGGACTTATTTAGGTGAAGTGGACTTCTTTAGGGCTGGGTAAATCAAAATTCCATCACCACTGATTTAGAAAATCAAGCATTCAAGGAACTAGGAAAGGCACCCACACCTGGTCCTTCCACGAACACACATAATGATAACGATGCTATTATTGTCCAAAGTTCTATGGTGCAGAAGGAGGTCACTCACGAAGGAGTTATACAAGCCAATATGGAACTCCCTTCTTTTCCAAAGATGGTCCCATAAAAACAAGCAAGGCAACCCAAGAAGCAAATAAAACAAATAACCAAGAGGCATGCTCAATGACCGATGCAAAATAAAGTACTTCATGGAGTGAAGTAGATCTAGATACTCAAGGATGAACAACCCTATGCCCGAGATACAGTACCCCAACGATGCACCAAACAAAATACTCGGCCAAAGACTACAAGGAAAGAGTAATCCAAGAATCTACCAGGCCGGACCATTTCTATTTGGGTCCAAAAGTGGTTGATGAAGGCTAACCCCAATGCATGACAAATTTGGGTGCCCAAGGCCCGCTTACAAGATCAAGTAGCTTCACATAAGCTCACAAGCTTAAATCACCACTCATAGACACTCACATCACAAACTTCATGGTGAGCATATGCACTCAACATCTTCACACCCCACATCACACCTAGGATTATCTGGAAATGTGTACCCAAAAAGGCCCAAATCTGAGATGATCTATTCCAACCATATAAAAGTCATCACTACCAAAAGCTATAATCCCACGCTCAAAGTTTGGAGAATTAAACCCTTTATCAAACTCCTTGTCTTGATTTTGTAAATCAATCCGCACCAAAGTAGATGCATTCTGAGTACAATGCACATCCAAAGTATGCATCTAGGGAAATCATTAACCTACTAATTGACACTCATAGATGCAAAGAACTCCTCACTCACTAACTCCCTAAATCCTTTGGGGATCATGTTGGTATTGTAAAGGAGACAAATAATCATCATGTTTTCATCGCAATGCTAATATGATCTCCTTATCTAGCAGATTGAGAGAAAAACAATACTATTAGCATCATCATTGACACAATGGGAACTAGTTCACAGGCAGGGATGAATCAATCAACAGTTGACATGGAAATTTTACCTACTGAAGTGCCACCGATCAAGTCAGCAATAGAATTACATCACCTACAAAAAATACCCATACAAGATCCTCCAACACGATTGATAGATAGAGTGAATGCAAATTCTCATTGGTTCAATGGCATGCCAAGGCCATTAGGAGAAGCAACATACATATGGGATTCTAAGTGTGAGTACGACAATGTATGGGGATGTTTTCAGTTCTTTCCAAGAGAGTTTGAGACTCTCTAGAACACACCCAAACTACAAACAATCTGGCAATGCACAAGGTTGGTGGACTACTTCAAGGCCCCCTTATGTAAACTTGATTTTCTACGCTGCTACTAGTTTCTCTCCACATTATAGGCAAGTGACAGGGCTGACCTGAAACCTTTGTCATTCCATTGTTATCATGCAACAACAAATTGAAAAAGTTCAAACTCAGCTTGGAATTGGTAAGAGATGCTCTTAACATACACGACACACATGTAACCTTAGAGAAAGATGCTTCCATACTTGACAACATGATGAATAGGAACCTTTTGTAGTTAAAGGATATGGTGGCACTTACATCTAATGTTTCCATCCCTCTTCAACTATGTATGCAACACTTTGCATTTCTAGGATAAGATAGATTCAATCAACCACACAAAAGAATCTGGTTTAGTCTTTATCTCACAGAGACAAGCTCACTAACCATTAAGCTTGTTGAAATCGTGAATGGACGAACATGTCTTTGTTGAGGTGGTGTTACATTTGTTGTGAGGGTGGCACCACTTGCTTGTGCACAGGGTATTTGAACGGATCCTCTCATTGTCTTTGATGGTGGGCCTACTGTTGATGCCCGTCTCTATAACTCTTGGACTCTGGACCATACCAATGCTCTTTGAATGGGCACATCATAAGTCAAACACTTGTAAACGATTTGTGTAAGCGTGCAACATCTCTGAAGTACATTCTTGTGTTTCTTGTTCCACTGCTGATGTGCTAGGTGAATTTGATCAATAATCCAATGGGGCATATTGATGGTGATGTTTTCAGTTTCTGCCAAATACAAACTGAACCAAATTCTCTTTGGTGGCATGGTAAAGCGTTCTTAAGCAGGGAAGGCAAAATGCTGCATGATTGTGCATAAATGGAGAGCAATGGTTAGAGTCATGGCCACCATATCCTTCATTTTGTTGAGGTCATTGTGCTTCATTCGTCTAGGAATTAAGGGCTCCTTTTCTGTTGGAATGTGCATGCCCTTCATGTCCAAGGCCTCTCGTACTAAGTTGATGGTCAACTTAAACCTTTTTAGTTCACGGCCTTGTGTTAATGCAAGAAGCACAAAGGTATTGTCTCCTCCTTTGGGTCTGCTAGGGGTGAGAGTGTTGATCAGGTAGGAGCAACGCAGAAAATCAGATTTGGGAAACATTGCTCTAAAGTCGCTATCCAAGCTGGCTTTAGTCCATACTAATCTCATAACTTCTACATTCTGGTACTTTTCAAACTTTCGAGCAAAGAAGTGGTATCTTCCCCACTTTCCATTGAATTCTAACTCAGCTTCCCAGAAGTAGAGCCTCTCCTAGTGGTCTTGCAATGTCACTAAACCAATGGGCATGTTTATCGACCTGTGAGGTGTGCCCCTGTGGAGGGTCCTGAATTGGAAGTACATGAATCGCCCTGAATTCTTGAGGTCTCTTTGTCAACTATGTCTCGAGGGGAAGAGTTTCAATGTTGACTATTTGGGTGCTTGACCCCGCCTAAGAGCTCGTTCCTATAGCCTCTATCATGTTGAGGACATCAGTCCCCAGTTCTATGAGAATATACAAATGAATGTTAACATTGCAATGGACACAAAGTGATCCTATGTCCCCATTACAACATTAACTTGATGAAATGTGATGTGGTTAGCAGGTTAGTTAGTGCGTGTGTGATTGTGAGTGTGATGTGGGGTTAGCGGATGACAGGTTCCTAGGTGCTACTTGGAATGGTGTAATGGAGTATGGATATGATTAGTATGTGGGGTGGGTGTACATAGTGGGGTCAAGGGGTTTATTACAAGACTTGACTTGCCAAACATAATGTGTGGCTTTACATTTTGATCGCATGGGGACTTTAGAAGGATCTACAAGAGTGTCTTCTTGGAAATGAGGCTTTTTAGGGACCCATTTACCAGTGATCTTGCTCATGCGTGTGGATGGATATATGACTGTGCGTGCAAAACAATTATGGATATCGGTTGTTTGAGTGTGGGAATAATGATTCACAGTGTGTGTTTTTTGTATGGCTATTTGAGCCCGCAAACAAACCTTAGGCACCCAAATTTGTCTTGATTGTGGATCGGCCTTCATTGACCTCTTGGGTACCCAAATAGACCTTACATTTGTAGATGAATCTTTGAGAGACTTCTTATTAGTGTCCTATCGTTGATCACTAGTATGATGTTTAGCCGGTGACTCTAGTTTATCCGCAATAGGATGCTTACCTTTTCGTACCCATATTTGCTTCAATGTCTGAGACACCTTGCTTTGTATTCTCCTTTGGCCGTGAGCATAAGTCATCTGCTTCCTCTGTGTTTGGTACTTCTTCAATTGCCATGTCTTTGTCACTTTCGGAAAAGAAAGGAGTTCCATCGTATCCTTGGCTACTTTGTCGAGAAAAATCATCCCTCTGCATCACAGAGTTTTGGACAAGAATAGCATCGTCATCTTCATGTGTACTCCTAGAAGAACCAAGAGTTGGTGCCTTTTCTAATTCCTTCAGTGCTTCCTTTTCTAATTCAATTGTAATGCCATTTTGACTTACCCAGACCTGAAGAAGTCCAATTCTTAGGTTCAGGTTGACTGCATGATTGTAGATCCAATCTTGACCCCAAATAGGAGGCTCAATGAGGTCCTCATCTTGACACACTAGCACTTTAATTGTCATGACAATATCTTGAATGTAGAGGGGAAGTTCCACCTCACTCGGGGTTTCCACACCTCCCAATCCTATGAGGTATGCTTCTATAGGATTGACACTTAATTTCAATTCTTGACAATAAGAAATTCTAACTGCACTAGTGGTTGCACCTTAGTCAATCAAGGCCTGTATAGTCCTTGCACTATTTCCTTGTCCTATCTCTAAGGTCACAAAAGGACGTCGGTCAATTATTCTATGAGAACTTACACTTGAGACTTCACACATAGCCATGTGATACCCTGGAGTTGTATAAGCATCTATCCTAGGCTGATCTCTACCCTGTCTTCTTAATTTCATTCTTCGGATGTGTTCCAAAGCTTCTGCACGTGCTTCTTCTCGGATTTGTTTTTCTTCTTCTTTGCATTTCTTATAAGTATTAAGTCGATTAAGGATTTCCTCCATGAGGGTTTCTTGATATAATTTGACTTGGCATCCACTAATGTAACTAGGTAGGATATCACCTTCTAAGGTGGCTAATTGGACTGCCCCACTTGATATTATGTTAATAATCATGGGTCCATAGCCATGTTTCTCTAGCTTTCTTGCATGTTGTTTCAGGGTATACACCAAAACTAAGTCTCTACCCTTCAAGCCTTTATCCTTCACATGGGCATCAAAGTATGCCTTTTGTCTTTTCTTAGCTGCATAAATCCCTATGGTAGCTCTCAGTCTCATTTCACCTAGTCGTTCAAGATCAAAGATCCTTGAAGAGAGTTCATGCCCTGTCCATTCATGCTCTTGTGCTACTTTCAGTGTAGGTATCAAGAAGTCCAATGGTAGCACTGCATTTTGGCCAAATACCATCTGAAAGGGTGTGTCTTGGAATACCATTTTATATGCAACTCTATATGCCCAAATAGTGTGGTGTAGTTGTTTGTCCCAATCAGAGCATTTAGTATTCACTAGTTTGGTTACCACATTGCATAGAATCTTATCAGTGCTTTCGGCTTGCCCATTAGCTTGTGGGTGATAGGGAGCAAACTTCTTGTGTATCACCAAGAACTCTTGGAGAAGGTTTTCAATAACTTCATTCAAGAAGTGAGTGCCTCTATCACTTACTAGCTCTATAGGTAGCCCGTATCTTGTGAACACATTCTCAAATAAGAACTTAGCTGTCGTTTGAGCATCCTTCTTCAATGTGGCTTTCACTTCTACCCATTTAGTCAAATAATCGGTGCCAACAATGATATACTCCGCATGGGAACTCTTAGCTGGGGGATTAATAGGACCTACAAAGTCTATTCCCCACTTAGAGAATGCACGTCCACCCATCATAGGTTTCAATGGCATCTCATCTTTACTTATGGGATATTGAGTTCGCTGACAAACATCAAACCTCTTCACATAGGTATGTGCATCCATGTGAAGGGTTGGCCACCACAGGCCTGCAAATAGGATTGCCTTTATCACACAGTCAGGTCCAAAGTGTCCTCCTGCTACACCTTGGTGAGCAGTTTCCAAAATTTTAATATATTCACTCTCATGGACACATAGTCTCAGATATTTATCTTTTCGCGATCGATTGGTCTATCAATCGCAATTGATGTGTCCGTCATGATTGATAGGTCACTCGCGATGGACTCGTCCATCATGACTATCAGTCGCGATTGATGCATCAATCACGATTGACGCGTGGCCGATAATTCAGTCGTGGTTAGACAGTCGTTGATTGAGTCGGCCGTGATTGATGGGTCCGTCGCGATGGACCTGTCGATCGCGATTGACACGTGGCAATGATAGCCTCAGTCAGTCGTGGGTCAAACAATCATGGACTGTGTCCATCACGATGGATCACGTCCATCGACGCTGTCGATCACGATTGATGGGTCGATTGCGATTGACGTATGGCATGTGATGGCTCTGTCAGTCGTGGTCCATCGGTGGTGGACTCAGTCAATCGCGATTATCGTGTTGGTTGTGATTGACTGATCTGTCTGGATCTGTCCGTCATTGTTTATCGATTGTGATTGACGTGTCAATCGCGATTGATAGAAAATAGAGGACTTTGAAAAAAGTAATCACAGATTTAGGATCCCCTAGGCCTAAGCATCATGTTTATGTACTCTGTTGAGAAAAATGTTCAGTTTTTTTGTCGGTCATGATTGACAGAAGTCAATGCCTCGGGACCTACACAGTCAATTTTTTTACCTACTGGAGCTGATACAACTGCTGGAGATACTGATTCCTACAAAAATCTCAAAAAACACACAAAAACAACAAGCACACAATCACTCTCTCGCTCTCTCTCACAAGTGAAATGAGGGGAATGGGATGGAGAAGGTGATATGAACAAAAAGCTGAAAATATTGCAAAGGTGGAGATGGAGGTGGAAGATGGTGAGGACGATGATGGTGAAGAAAATACAAGAAAATAGAGAAAAGTGAAGAAAATACTATTGTGAAATACAACTAATACTCATAAATCCAACTACCAAGACCAAAGTCCTAAGAGAGAGCACGTATCCACCCATCCAACTCCACCCATATATATACCTCTAGCCCAAGGGGGTGCATGTCCTTGAGATTGGCCAAGTGTCCATCCAAGTGTCCCTCATGTGGACACTTTCCCAAGGGTGATCACATGCCTTCTAATTTCCCAAGGTCTATCACATGCCTTCTAAATCAAATGAGGATTCTTCTCTCACGTACACACAAGGTGGCTCCTAGAGAAGCTTCTCCCAAGACTAAGGTTCCCACACCTTAGGATAAATCAAGCCTAAGGTTCTAACCATTCAATTGGGAGCTCATATGAATAAATACTTCAAGGGTTAAAACGAAGGGTTTCACCCAAAGGTTCAAGGCATGTTCCAAGGGTAATTCAAGGGTTAGACCAAAGCAAACATACATCATATTCTTACCTTTAGAATCCATATGTTTAACCTTCTGAACCCATGAATTATACAACATTATTCCCCCCCTTTAACATTTTCGTCCTCGAAAATGTGTGTAGGTATAATATGTGAAGTATTCCCCTATGCACCATGATCTATATCTTGAGCATGGTCATCTCTCTCTTTAGATTCATTTCTAGTAATCAAATAAAATCTAATTCCTACCTTAATCTGAGAGAAAATGAATCAAGATCCCTACCCAAATCACTTTCCCTTAGTCCACCCCAATGTACATGCATGCCTTATACCTATGGACTAGTGAAATGGGTGGACTTCTTTGGTGGTCTTTTTCTTTTTTGGCACTTTCACAAACCTAGAGCTCCATAAAATAATAAATTTCAGTACACTTTGTACTTGCATAGAATTTATAATTTTAGGAGTCTATGATAGAGATCGTATCTCTATCTTGAAAGGGGTAGAAACTAGATTCATCTTCCACTTTCAATAGAAAGGAGAGGAATCTTCAGATGTTCTAAACTTAACTTATTCTTTTATAGTGTTTTTCAAATACAGATATACTTTATTTGTATTTGATAGGACTTAGCTAAAGATGTGAACTTAGCAAAGTGGGTCTAGTGAGTCCATGCCAAAACATGCTCAATAAAATGAGGAGAAATACTATCTTCTCATTCCTTGGCAACTTAGGTGGACTTATTTCAATTATCTAGGTTTTCTTGAAACGTAAAGCTCAAGTATTCCGAATGACAATATACCCAATCCACAAGTGGATCCCTATCTTGATCATGTTTAATTTTCCTTGGATTAATTCTTAGAATAGAGTTTAATCCTTTTGGAAGTTTTAACATTCAAGGCTTAGATCCAAATATGACTTTAGGAATTGGAATTATTTGGTAGACCATTTTCCTAAGTCTCTACCCCATTTTTTCGTCTTAGCTTAGCCTGTTCTTCCAATGAGAATCAGTACTAACTATCTTGAACCAACTATGGTTTAGATAGTTATGTATGCTAACCTCAAAGGTCATCAAAGCTTTGCAAAGAGAAACAAATCTTAATAAACCAATTCCTTCAAATCCTCAAAATTGAGGAACAATACTTCATCAAGACACCCTCTAGATTTTCTATTGGATGGAGTTTTGATGATTCAAGTTTTGCAGCTTTAGTTCCAAGGTCTTGCAAGAAAGATAACTCTTTCTAGGCATCATATCTTAGATCTTGCTAGGAACATTCTTAAATCACTTGTTCTCACCAAATATTCAAAAGAAGATCTTTTACAGATCATTCTTTCATTCAAGGTTATTATACTTGAATAGGCTTGACTTCACCTCTGGAGTTTACTTGGTAAACTCCCAAAATTCTTTACCCTCTTACTTATCCAAATTTATTGTACCATATAAAATTTGGCTACGCATTCTATTAAAAAAATGCATCTGGTTAAGATTATAAAGGATAGCCTTTTCTAGGGTAAATGTCATGTTAATTCTATTTATCCTTTTGTTCATACAACCGGGTGTATTAAATTGGTTCAAGGAGGTACATTTCTACACCTCATAATGAACCTAAGACCTTAATCTAAATGGTCTTATCTTTAAGGCCTATCTTGATGTTTCCTATTGGATCTTGAGCCTATTTTCTCTCTGGCCATCAGAGAAAATTCTCAACGGGAGTTAGTTCTCACTGTCCCATACTAGTGAGTTCTTTTTCCAATCCGTAGAACGACATCCTTAATGCTTCCATATTTTTTTGTCCTTTACATGCTCTCTGATTATGTACCATGATCATGAATTCCATCTTGGGATTCCTTGGAATCATAATCACGAGAGCAAAGACTAAGGTTTATCAATCTAATGCCAGTTAATTCAAAGGTCTCTTTAGGTTGACCTTTGAACTTTCCTTGGTATCAAACTATAAAGGGGTTTGATCTTTTTGACCAATGTAGGCCACTTGGATTATCCAACCATAAAGGGTTTGATATATTTGACCAAGTTAGATCACTTGGCTTACTCAAAATTCCTCTAGCTAATTTAATATGAGATAAGATCAAGTCTTTTCTCCTTTAGATCCCTTTTTCAATGATATTTACCCATGGGATTTTCTTGGGATCTTCAACTCATACCTTCATGAGTTGATATCCTAGCTTAAGTCTTCAACATCATGTTCATGTTCTTCAAACCATTAACTATTCTCCTTTTAGGGATCAACAATTATATGTTACCCTGTTGACTTAAGCAAGTTGCCATGCTTGTTGATCCAAAATTTGGATCTATCTACTCTCAAATACCCTACTCTAAATATGCTTCAAGTCTTTGGCTAGCTTACCTTAGTTTACTTGGCAAAATGGAATTCTTTAATGAATTCCCTTCTTACATATTTGGTTCTTACTTTGTTTGAGATTTAACTCAAACATACTTAGGTACTTGGACATCCAATGTACTCCTTAACTTTCATGAAAGAGTTAAGGAATATCTTTTGCTTAGAAGTATCATATTGATGATACCTTTCTTCCCCCCTTTTAGGGGTTTTCGTCCTCGAAAGCTGTAGGAAATTGATGTTTTTTTAATTTTCTATCCAAATGGGAGGTTCGTTTATGCTAAATCCTTGAAAGCTCTCAAATATCCTTGAGCTTAAGCTTCCATTATCCTTAAGTTCAGTGTCCCATACCACTGAACCCACTTAAGTGATGTTGTAAACCTAGACATCCCATACCATCCGTTTTACAATCTCACCTTAGTGTAGACAATTTTAGCTCTTACTCAAGGATTAAACTCCATTCATTTTAGTCTTATCAAAATCTTTGTAAGTTACGTTCTTATAGAGTCATGATTTGTTCTTGAAAAGACTTTGAAAATTGTGCTTTCATTGAACTATTTCCTTGTTCTGATGCAATCAAAGGTATCTTTGTTTATGTCATTTGATGATAGAGCTAGTATTCTTATACTAGATATTATCTATTGACATAAATAGGCATCTGTATCAATGGATATAGTCAATCATAAGCTTTGCTAAATGGTTACCTTCTTAACCAACTTGATAAAATGTTTCTTACTCATAGAGCACATTTTGGAGTAGAGGTCTTAAGTGTTTCTTTCAACCCTTTAATCTTCCTCTTCTCTAGATATGCTTGATGAGTTACAATTCTTTACTCTTGAAGCAATTTTCTCAAAGCTCCATGTCACTCTAGCACAATGGTGAGTACCAACGTGAGAAGATTCACCTCATAATTGTCAATCCGTGGAGACGTGACGACTAGTATGAAGACTATGAGCAAGTGAAGGCACAAGTGTGTGAGTGAGAAGCACACAAGCATGCACACACATACACACACACACGCACACAAGGCAAGAACAAGGAGAGGAACAATGGAGTTCTTTGCATTAGTCAAAAAGTCTCTTACATAAGATCAATTCACAAATAATCTAACCCCAAAAATGAGCTCTCTAGCTCTTTTTATAGTTTTCTCACTAGCTTTGGCTTTGTCCAGACCTAGTGTCCGGCCTAGTTAAAAATTAGGTTCTATAGCCTATTTGAGGGCTCAAACGAAGTCTAAAAATTATGAAAATTGGTGTGTAGCTAATTCCAATACTCCTCAAGCTCGAGGACTCCTCGGCTTGAACAAAATGGATTCTATTCTACCAAAAACAGAATTTGCAATGTTTGTGTAGTGATTAAAATCACTTGAGTTGTGAATGGTCCATGGAAAAAATGATTAGGCCTTGTTGTCGTATTGTGCATGACCGCTCTATTGTGCTGGTATGCTCTTCATCTGACTTGTATGCCAACACTCCCCCCTTCCTAGTGTCTGTCGCCCCTGACAGACCTCTGTTCTATAGGGTGGTCAATATAGTATTGGATGACATTGGTGGCTAATTCATGTTCTCCTATCCTTAAGCCTCTTGCTAGGTCTGCTTCCAATGCATCCCAGTTTATTGCACCGGGGACCTCTGGTTGCGGTGTGGTGTAGTACTCGGAGTACATGGCTTGTTCACAAGCAAAGATGGGGATCGGGGGTTGAGGATGTAGAGCCGGGGAGGCCATGAAGGGTGGTGTGGTGGTAGGGAATCCCAAGAATATGGATCTAGAATCGGGATGGCCTATGGCTGAGGGTATGGGGGATGGATGTCCTAGGGCAGGCTCTATGAGCGATTCAGTGGATTGTGTAGTGATGGTGGTAGCTTCATAGATTGGGTTATCACGGGTGGAGAATAGGGTTGAACTAGAGGTGGGAGTACGGAAGATGAAGGTTTGTTCGGTGGGTTGAGTGGTAGAGGTGATCTCCACGGCTTCTGTTCTAGGAGGCGATGGTGGGGGTGTGGGTGGTAGTGGCTCGGTTGATTCATCATGGGTGACTAAGTGCTCTTGGCCAGAAGTTACAGCTGCTTGGGAGGTTGTCTCAATGGGTTCGGATGTAATAGCAGGCCCTTCTGCCGTTGTAATGGGGATCTGGATGTTTTTACCTGACTGTGTGTCGTGTTTGGAATCTTCTTGGATCATATTGAACTGGAGACCTCCTAATGGCGGTTCGAACTGCTTCTACTACCCCATAGGTTTCTGCCATCAATAAGAGACCTTCACTGTATTCTGAGTCAACTCCTGCTTCTTCCAAAAGCTGAGTCATGAGTACCCTACTACTTTGTTCAGTGAGCAGTTGTTGTGATCGCACTCGTTCCATAATTTGATACAGCCTTCGGAGTTGCTGTATAAGCAGGGGCTTCAGTGGTCTCCTCTTTGTCTGCTCCTTCTTCTTCTAGGTTTCCTTGTTGTTGACCTTGCTGATCATCGCCCCAATGTACATGGCGGCCTTCTGTGGATTTCCTTCTTCTTTGAGAAGAGGTGCCCTGTTCTTCTACATCTGAATAGAACTCCACATCAGAGAATTGTGTATTTTGCAAGAATGATTCGAAGCCGAAAGTGCCCATCCCTTCAGTGCCCCCAGTTGCAGGAAATTCGAATTCAGGAGGGACAGGAGGAGCGGAGGGGGCAGCTTGAGTTGTAGCTTCAGATCCAGACCTGGGTATTCTAATGGTAAAGGGAGGCACGGTGGTCTCTCCTCATGGCGATACTTCAGGAGTAGTCAGAACTTCACGTGTCTGGACACAAGGGATCGAACCCCTCATGCGCTTGGATTGATGTGTGGACGTCTTGAGCCTCTTAAACATTTGCACTTGTGCCCAAGTTAAAGCGCGTTCAATGGGTACATCGTATGCTAAGCACCGATAGATAATGTGTGTGATTGCACAACAACCATTCACCACTAATTTCCTAGATGACCTTTTATTTGCTTCATATAACTGGTCCACAATCCATATAGGAAGCTTAATTGGTAACGCACATGTCTCTGCCAAGTAAAGAGCGAGCCACATTCTTTTGTGCGGTTGTGTGAAGTGGTCTTGACAAGGGAAAGAAAAATGTTGCATGCACATACGGAGAGGGATGGATACGTTTGGTGTGAGTGCTGCCATATCTTTCAGCTTCAGTAGTTTCCGATCCTTCATGTTAGTGGGAATGAGAGCATCCTTCTCAGAAGGTACATGTGTGTCGTGCATATTCAAAGCAGAGCTCACCAATTCCAAGGTAAGTTCAAACCTCTTTAACTCGCTGTTGCCCAGCAAGGAAGGAAGAACAAACGATCTTGGTTTGTCCTTTTTTGCATTAGCCTGTAATGTTGAGACCAGATAGTAGCATTGGAGGAGATCTGGTTTGGGTAATGGTGCCTCGAAGTACTCTGGTAGCCCTGCACGTTGCCATATGGTCTGAAGATCCTGTGCGTTCTGTAGGGTCTCGAACTCCTTGGAGAAGAATTGGAATTGGACCCATGATCTATCATACTCGCACTTGAACTCCCATATATACTTGGCCTCTCCTAATGGACCTAGCATGCCATTGAACCAATGAGAATTGGCATGGACTCTCTCTATGATCCTTGTGGGTGGATCCGATACCGAGATCTGCTGAAGGTGTTGCAGCTCCACAGGTCGTTCAGTTGGTGGCACATCAACAGGTAGACTATCCACATCAATTCCTGCAGTACTTATTCCTGCCTGTGAGCTCGGACCGGTTGCTTCTGCCATGAGAGTGCTTGTAGTTGCTGATGTGTATCTGCTAGAAGAAGAGAGAGGCACATTAGCATTGCATTGGAAACAGGATGTTATGGTGTTCCCTCCACAATACCAACATGACATTCCGAGTGGTTAGAGGTTAGTGAGTGAAGTGTTCGTGATGTGTGTACATGTGGGTTAGTAGGTTAGGGTTCACTCTGGATGCATACTTTGATTGTGCAATGTTCTAAAAATGCACCTACATCAGAGGGAAAGGATTTACAAAGGTGGGTCAGGAGGTTTGATATGGGGTTTAGGCCTCCAAACTTTGATGCTGGAATCGTTGCTTTTATTGGCGATGATGTGTGAAGGTTTACGGACTAGAGTGTATTGGGTTTGGAACCTTTTGGGTACCCATTTCCAAACATTCTGAGGCGTGACCGAGAATGTGGTGGTGTGGAGTGTAGATGTTTGTCTTTGGATGGGAGCCAATAGGACTCGTGAGTGTTGGTTTGATCTAGTGATTGGAGGTGAAGTTATTTGAGCTAGGAAGCAGGTCTTGGGCACCCATATTTGTCTAGCCTTTGGGATAGCCTTCATTGACTGCTTTGGAACCCAAATAGAAATGGCTTGATTGATGCCTAGGGTACTCCTTCGCTGTAGTCCTCGACACTATAGCTTGCTTGATGCTTCTTTGGAATCCTGTCTCCAAAGCCGAGGGTTGTTCACCTTTGCGTATCCAGACTTGCTTCATGCCATGGAGTACTCTGTATTGTACCGGTTGGTGTTCCTTCTTCTTGGTCCTCGGGCTCCTCTGTATCGTGTATTTTTCGGCTTGCTTTCCTCGAATTCTCTTTGGAAAAGAAGGGAACTCCTCGTTGACTTCTGTACCTTTGTCATGAGTGGCAATCTTTTGCACCATAGAACTTTGGTCAAGAGTGGCATGGTTCATTTCAGGTGGACTCCTGGAAGGACCAGGATTCGGTGCCTCTTCTAGTGGCCTATGTGCTAGTTGTTATGTGGTTTTGTCCTACCCATGCCTGAAGAAGTCCACTTCTTAGGTTGAAGCTGACTGCATGATGTTGGAGAATTCCTCTCCTAATCGCAGCGGAAAGTGTAGAAGACCTTCTCAGGATCACGACTCTTACCAACAGCAGAACCTTCAAATGAAAACTGGTACCAACTGAAATATCCAATGAACTTGAAACTTTGTTCACTCAAACTAGACACCTAGAGCTTTCAAATGAAATATCAAACACTCAATTTGGAGTAGATTTGGGTTGGCAACTATTTGATTCAAAACAGACTACCTGTCCACTCAGTTAGGCTGAAAATTGGACTTCACTAAAACCTGAATAACTCATAGAGCATAAAGAATTTCATAAAACTGTTCTGGACAAAGGAATTACTTGAGATAAGCTTTCCAACGAATGTTTAAACAATAAAATTGGATACATATGTTGAGAGATATGACTCTCACAAGTAGACTACCCAGAAATGGGTGTGTGGCTGGACATACTCTATGAGAGTGAATTGAACGAAATGACTCAAAACAAATGAAGTAGCTACAAGGGGGCTTCCACGCCTTCTTCCTCTATTCTTGAGTGTCCTCCCTTGCTTCTTTGATAGCCAAGTGACCAAAAACTCTCATGATGAGTTTGAGAGCTCTTCTCCATCATTTCTCCACTACTTTGGACAGCCACTCCTCTTACAGTTCAGATTTTGGATTTGATTCTCTTTTGGCCTCTACTTGCTGAAGTAAATGCTTCTATTTTTCATTTTTGTATTTTCCTTCTACTTGAAGAAAATCCTTTTTGCAAAAATATATACGAGCTTACTTCTTTATTTTTAACACTCCCCCTCAAGCTCACATGTGAGCTTGCACCTTCAGCCATATCTTGTAAGTTGATGTCGTCCTTGAACCTCTTGAGCTTAGAAGCATTGAGGGACTTTGTAAGCATGTCTGCAACCTGGTCATTAGTTCCAATGAACTTTATATCCACATCCTTGCTCAAAACTTTTTCTCGAACATAATGATAATGCACTTCTATGTGCTTGCTTCGTGCATGAAACATTGGATTGTTTGTCAAGTGAATGCTTGACATGTTGTCACCATAAATTGGAATGGTCTCCACCTGCACATCAAGATCAGCCAAGAGCTTCTTAATCCACATAGCTTCACAAGTTGCAAAGGCTAAACCTCTATATTCAGCTTCTGTAGATGATAGTGCAACAGTAGGTTGCTTCTTTGAGCTCCATGTGATAGGTTTGCTACCTATCATGAACACATAACCTGAAGTGGATCTTCTATCCTCCTTGGAACCAGCCCAATCAGCATCACTGAAGCCCTTTACCTGCAATTCTTCATCATATCTATAAAACAATGCATGATTGACAGTGTGCTTCACATATCTTAGCACTCGTTTGGCTGAATTTAAATGTTCACTTGTTGGAGCTTGCATAAATTGAGAAAGAACTCCAACAATATAACATAAATCTGGTCTTGTGATCGTAGCATAGATCAATGAACCTATAATACTCCTGTATGTAGTTACATCATGTAACTTCTCTCCATCATTTGAGCATAGCTTCACATTTGTGTCCATAGGTTGAGTGAGTGGTTTGCATTCACTCATTCCAAATCTGAAAAGAACATCCAATAGGTACTTTCTTTGCATTAAGTAAATGACATCTTTCCCATAGACTATCTCAATGCCTAAAAAGTATTTCAGCTCACCAAGATCTGAAATTTTAAACTCCTTACCGAGTTTCCTTTTTATCTCTTGTATTCCTGTAACATTACTTCCTGTTATGATGAGATCATCAACGTATATGCAAATATATACCTGCTTGCCTTCTTCTTTCTTCATGCAGAGAGAGGGATCTGCATTACTTGGACTATACCCACACCTTGTGAGGTACTCGACCAATCTTTGATTCCAAGCACGTGGTGCTTGCTTCAGCCCATACAAAGCTTTCTTCAATCTACAAACAAAATTTGGATGCTTTTTGTCTTCAAATCCAATCGGTTGACTCATGTATACCTCTTCTTGAAGTTCACCATTGAGAAAAGCATGTTTTATGTCAAGTTGGTACAATGGCCATCTCCTTGCTGCACTCACTCCAATCAAGGTTCTAATTGTTCCCATCTTTGCAACCGGGCTGAAAGTCTCTTCATAATCGATGCCGTGAGTTTGTTTGAATCCTTTTGCTACTAGTCTAGCTTTATGCCTTGCTAGAGAGCCATCATCATTTCTCTTTATTTTAAACACCCATTTATTTGGAACAATCTTCATACCTTCAGCCTTTGGAACTAGCTCCCATGTGTGATTGTCCTTGAGAGCTTTCATCTCTTCTTGCATAGCTTCTTGCCATTCTTTTTGTGTACATGCTTCTTCATATGCATCCGGTTCTTTGTCTTTGACCACCTGTGTCATATATGCAAAATGCTTTGCAATAAAACTATCATAGCTTAGCCTTTCAATTGGATACCTTGCTCTTGAAGACCTCCTTTCATTTCCTCTTGAACATTGCTTCTTCAACCGGTTCAACTTTACCTTCGGTGTGATCACCTCTTCATACTCTTCTTCACTTGCATTTGAGTCACTATTTTGGGGAGCACTTTCGGCTTTAGATCTTTCATAAGCTGATGTTGGTGATGAGGAATGACTCCTTAGCCTCCCCTTCCATGTTGAGCTTTCTCCACGTGATGTAGAAGCTTCTAGACCTGACATTTGAGTGCTTGTTTGTTGAAATTCTTCTTGGACAGCACCTTCATCATCTTCGCAATTTCTTCAAGAATCTTCTCTTTCCCTTTGTCTCCAAACCATGGTCTTAGCTCGTCAAATACCACATCTCGTGAGACTCGTAGCTCCTTTGTCACCGGATTGTAGCACCTATATCCCTTTTGCTCCGATGAATATCCAATAAAAATACATTTTTCGGACTTTGCCTCCATCTTTGTCCTTAGTTCTTGAGGGATGTGAACATAACACACACATCCAAAAGCTTTGAGATGTGTAAGGTCAGGTTTCTTACCGGAATAAACCTCCTTGGGAGTTAGATTATGCACTCCAGCCGTTGTGCACTTGTTCATCAAATAAATGGCCGTACTAGTTGCTTCAGCCCAATAGTTTAGTGGCATCTTCATCTCGTTGAGCATGCATCTTGCAACTTCTGTGATATGTCGATTTTTCCTTTCAGCTATTCCATTTTGTTGAGGTGTGTACCTACATGTACATTGTCTCTTGATGCCATTTTCACAAAGAAAATCTGAAAATTCTTTGGAGAAATATTCTCTTCCTCCATCGGACCTCAAGGTCTTTATGTAGCGTCCTGTTTCCTTTTCTACCTGTGCTTTAAATCTCTTGAACATGGAGAACACATCTGATTTTTGTTTTATGCAAAACATCCATACTTTTCTTGAATGAGCATCGATAAAAGTGACAAAATATCTATTACCAGCCACTGATGGTCGTTGGGATGGTCCCCATACATCCGTGTGTATCAAGTCGAGGACGTTCCTTGCCACATAGTTGCTTTTCTTGAATGGTTGTCGAGTTTGCTTTCCTAGTTGGCATGCTTCACAAAACTCATGTAGTCCGGCATCATTGAATCTTGGAAGACCTCTTATCACTTCATGGTTGCTCATGTCCTTGAGCTTGGGAATGTTGATATGTCCAAACCTTTTGTGCCACAAATCGATTTCAACAATCCTCTTGTTTCCAAACTGAATATACATCACCTTTCCATGCGGTTGTTGAATGTCCAAAGTGAACATCCTTACTTCTTTCCTTCCTTGAGAAATAACCTTGAATCCTTCTTTTGGATTCTTTATAAAGCAGCCTTTTTCATTGAAGATAACATGATATCCTTTCTCTACCATTTGTCCTACTTGAATCAAATTCTTTGCAATAGTAGGAACATGAAGAACATCAGCCAATACCTTGTTGTCTCCAAGCTTGAAACCATTTGTCCTACTGAAATCAAATTCTTTGCAATAGTAGGAACATGAAGAACATCAGCCAATACTTATCTCCAACATGCTCAATTGCGTGTTGAGTTTCATCGCCGGTCTCCACACATCCTTTTCCACTTGGAGCTTGTAGCTTTGTGAACAAATCTCCTTGGCATGTCATATGGTTGCTGCAACCTGAATCTATGAACCATTTTTGGTCATCACTTCTCAAGTTGTTGTAGTCATGCTTCATGGCAAGCATGGTTTGCTTGTCTCCTTCACTTGATGTACTCGCATAGTTATTTTGGATCCTTTGGTTGCCTCCATTCAGCCTTCCATTCTTTTGCCAACAATCATTTGCATAATGTCCTAGTTTACCACAATGATAATATGTTATACCTTTATGAGGATTGTATGAACCTCGACCTCTTCCTCTATTTCTGCCTCGACCTCTTCCATGTGTGTTGTCATTTGAGTTGTCCTTTTTGTCCTCCGAGTTGTGTTGGCTGAAATTTGTGTTGTTGTAGCTCCTTCCTCTTCCTCTCGAGCCTCCTCTTGAGTTCCTGCCTCTACCTCTTCCTGCATATAAGATTTGACTATGGCTGTCCTTACCTTTGTTGCCTTCTCCTTGTTGAGCTACCTCTTCAGCCACAAGATTTGGTATAATCTCGTCGAATGTTGGTAAAGGATCTCTATAAAGAATGTTTGTGATGAGGGGCTTCCACTTTTCTTCACTCCTCAAGCCATTGAGGGCTGTTTGGACAATGTCTTCCTCTTCTATCTTGCATCCAACTGATGCTAGCTGATCTCGAAGCTCCTTGATCCTCAATGTATACTCACTAATGCTTTGGTTTGAGCTTTTCTTCATGTTGTTGAGCTCGTTCTCCGGGACCTTGTTGAGGTAGCATACACCTTCTCCAATGCTTCCCAAACTTCCTTGGCTGTTTCTAAGCTTTGCACATGACCAATCATAGTGTTAGAAAGAACTTGTGAGATGAGGAACATCACCCTTCGATTCCTCTCTTCCCAATCAGCAAATTGTCTCCTTTGTGCCGGAGTAATGTTGGGATCTTCAATGTCCACCGGTTGTGGATCGTCTCCACTAACTAGACTCCATAAACCTTTACCTTTAAGGTAATTTATCACTCTATACCTCCAAGATTGAAAATTATCTTTGTCTAACTTCTCAACTTGTTGTCCTAAATCAGCCATTGAAAACTTCCAAGATTGAAGTTTACCTCAAGTATGTTGTGGCGCTCTTTCTTGACTTCACGAAGCTCCCCCTTGATTTGTAGCTTCTCCTTTGCTTCAATTCAGTTCCAATGCTTTGAATCTTCAAACTCCAATGCTCTGATACCAATTGTTGGAGAATTCCTCTCCTAATCGCAGCAAAAAGTGTAGAAGACCTTCTTAGGATCACGACTCTTACCAACAGCAGAACCTTCAAATGAAAACTGGTACCAACTCAAATATCCAATGAACTTGAAACTTTGGTCACTCAAACTAGACACCTAGAGCTTTCAAATGAGATATCAAACACTCAATTTGGAGTAGATTTGGGTTGGAAACTATTTGATTCAAAACAGACTACCTGTCCACTCAGTTAGGCTGAAAACTAGACTTCACTAAAACCTGAGTAACTCACAGAACATAAAGAATTTCATAAAACTATTCTATACAGAGGACGTACTCAAGATAAGCTTTCCAACGAATGTTTAAACACTAAAATTGGATACATATGTTGAGAGATATGACTCTCACAAGTAGACTACCCAGAAATGGGTATGCGACTGGACATACTGTATGAGAGTGAACTGAACGAAATGACTCAAAACAAATGAAGTAGCTACAAGGGGGATTCCACGCCTTCTTCCTCTATTCTTGAGTGTCCTCCCTTGCTTCTTTTATAGCCAAGTGACCAAAAACTCTCATGATGAGTTTGAGAGCTCTTCTCCATCATTTCTCCACTACTTTGGACAGCCACTCCTCTTACAGTTCAGATTTTGGATTTGATTCTCTTTTGAATGATTCTCTTTTGGCCTCCACTACTTGTTGAAGTAAATGCTTCTATTTTTCATTTTTGTATTTTCCTTCTACTTGAAGAAAATCCTTTTTGCAAAAATATATACGAGCTTACTTCTTTATTTTTAACACATGATCATAGATCCAGTCTTGGCCCAGGACAAGAGGTTCGGTAAGATCCTCATCTTCACACACTAGCACCTTGACTGCCATTAGCACCTCTTGAATGTAGAGGGGAAGCTCCACCTTGCTAATGCAAGGGGTTTCCACACCTCCCAATCCTATGAGATATGCCTCTATAGGATTGATTTGTAATTGCAGCTCTTGGCAGTAAGAAAGTCGAACTGCACTAGTGGCTGCCCCTGAGTCAATCAAAGCTCTCATTGTTCTTACACTCTCTCCTTGTCCTACTTCTAGGGTTACAAAAGGCCGTCGGTCGGTTATTCTATGGGAATGTCCACTTGAAGCCTCGCACATGGCCATGGGATAGCCTGGAGATTCTTGAGTGTCAAGCATAGGCTGGTCTCTACCTTGTCTCCTCAATTTCATTCGTCGGATGCGTTCTAAAGCTTCTGCCTGTGCTTCTTCTCGAATTCGTTTCTCTTCTTCTTTACGTTTCTTGGCAGTGTTGAGTCGATTTAGCATCTCTTCAGTCAGGGGTTCTTGATATAACTTGACTTTGCATCCACTTATGTAACTTGGTAGAACATCACCCTCTAGAGTGGCTAATTGAACTACTCCACTTGTGGAGATCCTATTGATAATCATTGGCCCATAACCTCTCTTCTCTAACTTCTGTGCATGTTGCTTCAAGGTGTAGACTAGGACTAGGTCTCCTTCTTTCAAGCCCTTATCCTTGACGTGTGCATCGAAATATGCCTTTTGCCTCTTCTTGGCTGCATAAATTCTTGCTGCAGCCCTCAATCGTGTTTCGCCTAATCGTTCAAGATCGAAGATTCTAGAGGACAACTCATGGCCTGTGCAATCATGCTCTTGTGCTACTTTCAAGGTTGGTATCAAAAAATCCAATGGTAGCACTGCATTCTGGCCAAAAACCATCTGAAAGGGCGTGGCTTGGAGTACCGTTTTATAGGCAACTCTGTATGCCCAAATAGCATGGTGTAGCTGTTTGTCCTAGTCAGAGCGTTTGTTATTCACTAATTTGGTTAGCACATTGCATAGAATCTTATTTGTGCTTTCGGCTTGTCCATTTGCTTGTGGGTGATAGGGGGCAGACTTCTTGTGTATCACCAAGAACTTTTGAACAAGATTTTCAATGACTTCATTCAAGAAGTGAGTCCCTCTATCACTTACTAGCTCTATTGGTAGCCCATATCTAGTGAATACGTTCTCAAATAAGAACTTAGCAGTGGTTTGCGCATCATTCTTCGTTGTAGCTTTTACTTCTACCCATTTCGTTAGATAGTCTGTGGCCACAATGATATACTCAGCATGTGAGCCCTTAGCTAGGGGATTAATAGGACCAACAAAGTCTATCCCCCACTTAGAGAATGCACGTCCACCCATCATAGGTTTCAATGGCATCTCATCTTTCCGTATAGGATATTGAGTTCGCTGAGAAACATCACACCTCTTCACGTAGGCATGTGCATCCATGTGAAGGGTTGGCCACCAAAAACCTGCAAAAAGCACTGCCTTGATTACTTTATCTGGTCCGAAGTGCCCTCCTGCTACACCTTGGTGAGTAGTTTCCAAGATTTTAAGATATTCGCTCTCATGAACACATATTCTAAGATAACCATCTTTACTATGCTTGTATAGATTATCACCAATGAGAGCATAGTCTATAGCTTCTTGTTCTAGGCTCCTTTGTCTAGCCAATGTCATCTCTTGAGGAAATGTTTTCGTTTTTAGGAATGCTATCAACGGTTCACTCCAATCTGGCACTAAAGACACTCGATAAAGAGTGGCGTGTTCCACTGGTGGTTTAGTGCGATAGATTGGGCATTCCTTGCACAACTTTTGGACATCAGCTTCCATAGTCGTCCAATGCAATCCGAGTCTCCTTAGCGTCTGTAGGGTTCGTTGCTTTGAGTAGTGTTGCTCTAATGCACCTACATGTGCTAATTGCAACCATTTATTGTACTCATCCTCTTCCACACAACAGGCTAATATCCCTTGATCGGTATGTTTGTACATGCTTCCTGCCATGATATGGTACTTTTGGGCTTTTACTACCTCTCTATCTTGAGTGTTTATGACTGGGTGGTTAGGCCCGTATGTCAATACTGGCACTAATGGCTTAGCCCACTTAGGTAAAACTTCTAAATTAAACAAGTAAGCATCAGGAAGGTCATCCGATACTCCTTGTGGAGCTTCTCCCGATGTGAGCCTAGAGAGATGGTCTGCTCTCAAGTGAGTCTTTCCTTTCCTCACCACAACCTCAAAGTCGTATTCCATTAGCAAGAGGAACCATCTCACCAATCTACCGGTGTTGCATGGCTTGTTTACCAAGTATAGTAGAGCTTGATGATCAGTAAAAAATTTAAACTTATTTGCCAGCAAATAATGCCTAAACTTTTTAACTGCATAAACCATGCCTAAGCCTTCTCTCTCAGTAGTGGTATAGTTCCGTTCAGCATCATTTAGCTGTCTACTATCATAGGCAATGGGAAGATCCATATTACCTTCACCAGTAGGTTGTGTGAGTACACATCCAATAGCATAATTGGATGCATCCACGTGAACATGGAAGGGTTTATTCCAATCTGGTGTGGTCAAGATTGATGCTGAACACAATCTTCTTTTGAGTTCATTAAAGGAGTCCTCACACCCATCAGTCCACTCAAAGTTAGTCAAAAGTCCATACAGAGGCTTTGCAATGATGGCATACATGTGTATGAAACGTCGGTAATAATCGCAATGCCCCATGAAAGCTTGTACTTCCTTGACATTCTTTGGCCTAGGTAACTCGGCTATGGCTCTCACTTTCTCTTCATCAGTGGATATGCCATTCTTGGACACTATATGTCCTAGAATCTTGCCTTGCCTGACCATGAAAACACACTTTTATGGGTTCAGGCAGACTTGATATTCTCTACATTTGTCAAAGATTTGTTTGAGTTCAGGAATATGGGTTTGTCTAATGTTGGAATGAGCACAAAGATCATCAACATAGACCTCTAAGTTCTTCCTCAGGAACTCTTTAAATACATGGCACATCAGCCTCTGGAAGGTAGCTAGTGCATTGGTAAGCCCAAATGGCATTACTCTAAAGGCGAAAATGCCCCATTCAGTGGAAAAAGCTGTCTTATGCTGATCTTCTGGAGCTATGGCTACTTGATTGTAGCCCGAAAATCCATCAAGGAAGCTGTACACTTCCTTGCCTGCTACTCTTTCTAAGAGATGCTCTGTGATAGGAAGTGGATAGTTATCTCAAATTGTGGCTGCATTGACCTTCTTTAAGTTAATGCATACACGCAGCTTTCCATTTTTCTTGGGCACCACTACGATGGGGGATACCCACTTAGTGTGCTCAATTTTGTAGATGAATCCAGCTTCAACCAGTCTATCTATCTCCTCTTTGATCTTGGCCGCATAATTATCATTATGTGTATATGGCTTTTGCTTAGAGGGTTTGGCATCTGAGGTCATGGGGATAGTGTGTGAGCATATGTCAGGGTCCACTCCTTTCAAATCCTTGTAACTCCAAGCGAATACATCTCTGTATTCTCTTAGCAAGGCTACCAGCTCTTGTTCTTCCTCTTCTGTCAGGTCATGGCCGATGTACGTGCATCTTTCTTCTCCTTCTTCGATGGCTACAACTACTTTCTTCGTGGTTTCTTTGTTATCATAGGCCTCCCTCGATTGCGCCTCTCATTTAGGCATTCTTATCATGACTCTTCTATCATCTATCTCATACTTCTTGAAATTTTCTGGGACCTCAAACAAAGATTCCTCCTCTTCTGGTGTGACTTCTCTCTTCTTTCTTTTCTTTCCTTCTTCCTTCGGGTTCACATGTGTGGCTAGCCTTACATCATTTGTAATCTCTCCATGCCTCTGGGGTTGAAATTCTACTTCATAGAAGTATTCTTCATCTGATGCAAAAGGTGAATCCATAATGATTGACTCTAAGTCGGAGTCACTTGCATCCTCAAATGCATCAGGGCTAGGTTCGCATTCTTCTAATACTGCATCTCCCATGCTTGGTTCTATTGAAAAGACTGAAATGTCATAGCCATCTTCATCACAGTGGGGTGTCCATTGTTCTTCATTGATGGCTACATCCATTGTTGCTAAAATTTCAGCCCAGCCGTGAGGCTCAAATTCTTCGTCAGGAAACACTACAGGTGCATAGGCTGGGTCTTGAACTGATCTATGGGTTTCTTTTGCACCTACCTCTCTGGCTTTTTCCCTCTTCTCTTCTTCTATTGCTACTTTGCACATCCATAAGTGGGTATCTTCATGCATCCATGAGGATCCTGATCCTATGGAATGCACAGACTCAGTATCATCTTTGGCTCTATGGATGGGATTCCATTGGATGGGGGGTACATCTCTATGAGAGTAATCCTTGAGATTGACTTTGGTTGTAACACCTAAGTGCTGCAAATACAAGGAATTGGTTCCCCAATCCTGTACCACTTGCAACTGTCGCATAAATAGTCTTCCCAAAATCATCTCGTAGGCTTGGTTTTTGCTAAAGACGCATATAGCAAAAGTATGCTCAAACTCAACACCACATGTAGTGAGATTTATTCCTTCTAGCAATCCTAAGGGCCTTTCAATATGACCATCGGCCATCTGCAATTTCATTCTCGTCGGTCGGAGTGCTGGCTTGCCCCAACGCTTCCATAGGGAAGTTGTAGCAATTGCAACTCCTGCACCTGAGTCCAAAATTGCCTTGGTTGTCTATCCCTGATGAGTGATGGGGAGATAGGTGTTTCCTTCTTCTCCCTTGCTCATGTCTCCTATCTTGTCCAAGGGTATTTCTGGCACTGTTCTTTGAGATCCTACCTGGGAATGCGGTTTTGCTACTTCGGGCACTTGATTGGCTACATGTTTCCACACTTCTAGTCTAACCTTAAGCAGCTCTTCCAAAGTGAGACTGCACTGCACTTTGGTGTTCTTCACTACCTCCATGTTCCTAGGTATGACTGAATCTTCGTTCCTTACCATGACGGTTGGTGCTCTCATACAAGTAGACTTAGCTTCCCATGGACCTGTGAAATGGGGTAGCTCCTGTAAGGAATTGGACTCGAAGTCGAATCTCTCTTGAGATTGGGCACTCTCCTGCTCTCCATAAATGGAGGGAAGGTCTTGTGGGAATTGATCATGTGTGTCATCCACAAGTTCAATGGGGGGAGGAACTTCACTTTCTTTAGCCCATTTGTCTTCTTGAATCTCCCGTAGAAATTCTGGTGTGAACCTATTTATAGAAGAAGAGGTGTCTGGTTCAGTGGAGTTAGGCACATAAGCTTCCTTGGGAGGAATGCTTATTTTATCACTTGCCTTCTCCTTAGCCTGGGAGTTGGCTCCTTTTCCAGCCTTGGCAATTAACATCTCCAATCTGTCTAACAGACCATCAAAATGCAATGGTGTTCTAGTGGGGCTAGAGCAAGTGAAAAGGCGACTGGTCTCAAACATGGCTTGAGCCAATTCCACCATCTTGGCACACAACTTAGTTTGTTCAAGCTCTAGGTCAGCTCTAGGGTAACATTTTTCATGATCCGTTACATTTGGCCCTTCGTGGATCCTAGCCTGATATGCTTTAAGCATCATGTCTATATCTTCTGGAGTGGGATCTGATAAGACTGATCCTACCCGGGGTGGTGGGTGGGTTACATTTGGTGAATTAGAAGGTGGAGGGATGGAAGGTGGTGGGGATGGTACTGGGAGTGATGTGTGAGAGTGCATTTGAGAGGTGATTTCTATGATCTTGGCTTTGGTCTCTCGCAGACTTTCCTCTAGTTCGCTCATCTTTCTTGCCCATTGCCTCTTCATGCGTTCACGACTATCTCTCCAAGCTCTTGTTCTCTTCTTATTCTGGCTCTCAGTCTCACTAGCCTCCGCATTCTTCTCCTGGCCTAAGTCTTGGTTTTGCTTAAGTGCCTCAGCTCTCGTGATGACTTGTACTGGAGCCGTGGAAGTCACACTTCCCGTGGGTCCACCACTAGCCCGATGACATTGATAGGAGCAATTTTTGGCATATTGGCAGGATTCTTGGGACACTCTCGTAACAAATGCTCCTTTCCACAATCCGGACAAAAGCCTTGAATTGTCACGGATTGGGTTTGTGTAGGTGCAGATAGAGGGCAATCACGAATGAGGTGATCTCCTTGACAGCGATAGCATGACCCTCTAGGAAATGGAGGTCTCATCGGCCTAGGTTGGGATCTCGCGTTGGGGTTTGCGTACATGACATTTGCGTATTCTGGCTCCCAACTAGATTCACTCGGTTCTTCATAATAATATGACTCACTATGCTCCAGTGATTGCATGTAGTAGGCCTGGGGGCTCTCAACATGGGTGGAGTCAAAACTATGATCACTTGGATCACTTTCTAAAAGCGAGGATGTCACTGGCACTAAAGCTCTATTTAGATTTTCTTCTGTCGCTGCATACTTCACTGGAATCACGTTGGTGGGGGCAGGGGGCTGCTGCGCTAGGACTGGTTGCGATCTTTGTTGCCCTTGGTAGGGTGGTTGATACGTTTGCTGAGGTCTAGCATACTGTTGTTGTGGGTACTGATTAGAGTACTTTCCTGGTTGTGGATATGGCTGAGGATAACTTTGTCTAACTGCTTGTTTGTTGTGTGGGCAGTCTTGTGCAGTGTGATTGGTGTATCGCCTTTCTATGGTGCAATATTGGCTGTTAGGGTTCACCTGGGGTTGGTCCATGATAGGAAACACATTAGCCATATGGTCTCCTCCACAGGTATAGCATCGTTTTCCGGGGGCAAATCTAGGAATCTGCTTGCTAGAGACACCTAATTTCAGAGCTACCTTCTCTGCTAGATCCTCAATTGATGTGGATTGTGAGGAAATGAGGCTACTAGAACTATCTGAATCTTTATAGATTTTTGAGAGCTCTAATTCCTCCCCTAGATTATCCTCAATGTCTATGCACATGCGTACACATTCTTATATGGATCTAGGGTCCTTCAAGTACACATATGATCTCAGTTTGGTGCTTAACAATCCATCTAAAAATAAGGCCACTTGCTTGGCTAGAGTGGGTAACTCTGGAGCTGGGCATCTCTCTAGGTATCGCCTAAACCTTCTTCCTGCGAGCCTTACTGTCTCTTGAGTTGTTTGCTTGAAGTTGTATATCAGGGAGGATGTGTTATGCCTAATACCACTTTTGGAAAATTCAGTGATGAATGCTTCAAGAAGTTGGTCTATATTTCTGTACTGATCCTAGTGAAGTGGTTGAAACCACGTCAAGGCAGTGTTGTTGAGTGTTAGGCCAAAAGCATTGTATTGAGTGAACAAATCTTCCACTTGTTCAGCTCTCAAAACTTGCCTAAACTCCGCTACATGGTCATATGGGTCTCCTGTGCCATCGAAGCAGTTCTTCATGAACTTTACTAATTGTGTGGGTCTTAGGGTTCTAGCGTGTTCTCTAGGCCTTGGGAGAGGGAATTGGTCTGCATTTCTTAGATTCCTAGGTTCCCTATATCTCTCCCTGTCCATTCTATCCATCTCAGTCCTTGTTCTTTCTCTCCCAAGTGGGTTAGCAAAGCTCACCTCTAGTCTATCCCTACTCCGTTCTCTTTGAGTCCCATGAGCTTGAGATGTTCCAGCTCCTTGGTGACTATAAGACACAGTGGATCGAGGTTGGGGAAAAACAAATTCACCCTTCCAGGTGTATGCGTGTCTTCCATGCTCAGAGACCACAAAGATCCTCTCCGAAGCATCATCTAAGTAGGTCAGTTTTCCTGGGCTATCCAGGTCTTTGAATTCATAGATGGTAAGGGCTCCCACTTCATTAGGCTTCTCAGGCTTGTACCTCCAAAAAGCCTCATCTGTCTCTCGATTCATGTGTAACTCTATGCTCTTATTGTCCTGGAGAACCAACCCTGGAGTGATTATTCTCGTTAGAACCGACTTGCCTTGAGGGGTTTTTGGCTCCTTTCCCAAGTACCCTTGCTCTATGTCACCTATTTCGGGTTCAGAGATTATGTTGCCAAACTCATCTGTCCTTTCAGGTTGGCTGGTGACCACATACATTGTTCCTTCTTTATCTATGTATGCACCATTTTCGAACTTGACTACAGGGTGTTCTAGTCCAATGGGTTGATCCAGGTTTTTAATTAGGACAACAGATCTTCTCAGTCCATCCTCATAGATGCGTGCACCTAGGCCGTTGGTTTGGATGTATTCCAATTGAGTTTTGTAGGGACCCTCAGGTTTTTCTAGGTATGCCACTCCTGAGCTACCTACATGTCCTTCCATGTTATAAGACATCTCAGAGTCACTACTTCCTGAGTCTAGAACGTAGGGGTAATCACTGAATTGTTGTGCCCAAGATTTGGCTGTATGGTTGACGCTAGCCTCGGATGATCTAACGCTTTGACGGTCTCTCCCTAGGTGTCTTCCCGATCTCAGGTTCATATGCCCTTTGTATGTTGTTGATTCTTTGGTACCAATCACTTGTTCCTTTTGAGTTCCTTTGTATGTGTTTTCTTGTTTTTAATTAAGCGTCGTCAGGAGCACTTAAGTGTGTCGTATTTGATGTTCCTCACCCACTTAGTTTAATTTCTTTTCCTTTAAGTTGTCCCTAGACTGCAATTTAGCCTATCCTTGCACTTGAGAAATTAAAGGCTCTTCAAACTTGAGTGTTCCTATCGTACCCCTAGTCAATCAGGACAACTACTCGCACTTAGCCTATGCTAAGAATGGACTGAGGGGGTTAAGAGATGTTCCAACCTCAAGTCGCTCCTCCTGGCGATGCTTGTCTACCCAGGAAGCACGTTCCCAAGCTTGTTCGCCCTGGCACTTACTTTGCTTTCTCCAAAAGCTCTCGATGATCCTATAAGAACCCCAAGTTTAGCTTCAATTTGATCCTTCAATTGACAGACAATTTATTTCAGACACTTTTTAATGACCCTTGTTCCCCCTTTTGTATTGCTAAAAAAAATTTCCTCTAGAGCTCCCTTGGTGTACCTACCCCTCAGCGTGTAGTATATGCCACGAGCTTTCCGACAAGCCCTAGAGCTCAAAAAATGGATTTCGTATGAAAAAGTTATGACCGTTCAGGGTTTAGGGGGTTAAACAGACAAACAGAACCTCAGGAGTTTTAATGCGTTTTTCTAAGGCCTTTGTAAGTGTATGAGTATTTGAGTATGCAAATATGCCCAAAATTTAGCCTAAATTTCCAAAAAAAAGATTACCCCTTAATTTTTTGCCGAAAATGTCTGTCTATTGCGATAGACGGTGTCTGTCGCGATAGACGGTGTCTATCGCGATAGATGGGTCTGTCGCGATAGAGTGGTCTGTCGCGATAGAGTGGTCTGTCGCGATAGACGGTGTCTGTCGTGATAGATGGGTCTGTCGCGATAGAGTGGTCTGTCGCGATAGATTGGTCTGTCGCGATAGATGGTGTCTGTCGCGATAGACGGGTCTGTCGCGATAGATGGGTCTGTCACGATAGACTAGGTTTGTCGCGATAGAGGGTGTCTGTCGCGATAGATGGGTCTATCGCGATAGACTAAGTCTATCGTGGGTCTATGTCTGTCGCGATAGACGGGTGTCTATCGCGATAGACGGTGTCTATCGCGATAGACGGGGTCTATCGTCTGTCGTGGTTTTGCTCTGTCGCGATAGACCGTGTTTGTCGCGATAGACGGTGTTTGTCGCGATAGACTGAAAAAACGCAAATTTTTGAGAAACTTCTAGTGATTTGGAGTGCTCTAATGGTGTAGGTTATCGTGCCAAACACGCATTCACAAAATATCAAGTTTTTCTGTCTATCGCGACAGGCAGAGGTCGTCGTCCCGAGACGTGTGCAGAGTCTGTCGTACCTGCGCAAGCTGCTGAAGATGGTGGTACAGCTAGTTCCTGTAGCAAAAAGCTCAAAAAACACACAAAAACAGATAGCATGCAAGCTCTCTCTCGCTCTCTCTCACAAATGAAATGAGGAAAATGAGGTGGGGAGTGGAATAATACCAAAAACTAAAATTTTTTTGTGAAGATGGAGATGGAGGTGGGAGATGGTGAGGATGATGATGGTGATGATGGTGAGGCAAAAGTAAGAATAAATGAAGAAAAATAAAGAAAAGAGAGGATATTACCTATAACTCCAATGTCTCAACTCGACGTCTTACCATCACACGCTCGTCCTCGAAGCTCTCTCCCCGGCAACGGCGCCAAATTTGGTGTCACTCTAGCACAATGGTGAGTACCAACGTGAGAAGAAGAACAAGGAGAGGAACAATGGAGTTCTTTGCATTAGTCAAAAATTCTCTTACATAAGCTCAATTCACAAACAATCTAACCCCAAAAATGAGCTCTCTAGCTCTTTTTATAGTTTTCTCACTAGCTTTGGCCTTGTCCAGACCTAGTGTCCGGCCTAGTTAAAAATTAGGTTCTGTAGCCTATTTGAGGGCTCAAACGAAGTCTAAAAATTATGAAAATTGGTGTGTAGCTAGTTCTAATACTCCTCAAGCTCGAGGACTCCTCGGCTTGAACAAAATGGAGTCTATTCTACCAAAAATGGAATTTCCAATGTTTGTGTAGTGATTAAAATCACTTGAGTTGTGAATGTTCCATGGAAAAAATGATTAGGCCTTGTTGCTGTATTGTGCATGACCACTCTGTTGTGCTGGTATGCTCTTCATCTGACTTGTATGCCAACACTCCAAATGGATCCTACCTCTTGTCAATAAAGGAAGAAGCTTTTTGGGGAAGAAATAAATGCTTAAAAGGGTAAACTGGTTCAATCATTTTTTCCTTAATATGTCATTTGAGGACATTCTCTTCCCCCTTTTAGTGTGATCATTGTCCTCAATGATCAGATGTTGAAGTTCCTATGAACTTCTTAACATTGTTCAGAATGAAAAATTACCCCATGAGTGTAGGGTCTCATATAGGCTTCTCATTTCTCTTTGGGATGTCTTTCAATCCAATTTCTTATTACCATTATCTTATGGTTAACATTGCTTAGTTTGTAACCTAAGTCCTTGGCCTTGCTGATCAAGCATGCCATGGGTATTATTGAACTTCAGGGTCCATAAGTAGGACTCGAAGCTTAACGTTTTTCTATCTGTAATAAATTTTGTTGGCTTTTGGATTAAGCAAACATATAAAAAGCATAAAAGTTAATGGGCATAATCTCAACACACCATTAAACTTTTATGCTTTTGACTTCATATGAAGAAGTCATTTTTCTGTCTTGAACCTTAAACTTGCAATACTTGATTTCTCTCTCATGTTCCATCAACCCATGCATATGTGTCTCAATCCATGCATACATAGTGTATGCTAAAAACATATATATCTTTCCTTGAAGATGCTTTAGCATGCATAAGGTCCAAAGGTTGAACCCCTCCTTAAAGCATGCATGAAATTCACACTTGGAAATCTATTTAGTGCATGAATGCATACATGTGGTTACCATTCATGTTCATCTCATGCAATAATGAATATTCTATGTGCATTTTCTAACAATCTTTAGGTGGTCAATCTTTTTCATGGTAATGAAAAGCCTTTTTCCATTCAGCTATGCCTCTAGTTTCTCAAACAAATCATTAAACTTATGCATCTTTCCAAATGCATATGGACCACCATTTTCATTTAAAATGCATGTCTACATCCATTACTTTTAGCATGGTCAAAGAGGAAAATGGAAATTGTACTTACCTTCATTTTTGCTACGTCCATCCTTCGATTCCATGAAGGGGGAAGCTTGCACATTTGAATACTTTGAAAGGTTGGGCCATTACATCTCTGGCTACCGTGCATGTCTTTCAATAGAGGGACCCGAGTTCAAAACTTGGTAATAGCTCAAAGGGTCCTTAAAAATGTATCTCTTCAAAACTCATCTCTCCATCATTCAAGATTTACCTACTTAGAGTATGCCCAAAGTATGCATCTATATTTGCAAAAGCTTTAAGGTCGCATGAATGCATACTTACACCTTTTATTGTGAACAAGCATGTAAACAAATCTCATCTCCCATAAGAGATAATTTCAAAGCTCATTCATAGTCATATATAAAATAATTTCTATGCATATAATTGTCGATAAATACTTAAATCGATACTTTCTTGAATCCAAAATAAATAAAGTTCCTCGTGGACTACAAATTGTGTATGCCTTGCATCACATGATGTATCGATATAAGATGAAATCAAATATATGAAAATGAAAAACACAATACTTAGCGTTCATCAATGCATGAAGACTTCCTTTGTTGATGTTGCGAATGAAAAAGGCACCCTCCTTCCGTCAAGGGCCATACTTTTTCTTTATCCTCCATCCGGGCTTGAAGCGTAGTTATCGGAATCTTTTTCTCCTCCATGAGATAATAAATCATCTTCACCCTTCCAATAACTCTCTCATGGAAATTTGTTCTTATGTCCAGTAATCGGGCCAAAACTAAAACGAAAAGAGAGTTTGAAGCTATGGGACGAGAGTTGTGAAGCGGCTTAATCCCATATATGTGTTTTGAAGGAACACAATCTCTCCATATGTAAAAAGCCAAAAGGCTTCTCAACTGGAGAGATGAGAGCGCCTCTCTTTCCTCATCCCACATGTCCTTGGATAAACGTGAAATCTCAGAGTCTGGTGGAGCCTCCTGTGCGTTGTGGCTTAGGAATCACATTCACATATTCTCCTTAGTGCAGCTCTAGGCGGGCCATCAGACTGCGCTTAATGGGAGGCCATATGGATAAAAACAAGAACTACCTCCTCGAGCTCCTCGCAGGCAGGAAAAACAAGAACTCGAACTTCAAAGGCACGGAAAAGAAACTCAGTCTAATGGGAGGCCATATGGATAAAAACAAGAACTACCTCCTCGAGCTCCTCGCAGGCGGGAAAAACAAGAACTCTAACTTCAAAGGCAAGAAACTCAGTCTAATGGGAGGCCATACGGAAAAGAAACTCGAATCCTTCATAAGATTTAATAGGCTCTGCATACCAATGTTGTGAAATACAACTAATACTCATAAATCCAACTACCAAGAACAAACTTCTAAGAGAGAGCACGTATCCTCGAGCTCCTCGCAGGCGGGAAAAACAAGAACTCTAACTTCAAAGGCAAGAAACTCAGTCTAATGGGAGGCCATATGGATAAAAACAAGAACTACCTCCTCGAGCTCCTCGCAGGCGGGAAAAACAAGAACTCTAACTTCAAAGGCAAGAAACTCAGTCTAATGGGAGGCCATACGGAAAAGAAACTCGAATCCTTCATAAGATTTAATAGGCTCTGCATACCAATGTTGTGAAATACAACTAATACTCATAAATCCAACTACCAAGAACAAACTTCTAAGAGAGAGCACGTATCCACCCATCCAAATCCACCCATATATATACCTCTAGCCCAAGGGGGTGCATGTCCTTGATATTGGCCAAGTGTCCATCCAAGTGTCCCTCATGTGGACACTTTCCCAAGGGTGATCACATGCCTTCTAAATCAAATGAGGATTCTTCTCTCACGTACACACAAGGTGGCTCCTAGAGAAGCTTCTCCCAAGGCTAAGGTTCCCACACCTAAGGATAAATCAAGCCTAAGGTTCTAACCATTCAATTGGGAGCTCATATGAATAAATACCTCAAGGGTTAAAACCAAGGGTTTCACCGAAAGGTTCAAGGCATGTTCCAAGGGTAATTCAAGGGTTAGACCAAAGCAAACATACATCATATTATTACCTTTAGAATCCATATGTTTAACCTTCTGAACCCATGAATTATACAACAAATACCTATGACTCCAACATCTCAAATCTACATCTTACCATCACATGCTCATCCTCAAAGCTCGATCCCCAACAACAGCACCAAAAATTTGGTGTAGCTCAGTGATGAGTAGCACCTTTTTTAATGTCAATCGGGGAAGACATGAGGATGGTATGATGACCTCAAGCAAGTGATGGCACAAGTGTGTGAGTGAGAAGCACACAAACATGCACACACATACACACACATACACACACACGCGCACACACTGTAAGAACAAAGGAAGAAACAATGGAGTTCTTTAGATTACTTAAAAAAGTCTCATATACAAGCTCAAATCACTAACAAGCCAACCTCGAAAATGAGCTCTCTAGCTCTTTTTATAGTTTTGACTAGTTTTGGTCCTGTCAAGACTTAATGTCTAGCCTAGTTAGAAATTAGGTTCCTATGCTATTTCGAAGGCTCAAAGGAGCTCTAAAAATTATGAAAATTGATACATAAATACTTCTAATACTCCTCAAGCTCAAAGACTCCTCAACTTGAACAAAATGGAGTTGAATCTACCAAAAACAATATTTACAATCTTCATGTAGTGATGAAAATCACTGTTAAAAAGAGATTAGGTTGGAAAAAACTGAATGACCTACTTGTCGGATCTTCGTTGACTGTTTTGCCTACTTGTTCCTTCTCTCTACTCTGACTCCCTTCATTGGCTTCCCTGTCATGTAGGTCTTTGAGTGCCCTGACTGCTGCTACCAACACCATGTTTGCAAAAGGTGTAGGAGTTATTATTGATACAGAGATTTGGCACAAATGAAATGGACATGCAAATTTGTAGAGGCTAAAATTGATGCAATCAAAGGAGATTTTCAATGGACTACCAAATTTCAAGGTTGTTGAGATGCAAAATGTATATGCAACATGTGAATTTGGTAAATAGTCAAGAGCATCATTTTTGCATGACAAGCATGTTAGTGAGAATGTGCTAGAAATAGTACATATAGATGTTTGAGGTCCTGGAAAGACCACATCTATGGATGGTTGTAGGTTTTATGTTACTTTCATTGATGACCATACATGAAAATTATGGGTATATGTCATGAAAGAGAAGAGTGAAGTCCTCAGCTAATAATATTTTCGCTTAAAAAAAGTCCTTAGGATCTAATAGTTGTTGACTAGCACTTCTATAACTAACTGCAGAAGCTTCTAATTTGGGAATCTGCTGCTGGAACCCTTCGAACAGTTTATCAAAAGCTACAGTTACATCCGTTAATTTAGTTATATTTTCCGGAGTAGTCTTCGTCATTTCTTCCAACTTAGTTTGACAGGTGATTTCCAAAACTAAAGCAACTTTCTAGAGCTTCTCCACTTCCTCTTCTTTATATGCCAACACGATGTTTGCATCTGCACAATGCTGCTTCCATTGCTCTACTTGTTTCTCTGGTTTGGGTATTCCTACAACTTGTGCCTGCACTATATCTAAATGCTCTTGAATTGTCCTGAGCTTTTCTTCTAAGGCAATAAATTCCAAATTCCAGACTGCCAATCTTTCTTCCACTTTTGCAGTTGATATACTTTATCTCTTCATCTCTCCGCTCTGTTCTTTAGCCTTTGCCTTTAACTTCTGCACTTCCTATTCAGCCTTCTACAATTTCACAGCTAACTCTTTATTACTTTTCTTCAATTTTTTATTCGATTTTTGCATTTGTCTGACCTCCGCTTGTAACCTGACTATAATTTTGGACTTCTCCTCCATAGTGACTTTTAAAGTGTTATTTTCTGTCAGCATCTCATTCAGTTCATCCACTAACTCTTCATTAACCGGGTTGTCTCTACCAGTACTCTCAGCTCTGATAGCTTCTACCTTGGATTGGAGTTGGCTAATGTGAGCCGTCATCTGTTCCCACTCTACAAACCATTTATCTTTTTCCAAAATCATAGAATTATATTTATTTTGAAAGTCTTTAAGTTTTACCAAACTCCAGGGCAGTCCGCGGGCTAAGTCTCCAAGGATGTATGGTCGAACAATTTCATTATTGAACATCCACAGATAGATAACATCAGTGGACCAAAGTAGGGGTAACTTCATCCTGCCTTCTTTAGTTCTCCATTTATCCATTAGACCGCAATCATGAAATGTATGAAAGACTGGTATTCGGCTTGAAGATTCTCTGGAACGGCCACCTTGGTCTTGCTATTGCTTCTGGCATCTCTCCTCTTCAGCAGATCTTTTTTTCCCTTTCTTGCTCTTCTCTTCTCTGAGTCTCCTCTTCCTCAAGATGTTTTTGTTTGTCTTCTTCATCCTGTTTTTGTGTTGCCTATTACTCTCTTGCCTTCCTCTCAGCTTCTTCCCTGGCCTTCCTCTCTGCTTCTTCCTTGGCCTTCTTCTCGACTTCTAGCTACTGGTTCTCCTCCACCTATCTCTTTCTGGACTCCTCCTCTTCATCAACCTCGGACTCCGTCTGCTCCTAAGAAGTGTTACCTCCGAATTTCTGCTCTACCACTCTTTTCTTTAAAAGCTATAAAAATACTTTACTCGAGCGTATTGTGTATTCTCGAGGTAAGTACTCCGGAGTCATAAAAAGTAAGGAAAAAACTACTCCCACCTTGGAGTCTAGTACCACATTAACAGCTCGTCTGGTACGTCGAAATAGTCTCTGGACTTCCTTCTTCAACTTTTGAAAAATAATTTCTACCCAATTTACCTGGGTCTTTGCCGATTCTTTCACCAGAGCATAGAGTTGTTGGGACACTCCATAATGCTTAGCTTGCAAGTTGATGATCATTGTCATTAACAACATGCCCCACTTCAAAGGGTTTTCGTCTACCAATTGCGTAAATCTTTATTCACCGGAGCATGGTTTGCTGAGCAATGCACAGATCTCTGCAGCATCAACAGGCTTCGTGCTCGACGTGATACTCTCCTTAGCCACCATGAAATCTCTTAGCAATTACTGCCACCGACAACTAGAACACTTCTTGTGGGAGGTGAATGTTGATGTTGGAGATAGACGTCTGCGGAAGCACGCGAACAGCACAAGGAAGAAGAAGAAGCTTGGAGCACAAACACACAATACTGAATGTATTACTAGAGAATGTACAAAGATAAGTAGCCCATTAGGGCAATAGGCGTATATGCAAGCCCGGGGAAAAAAACCTCCTAAAGAGGGAAAAAAGTGCCCCGGCGGTCCTAGTGTGTTCACACACATCACTACCTAAATATATCAACAAATCCCCCCTGGGAGTGATGCGGTGAACAAGGAGTTGGCACTCATGTATAAGGAAGTGCCAAGCTATGTGGAAATCACTCCACAAAAGGAAGTAAGCCCAAAGCTTTGCAGAAAGCTTCAAACTTCTCCCTAGGCAGAGCCTTCGTGAAAAGGTCTGCAATGTTCTCCTGCGTGGGCACATATACCAAGCTGATCTCCCCAGCAGAGAACCTCTCCCTGACATAGTGATAATGCACCTCAATGTGCTTAGTGCGAGCATGGAACACAGGGTTCCTCACAACTTCCAATGCGCTCTGACTGTCAGTGAAGATGGTGGTGGCAGAAGACTGGCCAACACCCAAATCAGCCATAAGGTGTCTGAGCCACACACACTCAACAGTCGCTGTGAAAGCTGCCCTATACTCAGCCTCACAACTCGAAGTGGCCACAGTAGGTTGCTTCTTGCTCAACCAAGATATACATGATCTACCAAGCATGAAGCAAAAACCACTGGTGGACACACGAGTGTCATAGCAACCAACCCAATCTGAGTCAGAAAAAGCATGCAAATTTGGCGGTAGTGATCCCCCCTTGGGATAAAACAACCCAAGTAGCCGAGCACCACTCAAGTAGCGAAAGATGCGCTTAACCGCCTTCCAATGCGTGACTCCTGGGCAATGCATAAACCTGCTCATCTGTGAGACAGCAAACTGAATATCTGGACGCGTAATGCATAAGTAAATCAAGCATCCAACAGCCTGCTGATAGAGAACAGCATCAAATGCATCTCCAACATCATGAAGACTCAATCGTAAACCTGTCTCCATAGGAGTGGCAATAGGCTTACAGTCTTCAAGGCCAAAACGCTGCAATAATGTGTCAATATATTTCGTTTGACACAAAGCCATTCCACCATCAACGTGCATAAACTGAATGCCCAAATAGTGATGCAAATGCCCCAAATCAGACATCTCAAATGAGGCATGCAAATCAGCCTTGAAATCAGCAATATGCTTCTCAATAGGACCAGTGACAGCATGTCATCAACATAGACAACAATGATCAGAAGCACATCATTAGCACGCTTAACATATAAGGTGCTTTCAGTTGGACTATTCACAAAACCATGTGCAACCAGATAGGCATGTATCTTCTCATACCAAGCACGCGGTGCTTGCTTTAAACCATATAGTGCCTTCTTTAACTTGCACACTTGGTTTTCATGCCCTTTCTGCACAAAGCCACGAGGCTGAAAAACATACACTTCTTCATGCAAGTCACCATTCAGAAATGTTGTTTTAATGTCCAACTGATGTACATTCCAACCATGATGGGCTGCAAGTGCACAAATGCTCCGAACAGTAGTCATACGGCATGTAGGTGCAAAGGTCTCATCAAAATCAATGCCTCTTTCCTGCGCATAACCCTTTGCAACAAGCCTAGCCTTATACCTGTCAACTGTACCATCAAGTTAACGCTTCAGCTTGTATACCCACTTAGTGCCAATGGCCTTCTTGCCAGGAGGCAAGTCACATAAAGACCATGTACCATTCTTCATTATAGCATCATATTCAGATTGCATGGCAGCCATCCAATTTTCTGAATTCTATGCTTCATCAAAAGAAACAGGCTCATTCTCATCACAGAGACTAGACGCAGCCATAGCATAGCAATCTGATGCAAAGGAGGCACTATGAGAGCCTGAACGAGTACAATATGACAAAGGTGCATCTAATTTGCTGTCACGCAAAGTCTGCACCAGCCATTTTGGCATAGTTTTTGCCTACTCAATATCAGCTCTCTCATCAACAAGTGCATCATGTAAATCTGCATCAGAAATGGAATGATCTGCATCATCATATGAAACCTGCAAAGGCTGAGAAGTTGCCTCATTAGAACGAGCACTAGCCTGTCCACCTGTAAAAAGAGGCATCAAAGTATCATACATGTCTTTGGAGCTAACAAATGTCTCCTTAGTACATGAAAGCAATGGCTGAATAGCATCTTCCACAAAGACAACATCACGGCTAACCAGAATGCGTTTAGTCTGTGGAGGATACAGATGATAGCCTTTACTTTCAGAACTATACCCAACAAAAATACATTTTACTGCCTTATCATCCAAATTTCTGCGATGTTGTTCAGGCACTAATGCATATGCCAAACAACCAAAAACACGCAGATGAGCAACAGATGGCTTGCGGTCATGCCAAGCCTCATATGGAGTGATAGACTGCAATGCTTTAGTGGGACACTTGTTCAGTACATATGTTGCACACATGACAGCCTCAAGCTAGAAACTATGTGGTAAAGCCTGACATTTGACCATGCACCTCGCCATTTCCATGAGTGACCTGTTCTTTCGTTCAGCAACTCCATTCTGTTGAGGTGTATACGGCACTGTACATTGGTGTTTTATCCCACGTTCAGCTAGAAATGCATTAAAATCTGAAGACATATATTCCCCCCCTCGATCAGAACAGAGGGTGCCCATTTTACATGCTGATAGATTTTCAGCCAAAACCAAAAACTGTTTGAAGCACATGAACACTTCGGACTTTGCTTTGAGTGGATATACCCATGCATGCCTCGAAAAATCATCAATGAAAGTCACGAAGTAAAGGTAATTTCCAAAAGAGGGTGTTTGCATAGGACCACAGACATCACTAGTACAAGTTGCAATTTCTGCGTAGCCTGAACTGAACCATCTTTTGGAAAGGAAGAACACTGCATTTTGCCCAAAATACAGCCTTCACAAACATGTTTTCCAGGAGCCTCAAGTTTGGGCAAAGAGGACACCATTTCAGATTTCTGCAGGCATAGCAAACTAGCAAAATTCAGATGACCAAAGCGTGCATGCCAAAGCTTTGCATCTGACATAGCTTGAGAATCATGAACTGCGCATGCCGAATCATTCACAGATCTTTCATAGTCTATGAGCTTATACAACCCACGACATAAGATGCCAGAAGCAATAATCACATCACCATTTGAGAGATCATGGACTGTACACCTGTCATCAATGAATTTCACAACCAAGCCAATCTTGGCTAATGCAGAAACTGATAACAGGTTCTTTTTGATCCCTGGCACAAATAAAGCATCTGACAAAGTGAAAGAACTACCATCAGCACTGGTCAAAATGATCTTACCAACTCCCATAACAGGATAAGAGGAGTTATTGGCGCATGTGACAGTATTCCCTGTAGGGGCAGGCTCGAGTGAAGAGAAGAAATTGCGCTGCGAGGTAATATGTTTGGTCGCCCCACTATCAAAGTACCAAACATTTGAGTCTACTGCAGACATGCACTGATCATGAGAACATGGGTCAAAACTGCAGACAGTAGTAAACGCCCATTCTTCTTCCTGCACAAGATTTGCAGACTCTGTTTTTGGTGTAGAGGCCTCTGCAACAACCATTCCAGCCTCTTTCGTCTTTGCCTCTTTAGCAGCCAGTTTTGGACAGTTATTTATAATACGATCATTTCCTTTACAGTACTTGCAGAACAATTTCTGCTTTTCTGATTTCTTCTCATCTTTATCCTGGTTCTTCGATTGTGTAGCATTTGCAGATTTCTGCCTACTAGTAGAAGAGCTCCATTTTCCTTTGCCCTTCTGACTAGCCAGGAAAGCTTGATCTGCAACACGCATAATGGACCTGTTCTGCCTGGACTGATCTTCCTGCAACAGAACAGAGACTAATTCCTCAAATGACAAGGCATTCGGATTGCCTTTCATCATCAACCGAAGAGTAGAGGTGAAACTCTGATATGAATCAGGAAGACCATTCAGAACGGTCTACACAAGTGAGCTATCTAGTATAACCTCATCAGTAGAAATCAATTGTTCCTTCAGGTCTTTGATCTTTGTAAGAAAACTGTCCATAGAATCACCTTCATTCATGTGCTCACTCTCCAACTGTTTTCGGAGGTAAGCAACACGAGCCTCATTCCTAGCCTGGTACAAAGTGGTAAGTGTATCCCAAGCATCCTTTGCTGTTTTGCAAGAGCGAATGTGAGGAATAATGGCACGTTTGACAGACAAAGCTATCAATGCATATGCCTGGGCATCTCTGCCATCCCAACAAATATGCTCTGCAGTAGGTGCAACAGAAACAGCAACACGAACAGGAATCTGTGGAATATCATCTTCGACACCATCTTCATCAGCTCCAGCACCTCCAGCACCTGTATTTGTAGTACTTATAGTCACAGGTGTAACAGGAAGTCTTTCAACACCCTGCACAATGTTCCAAAATCCTTTTGCAACCAGCACATGTCGCATCATATAAGCCCATAATGGGTAGTTGGTACCATCCAACTTATCCTCAACAGCCAACATACGGAATACATCACTGCTTTTAGCCATGGCCGGTGACTAAAATACCTTGATGCAGAAAATTGACTGTATCTCAAAAAGTTGAACAGAACTGCTCAGACGAGTTCTGCTAGACCTATAGCAGACTTCGAGACGCTTAAACTGGCGAACATAAATTGGTATATACCTTTGGCACAAAAGGACGAAATAGCCTGCACAAGCACTACGATAGTGCGTTCGGAGGCTGAAACGAGCTCAGTCTCGGAAACACCCTGAGTATGCTCACCAAATTTCGTGCGAATCTGAGACTGCAAACGGAGGAGTGTCGACAGCGCCCTAGAAGAAGCGACGACCTGCTCTGATACCAATTATTGGAGATAGACGTCTGCAGAAGCACGTGAACAGCACAAGGAAGAAGAAGAAGCTTGGAGCACAAACACACAATACTGAATGTATTACTAGAGAATGTACAAAGATAAGTAGCCCATTAGGGCAATAGGCGTATATGCAAGCCGAGGGAAAAAAACCTCCTAAAGTGGGAAAATTGTGCCCCGGCGGTCCTAGTGTGTTCACACACATCACTACCTAAATATATCAACAGTTGATATCCTGTGAGTTGATGCCATTGCCCTCTGTTTGTCTAGCTATCTCCATGGCAATCTCCTTTGCTTACAGGTGAGGCCTAATTCTGTGCCAATCCAACATTGCGCATTGTAGGAGTCCTCTGCATTGAAACCATTCCTTCTTCTCCTATGATAACTTCTCCGGAATGTAGAAAAGGTGACAATCAGAGAATGAGGCCGCCATCACTATGCTTATGTTCTTCTGCTTCGCTGCTCAAATGCACGAGAGCTCTATTTGCTGTAGTCGTGTTGTATGCAAACTCGCCAAATAAGCCAAATTCGACAGAGTGCAAGCCTTTTATGCCCGGTCTACCTGTGTAGAGAGCTGTGAGTCTGTGCCATGATGAATGATTAAGGGATCATAACTCACAAATTTGTATCGATTACTAGCTCTCAAAATAAGAACCCATCATCATATTTGAAACGTTGTGGTCGCCGCCCTTCGTTGGTTTCCTATACGATTGCATGTTAAGTAGTTAATGTGCATCATGCCTGAGATCCCACGATCCAATGTATTCAATGATAATATTCGTATTGAAAAGCCTTTTTTTGCTTGAATTTTAACAAGAACAGTGATAGGGCCTTAGCTTAGACCCATTAATGAGATTCGGAAGAACTTCTCCGGTTAACGTAGCCAACCCAAATGAACCAGGTCCACACATCTCATGAATTCAGAACGGACCTGTCCACCGTAATTTAAGTTTGCCCATCTTTCTCTTCATCTTGGAGTGAATATATAGAACTAGATCCTCTAGTTGACAAATCTTATTTCGGAGATTGCGATCATGCCACAGCTTCTGATAGCTCTGCACTTCCTAGAGCAATAAAAAACTATGATAACGTTGTTCATCTAGACACTGCAACTGATCCATTCGATACACCAAAGACTCCTCCGAAATCAACCATTTCATCACTGCAATCCGGAGACTGGGTAGTGCGAATTCAAAGGGTAGTATTGCCTCTTGTCCATAGAGAAATTTGAAAGGTGTGCTACCAAATGAAACTTTATAATGAGTTCTGTAAGCCCAAAGGACTGTGGGAAGCATCATTTCCCACTGATCCATTGAATCCAGCAATACTTTCTAAAGCATATGCAGTAACACCTTGTTAGTGCTCTCCACCAATCCATTTGCTCGAGGATAGTAAGGGGAACTAAATTTATGCTTAATTTGATAATTTGCTATGAGTTCAACAATCAACTAATTCCTGTAGTCCACACAGATCCATAACTGTTTATTTTTTTCAGAACAATCACTATGGGGGAAACCCATTCTGGATTTTCAATCGGAACAATGTAGTTGGCTTTTATCAATCTGTCCAGCTCATGCTTGAGCTGTTCTGCAAAATTAGGGTTCATTCTGTACCATTGCTGCATCACTGGAGTAGCATCCAGTTTAAGCAAAATCTGGTGATGATAAAGCTTTGGATCTACACCTTTCATGGAGGAATAGATCCACGTGAAAACATCCCTATACTGTTGCAACAAGGCAATCAAGGCCATCCAAAATTCTGGAGCAAGCTCTGAACAGATTCAGACTGGTTTAGGCTCTTCCAGAGTCCCCATATTGGCCACCTCTAAGGAATCTCCTTCGATGTGTATTCGACCATTCTCCATAGGATCTTTGATCATTGGTTCGATGCTATCCTCTTCTGATGATTCTGGAGATTCCGTGCACACCACAACTGCCATACTATCCCATTCGGAACTAATGACTGAATTCACATCAGCAACCTCGAACGAGAGTAAATCCCTATTCGCTTCCAAAAAATGTTGTTCCTCATCTTCATCGAGCCCATCCAACATATGTGGAGGCTCTGCTAACACTGGTTTATGCTCCAGAAGGCAATGGTGCTCTTCATCTAAAGGAACAAAAAAACTTGGCATTCCCTCTTCGGAAGGTGATTGTCTTTTCATCCCAATTCTGACGAACTTTAGCATTGCGTAACCATGGCCAACCCAATAATAAGTTATAATCTAAATTGTTTCCCTTCAGTTCAATTACAACAAAGGTGATATTAAAGAGAACTTGCACAATCTGAATAGGGATATCTTTGACCACCCCTACTAGTTGTACACTTGATTGGTTTGCCATCCGAACAAAGAAGGGATTGGGTCAATGATGTTCCAACTCATTTGCTTACACATGGTGGTAGATATTAATACTAGAAACCCTATCAATCAAAACCTTTGGAATAGCTTTATTTTTATATTGTATTGTGATCACCGGTACCGCATAATCCATTATTCCGTCCAGCACATTCTTTACCATTGAGAATAAGGGTTCCAGATTTTCAAAAGGTGTATATTTTTGCCGTAGTTGTAGTAAATGTGTCCGAAATGCTAGGACTAGTTCTAGCAATGCCCTTAAGGACAATTTAATGTGTGATTCCTCTAGATTTTCACAATACTCCTTATTCACTGGTGGTTTGTAATCATTATACCCTTGCTTTCGTCCATCCGAACCGTGTTTCTGTGCTATACCTGTATTCAGTCCAATACCAATGGATGGCTCTTGTGAGTTTTCTTTAGATTTCATATGAACTGTACTTTTTGTACGATTCTTTTTGGAAGATTCTGCTGGAAATAGTGGAGAGTCCACATAGTGCAGCGGGTACTCCATAGCCCACTGCAGTGCCTTCTTCAAAGTTTTTTTTTGTTCTGCAGGAGTTAAGTAGTCCACTTTCTGTCCACTGGAATACTCTTCTTGAGACCGGGTGACTACTGACACTATTGGCTCCAAACACTCCAAAGTTACCACATTGGCCATAGGTGCCTTGAACTTCACTTCTTGCTTCCACTGATCGTATTCCTTACCTTCCTCACATTCCCACCGTCTATGACCATATTGTAGACAGAACTGACACTGAATCGGACGATTACCAGGGTTACCTGGCCTAGGTGGTTGAAATCTCCGTCCTCTGCCAAACTCTTGCCTGTTTTTTTGGAAGCCACATCGTTGCTCCGTAAGTTGCTGTGAATTTGGATATTGAGATGGTCGTGCAAGTCTAGCATCCTAACTATTCAACCATTGTCTAGTAAAAACTTGGGGCTTATACCCAGTTAAATTCTCTTTCCAAGAAGGTACCTCTACTTGTGTAGTAGCCACCAAGGTATTTCGCGCATTAAAGTGACATTCCTCCAAACTGTGATTAGTTTTGTTACAAATAGGACAAAATACCCGATTAAGCACACAATCCGCCATAATATGGCCCACATTCCTACACCATAGTCAATACAACTGCTTCTCTGGGGTCCCACCCTTCTTGAATACCAAATTAGTCTTGAATACCATCTTTCGATCCATCTTGATTGCTAAGTCAATAATTTGATCTAGCATAGGAGATTGTTCAAGTGTGTACATATAGATCTTCTCTTTAATGGGTGGCTAAAGTCCATCAACAAAGAACTCTATTAACATTTCCTTGGTAAGACACTTATCTACCAGGAACTGTTGTAGTGTAGATCCGAAATCCAATGCATACTGCTCGATCGTCCCTTTTTGCAGCATATACTGAAGTGAAGAATGTAACTCCAAAATACTCTTAGCAGTCTGGAATCATTCTAAGAACACCGCCTTCAACTCATCATATGTGGAAAAGTAACAAGGAGGGTACTCGATAAGCCATTTTACTGCATTGCCGACTAACGTGGCTTGAAACACCCTAAAATTTGTGCTCATTATCATGCATATTATGATGGTTACATAAGTACTGGTTCTCAAATGTCCGTACATGTACGTGGGTATAGTTTAACACTAGTAATGGGTGCATGTATGCCATCGAGTTACCAAGCGTCTGTAAGGTAGCGGTTTGAGGTAAGGGTATTAAAGCTAATTGCAATTGTGGCGAGGTTACATTGTCGCCGCTTTGACCTTCTTCTACAGGGTATTCCTCTTCTTGCAGGTGGTTCTGCTGGTTGATCCCGCTGAATTCCCCGTGCCACAATACTTTAGCTAGTTTACCATCCTTCAACTCAAAGATTAAATCCTTCAAAAGTTTGGGGGGGTGAAACTCCGGTTTCCACCCAAAACTGTACTTCCTCTGTAATAGTAATTGCCTCCTCAAGAGGACTATCTTCAAGCTTCAATGTTGCGAGTGTTTGCTGCACGAATTCATCTAGATAATCGCGATGATGAGGCTTTTGTAAGTACTCCTTGCCACTTTGTATTGGCATCAATCTACTTTGTGTTGTGCTCTGTTAACCCATCCCATTGTGATCGCCATATGTTTAATGTACTGGTCGCCTACAGACTTATAGTACCCCAATATACAGGTTCGAGAAGGGGTATTTACGAATACAAATACTCGTAAACATGCATTTCTGTTCCTTTACTTGAATAATATTGAGTGCACACAGAGACAATCCATCATACACAATGTACACATAATCATAGCTTCACAGTGAAATAGACTCTGAATTTTAGAATATGAAAGCGACTACATTATAGTATCATCGTTACAATCTGGCTTCAAGATACAGACTTCACTCTTCATTGTTCTGCATATCTGCTTGTTCCGTAATCATCACTTTCGGAATCCCATCTGTAAAATTTGACATCGTACTTCGTAAGAAAGGGGTAAGGGCTTCACACCGTTCTGAACTTCCGAAATATGGAATAAAAGGAAAGTACAATTTTTGGAAACTGTTGATATCTCTATAAACCTCCATTATTACATTAGAAATAAGAATTGTGATTACAAAAGTAGTTCGTCCACATGCGCTGCTAACATGAGGGAACCTTGGGTGAGAAGAGCCTTCAAGGCCTCACAATTTGTATAATATGCATTTAAGTTATAGAAAATACTGCCTTTTGTTGCCATACTCGTAACATGTGGTGTGAACGTTTACTTTTCCTAAATTATTTTATTTTAATTGTTTCTTGTTTTGTTGATCTTAATTTCACCTCTAGTGCAATCCGGTGGCCATGAAAGCTCGAATCTTCTTCTAATCCCTATCCTCCCACATATCTCTGCCAGGTCTACGTGAAATGTACTTATGACATATCTCATGTTGTTTTAGGTGTTGTATTGACGCAAGTACTAATAAGGGGTGGTGCATGCAAGTGTATTATCCAAGTACAATCCTGAGCCTTGCATAAAACACTACAGTATTACTAAAAGGAAGTTCCTATGCAAGATTTTTTATTTATAGAAGCTCATATATAATTTTTAAAATAGCAAGTTCATAATTCATATTGACCATCGAAATTTGATTTATTTATTCAAAAAAACACACCTTTTAGGGAGATATTTTGTATGGTTACTATTGATGTAGGAATATGAGAATATAGTGGTACATAGACTTGGCCAAGAGCACGTGATTTAAGACTGTTTGGGCATACTAAACTCAAGAGGCTCCTTGATTAATGTATTGGATGTGTTATGTGATGTATTCTTGTTTGTGGTAAGTTCACCTGAAACTAGAAATCATTAGTGTGATTATATGTTTCACTTACTAATTATAGGACATCCACCAAAAAACATGGAGGTTACTAAAGGAAGGGAATGGAATTTAAAAAGTAAGTCATTTGCAATCATTAGCAATGCTCTGATGGAGAGTGTTAATCTCCAAAAGAACAAGTTACTCTTGTATTTAGAGCACCTCTATAACAAGAATAACTCAAACCTTCACCAATTTTAGAGACTCAATACTCAATTATCAAGATTTTGAAAAATATGTGAAGATGATGACTCTACAGAAAGTCTGCTGCACATATCTCTCTTATTGACCTATCAATTGTGTAAAGTTTTTTATGAAACTTTGCACAAGATGTCGCCTATAGATTGCGCACCTTATCCAAGTTGAATCACTCCAAAAGATTCAATATAACTTGAGAAATGAACTCAACAAGTTACCTATGTCTAAAACTGTCTCCCTGTAGAGTTGACTTTGACACCTGTAACTTCTAAGACATGGTTCTCCAAGACTAGAACCCGTTTAAGCAAATGCTTTTAGCCACAAGTAGCTTACCTTCCAACTTAAAGATTAAGTGCTTGTTTGCTTAAAACTTTAAACTGTGGAAGGAGAACTAATCAAAACATTGACTTCGAATTTTGCGCCTGTTTCAAGAACCAGTGAACACTTCTTCACATATGAATGTTCCTACACATAATTCTCTCAGCCTGATCACAATTGGAAGCTAAAAATTTGTACAGAGTTCAATCACCTATAGACTTAGACTTGTACAAAAGCATTTCACAAAAGATCTAACACAGAAGGAGAAAACTCAGAAATATCGGGCGCAACATTTTCTTCATTTCTGAGAGAAATTACAACTAAGTGTTGAGAGAGTCTTAACTCACTTCTAAGATGTCTAATGACTCTTACAACTCCTGATTACTCTACTCTCATGCTCTCTCATACTTGCCCCGACATTTTCCATAGTATATATAGACAAAAAATTTACAAGCTTATGACTAATCAAAGACATAAGTGAGTTGGCTCTAAATTAATGTACATATGTGTACAATTCTTTATCTTCTGAATATGAACTTCTTCCATGCTTCATAAGTTGGTCTTTTCTTCAGTCCTTGACTTCCAAAACTTCAATTGTTGATTGTCCTGCACCAACAACTCCCCCTCAATCATCAATTGAGGTTTTCTCTATCTTCTTTATGCCTGCCATGTCTTTGAATCTCTGTAGCTTTGGTCCATCCAAGCTTTTGCTAAGCATATCAGCTATCTGATCTTTTGTTGAAGTATGTATGACTTCAATCTCTTTATCCATCACCTTCTCTCTCAAAAAGTGATACTGAATCTCAATATGTTTAGTCCTTGCATGGAATACAGGATTAGCAGCCAAATACAATGAGCTCATGTTGTCTCCATAAATGATAGGTGTACCCTGAAAGACTACCAACCAAACTCTGATATAACTTCATATCCTTGAACTCTTCTCCACCATATCTGCTCAATTTGTGGTTCACCTCCATTGGAGTAGATGCTACCCTGCAATCATTCATCTTAAAGTTGATTAACAAGTTTCTCAAATACCTTTCTTGAGTCACATACACTCCATGTTGAGTATATGAAATCTCCATGCCCAAGAAATATGACAAGTCTCCCAAATCACTGATTTTGAACTCTTTCTCCATTTGCTTCTTTAGGCTTTGAATGCCTTTCTCATCTGTACCTGTAAGAGTTATATCATCAACATATATGCACATGTATATGAACCCACCATCACTTCCTTTGATAAGCAAGCTACTATTTGCTTTAGATACTTGGAACCCAAGTTCTTTCAAGAACTTTACAAGTCTATAGTTCCATGCCCTTGGGGCCTGCTTTAAGCGATAGAAAGCTCTCTTGAGCTTACACACATGATGTGGATACCTTTCATCTCTGAATCCTTGTGGTTGCTCCATGAAAACATCATCTCAAATGTAACCTTTTAGAAAAGCATTCTTTATATCTAATTGACATAATTTCCAACCTTTACATGCTGCAATAGCTATGAGTGTCCTGATTGTTGTCATCTTTGCCACAGGACTATATGTCTCATCATAGTCAATACCATATGTCTGATCAAACCCTTTCACAACAAGTCCCATTTACATCCAATGATCTTCTGGCTATTTGGTTTAGGAACCAAATCCCATGTCTGATTCTCCATCAATGCATCATACTCTTCCTGCATAGCTTTCTCCCAATTTTCCTTACCTTTTGCCTCTTCATATGTAGAAGGGCCTTCATCTGCCTTTATCATATAAGCATAATCTTTGGTAGCCAAAAAATAAGTGTCATAGCTATACCTTGTAGGTTGCCACTTGTGTCTTGATGACCTTCTGAGTTTTTCTTCACTCCTTGAGGTTTCTGGTTCATCACATTCTAGATCAAATCTTGGCACTTCTTCAACTTCAACCTGCACTTCACTATTCTCCTCTTCATCAAATATCTGAACCTTTGATTTACCTTTCTTTTGACTCACAACTTCTTCATCTCCTGTATTAATGTTGATTGTACATGCATACCAAGTACCTTGCTCATCAAATGTAACATCCTTTGATACAAGGAATTGTTTTGTGGAAGGACTCCGCAACCTATATCCCATCTGCTTATCATCATAACCAATAAACACATATTTTTCAGCTTTAGGTTCCAATTTGTGCCTTAATTGTGATGGCACATATGCATATGCCAAACATCCAAATACTTTGCAATGATCCAAGGTAGGTCTCTTTCCTCACCAAGCTTCATAAGGTGTCATACCCTGCAAGGCTTTACATGGTAATCTATTAACCAAATAAGTAGTTGTATTTACAGCCTCAGCCCACAAGTAATTTGGGCAATTCTTCTCCTTCATCATGGATCTTGCAAACTCAACAAGAGTTCTATTCCTCCTTTCTGCTACACCATTTTGTTGAGGAGAGTACCTGCAAGTAATTTCCCTTTTTATACCTGCATTCCACAAGTAATCACTGAACTCATTAGAGAAATACTCTCCCCCTCCATCTGACCTTAGTCTCTTCAACATATGACCTGTAATTCTCTCTGCATACACATGATAGTGTTTGAATGTGTTAAATACTTCCAACTTGTCTTTGATCACATAGATAGTGATCCATCTGGTAGCATCATCAACATAAATCACATAATACCTTGAACCATTGATACTAAAAATCCTTTGAAGGTCCCCACACATCTGTGTGTACCAACTCAAGCTTTTCTGAATAGGTAAAACCATGCTTGGAATAAGATTGCTTATGAGCCTTACCTAATTGACATGCCTCACATCTGTATGTCATATGTTGACCTGCAACATTAGGCAATCCAAGCACTGAACCATTGTTAATCATATCTTTGATACCTCTTTCATTGAAGTGTCCAAGCCTCTTGTGCCACATGTTGGGGATGTAAGGGTCATGTGACCTTACCCCCATATTCCTCTTGTTCTGCACACCAAAGCCCTTCATTGGTATCAGAGCATGTTGAAGGCTGGTGTGCAAGAAGCTTCAAGGGAAGCTTAGGTCAGAAGGGGTAGAAGTGCAGGTCGGCATCTCTTGACAACTGTTCAATATTTTGGTCATAACTCAAGCTACAAAGCTCGGATTGATGCATTTTAAAGTTCTGTGCGTAGCTAACACAAAGAGCTACAGCTTCACAGAAGGGCGCAAAACCTGGTTCAGACTTCTGAAGTGCCGAAAATTCAAAAAACGCAGAGAATTGTAGAAGATAAATCTACATTGAGTAGGACAGTAGGTCGGTTTTTTTGTCATAATTTGAGTTCTACAGCTCAGAATGCGATGATTCAACTTGCTGCTTGTAGCTTGGAAAGATTATTACAACTTTGTAGAAGAACTCAGATCCAGATTCTGAGTTTTAGGTTGCCAAAATTGCAGAATACAGAGCAGTACTGTTGCAAGTGAAGTGAAATTGATAGCACGTGCTTGTTTTGAGCATATCTTGAGCTACGCACCTCCGATTGAGGTGTTCTTTATCTCGTTACGTAGCCAAGACTTAGATCTTGAAGTTTGCTGAAGACCAAAAGTTCATATTCAGAGGTTATAACCTCTGAAACAGCAAAACACAGAGCAGCACATCTTCACTAATTGCACTTGGAGATTGAATTTGGTTTGGAACTTCTTCGAGAGAGAATTTATGGTGTGCAAGCTCTTATTTTCAGAGCTTGAAAGCATTGTACATGTATGATCATTGTGGTAGCTCCTCCATATGAGAGTAGAGCATGATCTTGTCATGCGTTTGGCATGTAAGATGACATTGTGGTATACTCTTTTTTGAGGTTTATGTCATCATGAGTTTGATCATGGATGTATAGTGGCATTGTGGTCTATATCTTGCTTATGCCACTTGGTTATGGATTTACTTATCGATTGCACATCATTTTGTGAGAGTTGATTGTGGATCTTAGTTGGTACTTGTATCTTTTGTTTTCTTTGCAGGTACATGATCCAGATTGGAGCCTCAGTTACACGTTTATTTGTCACCATTATTAGCATTTGGTCATTGATTGATATGTATTTGCGAGTGTGATTCTTGGCATATGTGGATGGTGATTCCCACATGAATATTTTGGTTCTAGAGTCCATTTTACAGACGAGATGCTGCCGAAATTTCACCAGCTTTTATGCTAGAAAGGAGCTCTAGTGGATCTTGAAGCTTGTGTGATAGCTTTGGATCATTATTTATCTCCATTCATTTGGACTTGGTCACAAGTTATTTGTGATAGGTTGGACCATCTTGCAGGATTAATTCTTGAGTGGGAGATACATCATCAGTATATTGGCATGTATTGCTATTAGTTTTTGGCATATGTAGTTGCCATTCTCTTTGGTTGGATCAGTGACGGGTGGTGACAGACTAATCATTATTCTTTTGCTATTGGTTATCTTGTTTGATTGCTCAGTTTACAAGGGATACTCTGTCAAAAATTTCCCAGGATTCTTTCACATCTATTTGGTCACTTTGGAGACTTGGTGAGCAGGCTTATGCTCATGGTTTTATGTGCATGCTAGATGCATGGTTATGTGACAGGTGGTTCACATGGTTTTCTTCTCCACAGAGACATATGTGATGTGAGTTATGCATATGGATATGCATGTGTGATCCTATTGAGGATAGATTATTGTTCGAGTCTCTTGTTACATTGCTAGTCTTGGATTGCCAGCATGGTGTCTTCTCGATTCGATGGTAGTGACTTTCCGAGATGGAAAGCTCAGATGTGGCATACATTGGTTCGTGCAGGGTTACACATGTATGTGCATAGAGATGCACAGAGGCCTCGTGACATGCCCGACCACGTATGGATGGATATGGATGCATTGGCCAGCTCCACTATCCGATTACAGCTTGTGGATTCTATATATGAGTCTGTTATGTATGAGGAGATGAGTAGTGCATTATGGCAGAGATTACATGATATGTATGCGAGTCCATTGGCTCATATGATACATAGATTGCATCGACCACTTCGATGTTGGCACTGTGGCCGTGATGGCCATACTCAAGGACGTTGCTTCAGGCGGATGCGACGATGACATCAGAGACATGCACGTGATGTAGATCAGGTAGTGGTTTCAGGAGAGTGTATGGCAGTTGATTATGCTAGTGATGGTGATATCACTTTCTCCTATGGTTCATCTCATGATTCCTCTTATTCATTGGATGGTACACATATGGCTTGGTTACTTGATGCATTAGCCAGTTTTCATGTTACTCCACATCGTGAGTGGTTTTGTCGATTCTCAGGTGAGAGTCGTGGATGTGTGCAGTTGCCTGATGGTACGACATATGACATTGAGGGTGCAGGAAATGTTTGCCTTATGCTACCTAGTGGAACATCACTTATTCTTAGACATGCACGTTATGTGCCTTCATTCCCTATGAGCTTGATTTCAGTTAGCCAGTTACAGGAGAGCACATGTTATGCATTCCTTGGTGAGCATCATTTTCAGTTGCAGTTGGGACAGCTTATGCTTGTCAGAGGTGCTAGGATTGGGCACAGGTATCCACTGCAGGTACGTCATGTGAGAGACAGTCTCGTCTCAGTGGGAGTTCAGCCTTATGTGCGATGTGAGACTCGTCACGTCTCATCTTGTCTACCTACACATATGTCTATTGACATTCATGATGCACATGCATGGCAGGATTCAGATGCTCAAATGGATGCATATGTAGATCATGTTTTGGATGCTCATGTAGAGCACACTTTGGATGATCAGTTGGATGCTTTAGAGCATGATGTGGATGCTCATGTAGAGCATTGCGATGATACTCAGTTAGAGTGTGGTCATCAGTTTGATCTTGGTGTTGATGTTGTGCAGTTAGCTCATGCGGAGCATGATGATACACTTGGTGTGGTAGAGCACGATAGCTCTCATGGTACACAGTGTATGGTAGAGCATATTAGCTCTCATGATGGACAGCTAGATACATCCTTGGTTGTGAGCATGGCTGATTTAGATGCTGAGGAGTCAGCAGTTATGCAGTCATTCTTGGATTCGCTCATGCCAGATGTTGACACAGATATGTCAAGACATGTTGGTCTTGGATGCCTTGGATATAGGCATGGTTGACATACTGAGGTTAGCCAGGATAGCACATGTTTCGTCAGCATTCGAGAGTCTGATATACGAGTTGTTATGCTCGAGACCAGACATTGTAGTTGCTATTGGAGCATTTGCACTTGGAGTTGTCAGTCGTTCAATGATTGACGTAGGCATAGAGCGAGTGGGAGCTTTGCAAGAACTTCATCAGTTCTTGCATCAGTCATATGTGAGCTCGACTCTTATCGATATGAGTCTAGGGCACTTTGAGGTGCATGGATACACCTTGTTCGAGGCAGTTGGTGTAGGCTGATCTGTATGGGTAGAGATCCGGACTCTTCCTGTACATTACTCTATAGTCCTACATCATTCTTTGTATGTTTTACCACTTATGGTCACATTGACCCTTAAGTGGGAGATTGTTGGGGATGTAAGCTTCATGTGACCTTACCCCCATATTCATATATATACATCATATATAGAGTATTGCCTCAAGAGAGATCATTATGTGGGTTTCGAGGCTCCCACGCATGTCCGCGCATCTTTCCTCTCTTCTCTCTCCCTCCATCTCCTCCTTCCTCCTCTTGTTCTGCACCCCAAAGCCCTTCACCAAATATCTAACTCAAAGATCTTCTGTCCTCCATAAGTGAACAAGGCATGACCAACATTACCTTGAATCTTCAATGTGAACAACCTTCCTTCTTTCTTCCCTGAAACAATTTGTTTATACCCATTGCTAGGGTCTTCCACAAACACTCCTTCATTAGTGAATCTCACTTCATAACCCTTTTCAACAATTTGTCCTACACTTATCAGATTCTTAGGGATTGTAGGAACATACAAGACCTTACTCAAGAGGGTGCTACCATCCTTGGCCTTCACTGATCCAATTGACTTCACATTGTGCTTTGTATTATCACCTGTTTGAACAACATGATTAGATACCTTATTCTCCAAATCAGTCATCAATGCTATGTTACCACTCAGGTGATTGCTACACCCTGAGTCAATGTAAAAGACTCTTTGGTCTTCACTTTGCCTTTCACAAGTTGCATTCATTATCAATGTTGAATCCTCCTTCTGATCTGAAGCATAATTGTAGTAAGTATTGTTGTATTGTTGACTTTGGAATCCTCTACCTACATTTCTTCCAAAGTAACCCCTACTACCTATTCCTCTGAAATTACCTCTTTGATTTCTACCACCTCTTCCTCTTGAATTAAAATTCTGATTATATCCACCATTACTCTAAGTATTATGCCAACAATCATTAGCTAAGTGATTTGTCTTACCACAAATCTAGCAAGCTTTGACTCCATCTTTATTATTCCTGCCTCTTCCTCTACCTTTGCCACCTCCTCTTCCTCTTAGGAAGTTGGCTTGACTAGTTGTGCCTTCATCTTCATTTGCTTGTTGTTTTCCTTTGCTATTTTTCTTCTTATCCTTTGAGTACATTGCATGACCTGTACTCTTGTCACCTTCACCTTTGACATCCTGCTCAAAGGTTAACATATGACCTAGCAACTCATTTAAATTAGGAGTGAAATGATCAAGTGATAATTCAGTAGACAAAATGAATGGCTTCCATTTGTCATCACCTCTCAAACCTATGAGGATTTGCCTTACCAATTTATCCTCCTCAATGTCTTCATCAACAACTCCTAATGCATCTGCAATGTCCTTCATTCTGGTTACATAATATGAGATGGATTGAGAGGCCTTCTTCTTGAAAGTGGTAAATTCTGCCCACAAAGATGCCTTCCTTGACTTTGTGGTGTTTTGGAAATGCTCCTCCAAAGCATTCCATATATCACTTGCACTTTCAAGACCTCTGATGTGAGGTAGCAAGTAGTCATTGACTACCATATAGATAATGCTCCTAGCTTGAGCATCTCTCTTCATCCAATTCTTCAAATCTGATAATTCCTCCCTAGTTGGAACACTAGGATCTCTGAATTGTGGCTTTTCTTCTTCACCTGTAATGTAAGCTATTAAGTCTTTGCTCATTAGATGAGCTTCCATCCTCATTGACCAAGCTAGATAGTTTTCTCTATCCAATTTCTCTATCTGAAGAGAATCTCCCATTCTTTCTTCACCTGTATATTGAATTCTTCAAACTTTATGAGTAACAGATGTACCTTTACTTCTAATGATACTCCTTTTGTCTTCCTTGGTGTCGTATTACCTCTTTCTCAAGCTTTTCCCTCAAGCTTTCACCTTTTGAATCTTCAGAAGTTGAATTTTGTATGTCTGCAGCAGTCGGAGTCTTCCTTTCCTCAATTTTGATACTTCTTGCTCTGATACCACTGATGGAGAGTGTTAATCTCCAAAAGAACAAGTTACTCTTGTATTTAGAGCACCTCTATAACAAGAATAACTCAAACCTTCACCAATTTTAGAAAATCAATACTCAATTATCAAGATTTTGAAAAATCTATGAAGATGATGACTCTACAGAAAGTCTGCTGCACATATCTCTCACATTGACCTATCAATTGTGTAACGTTTTTTATGAAACTTTGCACACGATGTCGCCTATAGATTGCGCACCTTCTCTAAGTTGAATCACTCCAAAAGATTCAATATAACTTGAGAAATGAACTCAACAAGTTACCTATGTCTAAAACTGTCTCCCTGTAGAGTTGACTTTGACACCTGTAACGTCTAAGACATGGTTCTCCAAGACTAGAACCCATTTAAGCAAATGCTTTTAGCCACAAGTAGCTTACCTTCCAACTTAAAGATTAAGTGCTTGCTTGCTTAAAACTTTAAACTGTGGAAGGAGAACTGATCAAAACATTGACTTCAAATTTTGCGCCTCTTTCAAGAACCAGTGAACACTTCTTCACATATGAATGTTCCTACACATAATTCTCTCAGCCTGATCACAATTGGAAGCTAAAAATTTGTACAAAGGTCAATCACTTATAGACTTAGACTTGTACAAAAGCATTTCACAAAAGATCTAACATAGAAGGAGAAAACTCAGAAATATTGGGCGCAACATTTTCTTCATTTCTGAGAGAAATTACAACTGAGTGATGAGAGAGTCTTAACTCACTTCTAAGATGTCTAATGACTCTTACAACTCCTGATTACTCTACTCTCATGCTCTCTCATACTTGCCCCGACATTTTCCATAGTATATATAGACAACAAATTTACAAGCTTATGACTAATCAAAGACATAAGTGAGTTGGCTCTAAATTAATGTACATATGTGTTTAATTCTTTATCTTTTGAATATGAACTTCTTCCATGCTTCATAAGTTGGTCTTTTCTTCAGTCCTTGACTTCCAAAACTTCAATTGTTGATTGTCCTGCACCAACATGCTCTATATAGAAGAGGGATTCAATAGGTCTTAAGAAGGTGTGCTCTTGATGAAGAGCAGACACTAATCGTGGTTAAGGCATGTTAAAGGCATTGAAGAGGTCATTTATTAGCTGAGGTTACAACTAATATATATTTTTTGAAAGAAAGCTTATGGTAGAGGATAGTGATGAAAGATTCACTTACATATGAAGCAAGTTGCAAGACTTGTCGAAGGAATGACATAAATTTAGACAATCATAGAATACCATTGCATTTTATTCTCCCATTTGAGCCCTTTCAAATATGGAGACTTGATTTTGTAGGTTCAATCCATCCATCCTAGAGATCAAGTGACAAATGTATTTTGGTTTCAATATATTATTGCACAGAATATATTATTATTATTACAATAAGAAGTGTAGTTAAGTTCTTATATGGGAATATTATGACTAGGTTTGCTTGCTCCATCGAGCTAGTTTCATATCAAGGGATACACTTCATAAATAAGATAATCCAAGAACTTAATAAATCTTATTGGATTTCACACAAAGTATTCATATTATATCTCCCACAAGAAAATGGCCACCTAGAGCCCACTAACAAGGTACTTGTCAAAATATTAGTGAATGAAATAGGAAAAATTGGGATTACAAGATAGAGTTCGCTTCATGGGCCTAGACGTCTATATTTAAGATGACTACTTGTGTGACACCATTCAAAATGGTATGGATTAGAGGAAACAATATCTGTGGAATTTATTGTTCCAATTCTCATACTTGTAGTATCACATGATGAGCCTACTAAACATGCCCTCAAGAATAGATTTATGAAAATATTTAATCTAGTAGAGTAGATTACAAGCTTCCCATCATAATAAGGTAATTAAGAGGAAAAGATAGGCTTTATTAGATAGGAATGTTATATTTCAATGTTTTCAAGTAGGTGATTGGGCACTACTCTATGATAGTAAGCTTGTGAAAAGGCCTAGAAAATTGATATTCAGGTACAAAGGACCATTTCAAATAGTAGAGGAACTTATTTCTTATAAATTTTAATTCCTTAGTGTCACTCAAATATCTCAATATCATTTTAATCACTTCCCAATGCTTCTTGCCAAGATTTGAGATATATCTGTTCAAAATTCGTGCTACAAATGCAGTGTGTAGTTTGGTAGCCACCATTGCATACATGAAACTACTAACAACAAATTGACAAGAAACTTTGGTTATGAATTTATTCTCCTCATTATATTTGGAACAATCATTCTTCCTCAACTTCACATATGCAAGCAATGGTGTACTCAATGCCTTTCTCACATGCGTATTGAATTTGTGTAATGCTACGATTATGTACTCACTTTGAGACAAGTATATGTGAATCTCGTAATCATATCATGAGTAATCATCATACCAAGCATGTGTTTAACATATTCCAAATATTTCATGTCGAAATGTTGACTCAAATTTTTCTTCAAGCGAGACAAGTATTTTGAGGACTTTTAGACAATCAACATATCATCAACATAAAGTATCAAGCATATGAAGTTCCATTTGAACACCTCTTAGTGTAGAGATGTGATCCACATTTTTTCTAGAATAACCTTGGGACTTTGTGAATGCATCAAACTTATGATAACATTGTCCAAGTGATTGCTTAAGTCCATATGAGCTCTTCTTGAGCTTATGTACTAGACACTCTCTTTTCCAAAAACAATGTAACCCTCTCATTGTTCCACATAGATCTCATCTATAAGATCTCCATGAAAGAGATCAATCTTTACATCCATTTGGACTAGATCTAAGTCCGCATTTGAAATTTTCATCATTGTTTCCACAAGTGAGAAGGTTTCTCAAAATCAACTCCTTGTTGTTGCTTGAATCCTTTTACAACTAGTCTTACTTTATACTTTGGAGAAGCGCTATTTAATGTGAATTTTAACTTATATACCCATTTGCATGGTAAAGCTTTCTTTTCCTTTGGCAAAGATACCAATTCTCAAGTACCATTCTTATGAATAGAATTGAGTTCATTCTTCATGACACACTAGCACTTGACACGACCATAGATTTTCATAACTTCTTTATAATATGAGAACTCAACAACATCTATAAACATGAAAAAAATCCTATCCTCAAAAAAACCTATCACGTGGATGGGAGACATGTGAAGATCTTCTCCGTGTTTGTTGATCATGAGCACTAGTAGAATGTTGATGAAAACTTTTATGAAATACCTTTTTTGTTAGATTCTTATGCATACTAAGAGGAGGAATAACATCCTAAAATATGAATCTTATCACTTGTACCTCTGTAATGGGTTGTTTATGGATCTTCATTTCATTGAAAATGATACCATTGCTTCTAATAACTAAACACATTTTAGAACAATCAGTGATATTCAAATTTTTTGTTGGGTGTGTGAGTGAGTGAGGAATCACAAATAGAGTATGCACAAGAGCAAAGAAGGAGATTAAGGTAGAGAGACACATGATGGTTGGAAGGGCTCTCTATCGATAAATGATCAATAATTATGAGAATGAGTGAAGTGAGATTCATAAATAAATCCCCAAGTACAAAGTACGACCACATATGGGTATATAATGTATATGTGGTTACATGGGGAAAAAGCCTCTATCCAACACTAGAGTAAAAATTGTGAATGATGTGAAAACATATACAAGGAGTGAGAGATCAACCCCCATAAGTTAATAAGCCTAAAGCTTTGTGAAAAGCTTCAAACTTTTTCCATGGAAGAACTTTGTTGAATATTTTTGCCACATTATCTTGTATAGGAACATATGCCAAATCAATATATTCATCATGAAGGTGCTTTATGATATAATATAATAAACTTCAATGTGGTTTGTGTCTGCATGAAACACTGGATTTCTTGCAACCACCAATGCACCCTGACTATTAGTGGGAATACATGTAGATGCATCCATCTCCATATATAGATCCATCAATAGGTGTCTTAGCCATATACACTCCATTGTAGCTATGAATAATACCCTATAATTAACTTCACAACTCGATGAGGCCACAAGAGGTTGCTTCTAAGTCAACCAAGATATGCATGATCCTACAAGAAAAAAGTAATTACCACTACTGGACACCTATGTTTCATAAGAACCAACCCAAACACTATCTGTAAAAGCATGCAAGCATGCATGAGAATCTCTACCATAAAAGAGACTCAAAATCAAAGTACCATTAAATATCTAAACACACATTTTACTGCTTTACAATGCTTGGTGTTAGTGCTATCCATAAATTGACTCAATTGGGAAATTGCATAGTATATGTCCAACCTTGAGCTACATGCATATATGAAACATCCCATACTTTGCTAATAAAGAGAAGTATCAAATTCATTTCCTACATCCTTAATTGAGAACCTAAATCTTATTCTCGCTAGTGTTGTTCAATGAGTTGTGGTATGATGTAGAAAGAATTATGTTTCCAAAAATGCAGAATCAAGATGATGATCTGTAGCCTTATATATTTTGTAATTAGTGAGTTCGGATCCACCGTGTGTACCAGTGTTAGTAGCCATTGTGGATGAACTACTTTTGTAATCACAATTCTTATTTCCAATGTAACAATGGAGGTTTACGGAGATATCAAGATTTTTTGAAAATTTTAATTTCTTTTTATTCCATATTTCAGAAGTTCGGAATGGTGTGAAGCCCTTACCCCTTTCTTGCGAAGTATAGTCTCGAGTTTTATGAACAGGATTCATGAAGTAACGATTACGGAACAAGCAGATACGTAGAAGGATGAAGAGTGAAGTCTGCATCTTGAGGCCAGATTGTAACGATGATATTGTAATGTAATCGTTTTCATATTCTAAAATTCAGAGTCTATTTCACTGTGAAGCTATGATTTTGTGTACATTGTGTATGATGGATTGTCTCTGTGTGTGCTCAATATTATTGAAGTAAAGGAAGAGAGACACATGTTTACAAGTATTTGTATTCATAAATCCCCGTTCCCAAACCTATATATTGGGGTACTATTAGTCTGTAGGCAACTAGTACGCTAAACACTCACCTTGTAATTAAACCTTTAAGTATGACCTAAATACACATGCCCTAGGAATTCAAACTACCACTATTTTAGTGGCACCATGCCTCAGTAAAAAGAGATATTACATGGAAAACATTTATAGTTTGGGCACCTTGAAAATAGGAAGTGTTCACAAAGAGAGAGGCAAAGGGTGCAATCCCTCACATAATCATCTCATGTTGAGGCCAAATATTAAATTCCTACACACACAAACCACATGGAAATAAGAGCTTGATTCCATAAAGAAAACTCCATGTGAATGTTGATCCTACCAAGAAGAAGCACCATTCATGAAACAATGGGTAGAAAAGGTTTCATCCACAAAGCTAAGCTTCAAGCACAAACATCCATAGGTCTAATACAAGACCAAATAGAAGAATTCAAAAAACAAGGGGGAAATAATGTTTAGCTACATTCAAAATGTTTAGTAAAATGAAACAAACAAACTACTAATCTGTATTGTATGGAAAATGTCGGCCATATGATGAAGATTTGTAAAGAAAGGATGAAAAATCGACAAGAAAATTTATTGCATAGGAACCTAGGAGCAAGAATAGTGTGGGATGTAGTGCATGCAAGATTCCAATTCAATCTTATATGATCCTATAGTCTCCCATAGAAAGTGATAATCATTTGATATCAAATGTTACTTTTCTTGATGCATATGAATTCCCCCCTCAACAGATACAAACTGGATGCCAAGATAGCAGCTCAAAATAAGAAGATAAGTGACATCAAAAGTATGCTACAAATCATCCACAAGGATGTTAGGTTTTGCATCACATGACCCAATCAAGCATATCTCATCAACGTAAAGGGCAAGCACACTAAGAACATCACCATCTTTACCTACATAGAGTGTGCTTTCAATTGGAATGCATGTGAATCCAAGAGTAATCAAGTGCTTATGGATTTTTCCATACCACGCACCTGGAGCTTTCTTGAGACCATACAAGGCTTGATGCAAGGGACAAACCATATGCTCTTTCCCTTTCATGGAAAATCCAACACGTTGCTTCACATAGACATCTTCTTGCAAATCACCATTCAAGAACGCCACTTTTATGTCCAACTGATGTACTTTTCAACCTTGTTGGGAATCGAATGCAACCATTGTATGACTGGTAGTCATGCATGATGTAGGTGCCAAAGTTTCATCCTAGTCAATGCCATGTTGTTGCGCATTTCATTTGGCAACCAATCTAGCTTTGTAGCGATCAATGCTACCATCTAACTTTCTCTTACTTTTGTAAACCCACTTTGTACCAATGGCATTTTTCCTTTTGGCAATTCACATAACTCCCAAGTACCATTCCTATGTATGGAATCCATTTCTGATTGCATATCACTCATCCAATGTGGATTGTCACATGATCTTCAAAAATAAGACGCTCTTCATTACATGTTGTTGCAATAAGAAAATAATCCACAAAATTACTTGATGCACGGTGAGAGCTTGATTTTGTTATAAGAAGTAAAGGTGCACTCAATTTGTTGTCTTGCAAAGCTTGTTTCAGCCACTTTGGCATACTTTGTGTACTCTTGATAGAAATTCATTCATTATGTAATACATCTTCAACATGTATATCATGCGTGGGCTGAATTTCATGTCATTTTCAGCCATATTTTGATGCAAATGTTCAGCCATATGTGGCTAGAAATTTCCAATATTTCCAACCATTTTTTGTTGAGAAATTTTAGCTATGTTTGGCTCAAAATTCTCTACATCTTCAGCTCTATTTTCTAGAATTTTACAGCCCTTGGAGCCTTACTTGATTGTTCTACATGGCCATAGTCAAGTGCATCACTTTGGAACAAAGGCATTAATGTATCGAACACATCTTATGAGCTAACTGATGACTATTTTTTGCATTCAAGTAGAGGGAAAACTGAATTTTCAACAAATACCTTATCTCGACTCACAATAACTATGTTCATCAATGGATGGTACAAACAATATCCCTTACTATCAGCACTATAACCAACAAATATACATTTCTTTGCCTTGTCATCAAGTTTATGACATTGTTGTGATGGCACAATAGCATATGCCTAACAAGAAAACATGTGCATATGAATAACTATGCATTTATTTCCATTCCAAGCCTCGTAAGGAGTGATGATTCTTAATGCTTTTGTAGCGCAGTGATTCAACACATAGTTTTCACACATGACCAGTTCCATCCAAAACGTTTTGAGAAGGTGCTTTTTCTTTAACCATACATCATGCCATTTCAAGGGGTGTTCTATTTTTATGCTCCACAACACCATTTTTCTTACGTTTATATGGCACCATACATTCATGTGAAATTCCTCTTTCACAAAGAAAAACATTAAACTCATCTGACATGTACTCACCACCACTATCTATGGATAGAGTCAAATGCTTGTTCGAAGAAAAATTTTCAGCCATAGTTAAATATGTTTTGAAGCAAGAAAATACCTCATATTTTTCTTTCATAGGATACACCCATGTATGGTGAGTAGCATCATCAATGAAGGTAACAAAATATACATGCTTCCCAAAAGGAGGAATCTGAACAAGAACCACATTCATCACTATGAACAAGCTGAATTTTCTTTTAGTGTTTGTATGACTATCTTTTGGAAAAGAAACATGATGCATAACACACTAACATGCACACACATACACACACATGCACACACACAGCAAGAACAAAGAGAGGAACAATGTAGTGCTTTCTATTACTCAAGAAGTCTCTTACAAAATCGCAAATCTCTAACAATCTAACCTCCAAAATGATCTCTCTAGCTCCTTTTATAGGTTTTGACTAGCGATGGCCCTGTCTAGATCTAGTGTTCGACCTAGTTAAAAATTAGGTTCCAAGGCTTATTTGAGGGCTCAAACAGAATCTAAAAAATAAGAAAATTGATACGTATGTACTTCTATTGCTCCTCAAGCTCATCGACTCCTTGACTTGAACAAAATGAGTCTAATTTACCAAAAATGCTATTTACAATGTTGGTGTAGTGATGAAAATCACTTTTGAAAAAGATTTATCTTTAAAAATTGGATAGGCCTAGTTGCCAGATCTTCTTTGACTGCTTTGCCTACTTGTTCCTATTTGATTGTCCGTCTACTCTGACTCTTTGTGTCGGATCCCTTCTCTTGTAACACCCTGACTTCTTTGGTTGTTGCCAACACCCCCCTCTCTCGTGTTTGTCATCTCTAAGAGATCCCTGTTGTAGGGAGTGTTTGATGTAATATTCAAAGATATCAATGGCAAGGTGATGTTCTTATACGCGAAATCCTCTTGCCAGATGTGTCATCAAATGTCTGAGTGTGGAAGGTGTAGTTGATCAGCATGTATGGCTTGCTCTACTGCAAAGAGATGTAATAGGTGGGTGGGCCTAGGAATGAAAACTTCTTAGTGGTACTTCCAGAACCCTATAGAGAACATCTCTTCAAATGTCTACTTGTAGCAAGTAGATAAGTACTTTATGTGCGCATGCCATGCATAAATTGTGTTGATGGAGGGGTTTTGGCTCATGTTGTATACCAAATCACGGTTCCCTTCAGAAAATCCAATGGCTGAAATGTATGGATCTTGGATTTTGTGAAAAGTCTTGAATATGACTGTCATTAGCTCAAAAATATTCATACACATCTATGGAGCAATGTATGGTATATTCTTTAGTCATGCAAACTAGTATTGTATGGTGGAGATCATATAGGCGATGGTGGGTGGCGTTGTGGGTCAAGCAAAGTATGGATAGTTAATCCAATCGGAACACCCTTTGTTGTTGCAGACTTTGATTGCAAAGGCATGCCAGGATCTACGATGGAGAAGAGGACAATAACATGGGTTATATTTAATATATAGTGGCATGTTCGACCATGTGCGCATCATTTCAGGGTAGTCCATCAAGAGACAAACATGCCAATTGGGTTGAAAAATACAGCCTACTCATGCCTCTTCTGGTGGATCATTGGGCTCGAACTGAGTAGAGAATGTTGGTTCTTTCCTTGTATGCTTCTTAATCTCTACATTATAATCTACTACGTTGTGATTGCTACCACCTCCTTATGGAAGCAATGGGGAAAACCAGCATTAAGACCAACTAAAATGAAGCTTCAACTGGTTGATGGACATATTGAAAGACCTCTAGGATTGCTAGAAGGGATAACTCTAACCACTTGTGGGGTAGAGTTTGACTACACCTTTGCTATATGTGACTTTGGCAAAAATAATGTCTATGAGATGATCCTAGGAAGAACCTTCCTACGACAATTGCAAATAGTATAGGATTGGGGAACCAACTCCTTATACTTGCAGCACTTAGGGGTCACTACCAAAGTAAATCTAAAAGATTATCCTTCAGAGATGTACCACCCCTACAGTGGAATCCTATCCACAAAGTGCAAGAAGATTCAATCTCTGTGTATTCTAAAAGTTCACCTGATCCATCTTGGATGCATGAAGATACTCATTTGTGGATGTGCAAGGTCATAGAGGAAGAGGAAAAACACCTAAAGGTGAGAGAAGAGGAACTTTTCTAGGAGATAAACCAGGTAGAGACCCAACCTACACACCGATGATCTTTCCAGATGACGAATTTGAGCCTCATGGCTAGCCAAAAATCTTAGCCACCATGGATATTGTTGTCAATGAGGAATAGTGGATACCTCATTGTGATGAGGAGGGTTATGATATTTCAATGTTCATGTGTCAACCCGTGCTAGAAACGTGTGACCCTAGTGAAGTCATAGAAGACGAAGAGAATGAAGATGATCTAGAGTCCATTATGATGGATAGTTGCTTTAACTCAGAGAAGCACTATCTAGAAGATGTGGGATTATTTAACAAAAAAGAAGAAGAACCTCTCACAAGCATCAAAATGGTAAATTCAAAGGATGGAAGTGAAGGTAGTCAAAAGAAAAAGATAAGAAAAGCAGTGAAAGAAGAAGAGGAAGAAACATTGTTCGAAGTATCTGAGAATTTCAAGAAATATGAAGTTTAGGATCGGAAAATTTTGATACAAATGCCTAAGAGAGAGGCCACCACAGGAGAAGCATATGATAATAAAGAAAAGACCAAAAGAATTGTAGTAATCATTGAGGGGAACGAAGAGCGATGTACGTACATAGGAGAAGACCTAAGTGCAGAAGAAGTAGACCTTGTAGCTTTATTAAGGGAATATAGGGATGTGTTTGCATGGAGCTATAGAGAACTTAAGGGGGTAGGTCCGAAAATTTGCTCTCGTACGATTCCCATCACGGCCAATGCAAAGCCCACCAAACAGAAGCCCTACACATATAATGACACATATGCAGCTCAAATAAAAGAATAAATTGATAAATTGATTGAAGCTCGATTTATCTATGCAATTTAGCATACTGAATGGGTGTCTCCCATTGTAGTGATGCCCAAGAAGAATGGAAAATTGCGAGTGTGTACTAACCTGAAAAAAGTTAATGCTGCTACAATTAGAGATAGCTATCCACTTCCAATCACCAAATATTTATTGGAGCGTGTTGCGGCCAAAGAAGTTTATAGCTTCCTTGATGGATTTTCATGTTACAACCAAGTAGCACTTGCCCCAAAAGATCAACATAAAATGGTCTTTGCCACAGAATGGGGAATCTTTGCATTTCTTGTGATGCCATTTGGGCTCACCAATGCACCTCCAACATTTCAAAGGCTCATGTGTCATGTCTTCAAAGAGTTATTGCGAAAGAGCTTAGAACTATATGTGGACGATTTATGTGCTCATTCCCAAGAAACAAGATACCACATCCCTGAGCTCAGAGAGATCTTCAACAGGTGTAGAGAATATCAAGTTTTTTTTAACCCAAAAAAGTGTGTGTTCATAGTACGACAAGGTAAGATCTTAGGTCATATTGTTTCTAAGAATGGAATATCAACAGATGAGGACAAAGTAAGAGCCATAGCAGAGTTGCCGAGAACAAGGAACGCTAAAGAGGTCCAAGCCGTTATGGGCCATTGTGGATATTATCGCAGGTTTATCCACATGTATGCAATCATAGCTAAGCCTCTTTATACCTTGTTGACAAATTTTGAGTGGAACAATGAATGTAAAAAATCCTTCAATGAGCTAAAAAGACATTTGTGCATAGCACCAATACTAACCACTTCTGATTGGAATAAGCCATTCCATGTCCATATGGATGCATCCAATCACCCCATAGGATGTGTGCTAGCACAACCCATAGGTGAAGGAAATCTAGATTTACCTATAGCATATGCTAGCAGACAGCTAAACACAGTTGACAAAACTATACCACAACCGAGCAAGAAGGCTTAGGCATGATATATGCCGTGAAGAAATTTAGACACTACCTATTGGCCAATAACTTCAAGTTCTTCACTAATCATCAAGCTTTACTATATTTGGTCAATAAACCTTGCAATACAGGATGCCTACTAAGATGGTTCCTCTTACTAATGGAATACGATTTTGAAGTTGTTGTTAGGAAAGGTAGAACCCACCTCAAGGCAGATCACCTTTCTCGCATCACTTCAGGAGAGTCACTGCAAGGAGTGTATGATGAATTGCGTGATGCTTATCTGTTCAATTTAGAAGTTTTTCGTAAATGGGCAAATAATTTGGTACCTATCCTAACCTTCGGACTTTCAAATAAGAATGTGAAAACAAATAAAGAAGAAATTTTAAGATCACAAAACTAACAAATATTGGCAGGAAGTATGTACAAACAAGATACAGAGGGTGTATTAGCTTGTTGTGTTGAGGATGATGAACATAGTAGTTGGTTGCAACAAGTCCATGAAGGATTGCTAGGAAATCACTATTCTAAACAATGAATGTTGCAAAACCTAAAACGTTTAGGAGTGTATTGGCCTAGTATGAACAAGGAAATACATAAATGGATTACAAATTTTCTAGCATGCCAAGACCCCAGTGGAGCTTGCCAAGACCCCAGTGGAGCATGCCACCCTTTATCACATGTCATTAATTCCAGACTGGAGTGCTCCATTGGTAGAATTTATGAGATCAGGAACACTACCCAGCGAGGCTAGTCTAGCAAGAAAATGAAGCATGGAGCAAGAGGCCCAAGAATATGCCTTAGTTGGAGACAACCTATACCAAAGAGGCAAAGATGGTTACCTAAGATTGTGCATTCATGAATCAGACTATTTGAAAGTCTTAGAAACTACACATAGTGGTGTCGGAGGTGGACGCTTCAATCCCAGCTGAGTAATTAAGACAATTCTATTCTCAAGACTTTGGTGGCCCACTCTTCATATGAATGAACATACCTAAGTGAAGATATGTGACAAATGCCAATGTGGACAATATCCAATCAAAAAAGACAAGATGCCTTTGAGATCAATGATGGGAGGAAGAGCATTCTCAAAGTGGGGTATAGACTTTGTAGGTCATATCAAACCCCCAACTAGAAACTCCCATGTAGAGTACATTATTGTAGCCACAGATTACTTTACAAAGTGGGTAGAAGTAAAAGCCACAACAAAGAATGATGCTCAGACAATGGCTAAGTTCTTATTTGAGAATGTGTTCACTAGATATGGCTTACCAATAGAGTTAGTAAGTGATAGAGGTACACACTTCTTCAACAAAGTAATTGAAAAAATTCTCCAAGATTTCATGGTGATACATAAGAAGTCTACCCCCTATCATCCACAAGCTAACATACAAGCCAAAAGCACAAATAAGATCCTATGTAATGTATTGACAAAATTGGTAAACAATAAATGCTTTGATTAGGATAAACAACTTCATCATGCTGTGTGGGCTTACCAAGTTGCCTATAAAACGGTACTCAATGCCACCCCATTTCATATGGCTTTGGAGAGACTATTGTGCTACCATTAGATTTCGTAATCCTAGCTTTAAACGTAGCACAAGAGTATGGGTGGAATGGACAAGAGTTGTCCTCTAGGATCTTTGATCTAGAACACATAGGTGAGACGAGTCTATGAGTAGCAGCACGCATCTATGCTGCAAAGAAAGGAGAAAAGGCTTATTTTGATGCACGCATCAAGGATAAAGGATTGAAAGAGGGAGACCTAGTGCTGGTTTATACATTCAAATAGCATGCTCATAAATTGGAAAAAATAGGATACATACCCATGATCATTAATAGAATTTCCACTCATGGAAGAGCATGCTCGAAGGCGAGTGGATCTCTCTTCTTCTTCAAAGACTAATGAACCCACCAGTTCAAGACAATTGCTATATCAAATAGAAAGACACCATTCAGCAAGAAAGCATTTTTGAGCATGAAGCAGATCTGGGTACAAAAAGTATTGATGTATGAAACACCACAAGAAATGAATTAATGTGACACTAAAACACCTCTATGGTCACCATTAACTCATTGCCACTCCAAACTTTGAGAAATGATAGCCTAAAGTGAGAACTTTGCTTCTACAGAAATTCCTAGTCACAGAAATGACATATCTTCAGTATTTTGCTCATTTCTCTTAGCTCAAATATTATTTCTCCATGATCTTTTAGTGGATGAACCTAGAAGAGTAGAGCTTTCCAACAAGCTATCATATGCTTGAAACAAATCTCTAGAACTCAAGTTATGGCCTTCACAAGATCACCCTGTATGACTTCCAGAAGTGGAATTTTTGCCTGTTTTAGTAATCCAGAGTGCCTAAACATGAGAATTCGATGCCTAGCATCAACTTGCAACCAAAAGTCGATGCCGGGCATCAGCTTTGAGATTTTTTAGCCACTTTTTCAGTACCAGAATTAGCCTCTTTTACACACACATGAAGAAGACCACTTATATGTTAGAAGTCGATGCCAGGCATCGACTTTATGCTGAAACTCGATGCCAGGCATCGAGTTGCTTCACAAACTTCATCTTTTCAAGAAGATTTGATCAGATATGAAGACAAGGACTTATCACGTGAAATTCGATGCCAGGCATCGACTTCCCGCATAAAACTCAACCTTTCAACATACATTCGATGCCAGGCATCGACTTGCTTGGAAAAACTTCAACTCTTCAAAACATTACAGAGAAGACAAACATTGGAGATGGAGGAAGAAGACTTATACATAGAAATTAATAAACTCTTTCCATAACTATGAAAACTCAAAAATGCACAGGTGCTTTCTCACGCAGAGAAGCCCAACTATTCTCAGTCATACAAAATGAGTTCTAACTCACTCTCTCATTGTCTTCCCCATCGCGTCAGTTGATACAAACTAACTTATATAGATTTTTTCATCCTCGTGATTTTTAAAAAACTTCTAGAACTAAAGTGAACTAACTTTACAAATATGATACACTTGTGAATTTGTCCCTTCACATAGGCATGTGGTTTTCTTCCTAAGATTTGACCTTCTAATATATGTCCAATTAGTGATTGTTTCTCCAACAAAAAGGAGGACAACCACTGGCCTTGCCCCCACAATTCCCATCCAAGCGAGCCAACCAAGCTAGAAGACAAACAAAGAAACTAGGACAAGATCAACCACAAGGCATCCGATAAGTTTGGGTGCCTAAGACATTAGCTGGAGCTCAACAAGGAAAATTACAAATATGGTTACCCAAGAAGCTCTTACATACACAACAACCTATGCTCTCCCACATGAGAAAAGTCTCAACAATGAAGTCAAGGTGAGGCAAGGGTTAGAACTAAACACTAAAATCAAAAGTAGACCAACTCACCTCTTCAACAAGAGTTAGAAGACCAGCAACAATGGTATGGGTATGGAAGCCAAAAGCACTAGTAGCCTTCGCAGAACCAAAGAACCAACCACGTGGGATACAGAATTTAAGAAACCATCTGAAGATGAAGAAGCCCAAGGTGATCTCTATGCAGCCAAACATGGTTCTCAAATGGATCCCTCTAAGGAGGAACGATCATACTAGGGGTAGTTCTAGTACCCTACAAATCCTTGAATATAAAGAAATTAAATTCTCAGTATTTGGCAGTTGTTGCTTTGAAGAGATGGAACAGGACCAGGCGCTCGAAGAATTTCATTAGTGAACCATCAACACGGACATTCATTGGCAATGAAAGACTAGCTCATGGTCCATCACAATGCCGGGTGTACAACACGAAGAGATAAACATCTATCGACCATTCACCATAGTAAGAATCCTTACTTTCGCAACACCATACCCATGATAGATTAGGAAACCTCTTCGTCAGCATACCCTTGAGCACTTAACTCAAGACCTCCACTTTTTGCACCACATTTCTTCCAACGCATTTTTTGATTACACATGCATAGGGCCACATTACAAGGTCGTGCACAAGGCACATACTTTCTTCAACCCATGCACTGACACATTAACCCATCACTCATTATGGGTTACGAGTACTTTGCATGACTACTATGAATATCATTGTTTAAAGGTCGAGAGGACATTAAGGTTATACCAACAATAGCAACGATGCCATCCACCACCGATAGCTGCTCCAAATCAACATGGATAATCTCTTTTGAGCATCTAGCAACTTTTGAAGCTCACAATATATCTTCACGCAAGAATCCAAGGATGAAGTACATACCAAGGGACTACACCTTGCAAAGTCTCGCAGTGACAAATGAAGAACCAGACCACCGATCCTGCTACACTTGGAAGATAGACAGCTCTTGTTCATACAGGATGGACACTACCTCTCAAAGCGCTACATGGAACAACCACTACAACAAGGGTTGTCCATGACAACAGACTCAAGAGGGGGGGAGTGTTAGCACTCAAGGTCAGGAACAAGGCACAAGAACATGTCAAGGACACACAAGAAGAAGGAGCAAGTAGGGAGCTCCAAGTACATGTCAAATTTTTAAAAGAAATTCCTATAAAAATAGTGATTTTTGATCACTAAATTGTAAATATCATTTCATAGTTTTCCAACTCCATTTTGTTCAAGACAAGGAGTCCTCAAGCTTGAGGAGTATTAGAAGTATCATCCTACCAATTTTCATAATTTTTAGACTCCGTTTGAGCCCTCAAATAAGCCCTAGAACCTAATTCTTAACTAGGCCGAACACTAGGTCTGGACAAGGCCAAAACTAGCCAAAAATCTATAAAAGGATCTAGAGATCTCATTTTTGGGGGTTAGCCTTTTAGTAGTTCATTGAGATTTTTAGAGAGTTGGCTTGATAGAGATCAAAGCTCTGTAAGAGAGTTCTTTGTAATAGAAGATTTCCATTGTTCCTCTCTTTGCTCTTACCATGTGCACGTGTGTGTATGTGTGTGCATGCTTGTGTGCTTTCACTCATGCATTTGTGCCTTCGCTTGCTCATGGTCTTCATACTAGTCCTCACGTCTCCGCGGATTGACAGTAAAGGAGGTGGTGCTTATACTTGAGCTACAATCAGTAGAGTGATCTTCAAGGAGCTTGTTCTCAATGTATGATTGATCATTTGTCATGATTTAAAGCATCACAGATTTACTATACTATCTAGTTTATAGCTACAAAATCTCATTATCATTGGTTCTCTCAATCGTGAGATATCATCATATCTTTACTCTCTTATCTATACTCTGATGCATCACGAAAATATCAGGGAAGTCCTATGATTTGCTAAACGTCAGTGTGTACACCTTTTTTTATTGAAATCACTCATGATTGGTAGCTATCTAAGTTAATTAGACACCGTCAAAAGGAATTAAGCTAATTGCTACCAGGCTCAGAGCATTGTTCATTATACTAAATAGGTGTAGATACTAAAATAGCAAGTCGATGACCTCGGATTAATTTCCCACTCATCTATTTTGATCCATTGATTAGTGGATCATGTTCCAAAGGACATATGTGACTATTTATGATCATTAGCAAGCCAAAGAGGCCCACTACACTCTCCATCACTTGTTATTGGCTGGTGTCAAGCAGGTTTTGGCAACACCACTTCGTCTCTGAAGACTATCCACCATCTCCTCCAACAGTGGTATCAAAACAACAACAAGCAAGATGGGAGATGGATTTCCATCATTCATTGAAAAATTGGACAGAAGCAACTACCTAGCATGGTCACTAAGGATGCAAGCCTACCTCCAAGGAAGAAGTCTATATGGATACATCTCAGGAGATGAAGAGATGCCAACATTCAAGAGAAAACATCAACCCACAAGGGAAGAATAAGAAAGGCTGACCACATGGTGTGCAAAGGATGCTCTTGCCAAGTCTTATCTATTGAACTCAATATCTGATTTCTTATTACCTCACATTAGGAATTGCAAGACCTCCCAAGAGACTTGGGAAGTACTTTATTCATACTTCTCATCAAATACAAGAGCTAGGGAGAACTAGCTATGGATGGAGTTTACAACCCTAAAAAACCAAAACAAAGTGTAGCTGATTATGTGACCTAAAGGATGTGGTTGATCAGCTTGTAAGCATTGGAGAGGAGATAGAAGAAGAACACATAATAAGGCAGATCCTAAATGGCATCAAATCTGATGATAAGTGGGAGTCCTTCACCATAGCAATGGACCTTTATATGGATATACAAATGCCTAACCTCAACACCTTGATGTAAAAACTCTTCACCCATGAGACAAAGCTCAACAAGAATGGTAACAACTCTAGAGGTAACCAATGTTGTGCCCTTTATACGTAAAGAAATAAAAGTAAGGATAAAGGTAAAAGCAAAAAGAATGAAGAAGAGGCTAGTACCTCTCAAGTGAACTTCACAGGTAGAGGAAGAGGTACTAGAGGAAGGGGCAGAGGAGGAAAGCAAGGTAGGGGGAGATCCTACAACACTCCACCTTGCAACATTTGTGGCCTTAGCAATCACACCACAAAAGAATGCTTCAAGAACACAAGGAATCAAAGGGGAAGAGGCTTCCATAAAGGGAGCTATGGACAATCCCGAGGCAGGTTCAACAATGGAGGAAGCAATTACAATCACAACTACAACCAAGGCAAGAACAACAACAATTATCAAGGAGTTTTCAGAGGAAGAAGAGATTATAACAACTACGTAGAAGACCAAGAGGATTCTCTACTCATCATGAACATGACATCCAAGCAAGGTAAAGATGATGAGCATCTTTTCTACATTGATTCTTGTTGTTCCAATCATATGGCTGGAAATGTAGCATTATTATCTGATCTTGAGGAACCCAAAGGGAAGCATGAAGTGCAGACAGGTGATGACACTAGACACTCTGTTAAGAAAATTGGAAATGTCAAGGCTTCTGGTGGTAGCATGAACCTCTTAAGTAAGGTTTTGTATGTGCCAACTATAACCAAAAACCTAATCAGTGTTGGACAGATTATTGAGAAAGGCTTACATGTCAAATTCACAAGACATGGAGCATATGTGGAAGACCCTCAACAAGGCTTCAAGAAGATTTCAAAAGGTGAGAAATCTGGTAGACTCTTTCCAATTGAGATTGAAGACACCATAAACATTGCACTCTTTACAAAGATCAAACCCTATCCAAACTAGAGATATGGCATAAAAAGCTAGCTCATATACAAGAAAGAACACTAAAGAAAATATGCAGGGATCAGAGTGTGCTTGGCATCCCAAATGTGTCCAAGCAACACATGATATACAAATTTGGAGCATTCCAATTTGGCAAAGCTCACAGGTAACCATCCAATAGGAAAGGGTACATGTATGAAGACTACTTGGAGCTTGTGCACACTGATGTGTGGGGTCCTACCAGAGAGCCATCAATCTCACCTTCAAGGTACTATGTTTCATTTATAGATGATTATAGTAGGTTGACAATTCTTTACTTCATGAAGCATAAGGATGAAGTATTTACATGTTTCAAAAAGTATTTCGCATTGATTGAGAACCAAACAGGTAAAAGCTTGAAGAGGATCATATCTGATGGAGGTGGTGAGCATTTTTCACATGAATTTGATTCATTCTTATAGGACAGAGGTATAAAGAAAGAGGACACAACAAGATATACTCCTGGACTAAATGGAGTAGTAGAGAGGAGGAACAGATTGATAGAAGAGGTTGCAAGATCAATGTTGAATGAGAAGAGACTACCCAATTACCTATGGGTAGAGGTTGTTTCCACATCCACATACTTGGTTAACAAGATCCCATCCAAATCCTTGGATGGAATAACATCCTATGAGGCGTGGAATGGCAGGAGACCCTCATTGGACCATTGCAGAATCTTTGGATGCATTGCTTATGCACATATACCCTCACCGACTAGAGGAAAGCTTGATCCTAAAGTTGAAAAGTGTATATTCATTGGCTATGACCAAAACCAGAAGGGATATAGGCTATACAATCCCACTAACAAAGGATTTATAGTGAGTAGGGATGTAGTATTTGATGAAAATAATTCATGGTTTGAAGATGATTGCAGGAAGATCAAGTTACCTTATGATTTGGAAAGTGACTTTCCAACTCTCACTCAAGAAGATCAACAAGTACCAAAAGATGTCAATTCAGAGGATGAAGAGCAGATTAACTTGAAGGCTTAGAAGTCAAGGGGCAAGACCAAGTTCAAGAAATTCGAAGACATTCCAAAGTCTTCCAACCAACCACTTAGAAGACCTCAAAGGGAGACTAAAAAACCAATAAGGTATGGCTATGACACATCACTAGTCACCAAGCATTCTGTGTACATCACTAAAGAGAATCTATGACAGAAGAACCTAATTCATTTGAAGAAGCCAATGCAAATCCCAAGAACCCAAGCATAAAGGTAATAGAATCCAGCTAGATATATAAAATGAAGAAAAATTTAGATGGTTCTATAAACAGTTACAAGGCAAGGTTAGTGGCAAAAGGGTTGCTCAAACCCATGGAGTGGACTATGAAGAAACTTTTTCTCCTGTGGCTAAGATGCCAACCATTAGAGTTTTGGTAAGTGTTTTTGCTTCCAAAAATTCGAACTTATATCAGTTAGATGTTAAAAATGCATTCCTAAATGGATGGATCTCAGAAGAAGTGTATATGGCACAACCACCAGGGTATGAAGATAAAGATAAACCAGGTTTTGTATGCAAACTAAGGAAGGCACTCTATGGCCTAAAGCAAGCTCCTAGAGCTTGATACCATAGGCTTGTTACTTATTTGCAGGATCAAGGATTTGTTGCTAGCAAAGCAGATTCTTCTTTATTCATAAAGAAGACAAATTCAGACATTATCTACTTATGTGTCTATGTAGATGATATTATCATTATATCAATTTCACCTTGATGTATCGCGGGAAGATACGGGAAAATACATGCACCAAGGGGCATCCAACTCTAGTGGTTACCTTTTAGCAAACTCTCTTCTCTTACTCTCACACATACCTATGCTTTCACACACTCTCATGCACTCTTGCCTGTTCCCTTCCTCTTTTTCCTCTCGCACACACCCTTATGCACACGTATGCACTTACCTTCACCTTCCCACTACTTCCATACACATACCCCCATACACACACATAATCAAACACACACATTCATATTCACATTCACCCCCTTGCTTTAGTTCACACCCTCCTTTTTACTCACTCACGTATACACCCGTACACATCTTAAGTGTAGTCCTACCCTTGCACACATAGATTCACACACACATCCACATATACCCTTGCCCCTTGCACTCACACGTACCTAAGTACACACACACACGATCTGCACACACACTCACAATGACATATATTCCCGCTTTCAGTCTCGTTCCCATGCTCTTACTTCCCTCCACAAGCATGCACTTATACGCACCAGGACAAACATCATTCTTGAGCGATAATTCAGCTTTAAACCTGTGGCAAATAAATATGAAAAAGAACCTCTTCAAACTGAAGCTTGCAATGGTCAAAGAAACTAGTTGCTCTCGCAAGGAAAACCAACATTACCCGAAGAGCTATTATTCATTCGGTGGGACCACACACACTAATGACGGGTTGCAATAACAAACTCAGCTCTGGTCACTCCATCTCATTCATCGGTTCTAGCGGGACTGATCATTACATATAACATTACTTGTGCGAACCAGCTCAGCCACATTTATGCCATGAATACAAATTCTTAACGCGAATATGCAAAGGATTAACCACATTAGCACAATACAGCACCTGGATTACATTAACTACATTACCTGCAATGATGGGATGAGCAGCACCAATAGATACTTAGCATATGGGATGCGTAAGCAGGGAATCATTCAGATGCCAAGGGGTTATACAAACGGATTATTATACCAATCAACAGTAGACATTCCTTCTGAGTAGCTTGCAGAGGACATGGATATCAGTTTGCAACCCAGCATATATGTAAGCTCAAAAACTATCACCTACATGTTGGTGCAGTTCTCTTAGCATTTACAATCTCGGTGCCGGATGTGGTTTATGCATACACTCCTTTGGGTACCTCAGCACGAAAGGCTCCCACTCTCCACTCAAAACCTGATATCCTCTCCCCTCGGTAGTGTTGCGTTCTTCTCTTCTCTTATGAAATTCTGCCCATGATCTAAAGTGTTGGACAACTTACTATCAACCTTCATACATCATGGGACATGAGCTTCCAGCTGCCGCGCATAGGCTATGTGAGGCTACTCTATTGTTCCTTGAATGGAGGATGCCCCGTTGATTTCCTCTGTCCCTTTAGAGTACCCCAAGCACAACAAATTTGCACTCCCAAAAATGTGCCACAACACCCAAAGGCTAATCAGAAAATTTATGTTGCCTTCTGCACCGTCAGACCCGCTCTTTTCCCCCTTTAGTTTTGCCTCATGGTTTATGGGGCAACAAATGGGAATTCTAAGAGGATCATGCCTCTAACGATCTGAGTTGTATGATGTTTTGCATTCGGGACACACACCCCCATCGTGTATATGCATGCGCCTAGAACAGACATAAATATTTTCCTCTATTTATTGAACAACACATACCATTTGACATATGATCATGGTGCTACGATGCATACAGATCACGAATGTATGCAGGTCTCGCAATAAGTTCATGTGCGCATATTTATACAGGTCATTGCAATGAAACTACACGATGAGCAATTACCGAGATGTGCCTCTGTTAATTCCTGAGGAAGGAAGGATCCACAAGGTTGTTCCTAATGTAGTGCACCTCTTGTCTTGGGATGCAACCGCAGGTCCGATGATAGCCCCCTTCATTTCTGATCATGGAGCCCAATACCACCAGACTCCAACAGATGAGAGAAAAGAACCCGAAAGAATCGATGCAATAGTGTGCCTAGCTCGCACGCCTTCCCCCTCTGTTGTTCTCTTCCTCTAGTGGTATGCTGAAGAGCTCCTCGCATCTGTAATCACCAGCCCCTCCCTTCCACACAACTATTTCGGAAAAGGAAACTGGAAAATTTTATTTTGTGACATTGGGAGGAGATAATTCAAGCCCCACATACATCCAATGATTTTCCAGTGAGGCGGCAGATGCACCATTCAGGATGCAATTTAGCACTAATGCCTTCATAAAACTTGATGGCTTTGGAATTCCAATCCAAGACACACCACTCCACCCTCCCGTTGTCAAGCTCCACAGCAAGATGAGCTTTACTTTTGAGAAGAAGAGTCCCGAACCCGCTTCCTCGGAAGCATTCCCTTACATACCAATCTTCGATGTAGAAACCCGGCTTTGCCAAGAATGTGGAGTAATTGGGGAAGAAGAGAACAAAACCTGCGACAGTTCTATTCTCCACCGATCTGAAAGTCAACGCATGGGCGTCCTTGATAATTGAGCGCAATTCAATTGTATCCACTATTCCCTGAGAACCATGGAGTATATCGACAAAACTCTTGGATTTTCCGTTAGCCAATGTGTCGGATGTGAGTGGGTCGACGCTATGACCTGCAGAAGTAGGTGTGGAAAGCTCCAAGATGAGAACTGTTGGCCCTTGGAACGGTTTGAAGATAGTTGCTTCCAGCTTGGCCTCTGTCGCGACACCCATGTCCCTCCGAGATAGCTTCTCTATCAGGCCTTCTCCCGTCCAAATATCCACAACAGAACAAGAAATGAGAGAGACCTCTGTTAGCACTCACCACACCTTTTCACTACATGCACATCCCTGCACACCTGCTTGCCCCTGCAATTTTGCCCCCCCCCCCCCTTTTCTGTTTCTTTCTTTGTTTTTTTCTGAACAATGCCCTTTATCGTTTTGATGGGACCTCTCCTCCCACACCTTCCACCGCATCTTAGCTTTGAATTTGTCATCATCTCAGCCGTTGCAAAGTACTCTTGATCACGATCAAGCCAAGAGAGCAAACCATGTTGGAAGTGTTCGCTAGGTTTCCATGGAGCAAAGTGGCCTTCACCTCAAACTTACTGTATCGAGCATACTTGCATAGACTATCCAAAAAAACATACCAGGGTATCTTTCTCCTGCCAAACAGCAACACATTAGTGCATAAAAACCAATCATTTCTGGAGCTAACACTTATGCTTATGTACCATCACAACTTAGACATAAGCTTGAACCAAAGGCTGAAAAATATGTGTTCATCGGATATGATGAAAAGCAGATGGGTTATAGACTATGGAGTCCTCTAACCAAACAGTTTACTGTTTCCAGAGATGTGACATTTGATGAAGGAAAGGGTTGGTATACAGATAAAGAGCATAATGTTGAAACATTTGAAGAAGAGATGAGAAGAATTCAAAAAGGTAAATCACATATGCAGGTAAATGGAGATGAAGATTATATGCAGGCAAGTACGTCCAGGATCGGATCAGGTATGAGAAATGAAGATGGACCAAGATTTGATGAAGATGTGTATTCATATACACATGAAGAATATGAGCTAAGAAGGTCAAACAAAGTAAGGAAACAACCAACAAGGTATTCCTATGACACTTCTTATTTGACTCAGAAAAACTATGCTTACTTAGTAAAGGAAGATGAAGAACCTCAGAATTACAGTGAAGCAAAAGGTAAGAAACAATGGGAAGAAGCAATGAAGGAAGAGTTTAAAGCACTTGAGAAGAACAAGACTTGGGATCTTGTTCCGAAACCAAATGGTAATTAAGTGATTGGAAATAAATGGGTTTACAAAGTTAAGAAACTTGCAGATGGAATGATAGCCAGATACAAAGCTAGACTGGTGGTCAAAGGCTATGCTCAGACGCATCGCATAGATTATGATGAGACGTTTAGTCCGGTGGCAAAGATGTCAACCATAAGGACATTGATTGCTATAGCAACATCAAAAGGATGGAAGCTAAGTCAGCTGGATATAAAGAATGCATTTTTAAATGGATATATATCAGATGAAGTCTACATGGAACAGCCTGAAGGGTTTGTAAGTTCCAGTTACCCAGATCATGTTTGCAGATTAAGAAGAGCTCTCTATGGATTGAAGCAAGCTCCAAGAGCTTGGAATTACAGACTTGTGAAGTATCTCAATGACCTACCAAAGCTCAAAGGCTGATGCAAGTCTACTCATTAAGAGAACAGATGAAGGTATGATCTACATTTGTATTTATGTAGATGACATTATAATCACAGGTACCTCAGATGAAGGAATCAAGGAGGTAAAGAGATTGCTTGAAAAGGAATTCAAGTTCAGTGATCTAGGAAAGTTATCATACTTTCTTGGAATGGAAGTCACATATACAAATCGTGGTGTATATGTTTCACAAGAAAGGTATCTCCTAAACTTACTGCAGAAGTTTAACATGGAGAATTGCAGAGAAGCTTCAACACCGCTTGAAGTAAATCATAAACTCAACAAATATGGTGGTGCAGAGTTTAAAGATATGAGAAAGTATCAATCTTTAGTGGGAAGCTTGATTTATGCTATGCTAACAAGACCAGATCTCAGTTATGCAGTAGGAGTTCTCTCACAGTTTATGCATTGTCCGAAGGATCAACATTGGGTTGCAGGACAAAGAGTTCTTAGATATATCAAAAGAACTATAAAGGAAGGATTATATTATCCTTTTACGTCAGATATAAAGCTGAGAGCATACAGTGACTCAGACTGGGTAGGAAGTCAAGATGACGGAAGGTCAACGCATGGGTATATGATATACCTAGGAGATAAGCTTGTAAGCTGGTGTTCGAAGAAGCAACACACAGTGGCTTTATCGTCAACAGAAGCAGAATATAAAGGACTTGTGGAAGAAGCTAAAGAAGTGATATGGATGCAGAGTCTTGCAGCAAATCCAGTATTTCATGCAAGAACAAAGCACATAGAGATTCAATATCATTTCCTAAGGGAAAAGGTAATGGAAAAAGAGATTGAAATAGTATACACATCTACAAGAGATCAGATAGCAGATATTCGGACAAAGAGCTTGGATGGAGTAAAGACAAGCAGATTCAAAGAAATGGAAAGTATAAAAGAAAAGAAGAATATATGAAAGATCAGAGAATGCAAATTAGTGATTGAGGGGGAGCTGTTGAAGAATCACTCACAAATTTGACATACAAATAGACATAAAGATGAAGAAAGACAAAGAGAAGTAGAAACAAAGCATTCAAAAAATCAAGCCTTAGTGAAGGGACAAATTCACGACTGTAATATAGTTCATAGAAACTTCCAGAGATACGAGTTTTGAATCTCGAAACAAAATGTATATATATTTGAGTGAAGAAGAGAGCTGAGAGGTAGCGCATAGAACCAGAATAGAATAGCACATATAGAAACTGAGAATAGTAATATAGAAGATGCCAGAGATTGTGTATGTAGAGATGAATAATAGAACATGAACTGTCGGGTATTCATCTGAGAGAGATGGTAAGGAATAACTACTCAGAGTAGGAGTGTTTTCCATAGCTATGAGCAAAGTGAAGCCGAGCTATTTTTGTACACATCTTCTCTAATAGAAAACACATGTTCATGTGGAAGTTTGAGCACATTCTTTGTATGTGAAGAAATCTGAGTGATTTCATGTTACTGTGAAAGTTAGTTAACAGTTACAATTTTCTCAGTAAATATTTTTTGGTACTTCTGAGAGTTAGATCTCGCAACATAGTGTAAAGTTTTTCATGAGAGATAGTTCATCTTGAAGCTAGTAGTCTCAACTATAAGTTGATCAAAATACTTCTGTGAAACGGGACATGTACGCACAATACTAAGTCTGACCGTAAAGACATCCAGAACTGTTGAAGTTTTTCCTCAAACTTCAGATAAAGTTCATTCACTGAAGGAAGCTCAGGTATTACTTCCTTACTTAAATTACAATCATTTGAAGTAACTACAACCAGAATTGCAGTTGATTCTAGAAACATTCTGGTACAATTACGGTGAGATTACGGTGACAGTCCAGTGAAGTTCCGGTGATATTACGGTGAATTCAAAACATAGTTTTGACACAATTAAGTGACAGAAAGATTATCTAACTGTAAGCAAACACAGTAGTGTAAAGTTTAAACTAAATCAGTTCAGAATTAAAGCTTGAAGGAAACGTGAAGCTTTTTGTAAAGTGAATTTTCAGTTTTCACTAAATACAGCTATAAAGTTTTGAGTTTCAAAAGGTTGCTAAGCTACTGATGATTATAGAGGTGTTCTAATATCACTTTAGCTTAGTTCTAGTTGAGGCGTGGCAATTTTCCATAGTCTTGTTAGTGAAAAAGCTTTTGTCGCGACATCACATAACCTCAACAGTCTATGACCTTGGCTTAATTTCCTACTCATATGTTTTCATCCATTGATTAGTGGATCATGTTTCGCAGAACATAGGTGATTATTTATGATCATTAGCAAGCCAGAGAGGCCTACTACACTCTCCATCACTTGTTTTTGGCTGGTGTCAAGTAGGTTTTAGCAACACCACTTCATCTCTGAAGACTATCCACCATCTCCTCCAACACACATGAGTGTCATAGCAACCAACCCAGCCACAGTTAGAAAAAGCATGTAAATCTAGCGGTAGTGATCCCCCCTTGGGATAAAACAATCCAAGTAGTCGGGTACCACTCAAATAGCAAAAGATACACTTAACCACCTACCAATACTTGACACTTGGGCAATGCATAAACCTGCTCATTTATGAGATAACAAACTAAATATCTAGCCCAGTAATGCATAAGTAAAACAAGCATCGGACAACCTACTGATAGAGAACAGCATCAAATGCATCTCAAGCATCATGAAGACTCCATCGTAAACATATCTCCATAAGAGTGGCAATAGGTTTGAAGTCTTCAAGGCCAAAATGCAGCAATAATGTATCAACATATTTTCTTTGACACAAATCTATTCTGCCATCAACTTGCATAAATTGAATGTCCAAATAATAATGAAAATACCCCAAATATGACATCTCAAATGAGGCATGCAAATCAGCCTTAAAATCAGTAATATGCTTCTCTTGAGGACCAGTGAGCACTATGTCATCAACATACACAACAATGATCAGAAGCACATCATTTGCATGCTTAACATATAAGGTGCTCTTAGATGGACTGTTCTTAAAACCATATGGAATCAAGTAGGCATGTATCTTTTCATACCAAGCATGTGGTGCTTGCTTCAAACCATATAATGTCTTTCTCAACTTGCACAGTTGGTTTTCATGCCCTTTTTGCATGAAGCCGCGGGCTGGAAAACATACACCTCTTCACGCAAGTCACCATTCAAAAATGCATTTTTAATGTCCAACTGATGTACATTCCAACCATGATGAGGTGAAAGTGCTTAGATGATACAAACAGTAATCATTTGGCATGTAGGAGCAAAGGTCTCATCAACAATGCCTCTTTCTTGAGCATAACCTTTTGCAACAAGCCTAACCTTATACCTATCAACTGTTCCATTAGGCTTATGCTTCCGCTTGTATACCTACTTAGTGCCAATGGCCTTCTTGCCAAGAGGCAAGTCACATAAAGACCAGGTACCATTTTTCATGATAGCATCATATTCTAATTGCATAGAAGCCATCTAATTTTTAGAATTTTGTGCTTCATCAAACGAAACATGCTCATTCTCATCACAGAGACTAGATGCAGCCATAGCATAGCAATCTGATGCAAAAGAGGCACTATGAGTGCCTAAATGACTTCGATATGACAAAGGTGCACCTAATTTGCTATCACGCAAAGTTTGCATGAGCCATTTTGGCATAATTTTTTCCTCCTCAATATCAGCTCTCTCATCAAGTGCATCATGTAAATCTGCATCAAAAATGGAATGATATACATCATCACATGAAACATGTAAAGGCTGAGAAGTTGCCTCATTAGGACCAGTAATAGATTGCCCACCTATGAAAAGAGGCAGTAAAGTGTCATACATGTCTTTGGAGCTAACTGATGTCTCCTTATTACATGAAAGTAATGGTTGAATAGCATCTTCAACAAAAACAACACAACGGATAACCAAAATGCATTTACTTTATGGATGATATAGACGATAGCCTTTGCTTTTAGAACTATACCCAACAAAAATACATTTCACTACTTTATCATCCAATTTCCTGTGTTGTTGTTCAAGCACTAATGCATATGCCAAACAACCAAAAACATGTAGGGGGCAACAGATGGCTTACAACCATGCCAAGCCTTATATGGAGCGATAGACTACAATGCTTTATTGGGACACATGTTAAGTACATATGCTGCACACATAACAGTCTTAAGCTAGAAACTATGTGGTAAAGCTTGACGCTTAACCATACACCTCGTCGTCTCCATGAGTGACATATTCTTCCTTTCAGCAACTCCATTTTGTTGAGGTGTATACAAAACTTTTTGAATCACATAAACACTTTGGACTTTGCGTTCAATGAATGTACCCATGCATGCCTGGAAAAATCATCAATGAGGGTCACAAAGTAAAGATAGTTTCCAAACGAGGGTGTCTACATAGGATCACAGACATCACTATGAACAAGCTACAATTCCAAGTAACTCGAAATGAACCATCTTTTGGGAACAAGGAATGCTACATTTTGCCCAAAATACAACCTTCACAGACATGTTTAATAGGTCCCTCAAGTTTGGGCAAAGAGGACACCATTTCAGATTTTTGTAGGCGTATCAAACTAGCAAAATTCATATGACCAAATCATGCATGACAAGGCTTTGCATCTAACAAAGCCTAAGAATCATGTACTGCACATGTTCAATCATTCATAGATTTTTCATAATCTATGAGCTTATACAGCCCACGACATAAAATTCCAGAAGCAATAATGATATCACCATTTGAGAGATCATGAATTTTAGATCTCTCATCAACAAATTTGAAAACCAAGCCAATCTTGGCTAAAGCTAAAACTGATAACATATTCTTCTTGATCCCTGGCATATATAAAGCATCTGACAATGTAAAAGAACTACCATCAATAGTATTCAGAATGATCATACCAACTCCCATGACAGGATAAGAGGAGTTGTTGGCACATGTGACAGTATTCCATGTAGCGGCAGGCTCGAGTGAAGTGAGGAAATTGCGTTGTGAGGTAATATGTTTGGTTTCCCCACTATCAAAGTACTGGCAAACATTTGAGTCTACTGCAAACATACACTGTTCATGAGAAGATGCATCATATCTACAAATAGTGTTAAATACTCATTCTTCATTTTGTACAAGATTAGTAGACTCTACTTTGGGCATAGAGGCCTCAGTAACAACCATTCCAGCCTCTTTCTTCCTTGCCTCTTTAGCAGCCATTTTTTGACAACTCTTTATGACATGATCATTTCCTTTACAGTATTTGCAAAACAATTTTTGCTTTTCTATTTTGTTCGTGTCTCTGTCATCCTTCTTTGATTATGCCGAATTAGTAGACTTCTACTTACTAGTAGAAGAGCTCCATTTACCTTTGCCCTTTTGACTAACCAGGAAAGCTTGATCTACAACACACAATGGACTGATCTAGATTGATCTTTTTGTAACATAATAGAGACTAACTCGTCAAATGTTAAGGCATTTGGATTGCCTTTCATCATCAAGCATCACCTTCAGTAACTGTGTTTGTAGGTGTAATATGATTTTTTTCAACACCACACACAATATTCCACAGTCCTTTTGCAACCAATACATGACATATCATATAAGCCCAAATTGGGTAATTGGTACCGTCCAACTTATCCTCAATAGCCAACATACGGAATACATCACTTCTTTCAACCATGGCCACTAACTAAAATACCGTGATGCAAAAAAATGGATGTATCTCAAAAAGTTGAATAGAGCTACCAGGTTGAGTTCTGCGAAACTTGTAGCAGACTTCCAGACACTTTTATTGGAAAACCAGAACTTGTATATATCTTTGGCACAAAAAGATGAAATTTCTTGCACAAGCACTATGATAGTGTGTTCTGAAAGAACTTGGAGAAGCTTGTCGAAGGTAGAAAAGTGCGTTTGGAAGCGATGAAGTTTGGTCAAGCCAACCGGCACAAGACCAGCCCTTGAGCTTTTGGAGACTCAAATAGACCTTATAGGCATGCTATAAGTGCAAAGAAACACACTATGTACCTTGGAGCATCAAGGAGAATGAGTCGATACAAAACAGATAGGTTCGCGGGTCGACTAGCTCAAAAAACTTACTATCTATGGAAGAGACAATGAACTTCAAATGCCCATAGCGACCAGCGTGATTACAATTAGAAAAAATACTTTTATGGGAGTGATACACATAAGGTTGAGTGTATGGAATGCACAAAAGTATACGGAATAAGCAAAATATGCTATAGGAATGAATGCGACATTCACCGGTGGTACCTCCTATTTTTCAGGAATACGCAGAGATTGACCCCGAGGCAGAAAAACTGAGATTTCTCCAAATCTACTGAACCAAATGCTTTGAAAATTTACAGGCATAAACTAGACACTGATACCTTTCCAATGAGTCCTCTTGCACTCAATTTGGAGCTCTGAGAAGAGAGCAGCAGCCTCTGCAAGATTACTGTTGGCGAAGAAGATGATGCAGAAAATTGAAGGAGCAAGACAATGATGGTCACAAGTGTATGTATATTGCTTCCATGTAATGTACAAGTGATTTCAACTCCTTATATAGCCTCTAGGAGTGTTCCACGACTTTTACAACTTGAATTTGAATTCAAATGAAGGTGGGAATGGTTGTTGGAGGGAATCAATTCACTTCCCTACAATCTAGGAAAAGTGAAGATCTTGATTGATCTACTTTTAGGTGATTGATTGCTTGATTGAATGCAACTTCAACCACCAAAATTTCGTGGGATTTTGGCCCTATATTTGTACCTTTACATGTGTACAACTCAAGGCTTTTACAACGGTAAATGAGCCATCAAAATATTCTCAAAAAATACAATAAATGAGCATATGAAAAAGAACTCTCCAACGGATATTCTTTCGACGCAATAGCCTTTGATGTAGATCAAATCCACCTCAAGCATAGTGTAAGCTTGATGTTCCAATAGCTCCCCCTCAAGCTAAAGTATGCTTGAGTCTTCATTCTCTGATAGGTTGAATACCTGCCATAGCTTTGAATCTACAAAGCTTTATTCCATCAAGTGCCTTCGTCATCATATCTGCTACTTGCTTTTCAGTCGGAACAAAAGAAATGTCGATCTCCTTTGCCATGAGCTTCTCCCTGATGAAGTGATAATGGACTTCTATATGCTTGGTTCTCGCATGAAAAATAGGATTTGCCGCTAGATGCATGGAACTTACATTATCTCCAAATATGTGAGGTTTGGAACTCACAAGTCCCAAATCTGTATACAATGCTTTTAACCATATTGCCTCTTGAGTTGCTATGGTCAAGCCTCTGTACTCTGCTTCAGTTGAGGATAAAGCAACTGTTGGTTGCTTTTTGGAACTCCATGACACTAGCTTCGAACCTGCAAATGCTAAGTAACCAGATGTACTTTTTCTATCATCCTTAGCTCCTGCCCAATCTTCATCTGAGTAGATTTTGATATCCAAATCGGAAGAGTAAGGATAGAATATACCTTCGTTGATTGTACCTTTGAGATACTTAAGTACTCTCTTAGCCGCATCCATGTGTGGTCTTCTCGGTGAGTGCATGAACTGACTAAGCACTCCCACACTATATGAGATGTCTGCCCTTGTGTGAGTAGCATATATCAAGCTACCTACCAAGCTTTGATACTCTTTTATGTCTTCAATTTTTTCACCTTCATAAACACTAAGTTTATGATTCATCTCCAAAGGTGTACCTGCAGGTTTAGTGTTCTCCATTTTGAACTTGAGAAGAAGATCCTGAATGTATCTTCTTTGAGTCAAATACATTCCTTCATCTGTATATATCACTTGCATACCTAGGAAATATGTGAGCTCACCTAGGTCACTGATTTTGAACTCCTCTTGCATGTGTCTCTTGATCCTTTGAATGCCATTTAGATCATCACCTGTCACAATAATATCATCTACATATACACATAGATAGATAACCTCATTGTGATCCCTTTTGATGAATAGAGAAGGATCGGAGCTGCTAGCTTTGAACCCTTGGTCTTGAAGATATGTAACCAACCTGTAATTCCAAGCTCTTGGAGCTTGTTTCAATCCATACAATGCTTTCTTAAGTCTGCAAACATAAGATGGATGATTAGGGTTTTCAAAACCTGGTGGTTGTGACATGTATACCTCTTCACTTATCCAACCATTTAGGAATGCATTTTTCACATCAAGTTGGAGGAGTCTCCAATTCCTTGCAGCAGCTACACTTATCAATGTCCTGATTGTAGTCATCTTTGCAACTGGTGAGAATGTTTCCTCATAGTCTATACCATGAGTTTGTGAGCATCCTTTGGCAACTAATCTTGCCTTGTACCTGCAAACTGATCCATCTGAATTTCTTTTAACTTTATATACCCATCGGCAACCAATTACCTTTTGATTCGGTGACATTGGAACCAAATCCCAAGTGTCCATTTCCTTCAATGCATCTATCTCTTCATTCATGGCCTTTTCCCAATTAGGGTTTCCCTTTGCCTCTTCATAGGTTGAGGGTTCCTCTGAAATAGAGTCTTTTGCCAAGTAGATTGAATGCTTTGTAACAAATGTGGAATCATATCCATACCTTTCTGGTTGTTTCTTCTCTCTTGCTGATCTTCTAGGTGCTTGTTTGGAGCATTCTCCAACCTCTTGCATCTTTGCTTTGCCTCTTGACTTCCATAGCTTGTAATCCCTTTCTCTTTCATCTTGGTCATCGTCTGTATCACTTCTTGGATCCTGGACCTGTGTATCATGCTTGCTTCCTAATTGATGAGAGCCATAATCAAGATCATATGGTAGTGTTACCTTTTGTTTGTCTTCATCATACCAAGACCTGTGTTCTTCAAACACAACATCTCTACTTGTAGTGAATTGCTTGGTTGAAGGATTGAAGAACCTGTAACCCATCTGAGTTGAATCATATCCAATAAACACTACCTTTGTTGCCCTTTCATCTAGCTTACCTCTTATTTGTGATGGTACATGAACATAAGCTAAACAACCAAAAACCTTGCAATGTCCAAGACTAGGTTTTCTTCCATGCCATGCTTCATAAGGAGTCATACCCTGAAGTGATTTGGATGGTAGTCGATTGACAAGGTACACTGCAGTTGAAATAGCTTCTGCCCATAGATAATGTGGTAACTTCTTCTCTTCAAGCATTGTTCGGGCTGATCCAACCAATGTCTTGTTTCTCCTCTCTGCAATTCCATTTAGTTGAGGAGAGTACCTGGTAGTCACTTCCCTTTTGATACCTTTATCCTGCAAGAACTCATCAAAATCTTTGGAGAAGTATTCTCCCCCTCCATCAGATCTGAGCTTCTTTAGTGATCTACCTGTATGATTCTCCACATGCGCAAGATACTTCTTGAAGCAATCAAACACTTCATTCTTACTCTTGATAAAGTATAGAACAGTCCACCTACTATGGTCGTCAATAAATGAGACATAGTACCTTGATCCTGCCAATGAAGGTTCTTGACTTGGTCCCCATACATCTGTGTGTACTAAGTCCAATAAGTTGTTGTGGATGTAGCCTTTGTGGTTGAATGGTTGTCTTTGTGCCTTCCCAATCTGACATGCATCACACCTGTTGATCATGTGTTGCTTTGATATGTTCGGCAGTCCTAGAACACTTTGATCCCTGCATATATCCTTCAAGGTTCTTTCATTCACATGAGCAAGTCTCTTATGCCACACTTCAAGCTCACTTAGGGTTTGAGACCCAAAGTTGAATAGAGCTATGTTCCTGGTATCTCCTACTTCAAAAGTAAAGAGCCTACCATGCTTCTCACCTCGGGCTATCTTCTTGAAGCCTTGACATGGATCTTCCACAAAAGCTCCATGTTGGGTGAACTTAACTTGCAAGCCTTTTTCAACTATTTGGCCTACACTTATTAGGTTTTTAGTGATAGTGGGTACATAGAGAACCTTACTCAGAATGTTTGTCCTGCCATTGGAAGCTTTGACATTACCAATCTTCTCCACATTGTGCTTCGTGTCATCCCCTGTTTGCACTTCATGTCTATGCTTTGGACTTTCCAAGTCAGATAGAAGAGCAATGTTGCCTGCAACATGATTCGAGCATCCTGAATCTATGTAGAACAAATGATCATCTTCTTTACCTTCTTTGTGGCTTAGGTTCATAAGAAGTAATGAGTCTTCATGTGGTTGATCTTCTGAATAATTGTTGTAGTCCCTTCTATTATAGCTTCTATTGTTGTTGTTGAAGTTGTGTCCACCTCTGCCTCTATTGCGGCCATATCCACCTCTTCCACTTCCTTTCTGGGTCTTCCCATTGAACCAGCAGTTCTGAGTGGTGTGGTTGGTCTTATCGCATATGGCACAAGGTTGAACATTCTGACCTTTGGCTTTGTCTTGCTTTGGTCCTTTCTTCTTCCCTTTCCACTTGCTCTTGCTTGCGAAGTTGGCTTGGGAAGTCTCTTCTTCATCTTCTTCCTTCTTCTTGCCTTTCTGCTTCTTATCCTTCTTATCTGCATATAGAGCACTCGTTGAATTACCATGATAAGAGTTACCTTCCTTTATGCTATTGTTGGCTTCTTGATTGAAGAGTTGTCCAAGAAAGATGTTGAAGTCTGGAGTTTGCACATCCATGATGAGATCGTAAGCCGTCGTGAAGGATTGCCATTGCTTATCACTTCGAATGCCGTTGAGAATTTGCCTCATGATGACCTCTTCTTCAATCAGCTCTCAAATGGATGCTAACTGATCCGCAACCTCCTTGACCTTGGTAACAAACTCTGTGATGGTTTGTTTAGGTGTCTTCTTCATTTGGTTGAACTCGTTCCAAAGATGATTCTTTCTTGCTTTGGTACTAGCAGAAAAGAAAGTCTCCAGGGCATCCCAAGTCTCTTGAGATGTCTTGCATCCTCTAATATGTGGTAATAGAAAGTCAGAGATAGAGTTTAGTATGTACGACCTTGCTTGAGCATCCCTTGCGCACCAAAGTGTGAGCTTATCTGTCTCCTCTTGTGTAGGTCCTCCTTTGGATCTTGGAATAGGCATAATAGCTTCATCACCTGCTACAATTCCATAAAGATTTCTACCTTGCAAGTAGGCCTCCATTCTGATTTGCCAAGCCGCGTAGTTGTGTCGATCAAGCTTCTCGATCATTGAGGGAAAGCTGTCACCCATCTTGAACTAGTTCTGATACCACTGAAAGAACTTGGAGAAGCTTGTCGAAGGTAGAAAAGTGCGTTTGGAAGCGATGAAGTTTGGTCAAGCCAACCGGCACAAGACCAGCCCTTGAGCTTTTGGAGACTCAAATAGACCTTATAGGCATGCTATAAGTGCAAAGAAACACACTATGTACCTTGGAGCATCAAGGAGAATGAGTCGATACAAAACAGATAGGTTCGCGGGTCAACTAGCTCAAAAAACTTACTATCTATGGAAGAGACAATGAACTTCAAATGCCCATAGCGACCAGCGTGATTACAATTAGAAAAAATCCTTTTATGGGAGTGATACACATAGGGTTGAGTGTATGGAATGCACAAAAGTATACGGAATAAGCAAAATATGCTATAGGAATGAATGCGACATTCACCGGTGGTACCTCCTATTTTTCAGGAATACGCAGAGATTGACCCCGAGGCAGAAAAACTGAGATTTCTCCAAATCTGCTGAACCAAATGCTTTGAAAATTTACAGGCATAAACTAGACACTGATACCTTTCCAATGAGTCCTCTTGCACTCAATTTGGAGCTCTGAGAAGAGAGCAGCAGCCTCTGCAAGATTACTGTTGGCGAAGAAGATGATGCAGAAAATTGAAGGAGCAAGACAATGATGGTCACAAGTGTATGTATATTGCTTCCATGTAATGTACAAGTGATTTCAACTCCTTATATAGCCTCTAGGAGTGTTCCACGACTTTTACAACTTGAATTTGAATTCAAATGAAGGTGGGAATGGTTGTTGGAGGGAATCAATTCACTTCCCTACAATCTAGGAAAAGTGAAGATCTTGATTGATCTACTTTTAGGTGATTGATTGCTTGATTGAATGCAACTTCAAACACCAAAATTTCGTGGGATTTTGGCCCTATATTTGTACCTTTACATGTGTACAACTCAAGGCTTTTACAACGGTAAATGAGCCATCAAAATATTCTCAAAAAATACAATAAATGAGCATATGAAAAAGAACTCTCCAACGGATATTCTTTCGACGCAATAGCCTTTGATGTAGATCAAATCCACCTCAAGCATAGTGTAAGCTTGATGTTCCAACATGTTCGAAGGCCGAAACAAGGTCAGATCATGATTTCGACATCATAGAGTGAAGTGGTTTGGATCTCCTAATCACCCTGAGTATGCTTACCAATATTCGTGCGATTTTGAGACCATGACCGGAGGGGTGTCAACGATGCCCTAGATGAAGTGATGACCTTCTCTGATATGAATTGTTCGAGTTTGAGGTCTGCGAAAGCACGCGAACAACACAAGGAAGAAGAAGAAGCTTGGAGCACAACACACAATACGCAATGTATTATCACTAGAATATACAATGATAAGTAGCCCATTACGGTAATAGGCATATATACAAGTTGGGGGAAAAAACCTCCTAAAGAGGGAAAAAAGTTCCTCGGCGATCTTGGAGTGTTCACACACATCACTACCTAAATATATCAACAATAATAGACCTCAGAGATGAAATTTAGCAGGTAATGCACAAGGAAATAAATCATTGATTTCTATCAAGTACGATTTGGCCTATGTAATAGAGACATGAGGATGAAACATCATCATTAGATGTATGAGCAAGTGGTATAATACATCTATCAATTTTTAGAACTTCTCTTTTACCTTTCATTTTAGTTGAGTTTGTTTTCTTTTTGAGTGGTTGTCTATGCACAATCTAATTTGAACTTGCGAAACTCAAGTCATATTCAAAATATTTAGCATCGTTTTGTATCCCTCAACAAAAATCTTCTAAACATGGGTAAAACTGATATGACACACAAAGCGTTTTGACAAATATTTTGATCTTCATTTTGACATAGTATTTGACTTCAAGTTTGACCATAAGTTTGACCATAAGTTTGATTTTGACCTTGAATTTCATTATTTGGATTTGGAATTAACTTGGATCCAAAAATTGTCAACACATTGCTAGAGTTATTGTCCCTATCTCAAAGCTCGATTATACATAGGGACCATGTAGTGCAATCATCGAAGAAAATGGACTTCTCAATGGTAGAGATGTACAAATTCCCTTAGACTCTACAACATGAAAATTGGATCGCTATGGCATGTTGACAAGCATGAAACTTGTTGAGTTTGCACGAGTGGCTATTCATCGAATGAAGCCTAGAGTTTTAATATTAGAAGAGCAAGTTGACTCATGTGATGCCTTTAAACCTCTACTCAAAGAGGAGTATTACATTGAGGATTTAACCACTCCTAGACATTGACTGCCCAAAGAGTGGGTGGACATTCCAAACAAAGGTTTAGTGGCAATTGACTTTCTACAAGATTTTGAAGAGAGATTCAGTTAACTGAATCAATCCCATCAAGATGTTTTGGTATAAGATAAAGTGGAGTTTTCTGTGCAAAGCATTGATCCTAGTATATCCCTAGAGTTATGGAACATGATTTGACTCAACCTATAGGGTTAAAGATTCAGTGAATTAAGGTTTAATCAATAGTTCTTATGCTCATAAAATTTGGAAGTCACAAGAGACTCAAGAGCGATTTCAAGAGCCCCAAAACTGATTGACAATCAAGTTACTATAGCTTTGAACACACCTCTTCCATAAATAGAGACCAAATTTGAGACATGGAGAAATATAAAATTTATTGGATTCCTCCCTCTTACATGCATGAGATTATGAAGGGTATTAAAAACTTGCATTCGAAGTTCACCTCACTAGCGAAACTTGATGCATCTAGGGAAAAAAAAATCCAAAACAAGATTTACCAATCGATGTATATGGTGTCCTAATTTTGACCACACAAGTAAAGAGTGTTCAACATTTCAAGAAGTTAGATCTAAGAATTCAATGCAATGGAATGAGGGAAAGATATGTTTCAATGCTACTAGTAAGACAATTTCTACAAACTTTGAAAAGGGAGGAACGTAAAAGCTCTTTGAGGCTTAAAATAGTTGCATCTCCTATAAAACCAATATATCTAATTTTGGATTTAAAGTTGAGCATGAATGTAAGAATACAAATCAAAACCACTAGTATGACGTTTTGAATAAAACCATGAAAGAGAATGTACGAACAAAAACCATGATTGAAGGTGGAGATTGAATTTGATCACAAATAAATTGGGGATTCGCATATTAATGTTTTTTTTCTATGCATATGAGGCTAATGTTGAGGATAAAGGGATAATGACATCAAAGGACGGAGCAAGTGGCTAATGAGATAACTTGATAAGCAAGTGGATTTTAGCAAGCATATTGAACCTAACCTAGCAAAGAAGAGAAGAAATGTTTTAGGAAAGGATCAAAATACAAGCTAGTCCTTGATCTAGAGAAACAAACATAGCTAAAACATGTGCTAGATGAACATATACTTAAGAGTGTTCTTTCCATCACAATAGGAGGTTTTCTTGGATAGACAAAAAAGGACTTCATATGAGATTCTTGATAGCTTGAAAAAGAAATTCCAATATTCTCACAACAAAAAGATTGATGGACTTACACTTATGTTCAACATATTAATACTGAGGTTGAGTGTAATGAGTTGAATGGCTATCCGAGATCAAATCTTGGAGATGAGAGATCTTCTAGTGATCTTGATAGTCAGTATTCACTTAGTCTATGGGTTAGACCACCAACCGATACCATAGTTAAGATTGATGAGAATGCTAAACCATGTGTGGCATTGATAGATTTTGGCTCCAAGATCAATGTAATTTTTAAGAACTTGTATGATCATGGAAAGTGGTCCATAGATGGATGTCATGGATGGGGAATCAACAAATAACGCTCTAATATTTCAACATGAACTTGTGCTCATGTATCTTTGTCTATAAGGAATGTGCATGATGATCGCCACTCGTTTGTTCATGAGGAATGACCATATCCAATTATTTTAGGAATCACCATATCCAATTATTTCAGGTCAATAAATCATGAGTGAGGATAGAAAGGAGATAAAAGTTCTAGATGATGGTGGTGCCTATGCCATAATCCAATCACAAGATGGGCTTGAACCAATTTATGTTTGTTGAGAACCATCCTAGAAATGGAATTTTGTTGAGAGTGATCCACTAAGACATATGAGATCTTTAGCATGTGCCATATTTGAGAAAACGATTTGTGGCATGAGGCTAGTAAAAACTCTTGCATCATGTTGTAATGTATTTGTGCAAAATATATTCCTTAGAATTATTTCCTAGAAGATTAACAAATGGCATTGAGTATAAGTATGGTTTGATTACTTTTTCTTTGCTTGAATGTATAAATAAGGTCGGTTGTATAAGTACTTATGTCTTGAATATAGTTTCAATGTATGAAATCTAATGTAATGATTTGAGTTTGTGAAACATGATCACAAAGAAGACGATATATCAACACAAAGAAGAATTACTAGAAGTGGGAGTGAAAAAACTAGTGATTGTGAACATGCACATCAAAATCCATGATTTCATGATAGCCTAGCAATAAGACAAGAGCTAGTAATGCTCCATGATTTCCAAATCAATGGAGTAGATCAATCAAGTATCAATTAGTGCTAAGATCTTTCATGTATCATCTATTGTGCAATTTTATTTCTCATTCCCCTTCATATAGACTTTCTTAGTGCTTTTACCTTCTTAATCTTGTCTCCATACTCTATCTTGAATGAGAAAGCCCATAACAATCCTATATTATCCATGATCCTGACTTTCTTTTTAAAAGTCGCCTTAGGAAGTCCAATAAAGAGGCTATGTGGTAGATAATACGTCCCCTAATAATCTTGATGAGAGACTTATCATGGTAAGTTATCTTTAACCTTTTATTCTATTTTTGATGACTAGCTTTCCCCAAGACTAGGAGGGGATTCTCCTCGAAATAGGAAGATAAAATCTTTTTGTTTTGTACACATGTAATCAAGCGTCTCAAATTGTTCCAAGAAATATTCTAGATTTATACACCAAAGGAAGCAACATCAGGACTTCTTGTTCGGCCCCACATTTGCATTGCACCATTTTTGGAGCGTAAATAATTAGGAATGCAAATGGTTTTTTTTTTTTGAAGCGTTAGTCAATTGTACGAGGGCAAGGACCACCCACGTCTTCTAGATCTCAATACAAGAAACGGGTAATGAGAGAATAATTTGTCATTGTATTTTGTTTGACACAAAGCTATTTCCCCATCAACTTGCATAAATTGAATGTGTAAATAATGATGCAAATGCCCCAAATTTGACATCTCAGAAAAAGGAATGAAAATCAGACTTAAACTCATCAATATGCTTCTTATTAAGACCACTAAGCAACATGTCATCAACATATAGAGCAATGATCAGAAGTACACCATCTACATGCTTAACATATAAGGTGCTCTCAGTTGGACTATTCTCAAAACCATGTGCGAACAAGTAGGCATGCATCTTCTCTTACCAATCCCATGGTGCTTGCTTCAAAGCATATGATGTCTTTTTCAACCTCCACACTTTGTTTTCATGCCCTTTCTACACAAAAGTCTAGGGCTGAAAATACATAGATTTCTTCATGTTAATGGCCATTCAAAAATCTAGTTTTAATGTCCAACTGATGTACATTACAATCATGATGAGCTGGCATGCAAAAATGCATTTGGCATGTAGGGAGCAAAGGTCTCATGAAAATCAATGTGTCTCTCTTTAGCATAACATCTTGCAACAAGCATTTACATAAATCTATCAAATATTCCATCACGCTTTTTTTTCCAAAAGGAAGTTTGGTCGAAGCCTACTCACCCATGCTTGAATTAACAAAAGAAATTTTATGCAGTGAAAGGGCTTAGTGCCCTTGGGATCCCCTGTATCTATCAAGTCTAGCCTTGTGTCTGTCAACTATTCCATCAAGCTTACATTTTAGCTTGTGTACCCATTTAGTATCAATGGCCTTTTCCCCTCTAGGCAAATCACATAAAGACCACGTACCATTCTTCATAATAGCATCATATTCTAATTGCATAGCAACCATCCAATTTTTTGAATTTTGCATAGCAATCTAATTGTTGTCTCCTTGGTACATAAAAGTAAGGGCTGAATTTCATCTTCCACAAAAACAACATGGCTAACTAGAATGTGTTTCGTATGTGGCAGATACAATCGATAGACATTGCTCTAGAACTCTATCCCAAAAAAACACACATATTTCACTACTCTTTCATCCAATTTTATGTCTTCGTATTCAAACATTAATGCAAATGCCAAACAACCAAAGACATGTACATGAGCAACAAATGGCTTGGGACCTTGTCAAGCCTCATATAGAGTGACCAATTGTAGTGCGTTTATGGGCCAACTATTAAGTATACATATTGCACAAATAACAATCCTTAGGCACAAGTTATGTGGTAAAGCCTAACTTTTGACCATAAACCTTGCCATTTCCATGAGAAACCTGGCCTTTCTTTCAATAACTCCATTTTATTGAGGTGTATATGGCAACACTAATATTTTATCCCATGCTCATGCAGAAGTGTATTAAAATCAAAAGACATGTATTCCCCTCCTTTCCCAATATAAAAAAGGAGGATGTCTAATTTATATGCTAATAGATATTGAGCCATGACTAGGAACTATTTAAAGCTTATAAACACTTGGAGCTTTACTTTAAATGGATAGACCCATGCATGCCTAGAGAAAACATCAATAACAATCACAAAGTATGAGTAGTTCCCAAATGAAGGTGTTTGCATAGGACCACAGACATCACAGTGAACAAGCTACAATTTATGAGCAAATCAAACTCAATCATCTTTTCCAAAGGAGTAACATTGCATTTTGCTCAAAATGTAGCCTTCATAGACATCTTTACAAGAAATCTCAAGTTTGGGCAGAGAGGACACCATTTCAAATTTCTATAGGCCAAGTAAACTAGCAAAATTCAGATGACCAAAACGTGCACGCCAAAGCTTTGCATATAAGATACCCTAAGAATCTTCAAGTGTACATGTTGAATCATTCACAGATCTCACATAGTCTATGAGATTATATAGCCCACGACATAAAATATCAAAAGCAATAATAAAGTTACCATTCGATACATCATGAAATCTACATCTATCATCATTAAATTTGACAACCAAGCCTATCTTGGCTAATGATGAAACCCACAACATATGTTTCTTAATCTCTAGCTCATATACAACATCTAAGAATGTGAAGAAATTGTTATCAATAATAGTCCGAATGATCTTTCCAACTCCCATTAGAGGGTAAGAGGAGTTATTAGCATATATAATACTATTTCTTATAGGGGCATGCTCGAGTAAAGTGAACAAACTATGTTGCAAGGTAATATATTTTATTGCACCATTATCAAAGTACCGAACAATTGAGTTTACAAGAGATATACATTGCTCATGTGAAGATAGTTCATTACTGTAAACAGAAGTAAATGCATATTCTTCATTTTCAACAAGATTAGCAAACTTTGTTGTAGGTGTAGATGCCTCTGCAACAACCATTCAAGTCTCTTTCTTCTTTTCCTCCTTTGCATCTAGTTAAGGATAACTCTTTATGACATGATCATTTGCCTTATAGTACTTGTAAAAATATTTCTTCTTTTTTGGTTATTTATCATCTTTATCTTTCTTCTTTGATTGTGCATCATTAGCACATTTTTTCTTACTAATAGATGAGTTCCATTACCTTTGCCCTTCTGACAAACTAAGAAAGCTTGATACGCGACACACATACTTGACGTGTTTTTTCTTGGACTTATCTTCTTGAACAAAATAGAGACTAACCCCTCAAATGTTAAGGCATTTGAATTACCATTCATCATCAATCGAAGAGTGGACGTAAAATTTTGATATGCATCTTGAAGACTGTTAAGAATTGTCTACATAAGTAAACTATCTACCAAGATTTCATTAATAGAAATCAACTACTTCTTGAAATCTTTGATCTTTATCGTAAAACTACCCATAAAATCTCCTTCATTCATATGTTCACTCTTTAACCATTTTTGGCAGTATGCACACGAACCCCATTTCTTGCATTATATAAAGTTGTAAGAGTATCCTAAGCATCCTTTGTTGCCTTGTAGGAGAGAATGTGAGAGATAAAGCCATGTTTGATAGAAAAGCTATCAATGCATGTATTTGAGCATTTCTAACATCCAGACGAAGTTGCTCTGCAATAGGTGCAACAGAACCACATCATGACCAAGAAATTGAAGATCATCATCCCCCTCAACTTCAATAGCTGTATTTGCAAGTATGGCATGATGTTTTTCAACACTACACAATATTCCACATCCCTTTTACTACCAATACATGATGCACCATATATGCCCACAATGGATAATTCGTACCATTCAACTTATCCTCAACAATCAATATATAGAATACATCACTATTTTTAGCCATGGCCAATGATTAGATATCTTTAACCTTTTATTCTATTTTTGATGACTAGCGTTCCCCAAGACTAGGAGGGGATTCTCCTCCAAAATTATAGGAAGATAAAATCTTTTTGTTTTGTACACATGTAATCAAGAGTCTCAAATTGTTCCAAGAAATCTTCTGGATTTATACATCAAAGGAAGCAACATCAGGACTTCTTGTTAGGCCCCACATTTGCATTGCACCATTTTTGGAGCGTAAATAATTAGGAAGGCAAATGGTTTTTTTTTTCTGAAGCGTAATTAGTCAATTGTAGGAAGGAAAGGACCACCCACGTTTTCTAGATCTCAATATAAGAAACGGGTAATGAGAGAATAGTTAAATTAACAAGGCGAGGAAAATCTTTTTAAGTTTCTACATAATGAGAGGAGTTTCAACAATGAAATCCAAATCCACATGATGAATACATATCAACCAAATCCATGTAAAAAACAAGGATTCCAATAATTGGACGCAAGTAACTTCAACGGAAAAATCAAATCCGTATTTTGAACACGTATGGTTTTTAAACTCCATCATGCATATGATGATAAACCTAGCTTCATTATAAGACTCTTTGGCCATTTGGAACCATTGTCTATATTAATCCTGGAATGTGTTGCACAACCTAGGAATATAGTACATCATCTATATTTCTATATTTTTGTGATGTTACCATCATGCATGGCAATGATAACTTGGTGGTTCCGAATTGGAATCGATTGGCTAGATAGTAGTTTCAATACAAGGTCCTTTAAAACAATTGTTTTAAATTCGAGCATGGATTGCAATTTGTCAATCTTGTCATAATCTCCTTTGTAAATACTTTTTTCCCTTCTTCAAAAAAAAAAAATCGCAAGGAAGATTCGAACCTTTCAAGTATAAAATCGATTGTACTTACATTATCTTAATTTGACAAATTATCAAGGAATCTAGTCTAAAGTTGATTGCAGAACCGGCTAGAATGCACCATCGATTGCAATGTAGCCTGAATGAGGCAGCAAGATACAAGATGATTGAATTAGACATGAAGGATCCTAGAAATCAAGATTATAAGTATGACAACAAGATGAATCTACCGAATATAAGTTGATTCCACCAAACCATAATCCAAGGTTTGATTACAACATTTCTCTACGTAGTATCAAATGGTCCTACAATCTATGAACATAAGTGAAGACCAATAACTCCCTCAATATGTTCTGAACTATACAAACCAAAAGCTTGTAAGGTACATAAAAACGTTATGAGACAAAACTAAGCTTGTAAATGTTTAGTCAATCGTTCTCCGTGATGTGGGTGCTCCATCATCTCACAAAGATTGGTGTTTGAAGTGTTAAGGTATGAATGATAGTTGACCATGTATTCATACATGTTCAAGGTTGTTATCTATTGGGAATGATAGAAATAATATGAAGTGCTTTCTAGTGCTAGAAATCGTGATTAAACTTCCATTTTTGGGTGTTTTTCTTGTTTGTATTGCAATCATAGTGTCTCTTTAACTTTTACACACACAACTAGGCATTGATATATTATAGGCATGTTTGAGTTCAAGGTCTGTGGTAGCATACCCATGGAAGAAGAATAAGCTTGAAGCCAACATAATACATAATGTATTACCAAGTGAATGTATAAAGAGAGGTGATCTATTAAGTTTATATGCATATATACAAGTCGATGGAAAAATAACCTCTTGAAGAGGGAAAAACATGCCCCGCAGTCCTAAGTGTGTTCATACACATCACTACCAATATATATCAACAAATCCCCCTTGGAAGTGATGTGTTGAACAAGGAGTTGGCACTCATGTATAAGGAAGTGCCAAGCTACGAGAAAAGAAATCAATCCACAAAAGCAAGTAAGCCCAAATCATTACGGAAAGCTTCAAACTTCTCTGTAGGCACAACATTTGTGAAAAGGTGTGCAACATCATCTTGTGTGGGCAAATAAACCAAACTAATCTTTCGAGTAGAGAATCGCTCTTTGACATAATGATAGAGCACTTCAATTTTCTTAGTGTGGGCAGCACGGAACATCCTCAGGGATCCCAATGTGCTCTAAATGTCAATGAAGATGGTTGTGATGGAAGATTGCCCAACATCCAAATCACCCAAAAGGGGTCTAAGACACACACACACTTAACAATCGTTGTGAAAGCTTCCCTATACTCAGCCTCACAACTAGAGGTGGAGATAGTAGATTGTTTCTTGCTCAACCAAGATATGCATGAGCTACCAAGCATGAGGCAAAAACCATCGATGGACACCCGAGTGTCATAGCAACCAACCCAATCTAAGTCCAAAAAAAAAAACATGTAACTCTCACAGTAATGATTCCCCCTTGGGATAAAACGATCCAAGTAATTGGGTACCACTCAAGTAGCAAAAGATGCACTTAATCGCTTTCCAATGCTTAACATTTAGGCAACACATAAACTGAGTCATCTCAAAGACAAAAAATTTAATATTAGGCCGAGTTATGCATAAGTAAATTAGGCATCCAATAGCCTGCTGACAGAGAATAACATCAAGCACATCTTCAACGTCGTGAAGAGACAACTATAAACCTCTTTTCATGGGAGTGGAAATATTTTTGCAATATTCAAGGCCAAAATGCTACAATAATTTGTCACTGTATTTTTTTTTACACAAAGCTATTTCCCCATCAACTTGCATAAATTGAATGTGCAAATAATGATGCAAATGCCCCAAATTTGACATCTCAAAAAAAGGAATGCAAATCAGACTTAAACTCATCAATATGCTTCTTATTAAGTCCACTAAGCAACATGTCATCAACATATACAGCAATGATCAGAAGTACACCATCTACATGCTTAACATATAAGGTGCTCTCAGTTGTACTATTCTCAAAATCATGTGCGAACAAGTAGGCATGCATCTTCTCTTACCAATCCCATGGTGCTTGCTTCAAAGCATATGATGGCTTTTTCAACCTCCACACTTTGTTTTCATGCCCTTTCTACACAAAAGTCTAGGGCTGAAAATACATAGATTTCTTCATGTTAATGGCCATTCAAAAATCTAGTTTTAATATCCAACTGATGTACATTACAATCATGATGAGCTGGCATGCATAAATGCTATGAATGATGGTCATTTGGCATGTGGGGAGCAAAGATCTCATGAAAATCAATGTGTCTCTCTTTAGCATAACGTCTTGCAACAAGCCTATACATATATCTGTCAAATATTCGATCATGCTTTTTTTTTCAAAAGGAAGTTCGGTCGAAGCCTACTCTCCCATGCTTGAATTAACAAAAGAAATTTTATGCAGTGAAAGGGCTTAGTGCCCTTGGGATCCCCTGTATCTATCAAGTCTAGCCTTGTGCCTACCAACTATTCCATCAAGCTTACATTTTAGCTTGTGTACCCATTTACTATCAATGGCCTTTTCCCCTCTAGGCAAATCACATAAAGACCACGTACCATTCTTCATAATAGCATCATATTCTAATTGCATAGAAACCATCCAATTTTTTGAATTTTGCACTATGTTAGCCAGAATGAGTATGAAATTTCAAAGGTGTATCCAATTTTCTATCTCGTAAGGTTTTCACCAACCATTTAGGCATAGATTTTGCCTCTTCTATATGAACCCTCTCATCAATAAGTGCATCATGTAAATATGCATCAAAATGGAGTGCTCTTCATCATTATTTGATACTTGTAAAGGCTAAGAAATCATCTCATTTGGACAAACACTCGATTGTCCACTTGTAAAAAGAGGCAACAAAGTATCATACAAATCTTGAGATCTAATTGTTGTCTCTTTGGTACATAAAAGCAAGGGCTGAATTTCATCTTCCACAAAAACGACATGGCTAACTAGAATGTTTTTGGTATGTGGAAGATACAATCGGTAGACATTGCTCTAGAACTCTACCCCGAAAAAACACACATATTTCACTACTCTTTCATCCAATTTTATGTCTTCGTATTCAAACACTAATGCAAATGCCAAACAACCAAAGACATGTATATGAGCAACAAATGGTTTGGAACCATGTCAAGCCTCATATAGAGTGACCAATTGTAGTGCGTTTACGGGCCACCTATTAAGTATACATATTGCACAAATAACAATCCTTAGGCACAAGTTATGTGGTAAAGCCTAACTTTTGACCATACATCTTGCCATTTCCATGAGAAACCTGGCCTTTCTTTCAATAACTCCATTTTATTGAGGCATATATGGCAACACTAATATTTTGTCCCATGCTCATGCAGAAGTGTATTAAAATCAAAAGACATGTATTCCCCTCCTTTCCCAATATAAAAAAGGAGGATGTCTAATTTATATGCTGATAGATATTAAGCCATGATTAGGAACTATTTAAAGCACATAAACACTTGGAACTTTACTTTAAATGGATAGACCCATGCATGCCTAGAGAAAACATCAATAACAATCACAAAGTATGAGTAGTTCCCAAATGAAGGTGTTTGCATAGGACCATAGACATCATAGTGAACAAGCTACAATTTATGAGCAAATCAAACCCAATCATCTTTTCGAAAGGAGTAACATTGCATTTTTCTCAAAATGTAGCCTTCATAGACATCTTTACAAGAAATCTCAAGTTTGGGTAGAGAGGACACCATTTCAAATTTCTATAGGCCAAGCAAACTAGCAAAATTCAGAGGACCAAAACGTGCACGCCAAAGCTTTGCATATAAGATAACGTAAGAATCTTCAAGTGTACATGTTGAATCATTCACAGATTTCACATAGTCTATGAGATTATATAGCCCACGACATAAAATATCAAAAGCAATAATAAGATTACCATTCGATATATTATGAAATCTACATCTATCATCAATAAATTTGACAACCAAGCCTATCTTGGCTAATGATGAAACCCACAACATATGTTTCTTAATCTCTAGCACATATACATCTAAGAATGTGAAGAAATTGCTATCAATAATAGTCCGAATGATCTTTCCAACTTCCATTAGAGGGTAAGAGGAGTTATTAGCATATATAATACTATTTCTTATAGGGGCATGCTCGAGTAAAGTGAACAAACTATATTGCAAGGTAATATATTTTATTGCACCATTATCAAAATACCGAACATTTGAGTTTACAAGAGATATACATTGCTCATGTGAAGATAGTTCATTACTGAAAACAGAAGTAAATGCATATTCTTCATTTTCAACAAGATTAGCAAACTTTGTTGTAGGTGTAGATGCCTCTGCAACAATCATTCAAGTCTCTTTCTTCTTTTCCTCCTTTGCATCTAGTTAAGGATAACTCTTTATGACATGATTTGCCTTATAGTAATTGTAAAAATATTTCTTTTTTTTTTTTTGTTATTTATCATCTTTATCTTTCTTCTTTGATTGTGTATCATTAGCACATTTTTTCTTACTAATAGATGAGCTCCATTTACCTTTGCCCTTCTGACAAACTAAGAAAGCTTGATATGCAACACACATAATTGATGTGTTTTGCTTGAACTTATCTTCTTGAACAAAATAGAGACTAACCCCTCAAATGTTAAGGCATTTGGATTACCATTCATCATCAATCGAAGAGTGGAACCAAAATTTTGATATGCATCTTGAAGACTGTTAAGAATTGTCTACATAAGTAAACTATCTACCAAGATTTCATTAATAGAAATCAACTACTTCTTAAAATCTTTGATCTTTATTGTAAAACTACCCATAAAATCTCCTTCATTCATATGTTCACTCTTTAACCATTTTTGGCAGTATGCACACAAACCCCATTTCTTGCATTATATAAAGTTGTAAGAGTATCCTAAACATCCTTTGTTGTCTTGTAGGAGTGAATGTGAGGGATAAACCCACGTTTGATAAAAAAGCTATCAATGCATGTATTTGAGCATTTCTAACATCCAGAGGAAGTTGCTCTGCAATAGGTGCAATAGAACCACACCACGACTAAGAAATTGAAGATCATCATCTTCAACATCATCTCCATCAACTTCAATAGTTGTATTTGCAAGTATGGCATGATGTTTTTCAACACTGCACAATAATCCACATCCCTTTTGCTACCAATACATGATGCACCATATATGCCCACAATGGATAATTCGTACCATTCAACTTATCCTCAACAATCAATATATAGAATACATCACTATTTTTAGCCATGGCCAATGATTAGATATCCTAATGAAAAAAATTGATTGTATATCAAAACGTTGAACGAAAACACCCTACCATGATCTATTAAGCATGTGGAAAACTTTGAAGCACTTATATTGGCAAACCAAAAGTTCTATATATGTTTGGCAAAAAACGATGAATTTTCCTAGACAATCACTACAGTAGTATGTTTGGAGTCCGAAACGAGCTCAAATCAAAATTCCAACGCATTACAACAAAGCTATTTTAATTGCTAATCGACTTTAGTATGCTCACCAAGTTTCATGCGATTATAAGACAATGAGCAAACAAATATCAACGATGCCCCAAATGAAGCAGTGACATGCTTTGATACCAATTGTTGGAGTTTGAGGTCTTTGGTGGCACATATGAATGTACGAAGATAAGTGACCGATTAGGATTATATACGTGCAAATAAGCCAAGGAAAAGAAACCTCTTAAAGAGGGAAAAAAGTGCCACATCCTAACTATGTTCCGACACATCGCTATGGAAATATATCAATAGCGTAAGATACTTGCATTTAGAAATGAATTCACACATTCTGTGATAGAAAAAGCCTCTCACAAATAGTTAAGGTATAAAACAACAAAATTTCCACGAATCAAGGATGTGAGGAAATGGAGAATAGAACAATCATTCTCCTATGCCTAGGAAATTTGCTATTTCACTAGTCAATTACGTGTAAAACAGAAAATGATTTTAATAGATAAAGAAAAACACCAAGTAAACAAAATTATTTGAGCAGCTTTAAAGGCCATTATTATACATTTTCTTCCAAAAACGTTTCAGTTTATATCATGCCCAGACTAAAATGATACGCTTAAAAACCTAGCTTAAGTCTTCAAGAACTGTGGAGCAACTGAGATATTTTAGCGATGTGAAAGACAACATAGAAAATCTACGAGAACCTTGTGGCCGTCATGGAATAGTATAAAGACATGTATGATCAATAAAGACCAAAGGACGTATACAAAAATAAGCTCAATTGAAACTTTTGGCTCCAGAATGATAGATTCAAACAAAAAAAGATATCAAGTAGAAAATTATAACGAGGCAAAGGAAAACTACGCAAAATAGGTTTCACAGGTTGGGTTAGTATGAAACAAACCTAGGCTCAGAAAAAGAAGAATGATTCTTTCCATACTCGCGAGAGATCTTTTGCCAACAATCCTTGATAGAGAAGCAACATGTTGCTGATCCAAGTTTTAGCCTGTGCTAAAAACTGAAGCGATACGAAGAATCAGCGCATTGGTGTTGTAAAGGTATTTGACAATAGGTCAAATTTATCCATCCTCCGAGGAAACTCCTAGCTAATCGCGGTGATAAAAACATGGAGAAACATCTACATTTTCAAACACATCGAGAATTTGATACTTAAAGGGATAGGCCTACACCAGTGTGGAAAGGCTGTCCTCGAGATATGTATCTGAAGAAGACGTATTTCAAGGTAACTTGAAATCATCTTTGATTGTCACGAATTTTTCTGTTCATTGATACTAAAATTGTTTCATGCAGAATACAAAGCGAAAACAAACAAAACACCTTAGGTTTGACATAATTTCAGTCATCTGATCCAAATAAAGAAAGCTTTAGGCATGAACTATTTACTTCACGTGCAGTACCGAAACTTTTAAAAGTATGGCAAAGTAGTGAAATTGGATTGAAAAAGGAATAATATGTGAAGTTCTCAAATTTGAAGTTGTAAGAATTAAACTTCGAAGTCCATGGAGATGTGTTCACATAACGGGATCCAGATTGAAGAGTTTTAAAGCATTTATATACTGCTTTTTTAACTCACATGACCTGAGAAATCCACAGCGTTGAAGTATAAACGAGAATAAGAAAAACGGATTATCCCGCAGGCCGTAACTATGCAATCTAGAGCAAAGACAAGTATACTTATAGAAAAATGTATTGTGTGTACTTACCGAAAAACAACTGTGGTTGGAAACAACTGCGCCAACCAAGGGATAAAACATCAAAGAAACATCCGGGTACAAACTGTTTCTATCCGCATCTGATTGCTTGAACCCACTCCATGATTCACAAGCATAATTTTCACCCTTGTACCATTTAACGTTCACATGTATAATCTCCATCTAAGCCACATTATAATATTGATTCTGCTTTTAAGGCCACCTCAAGGTGGTTAACGTGTAATATGAAAAATGTAGGACTGCCCCACTGTCTTTTAAAATAATGCATCTGAAATAGCATATACCTTCCTATTTGAAGGTAACAGCTTTTGCAACCCGTCTCTCCTGATCTTTACGTGAGTGCAAGATTGATTTCACCCCTGCAACTCGTTTAGCAGATTTCACCTGAGCTACTTTTGGGTTCTTCTCCATCTTTCTCCCTTTGTTGCCACCAGGTATCATTACAGTTGCTTGCAGTGAGCTTTCCTTCTGAGACGTTGCCACATCCGTTGGCATTTTGCGCTTGTCAGAAGTGGGTTGAGTTTTCTGTTCCACAGGAGCGTTTCTGTCTCTCCTCGACGAAAGCGCCTTTGGTGAGAACTTATCATTCCCTCTTCCAGCAGTTCTCTCGTTCATTTGATTGCATGAATCATCCTCCTTGCTTTTTAGGGAGATCTTTATGTCTGCTCCGCAAACTACTATAGAAGCTCCACCATAGTCTCCGCCTTTTACTTCTGAAGAAACTTTGGGGACATGTCGACTATTTTCATCCAAGGCCGAAATGTGTAAGGTTTGCTTATTACCATAATTAGTAATAGTTAACTCTTGTGGGACTTGGACATCTTCATCTCTTTCAGAAGATCGACGTAACTCCTCCGTGCTTTTCTCCAGCATTTTGTTGCTGTATGGGTGTTGATTATGTGGTAATTGAAGAAGCTGTCCACCACCTGATGAAGTAGAGAATCAGTTCAACTGATACGAGGTTCGACCTTAAGTACACCGCCCTTACGTCAACATCATCATACATGGAAACCTTTAAGAGGTTATCAACATCCAAGAACAGTTTAAATGGCATAAAGGCGACTTCGTACACAGAACACTGTCTTGATAAATCAATAAAAGGCAAGGGATATTATTCTTTGAAACATTTTATTCATCAATTTTTCCTTTTCAACAAAAACTTAAGAAATGTATATTGCTGCTCTGCAGCGTACACAGGCTTAAAGAAAGAAAGAATTAATAATGCTAGAATGCATTATATAACAAGCTAAAACGAAAAACGAATTCAGCGCAATCCACGTCCATCGTCCATCGTCAATAAAAAGCAATCCCTTGCCTTAATTTTGGGAGAACCATAGATTAAGCCAAAAGATCGAGTTAGTATGAATCACGTGGATCAACTTCAGGGGAGAACGCCAACTCGATAATCCAAAACCCCACGAGTCCATCCAGTTATTCTGCAAGATAAGATAAGTTTGCATGGAAAAAACATCGAAGCAATAAGGTATTGTTAGTCAGAATTTCCAATGAATTTCTCTTCTCAGCTCTTTCTGTTGCGAAAAGACATTGCTGGTATATCATTTGGAAAGCTGGTTCGAAGGTCCAGGGCAATGTGGTGGCAATCAATCACATATGCAATAAATGGAAATAGAGATTTCTATACATAAATAAATAATTAAATTTTGATATAAATACATACGAACATTCGTAAGAACATGACCTTATATTATTATAAAAGAGGAGTTGACACCCTCCAAGAGAACAACCCCGGCAGATATTGTGGACCTAATTTATAGATTGTATAATAACAGTTATGGTCGATCAAATATCTGGTGGCAGGATAAATACTGCCAAAAGAATCGGCTCATGAAGCACAGCAAGAGCTAGGGTATGTGCAAACAGTTCCCTTAGCCTTAAAAATGAATGCATTCCTTCATTTCCCACTCAACGAAAGTATCCAAAAGTGCATGTGATCTAAATCCCTGTACTTCCAGGGTCTGTACATCGCTAGTGTCCAAAGGTGAGACGGAATTTAGAAAGTCCTGGAATTGTGCATCCATATATGCATACATGCACACATACATACATACATACATACATACATACATACATACATACATACATGCATACTTACATACATGCGTGCATGCATTTTGCAAAAACATGAATTTTAATTTCATATCTTCAAAATATGTGTCTCCCTTAGTGACACGGACTATGAGTTGCAGCCTAAAGAATAGTGTGAGTCATGAGAAACAAGATCAATAGCTGCTTTAGAGGTGCTGATTGTGTTGGTGGTAGGAACCTGTAATATCCAACTGCAGTAACAGAAGACCAATTTTCAAGAACTTGAATCTTCCAATCTTCATTCAATCATAAATTGTGCAAAGCATTGAAGTGTAATCCAAGCTCCTATAAGCACCACATAGATGGCATTCTCTACAACAACTTCATCAATTCTTGAAGCATTCAAGATATAAGCTCTAGGGTTAAGAGCTAGGACGAGTTTTAGAGGTGTGTATGCAAATTTGGAGGAGTTTTTGGCAGCGTCCCTTTATTTTTCTTCACACTACCAAGTATGCATACTGATTTTGGAGAGTTGTAGCATTGAATTTAGGGTTTCTTCATGTGCTTCTACTGTACAAGGTGTTCACCTAAGAAAAGACCTAGTTTCAAAATTAGGGTTTGCTGTAATGACTGTTTTGATCTGTTCATTTCCTTCTTTTTGCACATATTCACTTATATAAAACCTTTTAGACCCTTTCACAATATTTTTTGTACATAGAACCTTTAGATTCAACCTAATTTCAGATTTTGTATCATACACACATTGTATATTGAGAGTTTGCATTTATTTGGTGTGTGGGGTAGCTATATGCTCTTGCGCTTTTATAATTGTCTTCTGATCTCTCTATATTGTCATTTATGTCTCTTGATCAAGTCAAGGTGTGTTTTGTACTAAGGTCAAGTGTTGAAAAGATCTTGGATTAACCTATGAATTATTGATTGGGCCTACCACACTTACAACATTTGGTATCAGAAGACAAACTTGATGAAATGTCAAACTATCCAATGTGGAGTTTTATGATAATGACTTTGCTGGTTTCCAAGAACTTGTGGAACATTGGCAATGGCAAGTACCCTAACGGCTGCACGATTCTAGCACCACTCATAGCCCACCTCTTCAACCGAGCACTCGTTGAGGGGTTCCCTAACTCATGGACCGAGCACACAATAGTGCCCATACATAAGTCAGCTGATGTCATGGATCCAGCTACATACCAGACGATCATGGTTGGCCCCACACTGGCCAAGCTATATGGGGCAGTACTAGGGACAGAGTTGAGCACCCTCGCCGAGGGGAAGGGTATCAGAGCTCCAGGACAGGCAGGATTGAGACGAGATTACTCTACCATAGACCACATCTTCACTCTGAGATACCTGATCGACCAGGCTCGAGTGAGGAAACGGAGATTATATTGCTGCTCTATGGACTTTCGTAAAGCCTTCGACAAAGTCCCCAGGGAGAAACTCTTTAGACGCCTACTCGACTCTAGAGGAGATGATATGGAGGATCTATGCCTTATATGAGAGAGTATCAGGTAGAGTGAGATGTCCAGGGCCCAGGCGGCCTATCAGGTAGAGTGCTGATGATATTGTCTTGGTTTCAGAGTCTACAGAGGGTCTAGAGCATCATTTACAGGGTCTAGACACACGGTCTAGACAACTTCTACACAGACAGAAGGCTATCCGTGAATCTTGGTAAAACCAAGGTTCTGATCTTTCATACATAGAGGGCTGCAGAGGGTCTAGAGCATCATTTGCAAGGTCTAGACACACGGTCTAGACGACTTCTACACACATAGAGGACAATGAATCTTGATAAAACCAAGGTTCTGATCTTTCATACATCAGCACAGGTGAGGAGGCAGAGTTCTTTCACAGCAGCAACCAGATCCATCGAGGTAGTCAGCTCATATGTATATCTGGGCGTGACGTTCACAGCAACCTCCAGGACTTTCTCCATGTCTCAGGCAGCTCGAGATCCCATCACACAAGGATATGCAGCATTAGCTTTGATGGAGAGACAGTGCCACCAAGCCCACTTTCAGGAGCCCCGCACAAAGGGGTGGCTCTTCGACACTTTGGTCACCCCAGCACTTATGTATGGAGCAGCCATATGGGGGCAGGGTTATCAGCATCAAGATTCAACATGGACACCGGTGGAGAGACCACAGGTTCTCATGATTGCCAGACTCATCCACAGCAAAGCCTCGGTACCCCATGATATCGTAAGGGTAGAGCTTGTTGCACCACCGATGCTAGTAGAGGCACTCTTCTAGACAGTATGCTTATTACACAGGATCCACGTAATGGATAGAGAGCTCATCACTTACAGAGCTTTCCAGGCATCACGCGACATGGCATTAGCGAGGGACACCTCCTCATGGTATGCACAGACACGAGATTGGCTGGCCCACCACGGACTTGATATAGACAAACTACCACGGGTATGTTATGACTCCCATGCCCCCACCTACTCGCTCTCCCGCCAGGAGAGGAATAGGATCATCCATGAGGAGATATGGCATACATACATACAGAGGAAATGGGTCAGCCCAAGAGATCCATTGCCACCGAAAATGCTCTACTATCGTGAGCATTTCCTAGAGATCTCAGATCAAGGCTTCATGGAGACCCCACGTTACATGGAGACATACCTACCACACCACCTCCGTGTTGTCATTGGGAAGCTTCAAGTTTCATCACACCAGCTCCAGATCGAGAGAGGACAGGCCAGAGGAGTCCCCCGAGAGGAGAGGTGGTGCCCAGTTTGCCATACAGAGATAGAGACCGAGGAGCACTTGATTACGAGATGCCCAGCATACTTGGACCTATGAGCAAGCTGGGTCGCTATATCACAGCAGCATATGAGAGACAAGAGCAGATGCTACAGCGCACACACGCGACGCAGACAAGTGCCCAGCAGAATATTACTCAGTTCTTTCGGCAACTTGAGCCACATCAGACACACCAGCCTCCCAGAGGCATAGGGCTCACACGCGAGCAGATAGCGGCACAGAGAGTGTGACGTAGACCACATAGGACTGGGTACGACAACCACGACTTCATCATGAGGACATCTCTCACATCAGGATAGCACACGATCACATGATGGAGCATCAATGCACCACCACCATTTGGGTCTCCCTCTTGCAAGAGGTGTTGAGTCCACCGCCCATGTACCATATACTCCACCCTCCTCCACCCATCTGTACCAGCTAGGGTATACATATTCACTCCCACATATGTCCCCATGTAGTAGGTGGCCATTATCTACAGAGTCAAAGCCACACTCCCCTATGCACCACTGCTCTATCTCCACTACTCCATTGCTAGGTATACCATCATCTTGCTGTTTTCAGCCTACATAGTTCTTTTTTTATAGTGAGTACTTTCTTTTCATCGATACACTGAGATGACCGCAGTTGTACATGGTTTTGTCTATAGGCCAAGTTTGGCCTTTTGGTCGACGTTAATCTCTCTCTCTCTCTCTCTCTCTCTCTCTCTCTCTCTCTCTCTCTCTCTCTCTCTCTCTCTCTCTCTCTCTCTCTCTCTCTCTCTCTCTCTCTCTTTTTATGATATTATTTTACTTTTGTGATAACCGGATGACATCCACATCATGTATCTTATGTATTGTCTCATAGGCCGACTTTGGCCTGTCATACACGTAAAAAAAACTCTCTCTCTCTCTCTCTCTCTCTCTCTCTCTCTCTCTCTCTCTCTCTCTCTCTCTCTCTCTCTCTCTCTCTCTCTCTCTCTCTCTCTCTCTCTCTCTCTCTCTCTCTCTCTCTCTCTCTCTCTCTCTCTCTCTCTCTCTCTCTCTCTCTCTGTGTGTGTGTGTGTGTGTGTGTGTGTGTGTGTGTATCTATCTTCCTTCTTCTTTGCTTATTACTAGATAGCCAAAAAAGCTCAACCTGGATGTTGTGTTTTGGCTGCAACCTCAGCGACTTGGTGACATGATATATTTATTTTGCTTTCCTTTTCAGCTTCTTCAATGAGAAGATTCTCCTGCTCTAACATTTTCTTTGCCTGAGCATAAGTACTGAAAGGTCAGCACCCGATACCAAGATCTATGGTTTAATAAAGGAGAGTAATTTTCTTAATTCTATCTGTGAAAAATATTACCTTCTCAATCCTCAACAATGATCCTGCCAGCTGTCCACGGAGGGCTTTGCGTTTGTCCATCACTCTTCTTATTTCCATTTGCATGAGTCTGTATCTGTTCGTCATTTGTCTTTGTAATTCTGCAGCTTTCCAGGCATCCATTTCTTCATTACTTGAAGGAATCTCTCCATCATCTGTGTTTACAAATAACCGAGAATGGAGAAATGTGTGCTTATAGTCACTTGGCTGAAGAATAGGAGATCGCACATCATGTTCTGCAAGCAAACCACTGCACCATAACTAATTACATTTTTAAGCTAAACTTGCATTTTGTAAACATTGCAGAAAGCGATCCTCTTAGTCCCAAAAATTTTAGTGAAACAATACCTTATTTGTGGTCAATCATTGAATTTTAATGATCTTTATTCTAAATTATAAATAATATAATAAAAATGATCGACCAAAAGTTCTTCAACGTTTTGGACTTGAATTTAGGCAGGGTTCTCCGCAAATGTGATATTTCCTAATTGATCTCAGCTATGTGTTGAGAATTCTTGTTGATAACGTATCAATGAAAAGAGTTTAGAAGTGTGACATGAATCGCAATCTAATACATACGATAAGCACAATTATTTGGATGAAAATATCAAATAAAAGCTCTCCGCAATGGTATGTAAAACGCAGGGAGTCACTGAATTAACATTCAGCTGCATATAAAGGGCATGGATTTTCCTCGACCCTCAAAGCTGAATGTTGAAAGCAATTCTTGGGGGGTAAGGAAATCAGCACTTAGTTACTTGGACCGACATGAACTGGATGTTGCAAAGCAACTCTTGTTTAGTTAGAAAACCAGAATTTTGTTAATGATTTCTAACTATCCATTGGCATGAGGATTAGTAAGCACATGATTTGCTGTGAAAAATCTCATTATCTATTAAACATTTTTCATCTAGAACATGGTTTAAAAACCTCGAGGGAGTGACTATAGAAGTATTTCTCCACAGTGGTCACAATGTAATTTGCGGATTGATAAAGTTTGGTTGATAAATAGGTGGCCATTAAGATGTATCTCTCATTTCTCAAATGGTTTTCGCTATATTTGAAACTTAGAATGGCTCATAGTCTAGCTAACTTCGCTTTGAGCTTCATCTTTCATAAACATGGCGATTCCCATGGAGCTTTTTCATGAGCTTTTTTGGAGGGCACCTAAGCCTAATGAAGGTCCATATTGCACAGTTTGTACATCAACTTATGCTCTAGGGTTAAGAGCAGCTTTGCAAGTGCATATGCAGCTTTGAGAAAGATTTTGACAGCATACATATGTTCTTCTTCACACTCCCAAGTGTGCAAACTGACTTTGAATAGTAACACCTAATTTACGGTCAGAGAAGACCTAATCTCAGTTAGCTTGTTCTTCACACTCCTAAATGACTATCTATAGTGCAGACGATGAAAAACACTACCACTAATCTATGAGTATGAATGCATGAAGCTGACTATCTATGTAGGAGATCTGCTAACTCTTGGATGGAGGATTATCAGAGGATTCCCCAACTGAGAAGACATCTACTGCCCACGGAGGATTATCAGAGGATTCCCCAACTGAGAAGACATCTACTTGTGTTTTTGAGTGAGTAGAAAAGGTTGAATATGCGGATACAAAACAAGAAGTGTGTGTAACCATGCGAAGAGGCAAGGAGAATGAAATTTACTTGCTTTTTTGTTTGTTTGGTCCACAAATCGCTTGTGTTTGTCTAGCATTGAATACTAGAGGAGTCGATGGTATGGATAGGGGTTTGATATCAAAAAACATATGAGTCCATGACACATGGATAAGTTGCTAAATGAGAGCTTAGCTTGCATGTTTTGGAGCATGAAGTAAAATCTAAATGCCCTTTACGAAAGGTGGAATGGCCTTGGCGGTAGGCTTATCCTCAAATGCATCCTTGCACATTTGAATGAGTAGATCCTCCCCTATTCCTGAGAATGTCACTACTCTAGGAGGGCAGGCTAGAGTAAGTGTGCCCATTGCAGTTGAGAGCATGTCCATAGTTAGGATCCCACAAGGAAAGTTAAGAAAAGATTTGAAAAAACTCTAAGACTTCCATATGATCAAGGTCAATGGAAAGAGGAACCAACTAAAAGGTATGAAGCCCATGTTTATGAGTTGGGCCTATGAGCATAGGTGTTTGAGAATTTCCTTCTTTTTTGGAATATTAGAGTGAGCGTGCAACAGGATTCTATGGATTCCTTGTGAAGAATTACTAAAAGAGGAGGTACCCTCAGAGAGATCCCTAGAGGATAGTGGTTCTAAGGGTACAAATTCACACCCTCTGGTATGAGTGATCACACCTTCACATAAGGAGTTGGATGGATCCTCATATTAGACTAAAATTTCCTTGTCAAGTGTAACAAGAAGCTTCCCCTTATCGGATGAGGGATGAGGGATCCTCCTCCAAGTGGCTTGGGTCATCTCTTGATTGAGTAGGTTCTTGTTGCAGTTGGGCTCGCTCATTGGAGTGTGGAGAAGACGAAGAGGCCATTAGAATCAATTTGATGGACGGGATACTATTCAGGTTGCGATTCAAGAAGTGGAGCTTTGTATGCAGTTATGTAGGCCCAGTGAACTCCCAATTAGGTAATGCCCCATGTGGTTGGTTGCTCATGACACATCTTCTTAAGCAAGGTAATTAAGACTTTATATTTGTGGTTGCAACTTGGCCATTAGCCCTAGGGTAATATGCACATGATTTTCTATGGAAAATTTGGTACCTCATGAAAATAATGGTCAAGGTTTTCTTGACAAAATGAGCAGCTTGATCAGTGGTAATTTCAATTGGGCATACATATCTACAGAATAAGAAATATGTGCTCATATAGGAATGAGGCGACTCTATTAGATGTACAATCCACTAATGCAATGACCTCTGCCCGCTTAGTAGCATAATCTATTGCTACCAATAAATATTTAGCCTTCGAAGGATAAGCCATTGGATATATGGGGCCCAAAACATCCAACCCCCATCTCTCGAAGGGTTCCCATGTTGTTGAAAACTCGTAAAGGTATGTTGTTTAGTTTAGATGGTTTAAGACCACATCCTTGACAGAGACCACAAGATTAATTTAGATGGTTTAGGACCACATCCTTGACAACCATCACAAGATTTCGCGAGCTGACATGCATCTCTAAAGAGGTAGAGCCACCATTGTCTACTCTCGAATATCTTGTGTGCAGTGATATGACCACGGTAATGACATGGAGGGTCCATTATGTGCAGATTCTAAAATTTCTTGGACTTCTTTAGGATATACACACTTCCTAATTATTCCACCAAGTCCTACTTTGGAGAATGCCCACCAATCAAAGTAAAGCTTCTGCGTTTGATCACGAGTCTTCTCTTTTCTAATGTTGTCATGTGAGAGGGGCAAGTTCCAATAGACAAGAAATGGACTAATTCACTATACCACGAAGGGTTAGTGCTTACATAGAAGAGATGGTGGTCTAGTAAGCTGACTCTACACACACTCATTATGGCACTCACTCAGACTAGGCTCTCGACATAATCTCGTTATCTATAACGGGATGGCTCAGTGGCCTACCTCAGGAGGATTGACATGCATACCTCACTCAGTCACATACGGCAGGGGAAGTTCAGTAGATTACGTCATGGGATCTAGAGAGGCCATTCACCTACTTACCTCATTCACCATCCCACCCATACCCATTGGGGCCGATCACACATACCTCGCGCTCTCCCTCAAGGGAGACACCCCTACACGCACACCCGGAGCATTCATCCCACACACCACCATCCACTTCACACACGAGCTAGCTCACATATATGGGGCCCAAGTCGAGAAGGGTCTTCTCTTGCTTCACCCTGACACTCCACTATCCCTATTCACCTCACAAATAGCATCAGTTCTTCAAACATCCCCCATCAGCTCCTTCCCACACACCATCCATTCTGGTCACACACCTCCTCCCGGGACTATGCAACAACATCGTTGGTATAATGAGGAATGCAGAGATATTTACCGCCGACTACGAGCTCAGCGAGCATTGGGAGAGATCCAAGAGAGACAGGCCATGGGACGGATGAAGACTCTCACACGTCGGAAGAGGCGAGCCTTTGCGGAGGCACAGTTGCTTGAGCTATACCATCTCTTTATGAGTATGGACACTGCTGCAGCATGGCGTACCCTACGAGAGCCACGCCCGACCATACCTATTGGGGACCTACACACATGGCATGCTTATGCTTAGAGATTATATGAGGTGCCTGGGCAGTCTCCCATTCCCCAGCCACTTGAGCCTCCCCCTACTAGTTCTTCTCTTTTCACAGAAAAGATGGTTGAGAGGGCCATAGGACGACTGCGACATGGACGTTCGACAGACCATACGGGATTGCAGAGCGAGAATCTCATATATGCAGCCTCCACTATAGCCCCGTTGATTGCACATGTCTTCAACTCGGCTATAGGGGAGGGCTTCCCAGAGGAGTGGACTAGGCACACCATCGTGCCTATCCACAAATCTGGCAACACCCTGGACCCAAGGAATTACAGGACCATCATGATTGGCCACACCATGGCCAAACTATACGGTGCCATACTTGAGGCAGAGCTCAGCTCATATGCAGAGACCGAGGGGCTGCGAGCATGTGGCCAGGCAGGTTTTCGACGAGCTTTCTCTACTATTGATCACATCTGCATTTTGCGCTGCCTCATTGACGGGGCAAGGGTGCAGAAAAAGAGACTATATTGCTGCTTTGTGGACTTCCGCAAAGCTTTTGATACAGTGCCACGAGAGAGGCTCTTCCAACACCTTCAGATCTTGGGAGTACCATCAAGGATGATTTGGGCCATCTATGCACTCTATGAGCAGGTGACTGGGAGAGAACAGTGTCAAGGAGGTATGTCTAAGGCCATTGCTAGCACCATCGGTGTTAAGCAAGGCTGCCCGCTCTCTCCCACTCTATTTGGTCACTACATCGATGAGATTGAGGACTACATTCTCCGAGCTGGAGGAGAGGGTGCAGACCTCGCAGGTACACTCATGTTAGAGTCTGGTTTGATAGTCATGGGCTTGATATGGACAGATTGCCGCCTTTTCAGTACGACCCAGACTCACCTCACATCCACCTCTCTCGCCATGAGAGGAATGTTGTGCTGAGACACGATCTTTGGCAGCTCTACATTAGTCACACATGGCACACACCACACATGGGATCAAGACTATCGCACTATCGAGACCAGTTCTTAGACATTCTAGCATACGGTTTCATCCGGCAACCACGATACATGGATACTTACATGCCTCATAGCTCGAGGGTAGCGATTGGCCAGTTGAGAGTCTCGTCACATAGACTAGAGATTGAGACGGGCAGAGCCACAGACATTCCCAGAGAGGAGCGGATATGAAGGGTTTGCAGAGTAGAGATGGAGGATGAGGAGCACTTTGTATGCAGATGTAGCGCATATGATGGCATCATAGGCATATATGGGACTATTTAGAGGGAAGCCCACCCTCCGAGAGCCCACCCTCCGAGAGATCATGGACTCTAGAGACAAGCACAAGCTCGGGCGATTTCTAGTAGAGATACAAAGTCACAGAGATTCACTACTCCAACCTACTGTAGCAGGCCATATAGGAGGGAGACAGCGTCAGCTCACTGAGTTCTTTCTTCCACGACGTGCTTCAGCCCTCCCCTCCTCAGCCAACACACCAAGAGGGGTGACTCTTCAGCAGGCTCAGACTTCTCGAGCTAGGAGACGACCCCATGCTAGAGGATATAGGGCGCTGAGACTTCACCGACATCATATTGCAGAGATCTAGGCTCGTCACCATCACGCCATGGAGGAGAGATGATTCCAGATGATGGCTGATCCCGCTGCAGCGATCACGATGGCCTTGACTCCACCTCCACCTATGTATCACATCTTACACCCGCCCACTAGCACAAGATGGAGCTAATTAGTCGTTTGAGATGCATTCTCATGCTTGTTGTACCACCCCTTTGCATATAGACTATCATAGATATCGCACTCCATACACCCCCCACTTGCATGGGTATCTCCACATGCATATCCACATGGGTATCTCCATGTGTATCAGCTTAAACAATTTCTTTTTTCAGCACTTTTATCTTCTCTAATAGACAGAAGATACACCCATGTACATCGATTTGTCTCATAGGCCGAGTTCGGCCTCCTAATAGACGTAAACGCACTTTCTTTCTTTCTTCTTTTCTCTCTCTCTCTCTCTCTCTCTCTCTCTCTCTCTCTCTCTCTCTCTCTCTCTCTCTCTCTCTCTCTCTCTCTCTCTCCCTCCCTCCCTCCCTCCCTCCCTCCCTCCCTCCCTCCCTCCTCCCTCTCCCTCTCCCTCTCCCTCTCCCTCTCCCTCTCCCTCTCCCTCTCCCTCTCCCTCTCCCTCTCCCTCTCCCTCTCCCTCTCCCTCTCCCTCTCCCTCTCCCTCTCCCTCTCCCTCTCCCTCTCCCTCTCCCTCTCCCTCTCCCTCTCCCTCTCCCTCTCCCTCTCCCTCTCCCTCTCCCTCTCCCTCTCCCTCTCCCTCTCCCTCTCCCTCTCCCTCTCCCTCTCCCTCTCCCTCTCCCTCTCCCTCTCCCTCTCCCTCTCCCTCTCCCTCTCCCTCTCTCTCTCTCTCTCTCTCTCTCTCTCTCTCTCTCTCTCTCTCTCTCTCTCTCTCTCTCTCTCTCTCTCTCTCTCTCTCTCTCTCTCGGTAAAACCAAGGTCATGATCTTTCATACATCTGCACAGTACGCAGACATAGTTTGTTCACAGCAGCAGGTCGACCGATCGAGGTGGTCGGATCATATGTTTACTTGGGAGTGACATTTACAGCAGCATCAGGCGTCTTCTCTATGTCTCAGGAAGCTCGTGACCGCATCACACGTGGGTACGCAGCACTAGCTTTGATGGAGAGACAGTGCCACCAGGCATATTTTCAGGAGCCCCGCACAAAGGGGTGGCTCTTTGACACTTTGGTTACGCCAGCGCTCATGTATGGGGCAGCCATATGGGGGCGGGGATTAGCTACATCAGTATGGACAGCATTAGAGAGGCCACAGATCCTCATGATTGCCAGACTTATCCACAGCAAGCCTTCAGTACCACATGATATCATTAGAGCAGAGCTCGCTGCACCACCGATGCTAGTTGAGGCACTGTTCCAGACAGTATGCCTATTACACAGACTTCGGAGCATGGATAGAGAAAGCATTGCTTATCGTGCTTTCCAAGCATCACATGATATGGCATTAGCGGCGACACCTCCTCATGGTATGCACAGACACGAGACTGGCTGGCCCACCATGGCTTTGACATAGACAGGCTACCACCACTACAGTACGACTCACATGCACCCACCTACTCGTTCTCTCATCAAGAGAGGAATAGGGTGCATGTGAGTCGTACACTAATATGTTCACAAAAGTAAACAAGAATGCACTTCCTTATACATGAGTGCCAGCTCCTTGTTCACCGCATCACTCCCAGGGGGGATTTGTTGATATATTTAGGTAGTGATGTGTGAACACTCTAGGACCGTCGGGGCACTTTTTTCCCTCTTTAGGAGGTTTTTTTCCCCCGGCTTGTATATACGCCTATTGGCCTAATGGGCTACTTATCTTTGTACATTCTCTAGTAATACATTCAGTCTTGTGTGTTGTGCTCCAAGCTTCTTCTTCTTCCTTGTGCTGTTCACGTGCTTCCGCAGACGTCTAACTCCAACAATAATATGTTCGAGGAGCGACAGGAGGCAGAGTTGATCGACCTTCTCATGAGTAGGGATTGTGCCACCGCGTGGAGGGCACTACGTGAGCCACGCCCACCTACACCCATAGCAGATCCTGCGACTTGGCACACCTACGCCCAGAGGTTATATGACGTCCCAGGACAGCCACCATTGCAGATTCCTTCCACACCGCGTCCTGTGATATCCACCCTCTTCACGGCAGGCATGGTACGAAAGGCCATCCATAGGCTATAGCATGGCCGTTCAGCAGACCACACGGGGCTACAGGGAGAGCACTTTATATACGCAGAAGATATAGTTTCCCACTTGATCGCCCATCTCTTCAACCGTGCTTTGGTTGAGGGATTACCCGACTCATGGACTATGCATACCATTACGCCTATCCATAAGTCCGGGGATATGATGGACCCAGGGAACTACAAGACTATTATGATAGGCCATATCCTGGCCAAGATCTATGGGGCAGTACTAGAGGCCGAGCTCAGTACACACGCTGAGGCAGCGGGGATCAGAGCACCCGGCCAGGCTTCCGCCGCACTTTCTCCACCATCGACCACATCTTCGTGCTTCGTTGCTTGATTGAGAGCGCGAAGGCGAGGAAGCAGAGACTATACTGTTGCTTTGTGGATTTCTGCAAAGCCTTCGACATGGTCCCTCGAGAGAGACTACTACGGAGGCTCAAGGAGTTACAGCTACCATCAGACATGCTATGGGCCATCCACGCTTTGTATGCACGAGTCACAGGCAGGGTACGCTGCCCCGGCGGTCTATCCGACACCCTTGTTAGCACCATCGGTGTGAAACAAGGTTTCCCTCTCTCACCCACTCTCTTCGGTCTCTACATCGACGAGATCACGGAGTATATACAGCGAGAAGGAGGGCGAGGAGGAGACCTCGGAGGTACGCCAGTACACATCCTATTATATGCTGATGACATTGTCCTTCTTTCAGACTCACAGGAAGGGTTGCAGTCACATTTAGAGGCGCTCGATACCTTTTGCATGGAGAGAGGACTCACAGTGAACCTTGGCAAGACCAAGGTGATGATCTTCCATACCTCAAGGATAGTACGCCATCGCGCCTCTTTCACAGCCGCTGGAGGACAGATAGAGGTAGTGGACTCCTACGTCTACCTAGGTGTCACCTTCTCGGGCAGCATAGGGGTATTCTCCATGGCACAGGCCGCGAGAGATAGATTGACGCGAGGCTATGCGGCACTTGCAGGATTGGAGAGACGCTGCTTTCAGACACATTTTCAGGAGCCCCGGACTAAGGGGTGGCTCTTTGACACTCTAGTGACACCCGCATTGATGTACGCAGCAGCGATATGGGCTCCAGGGATCACAGAGGCGATGTGGACGCGGATTGAGAGGCCCCAGGTCACCATGATCTCACGCTTGCTGCGCAGCAAGCCCTCCGTTCCACATGACATTATACGAGCTGAGCTTGGCACACCACCGATGCTAGTGGAGGCCCTCTTCCAGTTGGTGACCTTTATTCTGAGAGTCAGAGAGCTCCCCACCAGCCGACTCACCAGGCTTGCATTTGAGAGCTCTAGACATTTGGAAGAGACAGGGCATGAGAGAGTATGGTATGCACAGACTTACCGATGGTTAGCAGACCATGGCATGAGCATTACGGATCTCCCCCCTTTTCAGTATGACCTCTCTTCCCCCCACATTACCCTCTCTCGTTCGGAGAGGAATAGGATCATCCGTAAGGACCTACTACAAATACACGTCAGGGAGACATGGATAGCACCACGGGAGCCTCTTCCCACAAAGAGGCAACACTACAGAGAGCACTTCCTGACTGTGACAGCGGATGGTTTCATTCAGAGACCACGATACATGGATACATATATGGCACCAGTTGAGAGAGTGGCCATTGGGAAGCTCAGAGTATCATCACACCAGCTCGAGATTGAGGTTGGGCAAGCCACACATACCCCGAGGGATGAGAGATTATGCAGGATATGTAGAGAGGAGGTGGAGGACGAGGAGCACTACACATGTAGATGCAAGGCATATGAGGACATCAGAGACCGCTACCCACAGCTCTTCAGGGGGCCCAGAGAGATCAGGGCTTTATTGGGGACAGAGGATCAGCGCCCTCTAGGTCGTTTCCTAGTAGAGCTCCAGCACCACCGTGCATCACTGCTCCAGCAGCAGATGGAGATACACCTTGCCCCCCCCTCAGACTTATATTACAGATTTTTTCAGACCCACAGCCACTCGAGGACCAAGCTCGATGCGGGGTGTCACATTACACAGAGCAGAGGAGCTTAGACGACATCGTCGACGACCGAGACCCCAGTCCGGAGAGCCCGTCCACATCAGAGAGAGATTCAGGCGATTCATGCACGGCATGACATGAAGATAGGGAGACGTCAGCAGCGCACCCTTATCGATTTGGACGTTCAGAGCATTTTGAGGATCACCATGATGCCTTACCCACCGATGCATTATATCCTACACCCACTCCAGGCATTTAGTGGGTTGTGATACCATCGAGCCTCCCCTCCCTATGCATATCATATTTGTATCTCACCCATTGAGCATATAGAGTGCATACCCATAGCACCCCACACCCTTGATGCCAGTTACTATCCACTCCTTTTATACCCGTTTGCGGTACTCACACTTTATTTTCCTTTTGGGATCACAGTGGATTGGATCATACTGATGTATATGTTGTCTCATAGGCCTATATAGCTTTGTGTAGCGATATACTTTTTATTTCATTTTATCTTCTACACAGGGTTACTACACTTGTACATGGTTTTTGTCTCATAGGCCAAGTTTGGCCTCCAGAAGACGTTAATATGACTTTCTTTCTCTCTCTCTCTCTCTCTCTCTCTCTCTCTCTCTCTCTCTCTCTCTCTCTCTCTCTCTCTCTCTCTCTCTCTCTCTCTCTCTCTCTCTCTCTCTCTCTCTCTCTCTCTCTCTCTCTCTCTCTCTCTCTCTCTCTCTCTCTCTCTCTCTCTCTCTCTCTCTCTCTCTCTCTCTCTCTCTCTCTCCCCCCCTCCCTCCCTCGTGGAAGACATGATTACTAAAGCGGTCAGAGAGGCAAAGAAGGAGGCAGACAAGGCACTTAATCAATAAATGAGGAAGTCCAATGATAGAATAAGAGCCCTAGAAGAGCATGTCAAAATTATTGAAAAAGACCCATTGGATGACTTGAAGGAAGAAATCAAAAATGATTGGGAGATGGGTGTACAAGAACACATCAAATCAAAGATAGAAGCAACATAAAATAGTTGGGTGGAAGTTGTAAGTAAAAATATTAAAAGGAGGTCAAAGAAGAAGTGAAGAAGGAAGTCAAGGAAGAAGTGAAGAAGGAAGAACTCACACGAGTTCAGGATACACTAGAAGAGGAGAGACTTCGACACATTCGAAGACTCCACATTCGGATTACGGGCCTACCGGAGGGAGCATCACCAAAAGCTTACGCCATCGACATTTGTCGCTGCCTTGGATACGAGAACATGCCCTTCACATGAGCATGGAGGGTTGGGAGGAATACATCTCATTCACGAGAACTCATCCTTCCTATGAGCTCCGAGGAGACACGGACCGCTTTTTTTAGACGTCGGTCAATACTACGTGGACTGCCAGGCGGCGCTCTCTCTATGGACGAGGACCTCACGAGGATGCAGGTAGCAACATAAAATAGTTGGGTGGAAGTTGTAAGTAAAAATATTAAAAGGAGGTCAAAGAAGAAGTGAAGAAGGAAGTCAAGGAAGAAGTGAAGAAGGAAGAACTCACACGAGTTCAGGATACACTAGAAGAGGAGAGACTTCGACACATTCGAAGACTCCACATTCGGATTACGGGCCTACCGGAGGGAGCATCACCAAAAGCTTACGCCATCGACATTTGTCGCTGCCTTGGATACGAGAACATGCCCTTCACATGAGCATGGAGGGTTGGGAGGAATACATCTCATTCACGAGAACTCATCCTTCCTATGAGCTCCGAGGAGACACGGACCGCTTTTTTTAGACGTCGGTCAATACTACGTGGACTGCCAGGCGGCGCTCTCTCTATGGACGAGGACCTCACGAGGATGCAGGTAGCACACCGACATGTTTGCATGCCAGAGATACTCCAAACACACCAAGAGGGAAGGAAGGAGTTTCATCGGGATGGTAAGATCTTCATAGACGGACGCCCTATCAAATAGGGCCACATGGCCTATGAGACATCATTATACGAGGAGTCCCCCCTCAGAGGAGCAATATGGAATTGCAACGGGGCACTCCAGACACGACCGGGCAGACTTGAGGAGATCCTGGAGTCACATGACTTTGCTTGCATTATAGAGACACATGAGAGCCCAAAGACAGGCCTACCACGCATTGCAGGTTTTCACTGGGAATCTACATTCAAGACCACGATGAGACAGAGTACAGCGCGAGGGTCGAGAGGTGTTGCCATCATATGTAGACAAGAGATACAGAGCCGGATCCATATCATAGGGAGAGATGAGGAGGCACGATACATGTGGGTTCGCATGGAGATAGCACCAGGTAGCTTGATTTACATTGCGATATGTTACTTTCCACCAAGTGGATCTCGATATGCAAGACAGGACTTTGGAGGATCGATTCGAGACAAAGACTCACCATACACAGCACTTCCAAATGACATACTACATTACAACACCTTAGATGAAGTCTTCCTTATGGGGGACTTCAATGGCCGCACCCCACACTGATCAGTAGAGTGTCAGCAGATATGGGTCAGGATGCCACCAGATATGGAAGACACCTGCTTGAGTTGGGCAGCAGACACCATCTCGTTATATATAACAGGATGCACCGTTGGCCAAAATAGGAGGCAGCTACATGAACTTTCCTTTAGCTTAGAAATTTTCCAAACATCCTAGATGTTACTCAAAAATTTAGAAATAAATTTTCAACTACCAAAGATTACCTTATATAATGTATATATTTTTTACCCACGTAAAAACTTTCTCGGAGCCATATTTTTTTCACAATTACATTTTACATTTAAAAAGTAGGTCGTCAATTTATAGCAAAAAGCAAATAGATTTTTCGTCAAATTAGATCGCTATAGGTGCCTGTATGAGAACCGCCGCAGCAGCCTTTATTATCACCATATATCAGCGTATGCATCTGAACTAACATCTGCAACCAACATACGGATTCATTGCAGCAACTTGCGTCACCATCAGCCTATGTGTAGCGCCTTCAACTTTTATATCTATTAATACTATTGTAATTAATTTAATCAATACAACAAATTGTTATTTGCTGCGGCTTTGTTTTTCTCTCTCTTTGATCGTTTATCTCCCATGTCATGAGCTTATGAGTATCTACGTCTGTATGCCTTCAAATGAATGAAATGAAAATGGAAATATATCAACATCTACTAGGGACCAAATTTACAGAGACAGATCATACAATCATAAAGGATCTGCCACTCGTTTGGTGGGTGCCCCAGAGGCTGATGTCCCTACCTCTCCGAATCTCAAGTAAATATCTGCCCAACTTTCTACAGTTAGATGTGCTAAGTAGGTACGACAGGGAGGGAGGTGTTCCAATAATATTGCCGTCTCTCTCTCAAACATCTGAATATGTTGCACACCTGCCCAAGTGAAATGTCCCTCACATGATCTCTGTGAAGCATAATCTGCAAAGTCTCTGCTCTCCAATAATTCCCTCAGCCCTACCTCTCTTGATCCCATCTGATGTTGTGGTGGTTTTTTAAGGGTTTTTTTGGGTTTGGGGGGGTGGGGGGGGAGAGAGAGAGAGAGAGAGAGAGAGAGAGAGAGAGACGTAATGGCATTTTTTGGATGTTTCTTGTCAGAATGCTCAATAAATCTTAGTCCTCAAGTCCATGTACACAAGTTCATTATAATCTTTTAAAATCATACAAGTGGTATTTAATCTAGTGGATGCCTACAATGAGTACATGGTGTAGACGGATGAATTCTTACTCAGCTTTATATAAGCATGTCTGATTCGTGAGTAAATATTAAAGGTTTGCTTCTCAATGGCATAAAACAAAACTAGAAATACATTTATGTTGATAGATATGTATATTGGAAACCAACTATCAAGAAAGTTAGATAGACAGCATGACAACAATTTATATATATTGTCTTCACTAAAAAGTGGAAATTTTGAAGAAATATGCTAATAGCCTATTATAAATAATACCACAAATGTAATCTTTGATACTTAAATTCTTGTTATTTGAGCATCAATACGACACAAAGAATATAATTTGCCACATCATTGCTATTTCTATTTGGTATCACATCAACAATGAAGTATTGATTCGTAGCATAGGAGGTCAAAATTTCCCTTCTTATAGGGACAAAAAGAAAAATCAGAGATAAGTAAAGAGAAGAAATTTAAAGGAAATCATTTCCTATTGCCCCTAATTGGACACCCGTAAGATAACAATAAAAGAGTAACTAACTTTACTTTGCATGCCTGAAATCATTTATTCCCAAAAAAATTCGAACATATTTGAATACATCATGGAACTTACGATGATCTTCTTGAAAACTGCTTTGATAGAATTTTGAACTTTGCTTTGTGTGAGGAAAATCTCCCAAGGCTCCTTTCCCATTTGGCAGCAAAATCTTTTGCTTTCTTTTGTCTTTTTGCAACCACATTGGGGTTGAATGTAAGCTTTCGACTCATACGCTCCTTTGGAAGACAGAAAGAGGTGTTAGAAAATGAAAAGTGAAGAAAACCCAATTGCTTCCAATCATGATAAGTGGCAATGAGGAAAAGGAAATCATATGAGCTTGGCAAACAGGATGTATTGCTAAGATCCTAGATATTTCCACGAGTCATTATATTTATCTTAATTTTCAAGAATTATTGAAAAAAAAACCAATAAATCATGCAAACGAACCCAGCTGCACAGCATAAGACTTTGGTCTATCCAAATCCTTTTTACAGCTTTTTGAATGTCTGAAAAGATTTGACTCTTGGGAATTCATGATTTTTATAATAGGATTATTGTCTTCATTAGTAGATCCTTTCTTGACTGAAGATAATAATGCTATTGCTTACCATGACTCGAATCCCCATAGCTGTCCATACAAAAGAGGGCATTCATTGAATGTATGTATATATGATTTTCTTTTTTTGCTTTCCCTTTTCTCACGCATAAAAGAGAACATATGATTGTGTACATCTTCTTCGAGTCTCTATGACACCACCATTTAAGACCATTGTCAGAAAATTTTACCTCCTAAATTTATAGCGGCAAACATTTCAGAAGCTTTGAACAAGAAGAGCCAAGAAGTGCTCATTGATGGGATAGTGGCTTCAGGGGATGTGGAGCCTGTACAGAGGTTGTAGACCTCAGATAATCTCAAGTGGTCAACTTATGGACCTTCTGTTGTCCAATATTTCATGTGATTCATAACACGAGTGGGATCATCACATGACAGCTTTCTATTCAAGCCAGTGAGAGTACCAACAATTAGAGATAATTGTTGATATATTTAGGTAGTGATGTGTGTGAACACTCTAGGACCGTCGGGGCACTTTTTTCCCTCTTTAGGAGGTTTTTTTCCCCGGCTTGTATATACGCCTATTGCCCTAATGGGCTACTTATCTTTGTACATTCTCTAGTAATACATTCAGTCTTGTGTGTTGTGCTCCAAGCTTCTTCCTTGTGCTGTTCACGTGCTTCCGCAGACGTCTAACTCCAACAATTGGTATCAGAGCAGGTCGTCGCTTCTTCTAGGGCGCCGTCGACACTCCTCTGTTTGCAGTCTCAGATTCGCACGAAATTTGGTGAGCATACTCAGGGTGTTTCCGAGATCAAAACATCTTCGCTCTGTGGTGCCGAAATCGCGATCTGAGCTCGTTTCGGCCTCCGAACGCACTATCGCAGCGCTTGTGCAGGCTATGTCGTCCTTTTGTGCCAAAAGTATATACCAGTTTCTGTTCGCCAGTTTAAGCGCCTCGAAGTCTGCTACAGGTCTAGCAGAACTCGTCTGGGCAGTTCCGTTCAACTTTTTGAGATACAATCAATTTTCTGCATCAAGGTATTTTAGTCACCGGCCATGGCTGAAAGCAGTGATGTATTCCGTATGTTGGCTGTTGAGGATAAGTTGGATGGTACAAACTACCCATTATGGGCTTATATGATGCGAGATGTACTTGTTGCAAAAGGATTGTGGAACATTGTGCAGGGTGTTGAAAGACGTCCTGTTACACCTGCAACGACAGGTAATGCAAATACAAGTGTTGGAGCTGATGAAGATGGTGTCGAAGATGATATTCCGCAGATTCCAGTTCGTTCTTTTGTTTCTGTTGCACCTACTGCAGCAGATTCGTTGGGATGGCAGAGATGCAACAGCAAAGGATGCTTGGGATACACTTACCACTTTGTACAAGGCTAGGAATGAGGCTCGTGTTGCTTACCTCCGAAAACAGTTGGAGAGTGAGCACATGAATGAAGGTGATTCTATGGACAGTTTTCTTACAAAGATCAAAGACCTGAAGGAACAATTGATTTCTGCTGATGAGGTTATACCAGATAGCTCACTTATGCAGACCGTTCTGAATGGTCTTCCTGATTCATATCAGAGTTTTGCCTCTACTCTAACGGTTGATGATGAAAGGCAATCCGAATGCCTTGTCATTTGAGGAATTAGTCTCTGTTATGTTGTAGGAAGATCAGTCCAGGCAAAACAGGTCCATTATGCGTGTTGCAGATCAAGCTTTCTTGGCTAGTCAGAAGGGCAAAGGAAAATGGAGCTCTTCTACTAGTAAGCAGAAATCTGCAAATGCTGCACAATCGAAGAACCAGGATAAAGATGAGAAGAAATCAGAAAAGCAGAAATTGTTCTGCAAGTACTGTAAAGGAAATGATCATATTATAAAGAACTGTCCAAAACTGGCTGTTAAAGAGGCAAAGAAGAAAGAGGCTGGAATGGTTGTTGCAGAGGCCTCTACACCAAAAACAGAGTCTGCAAATCTTGTGTAGGAAGAAGAATGGGCGTTTACTACTGTCTGCAGTTTTGACCAATCTTCTCATGATCAGTGCATGTCTGCAGTAGACTCAGATGTTTGGTACTTTGACAGTGGGGCGACCAAACATTTACCTCGCAGCGTAGTTTCTTCTCTTCACTCGAGCCTTCCCCTGCAGGGAATACTGTCACATGCGCCAATAACTCCTCTTATCCTGTTATGGGGGTTGGTAAGATCATTCTGACTACTGCTGATGGTAGTTCTTTCACTTTGTCAGATGCTTTATTTGTGCGAGGGATCAAAAAAAACCTGTTATCAGTTTCTGCATTAGCCAAGATTGGCTTGGTTGTGAAATTCGTTGATGACAGGTATACAGTCCATGATCTCTCAAATGGCGATGTGATTATTGCTTCTGGCATTTTATGTCGTGGGCTGTATAAGCTCATAGATATCAAAGATCTGTGAATGATTCGGCATGTGAAGTTCATGATTCTCAGGCTATGTCAGATGCAAAGCTTTGACATGCACGCTTTGGTCATCTGAATCTTGCTAGTTTGTTACGCATGCAGAAATCTGAAATGGTGTCCTCTTTGCCCAAACTTGAGGCACAAGGAAAACATGTTTGTGAAGGCTGTATTTTGGCAAAATGCAGCGTTCTTCCTTTCCAAAAGATGGTTCAGTTCGGGCTATGCAGAAATTGCAACTTGTACATAGTGATGTCTTTGGTCCTATGCAGACATCCTCTTTTGGAAATTACCTTTACTTCGTGACTTTCATTGATGATTTTTCCAGGCATGCATGGGTATATCCACTCAAAGCAAAGTCCGAAGTGTTCATGTGCTTCAAACAGTTTTTGGTTTTGGCTGAAAATCTATCAACATGTAAAATGGGCACCCTCCGTTCTGATCGAGGGGGGGAATATATGTCTTCAGATTTTAATGCATTTCTGGCTGAACGTGGGATAAAACACCAGTGTACAGTGCCGTATACACCTCAACAGAATGGAGTTGCTGAACGAAAGAACAGGTCACTCATGGAGATGGCAAGGTGCATGGTCAAAAGTCAGGCTTTACCACATAGTTTCTGGCGTGAGGCTGTCATGTGTGCAGCATATGTACTGAACAAGTGTCCCACTAAAGCGTTGCAGTCTATCACTCCATATGAGGCTTGGCATGACCGCAAGCCATCTGTTGCTCATCTGCGTATTTTTGGTTGTTTTGCATATGCATTAGTGCTTGAACAACATCGTAGAAAATTGGATGATAAGGCAGTAAAATGTATTTTTGTTGGGTACAGTTCTGAAAGTAAAGGCTATCGTCTGTATCATCCACAGACTAAACGCATTCTGGTTAGCCGTGATGTTGTCTTTGTGGAAGATGCTATTCAGCCATTGCTTTCATGTACTAAGAAGACATCTGTTAGCTCCAAAGACATGTATGATACTTTGATGCCTCTTTTTACAGGTGGACAGGCTAGTGCTGGTCCTAATGAGGCAACTTCTCAGCCTTTGCAGGTTTCATATGATGATGCAGATCATTCCATTTCTGATGCAGATTTACATGATGCACTTGTTGATGAGAGAGCTGATATTGAGCAGGCAAAAACTATGCCAAAATGGATAGTGCAGACTTTGCGTGACAGCAAATTAGATGCACCTTTGTCATATCGTACTCGTTCAGGCTCTCATAGTACTTCCTTTGCATCAGATTGCTATGCTATGGATGCATCTAGTCTCTGTGATGAGAATGAGCCTGTTTTTTTTTATGAAGCACAAAATTCAGAAAATTGGATGGTTGCTATGCAATCTGAATATGATGCTATAATGAAGAATGGTACATGGTCTTTATGTGACTTGCCTCCTGGCAAGAAGGCCATTGGCACTAAGTGGGTATACAAGCCGAAGCGTAAACCTGATGGTACAGTTGACAGGTATAAGGCTAGGCTTGTTGCGAAGGGTTATGCACAGGAAAGAGGCATTGATTTTGATGAGACCTTTGCACCTACATGCCGTATGACTACTGTTCGGAGCATTTGTGCACTTGCAGCCCATCATGGTTGGAATGTACATCAATTGGACATTAAAATAGCATTTCTGAATGGTGACTTGCATGAAAAAGTGTATGTTTTTCAGCCGCGTGGCTTTGTGCAGAAAGGGAATGAAAACCAGGTTTGCAGGGTTAAAGAAGGCATTATATGGTTTAAAGCAAGCACCACGTGCTTGGTATGAGAAGATACATGCCTATCTGATTGCACATGGTTTTGAGAACAGTCCAACTGAAAGCACCTTATATGTTAAACGTGCTAATGCTGTGCTTCTGATCATTGTTGTCTATGTTGATGACATGCTGCTCACTGGTCCTATTGAGACACATATTGCTGATTTTAAGGCTGATTTGCATGCCTCATTTGAGATGTCTGATTTGGGGCATTTGCATCACTATTTGGGCATTCAGTTTATGCACGTTGATGGTGGAATGGCTTTGTGTCAAACGAAATATATTGACACATTATTGCAGCATTTTGGCCTTGAAGACTGTAAGCCTATTGCCACTCCTATGGAGACAGGTTTACGATTGAGTCTTCATGATGCTGGAGATGCATTTGATGCTGTTCTCTATCAGCAAGCTGTTGGATGCTTGATTTACTTATGCATTACTCGGCCAGATATTCAGTTTGCTGTCTCACAGGTGAGAAGGTTTATGCATTGCCCAGGAGTCATGCATTGGAAAGCGGTTAAGCGCATCTTTCGCTACTTGAGTGGTACTCGGCTACTTGGGTTGCTTTATCCCAAGGGGGGATCACTACCGCCAGATTTGCATGCTTTTTCTGACTCAGATTGGGCTGGTTGCTATGACACTCGTGTGTCCACCAGTGGTTTTTGCTTCATGCTTGGTAGCTCATGTATATCTTGGTTGAGCAAGAAGCAGCCTACTGTGGCCACTTCTAGTTGTGAGGCTGAGTATAGGGAAGCTTTCACAGCGACTGTTGAGTGTGTGTGGCTCAGACGCCTTATGGCTGATTTGGGTGTTGGCCAGTCTTCTGCCACCACCATCTTCACTGACAGTCAGAGCGCATTGGAAGTTGCGAGGAACCCTGTGTTCCATGCTCGCACTAAGCACATTGAGGTGCATTATCACTATGTCAGGGAGAGGTTCTCTGCTGGGGAGATCAGCTTGGCATATGTGCCCACGAAGGAGAACATTGCAGACCTTTTCACGAAGGCTCTGCTTAGGGAGAAGTTTGAAGCTTTCCGCAAAGCTTTGGGCTTACTTCCTTTTGTGGAGTGATTTCCACATAGCTTGGCACTTTCTTATACATGAGTGCAAGCTCCTTGTTCACCGCATCACTCCCAGGGGGGATTTGTTGATATATTTAGGTAGTGATGTGTGTGAACACTCTAGGACCGTCGGGGCAGTTTTTTCCTCTTAAGGAGGTTTTTTTCCCCCGGCTTGTATATACGCCTATTGCCCTAATGGGCTACTTATCTTTGTACATTCTCTAGTAATACATTCAGTCTTGTGTGTTGTGCTCCAAGCTTCTTCTTCTTCCTTGTGCTGTTCACGTGCTTCCGCAGACGTCTAACTCCAACAATAATATGTTCACAAAAGTAAACAAGAATGCATCAAACTGGCAAGAGCTGGATCCATGTCTGGGTTGTCAAGGAAATACCTCAACACTGAGTTTACTGCGGTAATTCCAGTGCATTATTCTCTGTGGAGAAGCCAGCTGGGAAGTGTTGCAAAAAGTTGTTTTCAATCACTCATACGAGCAGATTGATTCAGGTTCGCAAATTACCAGCTCATTGCGTGCAAAAATTGTAAAACTCTGTCTCTTCATCACTTGATATGGTGGCTGTCGTTGTTGAGGTCTAATCATTACAGCAAAAGGTCTACGTTTTTGTTCATTCATCACTGGGAACATGAAGCAATAGTCTCTGATTTTTCATATTATCCTGATTAAGTTCTTTTCTAGGGGGCTTGAAGTTTCCAGTCTATAAATGCAAAGTGGAAGATTTCCAAATACATCTTTTGATCTCAAAAAGATAACATGTATGAATCAAAGACGGGGACGGGGACGGGGACGGGGACGGGGACGGGGACGGGGACGGGGACGGGGACGGGGACGGGGACGGGGAACGGTGGTGTCCCCGGGACGGGGACGGAGCCTAGGGTGTCCCGGGGATGGGTCCCCGGGACGGCATCAAAAAAATGCTGATTTTTTTCAAAATAATGAGATGAAAGTCAGCCACCATGAACATTCTACTAAAGGACTTGTTGTAATGTTTTTTGGTAGAGGAGAACGTTTCACAAGATTGCATTTATGCAAGAAATTTCGTTGAACTTTGGCCATTCTTCCCTCACACAAGTTAGGGTTTTATTTTTCATTCCCTATCTCACCATACATCTTGGGCTAGACTAGATTAGATCTACTATATTGACGATTCCATCACCACATGTCCTTAGTGTATGTATACCAACTATGGTGTGTTTGTTTTTTAATCATGTCCCTATTGTTGAGCACTTCCTCAATAGAAGTCACTCATTTCACATTAGGAAGATTTCATCTTTCTTTGGATGGGCATTAAAAATAAACAATGTTATCATTAAGCTTCCCTTTTCCCCAAAGGAATTGCGTGAAGTATTTGCAATTAAATATTGTGCTAATTTAAAATAGATGCAATTTGTGCATATAATGCAAGGAATTATAAGGTTACATAGTAAATTGTTTATTTCTCATACGAAGAGAGAAGAATTTATGTACACACATGTGAGGAAAAAATGTTATGCCTATCACTCTATACTTGCAAGTCTCCATAAGGACTCTGCGATGCTTCCTGCATGGAAGCATATCATCATGCAAAATGACGAAGTTAGAAGCCACACATCTTGAAAAAGCAAGGATTTGTGATACAGATCATAGTGGAAAGCAACGTTTTCGCAACGGCAACGGCAACGGGTTAGCAACGGGTTAGCAACGAGGGCAACGTCTGGACCTAGGAGTTGCGATAAAGTTATTTATTTTTCAAAATTTTTATATTTTTTTTTCACATATTTTGGGTCCTATGATATGTAATAAGGTGGGATATGACTATATATACCATAAAATACTTATTACAATATAAGATATATCATAAATAATAGAGATTATCAATCTAACTTGAAAGTTGGAACTTGGTCGTGACTCGTGATTATATCATAACCCTCCACACAGCCTTAAGATTATATCAAATACAATTATCTCAAATACATCATCATTATATCAAAATTCAAATACAATCATAACATCAATAATCATAACATCATCATCTAGATTCTAGATTCTAATTTCTAACAACATAATGATCATAACACTTAACTTTCAAGTTTCTAGTTTCTAAGTAGTAAGTTCTAACTTCTAACTTTTAACAAATTACAATAAACATCATGATTTATAATATAAATGATAACACCTGGCATCATAGTACATACATGTCACATGATCATATCATCGTTCATACATCAAAATAAAACAATAGAGATCACTATGACAAATGATAAATCATAAATCATATGAATCATGACGCATGGCATAAATAATAAGTGGCAAATGATAAATATAAAGTCACGATTCACAAGTGAGTCATGATAAGTGTCCACTCAGCACTGTCATCACAATAGTAAATACATATCATGAAATACCAAATGTCAAACATGAAATGTCAAAGCCTCAAATGTCAATAATCAAACTCTGTCACTCTGACATGGTGTCAGATGACAAATCATCACTCTCATCATCATCATCATCATCATCATCATCCCTAGTAGTAGTGGTATGTGGTCGGCTACTAGTGGATGCATCACCACTACCACTAGGTCCTCTGCGGCTCAGAGATGATCTGGTATCATGCTGAGGTAAGGTCAACTCATGGTAAAGCATAGTATATAAGTCCAGATCCTCTGGAGGAATATCTGGAATATCTCTGACTTTCTCTATATCTACTGTGTCCACGTTGACCTCCCTCACATCTCCTGTATGTCCGCCGCTCTCCAAGAGACGCAAGTTGCAGTGGCAATAAACTAGCCGCTCCAACTGCGCTGTAGATAATCTGTTCCTCTTCTTTGTATGGAAGAGGGCCCATGTGCTCCAATTCCTTTCACAAGGACTTACACTGCAGTCCTGTGAAAGGATACGAATAGCTAACTCTCTCTGCATTACAACATAATTCAAAAAATAATTAGTACATAAATCATAATACATATTTATCACATGTCACACAGTACACTAAAGACTTTTGACTTAGTACTTACCAACTGAGGAGCACTAGCACCATACATCTCCCACCATGATACTGGCCGCAACTGAGCAGATCTCAAACAAGCCGTATCCTTTCCAAAATGGCCACCACCATTTTGTCCAATGTCAAATGTGGGCAACGTGAAAGGGACTAGCCAACTCGATCCATGAACTCATAGACGAGTCCCAATGTACTCCCCTCCATATCAACGATGCGAAGGACAGAATATAATGGATGTATGGCACGCACAAGTGCCTCTACATCCCTCCAAAATGAATCCGACAAGCATGTAATCCGTACAAAATCTGCTCTCGGGGTAGTGTGTCCATCCCAGGAAGTCCACTCTGTAGACACAACTGTCTGCATCAAAGCCTGCCGCACCCGAAGTAGTCTCTCCATCACTATGCACATGTAAGCAAATATGGTCTTCGCAGGCTTTAGGATATCCAACTCACTGTATGATCTGAAAATAGCTAATAGTTTTGGTCTCTTTGTGAACAAAGAGACCACCTTATGGCAGGTGGAAAAAATAGAATGAATCCACTACATACATAATACATATATATAGCATATGCAAAATTCAAATGCGTATCTTAAAATTAAAACTTGAAATTTCACCTATACATACCTGTCACTGTAAGTCCAGCCTCTGATGCATCGATGGCGCGAAGGAACATAGTGCCTTTGCAACAATGCACTAGTATGTTATATACATTCCTTTTCCTGATGTCTGTCCATCCATCGCACATAATAGTGCATCCATACTTCTCGCATGTGCCCATCATCGGCTCTAACTGCTTCTCCACTATATCTTTTGTTTTGCGTAGCTCACTAGTCCTCAACTCCTCATATGAAGGACCGCTCCATCGATATCCTAATGTGCTCACTAACTCCATGGCTTCCTTCCATGCGGGTGTGCGTGCAACATTAAAAGAGAGGCCACACTGAATGAAAAGCTTCATTATACCTTGTTTGGCCTCAAGCTCCCGCTGCCTCTGAAAACCCGCACGTACGGATGCCGAAGAAAGTGATCCTCTAGGTGCCTTCACCGGTGGCTGAGTGTCACCCTCAAGATCGACGGTATCATGTCCATGCTCATCATTCCCTCCACTAGAGGATCCCATATGAGTCTGATGTGCTGGAGCATCGTGTGGAGGAGGATAACTGGAGCTAATAGAGGTGGAGGTGGGCCGAGAGCTCTGTGGATACTTTCTAGCTTCCCTTTGAGCTACCCACTCAAGGAGCTCATCCTTGATATCAGCTTGCATAGGCTGCTTGCATGTTGAAATGCCCAAGCCACTAAATTTGGCAAGGTGGGCTTTGATACGATCTGCCCCACCACCCCCTTTGTAACCACATAGGTTACATGTCCATCTCTCACCCCCACCCGATCCAAACTTCCCTTGGCTAGTCACGTACTTCCAACAACTTTGCTTTGGTTTAAGCATGGTGAGTCTCTCTCTCTCTCTCTCTCTCTCTCTCTCTCTCTCTCTCTCTCTCTCTCTCTCTCTCTCTCTCTCTCTCTCTCTCTCTCTCTCTCTCTCTCTCTCTCTCTCTCTCTCTCTCTCTCTCTCTCTCTCTCTCTCTCTCTCTCTCTCTCTCTCGGCTGAGCGCTCAGTGCTCTCGGGTGCGTTCGCTCCAAGGAAGAAGGCAAGGAAAAATGCCCTCTCCCGCGAGCCCGTTTCGGGCTCAAAGGAGAGGGCAAAAAAACTTGTCTGCAACGCAACACGTTGCGTACGTCGCAACGCAACGCCGTTGCGTTGCGAACGTTGCAGACGCTACGCAACGCGTTGCGTTGCAACTATGATACAGATGCTTCAAACCTCTTGTCACTAGGACACAAATGGCACTAATACTGAAGGCATTGAAGAAATCAACCATTATAGCACCACATGGTGGCCCAAAGCATGTACCTCGTAAAAGGGCCACATAAAGGATGGGATTAGAGGGCACGGGTTACGACGACAATGATAGGTAATAGGTTACATTCTTCGCACACTTCAATGATACTTGGCTCACTCCACTATTTCTTCTCTCTAAGACTTGAGGTGAAGTTGGTGCTTCCTCGGCAAAGGTTTGTGCCTACACATTGGGTTCCTCAGAGTGTGCCCTTAGTCGTAGGAGCTTCACAAGCTTGCCCTTGGTTGTATAATTCCATCGTAATTTAGAGTTTTGATGGCATTTTGTGTCTCATTTTGATTGTATGATGCTTCATGTCTTTTGGTGTTTCTGTTTCATGTGCCAAAAAAAATGGTGTTTCATAGTGAACTTTTTCATCCCATCATTGTGTCTCTTGTCTTATTCTTTGTGTGGGTCAACCTCACTACCTAAAAAGGTACATCCATCTTGGCAACAAATTTAGCATGCGGGCTCGGACCAAAGGATTAAGCAATATCGTTCACTTTTTCGAATGACCAAGACCTTCTCAAGGCACAATTCTTTAAGTCCTATGCACACACCTCTCAAGCACCACCATGAGTGTAGGATCAAAGTGTAGGATCAAATACTATCCCCACAAGAGGATTGAAACATCAACAAGATGGCTCAAAACCATGAGGAACTTGTCTCTCTTCTCTCTTGTACCAATATCCACTTTCCCAGCTTGTGTGGTGTTTTTGAAGAACTCGATAATCATTCTGAAGTTTTAGGACCTTGCGCAAAAGTGTAGGACTTGGAGGTAGGGAAGATGGCAATCATGGTGCTCTTCCCTTCCCCTTTTTAGGCATTGAATGTCAAATGATTCAATTGACTCAATGGGAGTAACTTTTTCACTTGGGGCTTGTACTAATAGTGTGAGCTCTAATATATCTCCCATGGCAATACCTAGGGTATCAAAGATCAATGTATTCAACAAAGGTAGCATGAGAGCCAACATACAAAAACAAACGACGGAAGAGGCCGTAAAGAAATAAAGAATCTATTTACTTTTTTGTGGCGTACCATTTAATGTTATAAATACAACTCCATGGAAGCGGGCTATGAGGGCAATGAGCTCCATAGGTGCTCCTTGGGAAGGAGCATGAGGTGTTATGTTACGATTTGAGTAAGCAAATGAGGGAAGTCGAAACAGAAATGTTATGTTTCAATGTTACTTACCAAATATACGGATGTTCCATAATGTATGATGGGTGGTCTAACATATGCAAGAGAAATGTGTATAACATTCTTGTCTCCTCTTGCAAGGAGACAATGTTCTTGTGTTCTATACTTGCACATGCACTTCTATACTTGCACATGCACTGTGTACACTTGCACATGCACTGTGTACACTTGCACATGCACTTGGTAGAGTTGTCACATGTGAATTCATCTACTCCATGTGAAAAAAGCCATAAAAGATGTTGGAACCAAGAATGAATCGCAAGTGATTACAAACAATGCATCTAATTATGTGGCCATGGGACTTCTTGAGTCATTCTCTAGATATCCTAATGGAATACATGGCTTCCATGGCATGGATGAAATCCATCCTTTTGAAGGTTAGATTGATAGTAAGATTTATGAACTCTCTCCTCAAAAGTCCATAACATTTCCCCAAATCCCCTTGACATTCAGGTCTTGAGCTCCAAAAGCTCTCCATTACTTAATTTTGTTAAATGTTCATATTCCTAGATAGAATGCCTAGAGTGAGGAACGTGCTTTTTTGCACAATTATTTTATGAGACCCATTATATACACAGTTTGTATCATTGGTTATGGGAGATGATGCATTTTCTTCAAAGACAGAGATACTTATTGGAGCCCTTCAACCTCTTTATGCTCTACTTCGTGTTGTGGATATGGAGGGGAGTACACTTGGACTTGTGTATGAATACATTGTTCGTATAGAAGGATGCATTAGAAATATTAGTGGACTCTCAAAGATAAGAGTGATTATTTACTACTATCTCTTAATTTCTAAATAATTTTAGTATATATATACTTTCCAATTCACGTTGAGCTAATATATTCATTCTTTCTTTTATTTTTGTATGTTAAAATTTTAGGAAACATGAGTTATGTGATGCACTACAAACGATGTGGAATCAGTTTCACAACCATGTTGTTACTCACGTACTCCATCCGTTGTGGAGATCCATGAACCAGAATGTTGACAAGGCCTTTGAGGATAGTTGGATAGCATATGTGCAGCGTTGGATGCAAGGAGATGTACACTTCTAGTCACAATTAGACAACAGGCTCTTTCAATTCTGTTGCATCGAACGATACTTCGAGCATCTGATTGCACAATTGCAAGAAAACCAAATACTCCTCTACCTTGGTGGGAGAAATATGGTTTGGCCAATCCTATTTTGGCGAGACGTTTGTAGTATTTTCTCACTTCTAAATCCTTACATGATACACGATGCAACACAGTTACATTCAATACTTTATCATGAATCTTTCGCGATTATATTATGTAGATTTATAGATGAATTTAGCATTCTAGATATTAACATAGGATTGTAGCATTATGCATGCTAAACATAATTGGAGTACATGGGCTCCTTTTCATTTGAAAAAGAGAAATAAATTAATCCTTCATAACTTAAGAGGTTAGTATATACACATTGCAATCTCAAGTTGTTAGAGAGCAAATTTAGTAAGGAACCTCGATCTATCAGAGGTAAAATTTACAAACTTAATCCTAAGTACAAAGACACTTCGAGTGACTCTCATCCATGGTAACTGCGAGAAGAAGAAATCGAACAAAATGCGAGTTTGTGTGGACTTTTTAGCACTCAACAAGATAACTATACCCATCACGGGATGGGTTTTTCACTCTATCCTTTGAGCATATCATAGAAGATGTCACCAAGCATGCTTTGTATAGTTTCATGGATAGTTTTAGCAACTACAATCAAACCACCATTCACCCTAGCGACTAGTTCAAAACAACCTTCATGGTACGGGGGGCGTATATCTACACAAAATGGCATTCGAAATGAGAAACACTCCACCCACCTTCAACCACACATTCTATCTCATTTTGGTAATCACCTCATCAAATTCTTAGGAATCTTCATGGATGACTCTTCCACCTTTTCAAGAGTTGGTTGCTTGATGTCAACATAGAACTTCATCAACCACCTCAAGAAGCTCGAACATAGATATACAAAAACTGGATGAAGCTAAATCCAAATACGTGCCACTTTCTTATAACCCAATGCACTTTACCGAGACATGTGGTGTCTACCCAAGGCATGTCATGTGACTCAAACAAAATTGTTTCTATGACTCTATCATGAGAATGCCAAGAAGAATGTGTGGTTCGGAAGTTCTGAATTTTTCTAGCCACACTCACTATCACTAGAAATTCATAAGAATGTGTGTTGAAATTGCTCAACTACTCGTTTGATTAGTAAGAGCTTCCAATCTTAGTCAACATTGGAGGAACAGGCCTTCTTCACTTATTTGAAGAAGAGACTTACATCAACTCCCATTTTGATCTCACGTGATTAGTATAGAATCTTCCATAGTACATGTAGATGCTAGAATTATTGCAATAGGGGCGGTATTGACACAGCCAAATGAAGAGCACAAGTTGGACCAACCAATAAGTTATGCAAGAAGGCTACTCTCTTGAATTGAATGAAACTACAATACCACAGAAACAGAAGTCTTAGTAATAGTCTTTGTGCTCTTGTAGATTTTTTTTTAATTTTTTGGTGCATAAAGGGAAGGACTCGACAAGTGACTCGCCCAACTCTCAAAGACACAATTCGCCCAAATTTTTTTTTTCGCCACCGCGCCCAACTTTTTTGGACACTATACCAAGGGCATCAAGGCACCCAAATTTTCAGGACTCCAAGTTTCTAGGCGCCGAATCAAGGAGACAATGTGGTCCAAGTTCTGACAAGAGCAGCAGTTCTAGGGGCTGAAAAGGAGGCTAGCAAAGGGCGAAGCAAATCACCACCACTCAAATTAAGCCATTACTACATGAAAAAGTTCGATACTGGCATCTAGCATAAATAACCGTCCCAAATGTCATAACTCCCCCCCTCTTGTAATATCTTATCCCTTTCCTATAAAAGGGGAGTTCTTCAAGAGAACAACATGTCTAGAAACCACCACATCTAGGAGAAGGTCTATGTCCATACCCATTCCAACACAGACACCTTAGAGAGATTTATGGTTACTCTTCCCCTGATGTCCATACCCATACCAACACAGAGGCCTTAAAGAGATTTAGGGTCTTACTCTTCCCCTATAGCCAAGTAGCCCCTCCTAGTTTGTACTAGACAAAGGGTACCCTGAGGGTATGGAGAAGAGTAGATTGTGTAGCTCTATGTTGTCTTCAATCATAACTCCCAATGTTCTTTTCAAGTGTATTTCCCATGTGTGAAAAAGTTTGATGTTCATGCTCTAGGAGTAGTGTATTTTGCATTCCCTGCACCCACCCATTAAATTTTACCATCTATAGGTGAAAATTTGGCACGCTCAGTGGCATAGGGCTTCTAGAGATTCCTTACATTAGTGGTCACTTCGAGAGAACACTTACACGAAGTAGCCATTTCAGGAAACTCAACTAGAATGTTTTAGGAGACTTTAGTTAGAGCTACCTTCAATTCCCAAAGTTCCAAATCTCAATTCTAGGCGACCCTAGCATTAGCATTCCAAAAATTTGGGTGACTAGCAACACTCTTTTTGGGGTGACCCAAGAAGAGCATTCCAAAATTTTGGGGCACTAGCGGCATTCTTTTTGGGCGACCCAAGAAGGGGATTTCAAAATTTTTGGGCGAGCATTCCAATTTTTCTTTGGTACACTGTAGTCCTATATTTTGCTTCCCAAAAAAAACAAGGCAACCCAAAATCTAGAAGAAGGGGTGTCTTTCATCCTCACCTATAATCGGATAGATAACCTTCATAACCCTCTTTAAGTAAGCCCTCCCCAAGATGGTCCATAACACACACTTCAGCTCATAAAGAGAACAAGTTGAGTCCTAAGAAGACACCCATCAAGAGCTATCACAGAAGGCAGCACGACTCGTATTCAATACCAGTTAAAAGCCTATCCACCTCCGAAAAATTGGAAATAATTTCAAGATTAGAAGATAAAGCTAAAACCGAAGACACCTCACCATGACTGTTGCTCTTGTAGAAGTTAATAACCTCAACATAACTTAGGAACTTTCTCCATTACTACCCAAAATCAACATCCGATTCTCTTCATTCCACGGTTGTGCCAATGAAGACCCCGAAGACCACATGCATAGGTTTCTCTCAACATGCAAAAGGTTTCTATCAACATGCAAGATTAGGGACCTACAACAAAGACAAGACACATTTCTCGCTCTATTTCCATCCACACTTGAAGGATTAGCTGACAAGTGGTTTAGCTACTATGCGGACGACCACTTTCCAACATGGGAGCATTGAAGGCCAAATTCATGGAGCCATTCTAGCCAGGTCACTCAACAGAAAGGACACTAGATGAATTGGAAAATTTAATATTACATGAAGAAGAATCCTTTTCGAAGTTGATGATCAAGGCAAGGTCACACTCGTGGCAAGACTTCTAAATGCACCAAGGGATTTCATAATTAAGAAGTGGATGGAAAAAGCTTTGCTCAAAACCACCCAACAAAAATTGAGAAAACTTTTATGACTAGACACCACCTTAAGAGAATTCGAGGCAGCAGCTACAAGGATTGAAGAAGCAAGAGTTCATTTTCGAACTCAACAAGGTAAGACTCCTTCCCCAAATGAAGATATCATATCAAAATTGTGAAAAGAATTGGAACCTCTAAAACTTTAGAAGAACTAGGACAAGAGTACCTCCGATGGCCTCACAAAGATATGCCAAGAACTAAAAGAACTTAGAATACCAAAGGAGGTAAGAAGTGGGCTTTCGTGTTCCCTTTGTGCTAATCAAGGGCACACCTCCCAAGAGTGCCCAAGACGATTGACCTACCAATTCTGTAGGAAAGGAGGCCACAAAGCAAAGGACAGTTACTTTTTGAAAGGTCTAGGAAACCAGAATATAGTACCAAGACAACCAGTACCAACTTCTCAATGGGTGAGTGTGACTCAATCTTCTATGTTAGGGAAGGCACCCACAAGAGCACCTCCGGTCACTACTTTTTACACAAATCAAGATTCAAGGAGAACATAGGCCAGAGGGAAGGCCTCATCAAAACCACCCTCCTAGACCCATAATGTGTTTCCATTGCAGGGAATATGGTCATTTTCAAAGTAAGTGTTTCCATTGCAGGGAATATGGCCCCACCATGTAAGAATTGTCCGAAAACCAAGGACCATTATACTAAGAACTATCAAACATCAATCCCATCCACCAACACATAAGGGAATTCTTGTCCCCTGCGCATCATTAAGGTGACTAGGAATGAGAACAACACAGAATCTCCAAGTACCAGAGTGGTTCAACTCCAAGAACTTCCAGGTGTAATAACACATTCACAGAGACAAAAGGCTCCCAGTACGCATACATAAAAATCATTTATGATAAATAAAAACCTTGATTTTTTTTATTTTTTTTTAATCTTAACGATTTAAACAATTTAAATGCTGATTTAAATCTAAGATTTTAATCTCGCCTTTGCACTATGCATGGAAGTACATAAACCCTTTCTCCGACAACCGTGCATAAACAAGCAAAGACTTTAGTATGAATCAGAGCTCACGACACACAATAAAGGAGGGCTGACAAGACCAGCAAACTTCAAAGTAACTCTCGTTGACTCCCAAGCATAATATTGAAGTCTGTTAGTCATTATTTGCCTTTGTAATAGGCTCCTACTTGTATGAGTATGAACTTGACTCTCTATAAGGATCTTTGAACATTGTAAACAGAGGAGTACGTGTTCTTGTGGCATTATTGTGGTAACAGAACAATGCATACCTTTACTCTTCTAATAATGATTTGTAAGTTCTTGGGTCTTTCTGTACTTTGAAGGCACCCTACCCTTTCGGCATAGCCCCATTATTGCCATAGAAGGACACCTTGTCCTAGGGCAAGAATTCTCATCACTGTTGTCGCTGTATGAGGTGTCGAGCTTCAATTATTACAGATATATTGATCCACAACAAGCTAGAAGATGTATATTGCCGGAAAAATGGGGTAATCTCGTTTGGTCCATACTATTGTGATCCTTTCTTGGTGGGAATTGTACCATGTACAAAAAAAAAGGGGTGCAGATTCCAATGTGTTTCAAGTTAACGTTCCTCAATGGTATATTTATAAAGGAGTTATAGCCATTTCGCCCACCTTGTTCAATATTTCAACTTCACAAAAATAATGTATGGACATAAAAAAACTTGCAATCAGGATTCAAGCAAGAAAATATTTCTATAAACTTTAAAACCCACCAGGCACTCATTAAGGAAACTTGTAACATATATAATAATGTGGCTGAAAAAGGAATGATATCAATCAAAATCTATGTAAGTAAAATATATAAACAATAAACAAAACGCACTAACCTTGTGCAATGCAACCTTGAACCTTGAGGACTCCAATTGGCGATTGATCTCTACCTTTCTAAGACGTTCTATTCTCAGTGCTTCCTAAAAACAGCCATAAACAACTTATCTCTTTTAAATAAATGTGTTATTGAATAAACAATAGGAGCTACAGAAAAATTCCTATCTGCTGTGATCACGAAGAGACCCAAGGACAAATTCTTGTCTGGAAGAACAAATTGTTATGGACGTTTTTGGTTCACAACAAGCCTAGGAATTAGCAAGAGAAGTGCAAAACTATTCTTACAAATATGCAAGAGATTTTATAAGGAATGAGTGATGATGAAATGCAAAATACTTGGGCTGGGGTTCTTCTTAGTCCTTTGGTTTTGCCCTGGGGGGGGGTTGGGGGGGGGGGGGGGGAGAGGGGGGGAGGGAGGGGACTGTTTCTGAAAATATAAAAATAACATGAGCACAGCATATGATCAGAATCTTAGAAACACTAGATCGAGGTACAAACAAATAGAATCACTCGCTGAATATCCTCATTTTCAAACCACAAAAAAGAAAATATTGACATAAAAATCCAATTATGAAAATATAATACAGCAGAACTACAATCCTGTGGTTGTATTTAGTATATGTACAATACGAATGTTGAAAAATGTGGATGAAAATCTAATAGATATGATGAACTGTACAAAGTGGAGACAATAGGTGGGAAAGAATAATGTGAATGTGAAATCCTGTGAACCCTGTGGAGATACAAATTGTGTTACTCCTAAAGACAAAGGATTTGAAGTCAATGCTACCATGAGAAACGAGGGATGTTTGATAGTGAATTTCACAGCCCTGTGTTCTGACAATAGCCTTACTCTAAAGTTGCATAAGAACACCCAGAACATTACTTTCATGATTGACTAGCAGAGAATCAAATCTTGTTTGTAAATTTGCCAGAAAGGGATGGAGAAAAGAGAGGAAAATAGTCACAGACATCAAGAGAGAGAGATGAGGAAACATATTGGAACGTTCCTGGGGATACATTTTAGAGTGGACAATAAAGACCCCATCAGACAAAATCCATGTATCCTTGAAAATTTCCAACCAGTTGAATCCTGATCGAGCCATAAGTTGCAAAACTGATTTAAAAACCAAAGGATGTAAAAGTACGGAAATGGACAAGATTGACAAAAGAATGGACATCTGAAGCAGCCAAGAACATAAATCTCAAAATTCAATAAACCACAGTGAGGCTCACCTATGGTATGAAGATGGTGATGAGTTTGAAGTTGTGGATTTGTAGAGGTCAGAGGAGTCATTATGCTCTCACAAGGCTGAATATTTTCTTTGGAGTCAGTGTGCTTTCACAACTCATGCATAAGCAAATCCCTGCACATTGAAATGTAGCTAAAAGTGTTCTTCTCTCTATGAAAGGAACTCTTGACAAGGGTTTGTTTCTAATATTGATTTGAAAACGTTTACTGATGCAAATTGATCGAGAATAAAGATGATCAACAAAGTACAAGTGGATACATCTTGATGGCTGGAAATTGGATTATATCATTGAGTTTAAAAAACAATTGATATCGTGCTTTCATCGGCTATCGATGGTGAAATGTAAAGTAATATGTTTCAAATAATGGAGCTTACTTTTTCAGTTCCAGAAACTTAAAGTGATAAATTATGTTGTGTTTATTTGGCATCAAATCCGGTATTTAATGCACGTACTAAGTATATTGAGGTGCACTACCACTTTGTTCCTGAAAAGATAATGACAAAAGAAGTTGATATAGCATGCATCCTCCAAAGATCAACTTGCAAACACAATGATAAAGGCCCTTGACGGTTGAAGGTTCAAAGCTACAAAGATTTAAGAGCTTCATCAGTTTGAAAGAATCTTTAAGCAAAGTTTGAGAGGAAGAATGTTTGGTAAAGAAGACAATGCGGCATCAAAATAAAAATCTGGTCGTATGTTTCTTTTCAACTAGAGCTATAGCTTTACAAAAATCTCTCACCATACTTTTCGATTAAGACTATGACATACGTAATGACATTGCTGTTGTCTGCACATGGAACATGCTATATTTAGAGCACAACGCATGTGAGGCTCTTCTGGAGGACAACAAAAGATCTATATACTCGAGTTTTGTCTTTTCTCTTGAATAGTGTTTTTCTCAGCCTATAACACCAAATGCAGTTTTGGACACACAATCATATATTGGAATGTATTGCTGCTGAAGCGTTGCACGAATTCCTTTATTACAGTTGTGTGGTCCTGTATAGTTGAAAATGAAGGAGACTAGTTTTGGAACCAGCATGTAGTATAAAGAAGAAGTCATTCCAGCAATTGGTCTTTTTACAAAATTGGTCTTCGTCCATTTACAAGCTGTTCTTGGTCTTTTTCAATTGGTCTTTTTAAGTTAGTCTTTTTTCAATTGGTCTTTTTAAGTTCGTCTTTTTTCTGTTACGTTGGTCTTTTTAAGTTAGTTTTTTTTCGATTGGTCTTTTTAAGTTGGTCTTTTTACATTGGTCTTTTTTCAATTGGTCTCTTTACGTTGGTCTTTTCCGGTTAGTCTTTTGAAGTTGGTCTTTTTTCAATTGGTCTTTTTTACGTTGGTCTTTTTTACGTTGGTCTTTTTTCAATTGGTCTTTTTAACTTGGTCTTTTTTCAATTGGTCTTTTTAAGTTGGTCTTTTTCAATTGGTTTGTTTTCAGTTGGTTGTTTTTCAGTTGGTCTTTGTCTTTTTTCAGTTGGTCTTTTTAACTGGTCTTTTTAAGTTAGTCTTTTTTCAATTGGTCTTTTTAAGTTGGTCTTTTTCAATTGGTCTTTTTTCGGTTGGTCGTTTTTCAATTGGTCTTTGTCTTTTTTCAGTTGGTCCTTTTAACTCGTCTTTTTAAGTTAGTCTTTTTTCAATTGGTCTTTTTAAGTTGGTCTTTTTTCGGTTAGTCTTTTTAAGTTGGTCTTTTTAAGTTGGTCTTTTTAAGGTGGTCTTTTTAACTTGGTCTTTTTTCATTGCTCTTTTTTTAATTAGTCTTTTTACATTGGTCTTTTTGCATTGGTCTTTTTTGCTTGGCCCATTGGTCTTTCTGCACGCATCTTCTTCCTTTCAATTGGTCTTTTCGTCCATTCATTCAATTGGTCTTGCGACTTCTTAACTTGGTCCAAGATTGGTCTTTTTTTTTGTGTGGTCCATTAACGTGATCTTCTTGGTCTTTTTCCCAAATCTCTTCTTAGATGACCTCAACCATATCTCCACTCTCTATTGGCAAGGAGAACACTCGTGTGCCCATCCCACAAGGAACATCGCAAGCAGCAGCCTTCACAGAGAAATGATTGGTTGCAGGAGAGAGCTGAAAACAACAGCTAATAAACGCGAAACAGCAGCTAATAAACGGGTTGAGGCAGAAGTTCCACTCTATGTGTCAATCAAAGAGGCTTGCTTCATGCTGAGCATCTCAGTCCATCTATCTGCGTAGCTAGTCGAACACGGAGAAGGTCCACTGGCGACTTTATGCATGATTGCTTGGCCATGCATCTCAGATCACCTACAGCCCACATATTCTGAAACACTCCAGATTACATCACTTCGGCCAGTTCAGGGTATTCTGACCTTAGCTTGAAGGTCCTCAGCTCGACTTCTGAAAAAGAGTGAGATTTTGTCTCCATCTCCCTGATGTGTACGTAAGGGACCTGCCTTGCTAGGCTCAGCCTACGAACTAATTATCAGAACAGCAGCAAAAATGCTGGACATATTGAAATCCCTAGGGAGGATAACACACCTCCCATGCATGCTTCACCAATACCGAACATGGCATCTACCAATTCCAATGAACACAAGGAAGATGAAAGTCAAGAGATGGATGAAGATGAAGATTCCACTGAAAAGCAGAAGCAGTTCACATTATGGAAGCACTTCAGATTGAAGCACTCTCCGAGACGGAGAGTGAAGTAGTGGCGGGCAACCTGTATAGCTGAAAATGAAGGAGACTAGTCTTGGAACCAGCATGTAGTATAAAGAAGAAGTCGTTCCAGCAATTGGTCTTTTTACAAAATTGGTCTTCGTCCACTTACAACCTGGTCTTGGTCTTTTTACAAAATTGGTCTTTCTAGCATTCGTCTACTTACAAACTGGACTGATCTTTTTTAAAACTCAGCTTGGAAGACGAATTCGCAAATTGGTCTTTTTACTACTGATGAGACCTATCTCTCGGTTCGTTCATCCTTTGAATCTTACGAGAGAATGAAGCTGAAAGCAAAGAGTTAGAGAGTGGGCGGTTTGGCAGAACTTTGCAGGTGATAGAGTACCGGACTTGGCAGGTTGCAGAGAACCGGACTTGCCAGAGTACCAGAAAAGTGGAAGGAGTGGAGGAGTAAAGGAGTGATGGAGTAACCGCTCGTGATAGAAGCCTATATAAAGAACCCTTTTGGATACACTTGGACACATGAGAGGAGATACATAGGAGAGGCTATACACGGAAGAGGATATACGATACAAGAGAGAGAATACATAAGCAAGTGAAGGTACTGGGAAAGGGAGTCTAACCTTTGTGGAGAAGCTCAATGGACAAGAGGCTCTGGTCTTGTCGCCGAGGACAAGCAGAGTAAGTCACTAGATTGAGTGCTTGAAGAGGCTAGTATACTTCCAATACTTTGAGAAGCCTTAACATTTGAGAGCCAGTTTGTTGTAGTTGAGAGTTGGTCTAGAGAAGTGAGTGAAGTGATTATTTGTCCACTTAAATGGTTTTTCTTGTACACTTCCATGCTGCCATTAATGGAGAGATGCTTCTGTGAGCTTGTAGTCTACTTTTGCCGCGACTTATGTGACTTATTTACCTTGTGAACTATTGATCTTTTAATTTATCTTCTATCGGACTAAAGAGTGTGCAAAGCAACACATAGTGCATATTGCACTCAGAAAAAGAACCCACCTCGAGCATAGCAGAGCAAGAATCTCGTCTCCAGGTGCTTCCTTTCCTTGTATATTTATATTATCAAAGCCGTTGTACATCTTTTAAGCTTTCAATGCGGCAATTAGATTGAGTGTTGTGTTGATTCATGAATAGATGTGATAACAACAGCTATAGCAACATAAGTAAACAAAGAAAAGAAGCATTACGCTATTGATAAATATAGTAAAAGAATTTGTGCAACGCCTCAACAGTAACACATCACAATATATGACTGCAAAAAAGGGTATTTAGTGTTATATGCTGAGAAAAGCACAATAAGGCGCATCGTGCACACATAGTTGTTTGCCTTAATGATGGTTCCAACACCACTCGTTCAAACCACCCTCACAAAGGTTTCACGCAAGGAAGAACCACCCAAAGAGTGAGTTCCACTTGGAAAGCTTGCAAAATGAGTTGTATTGCCCAAGCATTTGTTGCCGCCTTTCATGAGTTTCAAACAAGCTAGCGCGTGGGGAGGCGTTGATGTTGCTAACCCATGGGAATACCATATGTCATGGAACATGCTCACATTGACGAGCATTGGCGAAATAAGAGATCAATACGTTATCATGCTCCAATTGACAAACACATTAGTTCAATGCACTATGTGACGCAAACCACAATAGAATCAATTTAGGTGTCAGGCAAGAAGCTCAACGAAGTTCTTAGAAGGAAATCCAAGAATTTATCAATAAATTGAATTCTTTGGACTAAGCTTTCCAGTTTGCCACTTGAATTGAAACTAGTAAAAATAATTCGAATTAAATATGGGCTAAATAAAATGTTTGCTTGCACAGTGGCAAGATCCTTTATACAAGAGGGCTGCCGTAACTAACCTTAATATATCAAGGTTGCCATGACGAAACTATAGTTAACATGAAAAATTATTTGAAGTTCATGCTTGAAGTGGCAAGATAACTGATCCTTAATGTATCAAGTGCTTCCAAGAAAGTATAGTAGCCTGTCAACAAGCGTTATCCGTCTTTTGGGTAGGAGATTCGTCGAAGTGCACAAACTTGGATCCATTATCTAGTGCAAACTTCATCTCATGATATCGTGCGATGGATTCGCCTAAGCCAGTTTACCATCAGCTTTATTATCAATGAAGAGATTAAAGCAGATGGACCAAATGCGACAACGTAACCATTATTCACCCAGCTGTATGTGAGAATGGAATGGTTTCAAAATACCTGAAACAGGTTGTTATATCAGGGTTTAACAAGATGTAGAGGAGAGGCAATACGCCCGGAAAACTTCATGAGAGGCAGAAAACAAATTCAACGACCTCTATCAATGAAATCACGAAGAACTATCAGAAACCCAAGAAGCATAGAATAGGAATAATGATTAAAAGGTACCGATCAAAATGACATAGGAGGCAGAGCGATCGAGTACCATACTGACGTAGGTCAACTAAAAAGCTCATTTTAAACACATTCGTGTGCTTTTGGGACTTGGCTTATCGGTAATCTCACGTGCACTAACCGTTGCATGAGCTGTCCTACTTCAAGGGCACTTCCTTGTGACGTCCTTCACTGCGGCTTCTTCTGACTCAAAAAAGTGGAGGCGTAACGTCTTTAGAACATTTTAATTTCATACACAGTACAATAAAAACTCAATTGCTGCGCATAGTTATAAGTTCGTCCGTTCACCTCAGGGTTTTAAGCTATTAGTCACATATTATGTCAGAAATAAAAGCCTTTCACTGAAAAAGTATAGTAAGAGGTGCTTGACATAGCGTTTCAGGAGCATTTTCCTTGCTTACTCCAAGACATTTTGCTTTTTCCAGCAGTATAAGAGGAAAACAGAATCATCAACAGTACAGAATGGAGCAATATTGCAGGCGATGGCAACGCATATAATATACAACTACAAACAATAGTGAGGCCCAAGTATACAACCTGACAAAAATAGCGATTCTATGATATAGCTAAAGGAGGAATCTTCAACAATCTGTAAGGAAGAATCCTTTAACCGTTCTATAGATAGCTTGCTATAAACGAATAGCGTACCTGTTCCTGCACAAAGATTTTGGCAGCTGCGTGGCTTCGGCCTATTGAAAGCAATGCTAATACGCATTGCTCAGCAAGTGCTGCAATTTTTGCCTTTTGTTCCTCCCTCCATAGCTTCTGTGAAACAAGATGCATATCGTCATAATCGGGCTCACAAATTGCAAACATGAGTATCACGCAGAACCTAATACATTGAGGCAATCAATAAGCTTTCTCCTCTTTTTTTCCTTCTTTTCTTTCAGTTTTTGCGCTTGCTGTCTTTCAAATTCCATCTCCCGTGCTCGCACCTGCGAATGGACAGAAAGCGATCGCCCTTAAAGATTTATACTTGCTAGGACAGAATCAAAACCTTGGAATCACCTGCTGCTTCAGTGTACGAGAGGCCATGATGTCAAGAAGCGAGTTCTGTTAGCTCCGCGATTGTCACATTTCCTGTTGGTTTGAAATTTTGAAAATGGAATAGAAGCTTATCTTTTATGAGTTCAACATTTCGCCTCGATTTTTCACTTTTTTTCTTTCACAAAACACGCTTAGAAATCTGTGATATAAGAGTCACGGCATACAACAGCTTTAGAAGAGTGCATCTTCTGTCTGTTATCTATCGACAAATGCCCCCGGGGATCAGAAAGAAATCCCAAAAGTGCATGATATGCACACGATAGTTTTATGACGGAATTTCGATTTTTTTTTTTTTATGAAGTTCGGCAACCGTCTATTCTCTCGAGTTCTTTGTTTGACCGAGTTTTTTGAAAGAACAATTGTACAGGTGAATAGGCATAGTACCCGAGGGACTTCTCGTATCTCACAAAACAAGAGTTAATCAAGATTACAATTGGTAGATTGTAGCGGTATAGTTCTTCTTATGTTGGAGACCCCATGGTAAAGAGCTATGAAACATATATAGACTTCCTTTAGAGACTTCCTTCTTGGTTCCTTAATCCTTTACTTCCTTCCATGTTGGAGACCCGACGATAAAGAGCTTCGAAAAGGTTGAGACCTTTTATAGAATTATTTTGTGGACGGGGAACTTTAATTGAAGAGGAAATTCTCAAAGTTCATTCGGATGTCTGCGATCCCAAAAAACCAAAGGTGTTCTAGTTATTATCAGTTATTTTCAACATTGCATACGAAATGGCAACAAACTAGCTACTCAAAGCTAAGCTTGGAGCTTCAAAAAACAGTCCTATGTCCAATTGATCTTCATGAGGTCATTACCCTCTCCCTCTGAAGTGCTTTGTGAGGGGGATCTTTACAATCCTCACAATGCGGACTATCTTTTTGTATCATTGTGCCAACACCTACCCTCTATACTTGTATGTGTGCATCTACAAAAAATGCAGAGAAAAAAAAAATCAAAGAACACAAACTAACAATAGAAATCTCCCACTTTTTTCAATGTCCTTTTCTATGTGGTATCATAGACACTAACAATAGCAATCTCCCACTAAAAGCCAATATGATAGAGGGAGACAAAAATAACAAATGAAAAAGAATACCTAAGTATGAGTATATGACATATGCCTCCCACCTAATAGGCATGTTACATAGTGTGTACAAGAGACTTTTCAAAACAAGATCAAATGACTCCCATCAAGTGACTACAATGTCGAAAGCTATTTTGTGGTAGACTCTTGGTCAAAGTATCTATTGCATTCTCTTCAGTGTAGACGTTGTCAAGTAAAATGTGCTTAGTAACTAATAAAACATGAATAAATTGATATTGAATGTCAATGTTCTCATTTTGCATGGTAAAGTTTTCATGCTCTTTTGTAAAAGTAACAGTTCTCAAGTACCATTTTGTAAGAATAGAAACGATTTCAATCTTCATGGCATGCTCTCACTTTGACATGAACATCTTCTTGCATAGCTCCTTCGTAATAAGAAGGTTCACCAACTTATGTTAGAAATTTCCAAACTTGGAACAAATGTGTCATGTGGATGTGAGACATGTGAAGATCATCTTAATAGTTGATGATCAAGGAATATTAGGAGGTTATTGTTGAATAATGTCACGAACAACCTTACATATGGATTTTTTTTGCATACTAGAAAGGGGGTTGAGACCCTCGTGTGCTACTCTTCTCACTTCAACCTGATTTATGTTTTAGGATCCCATGAGGTATCCAAATTATCCATTAGTTCTACATCCAAGAAAAATGCATAATCTAGAATCAGGATCAATGGGGAAAACATTATCCATGGACTTGATACAAAATAACCACACTTTCCTAGTAGCATGATCAATGAAAATGATAAAATAAAGAGATCCCTGATAGCTCCATTTTGTGCAAGCCGAGGAGTCCTCGAGCTTGAGGAGCTTAGGTAGAACGAGCCTACCAATTTGGGCTATTTTTAGATACCGTTTACCCTTTCAAATAGCACATAGAACCTATTTTTTAACTATGCCGATCACTAGATGTGAAACCGGTCAAAACTAGTCTAGAATCTATAAAAAGAGCTAGAGAGCTCATTTTTGAGGTTAGCTAGTGTAGACTTGTATGAGCTAGAGTGAGCTTGAGCTTGTAAGAGTATTCTTGAGCAATAGAGTTGACTTCCTACCTTCCATCGTGTCTTGCTTGTCTCTTCGTTGTGTGTGTGTATGTGTGTGTGCATCTCTATGCTTCTCACCATCACTCTCACTTCATCTCATATTCACGATCTTCATATCACTCCTATCTCTTCCGCGGATTGACATTAAGGAGGTGGATCTTCTTAACGTGGTTCTCACATTGTGCTAGAGCAACACCAAATTTGGCGTCGTTGCCGGGGATCGAGTCTAGGACGAATGTGTGATGGTAACAGTATACCAAGAAGTGGTGTTGGAAGGTAAAAATTTCAGTTTTTGTTGTTGTTTTTAATTAGTTTTTAGTGTTTTTCACCTCCCCCACACTCCATCTTCATTATTGCATCATCATCTTCCACTCCAAAAAAATCAGAAAATTCACCATATCCACCTTCTCCTCATTTCCCCTCATTTGTGCATGCGAGAGAGAGAGAGAGCTTTTGTACTTGTATGTGCTTTTATGTTTTTGAGTTTTCTTGCATGTACAGTGCTCTAGAGCATCAGGAAACCTGCAAAAAGGTAATAAAATCACTTTATGTCAAAAAATGCCGACTGTGTCAGACCATCGCGATAGTCTGCCAAGTTTGGAATTTGAGGTAAGCAAGTTCACCACGCTATAGAGCATCCTTGCACATATAGGAATCCATTGTTGCATTTCAAAAATTTGCATTTTGGTAGACCATCGCGATTGGTCATGCCATCGCGATTGTGTCACACCATCGCAACGGCTCGGCCGGACCATCACGATGGTCTCACACCATCGCGATAGTTCACTTGAACCATCGCGACGGTCCTTGACCATCGCGACGATCGCGTCGACCCCATGCCATAACAATTGGCTCATGCCATCGCGCCGATGTTGCCACGTGGCAAGCTAGACCATCGCGACGATACCCTCAGACCATCGCGACACCTCAACATTTGAACCATCGGGATTGGCTCATGCCATCGTGCTTTGTGACCATCACGACGGGCTCATGCCATCGCGATCGTCGCGTTGACCGTTGACTGACGCCATCGCGATTGCTCGTTGATTAGACCATCCCGACGGTTCATTCACACCATCGCGATTGCCCACATTTATGCCATCGCGATCATTCACCTCAGACCATCGCGATTGTGCCACGCCATCGTGACGGTTCATCTGAGCCATCGCGACAGTCCCAGACCATCGCGATTGTCCACCCCAAATGCAATTTTTAGGGTTTTAATTTTTTACCAAATTTGGGGCTATTTTGTGAAAATTTTTGGATCATTAAGCTCATTAGAGAGCCCTTAGCTCATAATTGAAGAAAAACCTATTTGTCAATTTTTACCCCCGAGGGTCTGAATGGTCATAGCTTTTTCATCCAAAGTCCATTTTTTGAGCTTTATAGCTCGTTAGAAAGCTCTTTACGAGTACTACGTGATCTCAACTGTTTTTTTCAAAAAGAAGAAGTTGATTTTTAGAGAGGATAAATTGAGGTTAACCATCTTAGGGACTAGAAAGCGAGGGGGCATTGAAATTTAGGCCAAGGAGAAAGGACTGAAAAGTGTATATATCACAGTGCTTGATCATCCATTTGAGAATTGGTCTAATAGTGGGATTTTACAGGTCTAGCAAGGGCAATCAAGGGCAATCAAGGCAAGGCAGTGAAGAACGCAGGGCTTGGGAAGCGCGGCTTCTTGGGCATCAGAGCAATCAAAGGAGCTGACTTGAGGTTGGAAGATTACTCAACCCCCTCATTCAATTATTAGCTTAGGCTAAACGGTAGCATTGTGGATTTGAGACGATAGGAACGATCAAGTTCAAGAGATTAAATTTTTCAAATCCAAGACTAAAGTAAAGGTGTGTGATACGAAAACCTAAAGGAAAGAATTAAAGTCTAACGGAACAAGAACTCAAAAGTACCACAGAAAGTCGATTCCTGACGTATACATTGAGACAAGAATTTAAAGGAATTTAAAAAGAATCAAGAAGAATTGTGAAGTAAATTCATGAACCTTAGATCGGGCAAGCATATAGGCAAGTCAGATCGACAAAGCCTTAGATCATCAGAAGTGAGTGTAGGAACTACTGCACGATCGTGGGCACAACAATTGAATGATAGTTATCCCTACGAGTTGAGCTCAAATACGAGTGAATCAGAAATGGCTTTTAGCACGAAAAGATACCAGAAGGAGGGTCAAACGTAGCATATCTAGAAAGAACTGAAGGACCCTATAGAACTCAATTAGAATTTCTCCGAATCAACCGCTTAGGTGCTCGCATCTATGAGGATGGTTTGTGAAGACAAGTGGTGCAAATGCACAACCCGGATCAACCCATTGGATTGGAACGTCCAGTCGTGAAATTCGAGAGAGATTCATACATAGACAAGGAAGGAACGATGTACATCGTAAGTACTCAGCCAAACAATACCAATGAGTTTGGCGTAATTCAGTTAGAGACGAAAGCGAGAGCCCAAGGAAAAGAGCCATTAGAAGAGCCTAGGACACCTAGAGGGAAATCTGTACTGACAAGAGTGCTAATCCCATAGTGGATCCCTCAGGATAACAGAAGCATAGAGTTGTTTGTAAATAAAGAAACTGACGAAGCATTTTGGAGGTATAGAACGAAACAACCGAGTGAGGTAGGCTCCATCACAATCTATGAATTTAAGGATCCAGATACACCTGGAAAGATGGTATACCTGGATGAAACTTCAGAAAGAGTATTTGTAGTACCAGACCACACAAGAAATACCTACACATGGAGAGGTGATTTAGTATTCCCTCCAACTCAAGCAAACGTAAACGCGAACCAACAAGGGGCTGGGACATCCTTAACCCATGGCACTCAAAGAGAGAAAAACAAAGAAAGACTGGAAGTAAGTTTCAATCATCCCCTAGGGAGAGATAGAACCACCATAGACACGGACAGAGTGGATAGACAAAGAGAACCTACAATACCAAGTGGTAGAGATGATTTTCCTCTACCTAGACCACGTGAACACACAAGAATATTAAGACCCACTCAGTTAGTAAAATCCATGAAAAACTACTTTGATGGGACAGGAGATCCCTATGACCATGTTACAGAGTTTAAGCAAGTGCTACAAGCAGAACAAGTAGAAGACATGTTCACGCATGGACTATCATTAAAGAATACAGCTTTAACTTGGTTCCAACCATTGAAACAAAGGCAATTTAGAGACATCCATCACTTTTTAGAGTCATTCATCACTGAATTCTCTAAAAGTGGGATCAGACATGACACGTCTTCGTTGATTCATAGCTTTAAACAAACCCCTCAGGAAACAGTTAGACTTGTAGGACGTAGGTTTAGACAATATGTGGAGAGATGTCCAATGCAAGAGCTACCCTCACAGGCCAAGTAAGTGTCATTGTTTTTAGACGGCCTGTTGAGCTCTAAACTACGCTCCTATGTGTACTTGAAGGAACCCAGAACACTAGAGCAGTGTGTAAGAATTTGCATAGACATTGAGGACAACTTAGGAGATGAGTTGGAACTCTCAAAAGTCTATAAGGACTCAGATTTTTCATCTCTAGCATCCACAAAACTGTCTAGTTCGATAGAAGACCTAGCAGAAAAAGTGGCCCAGAAACTAGGAGTTTCTAGTAAACAGATGCCTAGGTTAACAACAAACAAGCGTTGTTACACCTGTGGTGGTGATCATATGGCAATAATCACATGACTCAAGACTACCCATACAACAAACAAGCAAGTAGACAGAACTACCTGCAAGCATATGCACAACCAGGTAGGTATCAAGGTCAATACAATGCTCAGCCTCATTACTATAGGCCTCCATAGAACTATCCTTATCAGGCTCAACAGAGACCACAACCTGTCTTAGCTTAGCAGCCACCCCCACTAGCTAATGTCATCTCAGTCAAATACGTTGCTGCAGAGGAAAACCTCAATAGGGCTTTAGTGCCTTCATCACCCTTGATCACATAGAGTGACCCGAACTCAAACAATTTTGACTCTACTCATGTAGATAGTCCACCCGCATATTACATAGAGTCACCAGAACATGTGGAAACATATCAATACAATAGTCCACCATTGGAACCCAGTTGGGAGCCCGACTATGCTAATGTGATGTACACAAACCCGAATCTGCGGCCCCAATTGAGACAGCAAAGACCACAGGGCCCTAGAGGACCATGCTTTAGGTGCCAAGGAGATCATTTCATAAAGGATTGTCCACATCCTCCGATAGCAGGACAATCACAATACTATAACGTACAAGGCTTTTGTGCCGATTGTGGTAAAGAACATATCATCAAAGAGTGTCCTAAGAACCCTGCTAATGCTTCAAATGTGATACCCATCAATGTAATAGGTATTGTAAACAACGCAGATGGATCCAACCCTACATACGTGCCTATCCAAGCTATAACGAGAGCCAAGACGCTCTTCTAGAATCACAAACTTAATCAAGAGAAAATAGCCGGAACTAGTGAAGTTGGAGAATCTAGCAGTAAAAAGACGAAATCTTGGAAAGATTCTAGAGAAGGAATCAAGAGAAAGTGGAGTAAAAGGATAACTAAGTTGGAAGGAAGTCTCAAGGAATCGAGAGCCAAAATCCTAGAATTGACTTCACAGGAATTGAATCAAGAGAACCCATCTTAGAGATTAGGATCAGTTCTAGCGGAACCCATACCCGAAAACCTAGACATGATGTTTCGCGCATATCAAGCAAGATTAAAAGAAGGACCCCAGGTAGCTGAAATGAGTAAGAACTACCCTCAAGCAGACTTAGAAATCGAGAGAACTAAACTTTGCATGAAGATGGTAGAATTAGCACAAGCAATGTTCGAAGCCTCTAGATATCTTAATTGGAACCACATGGCAAAACCGGAATTACACTTTCAAGGATTAATGGAGAGGCTAGAATACTTGATTGATAGCAAGGAGAAAAAGAATCAGTACAGGAACCCTACTGTTTTGGAGACACAGGAAAGGAATGCACCATCCCTGTCTCAAGTACAATATATAGAGGGTGAAGACAACCTATCTTCCATACATAGAGACTCACATGAATTTCTGAGAGAAATCCAAGAAGAGAAATGGAGAAAAGAACAAGGAACTCATCCTCCTATTCAAGAAATAGATGACTTGCAAGAGCAATTTCCCCAAGACATCCCCTCTATCTACGATGATGTAGAGGAAGAGCAACTGAGTGAACACACAAGTTTTGAATCCAATTCTTTGCAAGAATTACCTCAGTTCATAGGACCTTGGAAAGCAAAGTCTATTAGCATGAGAGCACCCACGATAATAGTGAGGAGTGAAGAATCAGTAATCCCTAGAAACACGAAAGTGGTAAAGAACACCAAAGTACAATGTCACCTCACTCTAGAGGAGTTTAAAGGTTAAACCAGAACTATGGAAACATGTAGCAAATCAATTCCCTGATCTTGCTACTACTCCCTCACAGATAGGAACACACAAGAAGGTACCAGAGATACCCGTAGAAAGAATCAGAGATGTAAGCGAAGGAGAGGAAGGTAACACTTATTTTCCAATAACCCATCAAGGCTACACCATGAAAGCCATCTTAGATTCAGGATCCGGAGTAGCCATCGCTACCACCGCTTTATGGAAACGTTACGGTAAGCCAACATTAAGACCCACCAGGATGAAACTACAAATGGCTGATGGGCATACAGAGAAACCATTAGGCTTACTAGAAGGCATATCTCTCACCACTTGTGGTGTGGAATTTGAGCACACTTTTGCCATTTGTGATTTTAGTAAAAATCATGCGTACGAGATGCTTTTAGGACGACCATTCATGCGTCGGTTGCAAATTGTACAAGATTGGGGAGCTAATTCTTTGTATTTGCAACATTTAGGAGTGACTACAAAAGTCAATCTTAAAGACTATTCCCATAGAGATGTACCCCCAATACAATGGAATACCGTCCATAAGAGACAAGAAGAGACAGAATCTGTACACTCATGTGAATCAGACCCCTCATGGTTTCACGAGGATACTCATCTATGGATGTGTAAGGTAGCAAAAAAAGAGGAAGAATGGTTAGAAGCCAGAACCTTAGGTGCATAACAACATCCACGAACTCTTCAAGACCCAGCTTACGCACCTGTAGTATTTCCAGATGAGAAGTTTGAACCTCATGGTTGGGCAGAAATCCTAGCAACCATGGATGTAGCCATCAATGAAGAACAATGGACACCCCACTATGACGAGGATGGCTATGACATTTCAGTCTTCACAATAGAGCCAATCATGTGTGATTCAATTATAGAAGAGTGTGAACCTAGCACTGATGCATTCAAGGATGCAAGTGACTTTGATCTAGAGTCAATTATTATGGACCCTCCCTTTGCATCAGACAAAGAATATTTCTACGAAGTAGAAACTCACCCACAGAGACACGAAGAAATTATGAATGAGGTCAGGTTAGCCATACAAGTGACTGCCAAAAGTGAAGGTAAGAAAAGAAAGAAGGAAGAAACCATGCTAGAAGAAGAAGAATCCTTGTTTGAGGTTCCTGAGAACTTCAAAAAGTATGAAATAGAAGATAGAAGAACTATGGTACGAATGCCTAACAGAAAAGCTAACGTTGGAGAAGTATATGATAATCGAGAGAAAACCAAAAAAATCATAGTTGCCATAGAAGGAGAAGAAGAAAAATGTACATATATAGGGCATGATTTGATGAATGCAGAAGAAGAAGAATTAGTTGCCCTATTGCAGGAATATAGAGATGTGTTTGCTTGGAGTTACAAGGACTTGAAAGGAGTAGATCCAGATATATGTTCTCATAGAATCCCTATGACTCCAAATGCAAAACATACGAAACAAAAACCATACACGTACAAATGATAACTAAGCTGCAAAGATTAAGGAATAAATAGATCGTTTGATAGAAGCAGGATTCATTTACGAAATTGAGCATACCGATGGGTATCCCCCATTGTGGTTGTGCCCAAGAAGAATGGAAAATTGATGTGTGTATTAACCGTAAAAAGTTAATGCCGCCACGATTAGAGATAGTTATCCTCTTCCTATCACAAAACATTTATTGGAAAGAGTTGCGGGCAAGGAAGTTTACAGCTTTCTTGATGGTTTCTCATGCTATAATCAAGTAGCCATTGCTCCAGAAGATCAACACAAGACGGCTTTTGCCATAGAATGGGGCATATTTGCATTTCGTGTGATGCCTTTTGGCTTGACAAATGCACCCGCCACTTTCCAGCGACTCATGTCTCATGTTTTTAAGGAATTCTTACGCAAGAATTTGGAAGTTTATGTAGATGACCTATGTGCTCATTCGAATATGAGACAGACGCATATCCCAGAATTAAGACAAGTATTTGACAAATGTCGAGAATATCAGGTTTGTCTGAACCCAGAAAAGTGTGTTTTCATGGTCAGACAAGGCAAAATTCTAGGACACATTGTGTCAAAGAATGGAATTTCAACGAACGAAGAAAAAGTGAAAGTAATTGCAGATTTACCTAGAACAAATAATGTAAAAGAAGTACAGGCATTTATGGGTCATTGCGGTTATTACAGATGATTCATACACATGTATGCAATCATAGCTAAGCCTTTGTAACCTCTTTTGACCAAGTTTGATTGGACAAGGGAATGTGAGAATTCATTTAACGAACTTAAACGGTGTTTGTGCTCAGCACCTATATTGACAACCCCGGATTGGAGCAAGCCATTCCATGTACATGTGGATGCATCCAACTATGCCATAGGATGTGTGTTAGCACAACCCACAAATGAAGGTAATATAGATCTCCCCATAGCTTACGCGAGCATACAGTTGAACGCAGCAAAAAGAAATTACACCACAACGGAACAAGAAGGATTAAGAATGATCTACGCAGTTAAGAAATTCAGGCATTATTTGTTGGCAAATAAGTTCAAATTCTTTACAGATCATCAAGCTTTATTGTACTTAGTCAATAAGCCTTGTAACACGGGAAGATTGATACGTTGGTTTCTATTACTCATGGAGTACGATTTCAAAGTAGTAGTTAGGAAAGGAAAGACACATCTTAGAGCTGACCACCTTTCAAGATTAACCTCAGGAGAAGCTCCTCAAGGAATAATAGATGAATTACCCGATGCATATTTGTTTAACCTTGAGATAGTACCAGAATGGACTAAGCTGATAGTCCCTATTCTCACATACGGACCCAAGAATCCTAGGATAAAGATCAAGGAAGCAGAGATTACCAAGTCACAGAGATACCAAATCATAGCAGGAAGTATATATAAACAAGACAATCAAAAGATTCTTGCTTGTTGTGTCGATGATTTGGAACATGCAAATTGGTTGCAATTAGCACATGTAGGTGCATTAAAGCAACATCATTCGAAATATCGTGCATGGCAGACTCTGCATAGATCAGTAGTATATTGGCCTTCTATGGAAGTAGATTTCTACAAGTTGTGTAAAGAATGCCATGTTTGTTGTGAAAGACCACCGGTAGAACATGCTACATTATATCACATGTCTCTCACACCAGACTAGAGTGAACCGTTAGTGACATACTTGAGGACGAACACATTCCCTCAAGGAATGACTTTAGCACGACAACACAGTCTAGAGCAGGAAGCTCAAGACTATTCACTTATTGGTGACAATCTATACAAACGAGGATGAGATGGATACTTAAGACAATGTTTTCATGAAAGCGATTATTTGAGCGTACTAGAGACTGCACACCAGGGTGTTGCAGGAGGTCATTTTGGCCCCAATAGGGTAATCAAAGCCATCCTCTTTGCAGGATTATGGTGATCCACTCTTCACATGGATGCGCATACCTATGTTAAGAGATGTGATGTGTGCCAAAGAACTCAAGAGATGAAATGCCATTGAAACCCATGATGGGAGGACGTTCATTTTCTAAGTGGGGTATAGACTTTGTAGGACCCATTAACCCCCCTACAAAAGGTACACATGCTGAATAAATTATTGTTGCGACATATTATCTTACCAAATGGGTAGAGGCAAAGGCCACAAAAAAGAATGATGCACACATGACTGCAAAATTCTTATTTGAAAATCTCTTTACAAGATATGGACTGCCTATAGAGTTAGTGAGCGATGGAGGAACTCACTTTCTAAATCAAGTTATTGAATATTTGTTATAGGATTTTATGGTGATTCACAAGAAATCCGCACCATATCATCCTCAAGCCAATGGTCAAGCAGAAAGTACTAACAAGATCCTTTGTAACTTACTGACAAAACTCGTGAACAACAAACGTTCAGATTGGGACAAATAGTTACACCACGCTATTTGGGCATATCGAGTGGCCTACAAGACCGTAATCAATGCAACTCCCTTTCAGATGTTTTTTGGTTAGAATGATGTGCTTCCTTTGGACTTCTTGATACTGACCCTTAAGGTTGCACAAGAACATCAGTGGACCGGCCATGAATTATCATCAAGAATAATGGACTTGGAACGATTAGGAGAAACCAGGCTGAAAGCAGCAACATGAATATACGTAGCAAAGAAGCGACAGAAAGCATATTTTGATGCACATGCGAAAGATAAAGGCTTAAAAGAAGGAGATTTAGTCCTAGTATATACGCTGAAACAACACACACGGAAGTTAGAAAAGCGAGGTTATGGACCTATGATCATTAACAGACTCTCAACAAGTGGAGCAATACAATTAGCCACCCTAGAAGGAGACATAATGCCTAATTACATTAGTGGCTATAGAGTCAAGTTATATCAGGAACCTCTTACTGAGGATATGCTTAGAAGAATCATGTTGGCAAAGAAGCATAAGGAGGAAGAAAATAGGATATGTGCTGAAGCTCAGGCAGAAGCTATAGAATGCATTAAGCGCATGAAGTTAAGAAGACAAAGACTAGGGAGAGAACATTATAACCATCTGGAAACAACACCCAGATACCCCATGGCCATGTGTCAAGTAAAGTCAACCACTCAACTTAGCATAGTGGATAGGAGACCATTCATTACAATCAGGCTAGAGCACGGCAACCCTTGCCAAGAGCTCAGGGCTTTAATTGACCCAGGTGTTGCGACAAGCACGATTAGATGGTCCCACTATAAGGACTCATGAATAGAAATGCGGCCAATTGAGGCATACCTCATAGGGCTAGGAGGCATGGAAACCCCTTGCATGGGTGAGGTGGACCTTCCTATCCTCATAAACGAAGTGACCATGATAGTGAAGCTACTAGTGTGCCATGATGATGACCTGATAGAACCCCTAATCCTTGGCCAAGATTGGCTATACGATCACTCAGTGTACCTAAATCTTAGACAAGGTTCCTTGCAGATTGGAACCTTAGATCAAAAGCGAGTGATACCGCTTGACTTCCCTAACAACACTCCGCCTGAGGTATATAACCCTAAACCCTATGAAACGCTCACAATGGAGTACCGAAAGATCTTTGGTCAGATCCCTCAGCTAAGCACGCTCCCTCCAAAGTCAACCCATGAGAGCTTGGTGATGGATCATTGCCAGATAAAAGATTGTCAGGAGATTTTCCCCCAGTCTTCCAGCAGCGGTCAAATGGGGACAATCAGCCGTCAAGTGGACTGCATCAGCAGCCACATGGGCAAAACACCCTGCAGTGCCCATCCTTCCACACTTACTGCAGACTGGCCTAGATTTTTGCTACAAAACAATGCACTTCCTAATGGGCAGGTTTCGCAAGTGTTGGACCTCCCTTCTTTTCCAAAGCAGAGTATCCATCAGACCTCTCAACCTCAACCACAAAGGAGTCAACCACGACGAAGGAACCCAGACCGACGACAATATCAGATGACACAAGGAAGAAAGCAGCAGTATCAATATCACAAAGCAAGAGGCACGCGACAAATATGGGTGCCAAAAGGAGAGAAACCACCAAAAGATCTCAACAACGCAGACAATGACAAGAAGAAGTCAAGGCAGAAGCAGAGTCAATGTTCAACATCTCCTCGACCTTCTTCTACGAGTACGAACATTCGACAGATTTGGATCGCCAAGAAGTACCTTACAAATCGACCCACACCCAGGCAGATTTGGGTATCCAAACAATGTATTATAGCTCAACCCTCAAACCATGTAATATATACCCCTCAGAAATCTCTTCACCCTTCAACACCACCACATCCGCTATCACCTTTTGTCCCTCAGCAGAAACATACCACCCGCTCAGAAACTCTTAGGAAGTGGATATCGAAACGTATCCAAATGACTTATCCAACCCCCTTATCTAACATTACTCCCATCCCAACTAATCTACAACCTTGTAATAACTCATTTACGACTGAACCTTGTACACATCCACACACTATAACCCAACATCACTGGTAATAACATCTCATCAAAAAATGTATGCATCATCTGAAGCATGTAGGTGTCTAGAGACCTGCATTAGTTTTGCAACTATCATTCCATAAACCACATCACAACACTCGGATACACGGGTTACACATCGGTTATGGAAAGGGATTGCGGTCTCACTTTAATGGGATCATGATTAATTCCCATGCTAATGTGTTAATGTTTTGTAGCACATCTTCTACGTACTCGCATCTTTCATCATGCAGGCAGAAGGACCATCTGAAGCTGGCCCCAGTGTACCCATGGCAAATATTGGCGAATTACTGGCAGAGCCTCATCCTACGGCTCAACCACCAGAATTTCAGGGATTTCCAGGACCTATGCCAATCGACGATCCTCCTAGGGGATATACTGAGAAGATTCATCACAACTCTCATTGGTTCCAAGGGTTAGCAGGCCCATTGGCGGATGCAGATTTTCTTTTTGAGGCCAATTTGACTTTTGATACCCGCACGTGGCACAAGTACCAGTTTTTCTCAAGAGAGTTTGAAGCATTACAGAACACAAAAGACTTGAAGCATGTTTAGGCAAGAGCTGGCTTCACAGAATACTTCACTGATCCGTTGCCTAAACCAGATTTCTACCGATGCTACTATTTGATAACCACATTGATAGCTTCGGAGAACAAAGATTTGCCAGGAACATTCATTTTGTCGTCATTAGTAAATGATCCACTGTTTAAGAAGTTTTATCTTTCCAAAGACCTGATTAGAGCTGCAATCAAGATACATGGAATGCACACTCCGACAGAGCGCGAGAGGCTGGTTCCAGAGCTAATGAAACGTGGAGATGTCATCAAGTGGGAAGATATTTTAGCAATCACACCTGAGCTCTCTAAACCCTTAAGGATATGTATGCGACATTTCACATTTCCAGCTCAGGTTTGATTCACCATGCCCCACAAACGCATTTGGTTTGGCTTATATTTAGCTTGTACTGGGCCACAAATAGTTGATCTGGCCAGTTGGATTATCGATCAATTGTATCTAGCACAACACAGATGGGAAAGAAAGAAGGTAATCCATGGATGCTTCACTCTCACAAGAATTATTTATATGTGTTTGGCCTACGACTTACCAATCGAGTGTGCAATGACAAGCAAGGAGTTGAAAGCATTCAAGGGCACAACAAAGAAAGCCGGAAAGTCCAGCAAGGGACGAGCAGGAAAGCACATGAGAGGAACCATTCCATGCCTACAGGTCCCAAAATCACCGTCTCCGCAACCCTCTCCAGAACAGTCTCCTATAGAAGCCCCTGTAACTGTACAACCCATTCGCATACGGTTATCAAGACTGGTTATAATGGCCGACACCACCAGCACAGTCACTCCTCAAGCATCCACAGCCCTAGGTCCTCCCACCACTGCAGCAGAAGTTCCCACCACTATTGGTGCGGAAGTGTTTTCTTTTCCGATACCCAACATGGAAGCAGAGCCACTGGATACAACCTTTGATTTTGAAATGCCAGATGCCTTTTCAAATGAATTTCAGTTTTCTAAAGACCACATTTTCTCTCAAGAATATGAACGTCCAAGCTACCTGACCACTCCCCTGGATCAACAACAAGGACAAGTCTTATCCAGCTTAAAAGACGAACGAACAGAAACAGATGATGATGAGGGCGATGATGAAGCCAGCCAAGGCGTTCATGAATCCCAAGAGAATGTACAGACAGACAAACAAGGACAGCAAACAGACACCCAAGGTGACACCAGTACACATGAAGATGAAACCTTTGAGGCAGCAGCTTATACTCTGGCAATCAAAAAATTATATCGCACCATGGAAAAAGTTTGGGTACGTAAGAAGTTAATTGAGGAAGAGAGCCAAGCACTCATAGAACAAGAACTTGTCTCAGGCAGTTTCGAAGAAGTATACATCAAAGGTTTCAGGGAACTTGTTAAATCAGTGGGATCTAACGAGGCATTAAGAACCAGATTGGCGCAAGGATTTATTACAAGCATATCCAGAGATGGTGAGTACTTGGGTCAAGGCACCACTACACTTAAAGTACAACCCATGTTGGGGACCAGTGCGACGTCACCGCTCCTAGAAGGCATTTGCCATTAAAGTACAAAACAACAAGCAATGTCAGGATTGGCTTAATTACCCATACTTCACCCCACCCATTGGACCACCAACAGTTGGATACATGATGGCAACGATTCGTCACTGGCTCCCTCGCTTAAAACACATGGACGATGTAGCAGCACACATGACTGTCAAGATATTTGAAATGATGCAGATGGCATTCAAAGTCTTCCATCGCGTCAAGGCACCACATGTAAACACCCCAGGTTTCGAGCATGGCAATCTAGATCTAGCATATGACATGAGCACCACACCATCGCTTCGAGTGTGTTACGCTTGGCATTGTCAAATTAAATACTTATCGATGTGCTATAAGTAGACCTTCGAAGAAATGTTCACAACCGGTTTCTGGGAATACCATTTAGAGGTGTTCATCGGCAGGCCTACACACCTCTTGCAGTTATTTGCCTGTTAATAGATGGTATATTCCATGCATTATCAACTGCCATCAGATGAACCACAGCCCATTGATTGTGAGAAACTCGAGGCAGATCTGGCCCGAGGAATTCGCATATCAGAACACACCCTCGCTCAGGAACTACTCCAGAATTATATCCGACAGACCTCACAACAAGGTTCTGTCGAGGACGACAGAAGCGAGAGGGAGGGGGGTGTTGGCAGTAGTCAGAGGCATAGAAGACGCGGAAGCATGTGAAGACAGAGCATAACGAAGTAGCAGGGAGTCAGTCGAATCATTTTTTCAAACAAATATATTTTAAAATACTTTTCAAAAACCTCCAACAGTGATTTTCATCACTTTTGTACTATATGTAACATAGAAAACCCCTTTTTGTAATTTATAGCTCCATTTTGTGCAAGCCGAGGAGTCCTCGAGCTTGAGGAGCTTAGGTAGAACGAGCCTACCAATTTGGGCTATTTTTAGATACCGTTTACCCTTTCAAATAGCACATAGAACCTATTTTTTAACTATGCTAATCACTAGATGTGAAACCAGTCAAAACTAGTCTAGAATCTATAAAAAGAGCTATAGAGCTCATTTTTGAGGTTAGCTAGTGTAGACTTGTATGAGCTAGAGTGAGCTTGAGCTTGTAAGAGTATTCTTGAGCAATAGATTTGACTTCCTACCTTCCATTGTGTCTTGCTTGTCTCTTCGTTGTGTGTGTGTATGTGTGTGTGCATCTCTATGCTTCTCACCATCACTATCACTTCATCTCATATTCACGATCTTCATATCACTCCTATCTCTTCTGCGGATTGACATTAAGGAGATGGAGCTTCTTAACGTGGTTCTCACCATTGTGCTAGAGCAACATCATGGATAAATTTTTATCCATCTACAAATTGAAAAATTACATCACCAATCCCAACCACATCACATTGGTAAGAGTCTTCTAGTCTAACTACTCGAAGATCATACTTATTTTCATAAGTATGGAGCCATGCTTTATGTAGTATCACATGAAATAAAGTACCCAAATCCAATAACCATGTGTTGGAAAGAGTCACTCATGAGAATCTCATGAGATGCACAGCATCATAAAAAATGGCATTGATTTGTTTTATATTCACTAAGGAAGAAGGAGGTGCGAGTAATGGTTTAACATGCCCACCAAATTGCCCTTTTCCTTTTGTATTTTTCAAATCCTGACAATCTTAGGGGAATTTCTTATGACAATAAAAGCGCTCAACATTCTCTTATGAGATTGGATTCTAATCTTGTCACAATTACCACTTTTTCCTACGTCCTTTTCTAACCACATTGTTGGGTCTTTTCATGTAGAGAATCTTGCACATTGTTTGGATCTCGACTATGTGTGGAAACCATAGGCTTTCTACATATTTTTTCACTCATAATTGCACCATAGATATCATTATAAACAAGCTTCCCACTAGGTGGACTATCATTAATTATTTTCCAAAGTTTATCCCATGAAGGTGGTAGTGTACTACATAGCAAGAAAGCTACCTTGATCGCATTATCCATATTGATCTTTTGTGCTTGGAGCTAGGATACATAAAATTAATCTCATTCAAGTGAGTATCTATATTATCTGTATCTTTCTTGTGTAGATAATAAATCTTTCTCACCAAGTAAAGTTAATGTGATGTTGTGTTATTTTCATGAGTGTTGAATAACTTTTGCTAGACCTCCTATGTGGTCTCACACTCCAGCAGGATAAAAGTGTACATCATCTAGTAGATGCGAGCAAATAGTGGACATAGCCATTTGATTAAGCTCTTGTTAATCATCATCATCCATGTCCATGTGTTTCTTTGTCAGAATGCCAATGGGCTTCCATTGTGTCCTTTGCATCAAGACATCATGTATCTGATTCTTCCATGAAGCAAAATTGTTTCTAGCAAACTTGTGGATCTTGACGCTATCTTTTCCTTACAAAGTGTATCCTTCCTTGGAGTTGCTTTCACCATCCCTAGATCACTAGATGTCTCAAAGACTTCAAATGTCATGATGTTAAGATTATCTTCAATAACACTAATATGTGAAACTAGAATATGGTTAAATCTTAAGTCTCCAAATGACTGATCACTGCATATATCAAAAGCACCAAAGAAGCCAACTTGGCTACCATGCACCTATAAATCCACTAACATACATCTCCATGGAAAGGCTAGGGTATATCTTCCACCTACATCACCAAAGATAGCTTGGAATTTGCAGATCTCATATCAAAACCTCACTGTGATCCCTTTCTTTTTTACATATCAAAGGATTCATGTAAAATGTAATTGATGTTTCGAAAACCACATGGACATACATAAGTGGTATCCACAAATATGTACATAGAGGATGCTCAAAATTCATATGTGAGTCAAAAGGATACTATATTCTTGAAATCAAGTAAAACTGTATGAGAATTTGTCTACAAGAGGCCTTGGACACCAATGTGTACAATGGAAAAAATTGTTGATGATATTTGAAAATGCTCCCATCACAATTGAGACCTATCCAAGAAACCATCCAATTCAATTTTATGGCTAGAGAAACCCTAATAAACCTAAAAGTATATTCTAAAGTAAGCATGAATGAAAATCTTCTTGAAGTTGTTGGACCTAGAAGATGAACACTATGCACCAAAGAATGTCAAAATTGGTCTTCAAATTCATCCCAAAAGTACTTGGGCCAAGCTTTAAGATGCCAAAAGAGACCTTTGAAGAATCACCTCATGCTCAATGCAAAGTCAAGCCTTGTGTTACCTCCTAATAAATCAACAATCAAGTGTAGCTTAGTGGTTCAAATTGCCAATTGAGCAACTTTGAGTATGATAGTTTTGGAATTGTGACCCTGCAATAAGTCTCTGCATCATGAACTTTGATCAATGAGGTCCTTGCTCACATGCAACCAAATACATTGATAGTGATTATCCACACATGAATGCTTTGATAGAAGGGAAGAGAATGTTCTCAACTTCTCATAGCATGGATTATGCTTTTAGATCATGGTGTAAAAAACCCTATATTTGTATACCCAAATCTACAAAAAAAATGTAGAGAAGAGGAATGAGAGAGCACGAAATTGTTGTATGTAGGTTTCACAAGTGGGTAGAGTCTCAATACAATGTGTGGTTGCCTAAGCCACATACCTCTTCAAGATGAGGGTTTTTTGCTAGATCTAAGAAGCTTTTGTCAAGGATTAAGATTGGAAATTAGTGATTATAAGGATTGGTGCCTCATTAGACATCATCTTGTGACTTGGAACTACAAAGACATGATATAGTAGAATTGTGAGCCTTATTTGAAACCAAAGATGCATCAAAGATAAGTAAAGATGCAGCAAAGATAAGTAAAGAAGTTATCTTTCACTCTGTACTTGACAAAAAAATTGAGAACCCAATCATCTTGGAACAAAAAGAGCTCCAATTTCAAAGCAAAGAAGTTTGTGTTACTATGTTGAATCTGTTGATGACATGATTGCTCCTACATCATCTACATTTGTATCTGCATGAGTGCATCTCCATTTTGTATCTAGGCGGCACTCCATTTCCAATTTATTTCCATTTTATATCATATCTCTTTCATATTTGGGTACCTTGACATTTGCTTCTACCATTGTCTTCATTATCCTTTAAGGGGGATTATCCCACATGAAATCTACTTTGCAGAGCCCCTCCCAAATCTATATAAGGAGGGTCTCTCCCCCCATTTGTACTTGGTTAGAAGCTGGAGGAGCCTACCTCATGCTCTTGGCAAGTTCATTTCTAATCCATGTGAGTTTACCCATTTCTTGGTCTACTCACTTTGAGTCTCTCACACTCTTTCTTTCGTGAGTACACTCTTCTTTTCATTTTGCTTCCACGTGTGTACTTTCTGCATGGTATCAAAGCATTAGGTGGAGGTCTTGGTGGTTCTTCTTTGGGTGATGCTTTTGGAGGTGGTGGAGGTGCTCTTGTTCGCATTATTTTGATGATGATTTTGCTTCATCATCTAGCTCATGCTTTGAGTTGCATTTTGAATGCTACTTTCCCTCCCACCCATCCCTTTCTACCACTTTCCCCACCCTCCAACCCTTGTACTTTGTGGTTTTTGGAGTTGATTTATGGCCCTCATAGTGATTTGATTGCATTTGTGATACGTCTACATCTAAAAAGTGGTTACAACCACTAGACGGTGCCTTTTGCACTTGATTGTGATGTATTTGTTGGTCAAAATTTTGAAGTTCTTTGTTTTTGATGATTCAAAGTGATTAAATCGCATCAAACTCTTGGAAAAAATTACACGTAATGTCCTATCTTTCCTCTTCTCACTCACATACGATATAGGCATAACAGTTGAATGTCATTTTTTCTCCTAAGTACACTAAAAAATCTCCTAAATTCACACCGATTAGCACAATTTGGTGCTCTTAGCTTCCAACATAGAACTAACCGGATAAGACAAACCTCACACAAATCCAAGATCACTCTCCCACTGCAATTTTTGGCTTCCATTTGTCTGTATTAGAAGCTCATAGCAGTATAATGCAAAGTGAACCTGTTGTATTGTGTGCAAACTTTTGAGAGAGGAATTTCTATAGCCATTAGCTCATTTCCTTTTTGCTTTTAGAGGAATGTACATGTGGAATGTAAAGGACAAGAAAGCCTTAGGCCAATTACTTCTAGCATGCAATAAGTTAACCAAAGGCCATATACCCTCCTGTAAAGCTTCTTATGAGGCTTGGAAGATCCTCCAAGACCTATATGAAGACAAAACTCTATCCAAGATTTAAACCCTAGTGGTGGAGTTTCATAACCTATCCATTAGGCCCCATGATCCCATTCCCAAAGTCATTGCCACATTTGAGGACTATCAACGTAAACTAACATTATGTGGCCACCAAGTTTCTAGTGAAGATATGGTCGTCTGCCTTCTCAATAAGTCCCTAGATCATATCAGACATTTTTAACCACCCTTTAATATAATTGCGGTCAAGTTCTAACTTGGGAAGAAGTTCAACGACTATTGCTCCTTCATGACTTTCGAGCAAAGTCCGCTTCCTCACAAGAGACCACGATGAAGGCTAAGGGACCCTTCCACAAGGGCAAGCATGCTAGCCATAACACTAGCAACTCAACCAAACAAGGTTCCAACACTTCAACAAAGAATTTTAGTTGTAATTTATGTGGCAAAATAGGGCACATTGAAAAAATTTTCTACAAAAAGAAGAATACCTCCAAACAGTCTAGCTCGAGGAACTAGTAAAAACCCTCTCAACATAGGTCTCATTGTTCCAGTGAAGACTTGTTGCCCTAGTAATTTCAAGTTCATCTCAAGAATGGACCTTTGAAAATGGAGCAACATTGCACATGTGCGAAGATCGAGCATCCTTCCAAGAGATCGAGGACCATATTGGCAAAGTTTACCTAGGCAACAACAAGTTTCTACCCATTGTAGGGAAATGCAAAATACAAAGCACCAATAATCGAGGGGAGTGTGAATCATTATCAAATGTATTATTTGTCCCTAACTTGTGCATGAATTTACTATCAGTAAAGCTCATGACCAACCACGATAAACAAGTGTTATTTGATAACACTTCTATAAAGGTGATTGACCCAAAAACCAAATACATCATTGCACGAGTCATAGAAGAAAAAGGGCTATACAAACTCTCCTACTTTCTATCTAAGGAGTTGCTTTTAGTTTGTGGCATCAAAGGTATGGCCACACCTCATATTTATCAAGGATTACTCTATCACAAATAATTAAAGGATTCCCAAGATTGGACAAGTCAAAACTGTCTGTCAAGCTTGCACCCAAGGCAAGCAACATAGGGCTCCCATTCCCAAAGATGCTTCCACACAAGTTAGGAATCCTTTAGCCCTTGTCCACATGGATCTCTGTGGATTTATGAATACCCATTAACTTAGTGGATCAATGTACTTCTTTCTTCTAGTAGATGACCACTCAAGATACATCTAGGTATATTTTTTGATCAAAGGCAGACACCTTCTGCAAGTTTTGAGAATGGATCACTCAAGTTGAGAATGAAGTGTCCAAGACAGTCAAGAACATTTGATCAGAAGACGGTGGTGAATTTATCAATTACGACTTTGATAATTTCTTAAAGCAAAAAGGGATAAAACAACAATTCACTCAACCTCACACTCCATCTTAGAATGGAGTAACTGAGAGAAAGATCCAAAGTGTGATGGAAATGGCGTGATGCATGCTTCACAACAAAGAATTACCCTTCAAAGTTTTGGGTAGAAGCAGTTCTCATTGCCGTGCACATACTCAATCAAGGCTTCACTAGTGCATTGAACAACCAAGACACCCTTTGAAGCTTACTATGGAAGAAAACCCAATGTCAATTACTTTAGAATATTTGGAAGTGAAGCATTTCTCCATGTGCTAAAAGAAGGTCAAAGTAAACTACAATCCAAGTCTAAGAAGCATGTATCCATTGGCTATAGTGAACAATCAAAAGCGTATAGGTTGTATGATCTTGAGAACCACTCCATCACAATTTCAAAAGATTAATATTTAATGAAGCTTAAACATACTCAACTAAAGATCCAAGTACAAGGCTTAATCCATCAATCTACACTTTAGAGGGGGACACATTCTTTTCAAAACAAAACCCAGAGGCAAGTACTTCAAACCAACCAAGAAGATCACAAAGGCTCATTGAAAAGCAGCAATGAGAACAAAATCATTATGTAAATTATGTGTTGATGCATCAAATTCAGCTGATTCCAAAACCTTCCAACTACAAAGAAGCTTAAGGACAACCTGAGTGGGATGAAGCTATGCAATTCAAAATGGATGCAATCGAGAAGAACAACCATTGGACACTTGTTCCTAAGCCCACAAATCATTAAGTCATAGGAGTTAAGTGGCTCTATAAAGTTAAGTATAAATTAGATGGCACATTGGACAAGTACAAAGCTAGACTTGTAGCTAAGGGACATAAACAACAACATGGTATTGATTATGAAGAAAGCTTTTCCCCTACTACAAGGTTTACCACCATAAGAATAATTCTATCATTAATTGCACATTTCAAGTGGCCCACCTACCAACTGGATGTCAAAAGTGCTCTCCACAATGAAGATCTTCAAGAAGAAGTATATGTTGACCAACCTAAAGGTTTTAAGGAAAGGAAGATCAAGTCTAAAAGCTTCACAAAGCACTTTACAAACTTAAGCAAGTTCCAGGGCCTGATATGAAAAGATTTACAAATTCTTTGAAGACAAAGGGTTTCAAAGAAATAGTTTCGATTCAAACTTATAGACCTATCACAAAGAGTCCTTAATTGACATCATCATCCTCAACATAAATGACTTGATCTTGACAATTTGAGATGATGAATGCATCCAATTCATCATCACATAGCTTCAATCTTGAGTACTCTATGACATATCTTAGTCTAATTCACTACTTCTTAGGTATGGAAGTTTGACATACAAAAGAAGGCAGATTCCTACCATAGAAGAAGTACTACTTTGATCTTCTTTCCAGATATAACATGGACCAGTGTCGCTCAGTTTCTACACCACTTGATTAAGCTCACACTAGAGAATTCATCATCACTTTTAGTTGTGCATACTTATCGACAACTTGTTGGCTCATTACTCTACCTAGCCAACGCTAGACCAGATATTACCTATGCAGTTGGTATACTCAATTAGTTTGCACATTAGCCTTGTTAGACACATTTGGATGCTACTCAGATACTACTTTGATACCTTGCCCTCACCCGACATCATGGTCTTTGTTACAAAGGGGGCATCAAAATCTCCAGATATTCAGATTCAGATTGGGCTGGCGATCTTGATTCTCGATAATCTACTTCTTGGTACATATTCTTGCTTGGATCCGGACCTATCTCTTGGGCAAGTAAGAAGTAGCCTATAGTTGCTCCGTCATCCAATAAGGCCGAGCATCCAACTTTGCAACACGTGAGGCCATCTGGATTCAAGGATTATTATCTGACATTGGTGTTTTGTAGGTTACTCCGACATGCATCTGCATGGGATAGCCAGTCATCCTTGACCATTGCCAAGAATCCATTGTTCCATGCTCGGATGAAGCACATTGAGATCCAGTACCATTTCATTCATGAGAAGCTCGTATCTCAAGAGATTACTCTCGAGCAGTGTATCTCTCAGGAGAACCTTGTGGACATACTCAGAAAAGCTCTACCTCCAGTTCTTCTTCAATGCTTGGTGGACCTGTGCAACATTCAACCGCTCCAAAATGGAGTCGTAGAGGAGGTTTTGATGACATGATTGCTCCTACATCATCTACATTTGTATTTGCATGAGTGCATCTCCATTTTGTATATAAGGCACTTCATTTCCAGATTATTTCCATTTTATATTGTATCTCTTTTGTATTTGGGTACCTTGCCATTTGCTTCTACCATTCTATTCATTCTCCTTTAAGGGGGATTATCCCACGTGAGATCTACTTTGGAGAGCCCCTCCCAAATCTATATAAGGAGGGCCTCTTCCCCCGTTTGTACTTGGTTAGAAGCTTGAGGAGCCTGCTCCATGCTCTTGGCGAGCTCATTTCTAATCCATCTAAGTTTACCCATTTCTTAGTCTACTCACTTTGAGTCTCTCACACTCTTTCTTTTGTGAGTACAATATTCTTTTCATTCTGCTTTCATGCGTGTACTCTCTACAATATCCTCCACAAAGGCATATGGTATGGATGAATTCAATGGCCCACAAGTTGGCTATTCCACTCATTCTTTGTACTGCAATATTTTTTTTGCATTCAGTGGAGGATATTATTCAGCTCTTCTTCTCCCACAATAATAGTTCCAAAATTTGGCTCAAGGTTTAGAGTATCCAATAGTTAACTAACAAGATGATGTAGCAAAAAGATCTTTGGGCAAGGCAACTGAATGTTCAACATCCCTATGGAATGGTATTAGAGGATAAGTTGTTAGATATTGTAAGCCAGCAAAGTCTCATTTTAAACAAAGGACAGAAGATTGCCCCTTTTTAGAGGAAAGTATTCGTAGCCAAGTACCAGAACACAATCGGAATTTTGGAAGAAGTCCGGGCTTTTTTTGATAAAGCACTCAGGATTTATAAGGATGCCTAGGATTCAATTAACTGAAGTGAAAGATAAGAAAAGGCATTCTGGAATAACTCAGATTCCGGAAGAAGCTCGCGAATTCGGCACCATTTCGGCAGAATTTTGGTAACTTTCCGGTGAGTACTTTGGTGATAGGGAACTCATAACTCAGTAGAATTTCGTGAATTTGGCATCATTTTGGTAGCTTTCCGGTCAGAATTTTGGTCAACTTGTTGACCGAAATCACCGGAACCAGAATTACTGTATAGACTTTGGTGGGTGGCAAGTTTATTTTGTGATTCTGTTTAGAGCGGTAGACACTCATAAGTCCGCGCAAGGCATCTCGATACTACAATTACGGAATCTACGGACTTCCAACTGTAACCTTCATCAATATGCACTATCAGGGCCAATCCAGCCACTTTATACGGATGTAATTGAACAGACATTACGGGTGGCGCCCGTCTAACAGGCAAAATAGACGATAGCAGGTGCATTAACGGTTACGGAATCAAAGGACGATCCGATTTGGCGCAACAACCTCCTTATGTTTCTGGAATATATAAAAGGCCCGCATTCTAGGACTACAAGGTGTGTGTGGGTAGGAGTTGAACAAAAAAAAAAAGGAGGGAGACCGGATGAGTAAGTCTAGGAGAGGAATTGCTCGTAAACAAGGAAGGAGACGAAGAGAGTGAGAGGGAAGAGAGAGAAGAAGAAGGGAACCGTGATACCAGTTTCGAGTTACGTCAGAGAAGAACCATCTCTGTGCTCCGGTGTTGTACGCTCACTATTGGGAATTACTCTGTGATGATGATACAGAGTGGGATTTTCCAGTGATGGAAATCAACATTACGGTGTGATTGAGGGACTGAATTGTTGTTATGCCTAAGTTACTTTACGGTGTGATTGAGGGTCTGGAGAGTGGTCTATGCCAAAGTCCCCAGTGTTCGGAAATATCGATTGTTATTCGTTGTACTGTTGAAATTTAAAGATTCTATCCTCTCTATATTACACCTTGTAGTTTCTTTCCCTATATTTCAAATATACTTTACTTTGGGATTTGCACCATGTTCGGTTAGTTATGCCATATTTCGTGACTTGTATATAACAGTAGCACTGTGTGTATTCCTTCTACGCAACGCAGGGCCTACTCATAGTAATGTTATAGGGTATACTTCCCTCAGGAAGAACTCCCTCTTGAGTAGATGGAGGCTGAGTGCTGTATGTAGAGAATAGAATCCCCAACTCCCGTCTACAATTTGGCACACCCGGTGGGATCCTGGCATTCCTATGAGAGGTCCAGAGGATAGTAAATAGTCTTCTTTCTCAGTATTTTTTACCTATTGCATTCACAAGTAGATACATGACCCATACACGAGCAGATAAGGATCATCTTCGTGCAAGAAGGAGTCTTAATAAGTCAGCTATACCTTCGACTAGTGAACCTAGCTCCCCTCTATCCTCCTCGAAATTATCTATTGATTTGGGTACAACACCATTGTCAAAAGAAAAGCATAAGAGAACCTTAGACTTCTCCTCAGATACGTCAGAGGAAACACCAGTGCCAATGGAGGATCTTTCTCATTTACTTTCCAGACTCAATATCAAGTTCCCTACCTTCAAGGGACAAGCTTATGAGGATGCTGATGATCATGTGAGGAGATTCATCTCGTTATGTCGTGGATGAGGTCTACAGAATAGAGAGGATGCAATGTTGGCACTCTTCCCATCCACATTGGAGGGTCTTGCAGATAAATGGTATAGTCAATATGTAGATGGCCATTTTGCTACATGGGAGGCTTTGAAGACGGCGTTCTCACAAACATTTCGACCTAGTGATTCCTCGGAAAGAGCTCTAGATCAACTAGAGAATCTAAAGCTAAGATCAGGTGAATCCTTTCATGAACTTCATACTAGAACAAAAGCACTTGTTGCACGGCTGCCACATGCTCCAGGTGACTTCTTGGTTAAAAAATGGATAGAAAAAGCTCTACCCAGGTCATCTCAGCAGAAGCTACGTCAGTCTCTTAGATTGGATGCAACCCTTAATGATTTTGTTGCAGCAGCATCACACATCGAAGAAGCTAGGCAACATTTTGAAGGGGATACACAATCAAATTATGCTGCAGAACTAGATCCTATTGGGCAATTGAGGAAGGAATTGGAGGCATTGAAAATGCAACAGAGTGAACAAGAAGAGAAGGTCTTGCCACCACTACGTTGCACTGATGATGAAGTAGCCCAACTTTGTGTTGATATATTTAGGTAGTGATGTGTGTGAAAACTCTAGGACCGCCGGGGCACTTTTTTCCCTCTTTAGGAGGTTTTTTTCCCCCGGCTTGTATATACGCCTATTGCCCTAATGGGCTACTTATCTTTGTACATTCTCTAGTAATACATTCAGTCTTGTGTGTTGTGCTCCAAGCTTCTTCCTCTTCCTTGTGCTGTTCGCGTGCTTCCGCAGACGTCTAACTCCAACAATTGGTATCAGAGCAGGTCGTTGATTCTTCTAGGGCGCCGTCGACACTCCTCCGTTTGCAGTCTCAGATTCGCACAAAATTTGGTGAGCATACTTAGGGTGTTTTCAAGATCAAAACAGCTTTGCTATGTAGTGCCGAAATCGCGATCTGAGCTCGTTTCGGCCTCCGAACGCACTATCGCAATGCTTGTGCAGGCTATTTCGTCCTTTTGTGCCAAAGGTATATACCAGTTTCTGTTCGCCAGTTTAAGCGTCTCGAAGTCTGCTACAGGTCTAGCAGAACTCGTCTGGGCAGTTCTGTTCAACTTTTTGAGATACAGTCAATTTTCTGCATCAAGGTATTTTAGTCACCGGCCATGGCTGAAAGCAGTGATGTATTCCGTATGTTGGCTGTTGAGGATAAGTTGGATGGTACCAACTACCCATTATGGGCTTATATGATGTGACATGTACTGGTTGCAAAAGGATTGTGGAACATTGTGCAGGGTGTTGAAAGACGTCCTGTTACACCTGTAACGACAGGTACTCCAAATACAGGAGTTGGAGCTGATGAAGATGGTGTCGAAGATGATATTCCGCAGATTCCTGTTCGTGCTGCTGTTTCTGTTGCACCTACTGCAGAGCAGATTTGTTGGGATGGCAGAGATGCCCAGGCACATGCATTGATAGCTTTGTCTATCAAACGTGCCATTATTCCTCACATTCGCTCTTGCAGAACAGCAAAGGATGCTTGGGATACACTTACCACTTTGTACCAGGCTAGGAATGAGGCTCGTGTTGCTTACCTCCGAAAACAGTTGGAGAGTGAGCACATGAATGAAGGTGATTCGATGGACAGTTTTCTTACAAAGATCAAAGACCTGAAGGAACAATTGATTTCTACTGATGAGGTTATACCAGATAGCTCACTTGTGCAGACCGTTCTGAATGGCCTTCCTGATTCATATCAGAGTTTTGCCTCTACTCTTCGATTGATGATGAAAGGCAATCCGAATGCCTTGTCATTTGAGGAATTAGTCTCTGTTCTGTTGCAGGAAGATCAGTCCAGGCAGAACAGGTCCATTATGCGTGTTGCAGATCAAGCTTTCCTGGCTAGTCAGAAGGGCAAAGGAAAATGGAGCTCTTCTACTAGTAAGCAGAAATCTGCAAATGCTGCACAATCGAAGAACCAGGATAAAGATGAGAAGAAATCAGAAAAGCAGAAATTGTTCTGCAAGTACTGTAAAGGAAATGATCATATTATAAAGAACTGTCCAAAACTGGCTGCTAAAGAGGCAAAGAAGAAAGAGGCTGGAATGGTTGTTGCAGAGGCCTCTACACCAAAAACAGAGTCTGCAAATCTTGTGCAGGAAGAAGAATGGGCGTTTACTACTGTTTGCAGTTTTGACCCATCTTCTCATGATCAGTGCATGTCTGCAGTAGACTCAGATGTTTGGTACTTTGACAGTGGGGCAACCAAACATATTACCTCGCAGCGCAGTTTCTTCTCTTCACTCGAGCCTGCCCCTACAGGGAATACTGTCACATGCGCCAATAACTCCTCTTATCCTGTTATGGGAGTTGGTAAGATCATTCTGACTACTGCTGATGGTAGTTCTTTCACTTTGTCACATGCTTTATTGTGTTTGAAAAGGCCTTTATTATGAGGAGAAGTCATTGTGAGGGCTCATATATTTTCAGAACCCTAACTTCCAAGTTAGATGACTCTATGTGTGACCATTGATGGTAATATATTATCTTTGTGAGCCTAGCCATTAGTTTAAATAGGGCATAAACTTACATGCCGATAGACTTCCATTCGAGCAAAAAATAAAGGCCTTGTAGTGTTGTGCAATTTCCCCATAGAACGTTAATGGTGGGAGTGCAGAGGGGGGCTTGCCCCCCTCGACTCTGAATGAGGGAGAAGAAAAAATGCAAAGGTTGCAGAGGCTTCAATGAAAAAAGAGAGAAGATGTCAAGCAATGTGTCATGATCAATGATTGGGAATCAAAGTGGTTCGTCAATAGGATTGGTGTTGGAGTTTGAGGTCTCTAGTAGCACACAAACAACACAAGAAAGAAGAAGAAGCTTGGAGCATAACACGATACAAAATGTATTACCAAGTGAATGTACAAAGATAAGTGACCTGTTACGATTATATGCATGTATACAAGCTGGAGGAAAAATCCTCCTAAAGAAGAAAAAAGTACCTTGATGGTCCTAAGTGTGTTCACACACATCACTACCAAAATACATAAAAAGAATACCACATGGGAGTGATGCAATGAACAAAGAGTTGGAACTCATGTATAAGGAAGTGCCAAACTATATGGAAAGAAATCAATCCACAAATAGATGTAAGCCCAAAGTTTTGAAGAAAGCTTCAAATTTCTTCCTAGGAAGAGTCTTTCTGAAAAGATCTACAAGATTATCCTCTATAGGAAGATACAACAAATTGATATCTCCAACAAAAAACTTCTCCCTGATGTAATGATAGTGCACTTCGATGTGCTTTTGGGTGGGAATGGATCACAATGTTCCTTGCAACTTCCAATGCACTCTAACTATCAATGAAAATGGTAGTGGCAGAGACTGACCAACACCCAAATCAGCCAAAAGGCATCTGATTCACACACTCAATAGTCCCTATGAAAGCTACCGTATACTCAACCTCACATCTAGAAGTTGCCATAGTAGCATGCATCTTGCTCAGCCAAGATATGCATTAGCTACCAAGCATGAAGCAAAAACCACTGATGTTTGAGTTAGAAAAAAATGTGTAAATTTGGCAGTAATGATCCCCTCTTGGGATAAAACAATCCAAGTAGTCGGGTACTGGTAGCAAAAGAACTACTTAACTGCCTGCCAATGCTTGACACCTAGGCAATGCATAAACTTGCTCATATGAGAGAAAACAAAGTAGATATCATGCCAAGTTATGCATAAGTAAATCAAGCATCCAATGGCATGCTAATAGAGAACAACATCAAACAAGGCCAAAACACTACAATCATGTGTCAATTTATTTAGTTTGACACAAAGTTATGCCCCCATCAACTTGCATAAACTAAACAACCAAATAATGATACAAATGCCCTAAATCTAACATCTCAATAGAGGCATTCAAATCAGCATTAAAGTTAGCAATATGCTTCTCAATAGGACCAGTGAGCAAAATGTCATCAATAAATACAAGAATGATCATAATTATACTATCTACATGTTTAACATATGAGTTTCTCTCAATTGGACTACTTTTAAAACCATGTGCTAGCAAGTAGACATCTTTTCCTACCAAGCACATGGTGTTTGCATCAAACGACATAATGCCTTTTTTAACTTGCAGAATTTGCTACAAAAGGTGGTCATTCAACATGTGGGAGAAAAACTCTAATCAAAATCAATGCCTCTCTCTTGAGCATAACCTTTTGCAACAAGCCTAGCCTTATACCTATCAATTGTTCCATTAGGATTATGTTTTGGCTTGTATACCCATGTAGTGCCAATGGTCTTTTTGCCTGGAGGCAAATCACATAAAGACCAAGTATCATTCTCATTTCCCTCTTTAGGAGGTTTTTTTCCCCCGGCTTGTATATACGCTTATTGCCCTAATGGGCTACTTATCTTTGTACATTCTCTAGTAATACATTCAGTATTGTGTGTTTGTGCTCCAAGCTTCTTCTTCTTCCTTGTGCTGTTCGCGTGCTTCCGTAGACGTCTATCTCTAACAGTTTGTTCACCCTTTACCCCTATTTTTCCACCCTCTTTGTGGCATTATTAAGTGGTTATTTCACTATTGTAATCCTTGCGAAGACTCTACATTGTTTTGTCATGCAACATGGCATTTTGTTGAACTAGTAGCATGCATCTCAGATTTTAGAAGTGTTTATAAACACTCTTCAACATTCATAATGGTGCAATTTCTTGATTTTTTGTCCACAAGTTGGAACACCTTGTAATCTTCATTGTGCATCTCATCTTGAAGTTCTACAAAAGGATCTACTATCTGGGTAGGTCACTCTTCCTCGACATGAATTTAGATAGAGAACGGGGACCAGAATTGCTTGTTCTTGATTTGAGCACGGGCACTACCTTTCTCTACTTCTGTCGTCCTTGATCTCCCACACAAGCGCCACTTTATGGTACATGGATGTCATATCTGTAAGGCATTTTTTGCTAAATGCATTCTCTTCCTTGTGACTGCTCTTTTGCATCTACCTGAGCATGGGAGCGATAGAACGTGGCTTTGCTTATCTCTTGGCCTTCCTTTTTGTTGATCCCATCATTGCCTACTCGTGTTTGAATGATAATTAAAAACTTCATTATCGCTAGTTTTTCATAGCCCTCTTAGGGCAAAAAATTATAGCATTCCATTTCTTATTTTTTGCTGCAACTGATATTTTGCCACTATGAACATGCTACTGCAGAAAAGGGTGCTATTCCTCCAATCACTCTCTGGTCTTTGAGAGGGCCAAGGCTACTACCTCTGCACTCCCTAAGTCATAGCTAGACCCTAGGTTAAGCACTAGAGGAAATGGGTTCCCATCAAAAAATTTATGCTCCTTCATAAACCCATCGGCCATACCTGTGTGCCACAAAAAGAGCCTCCATTTGTCAAACCATCATGTTGGATTGTTGCATCATCTCCAATATCCATAAGCACACCATGCTAGGAAGCAAAACTGAGTCTGCTATGTTTCATTCTCATGTGCAAGGGCAGAGAGAGAGAGAGCATCTTGCTCAATTGGAGGCCCTTCTAAACTTGCACCATTGCCTCTCCAATAGAGAGAGAGAATAATGAGATTTCAGCCTATTCAAGATCTTGAAGGCTGACCATCTTCTCTGTGAAATTGTGCATCACATAGAGAGGAAACTAGAAGCTACACCCAAAAGGCATTTCTACAATCAAGCATGAAAATATCGTGAAATGTTCTTGATGTCACTAATAAAATATCTAGTATGATGTATTTAGCACTTGCTTATGTTAAAAAATGGAAGATAGTGCATGCAACAAGTGACCAAATTAACAATCCCCGAGCCGACTATGCTTAGATGGCTATGAATGATGTATTTTGCTTTGCCATTTGTTATGCGGATGCACCCATTTGTGTTTCTTTTCACCTTAATTCTCCAAATCCTCTACTCTCATGGTGGTTCATTAAGAAAGGTGGGCACCATTCTAAGCCAAAGCATCTTTGAGTCAATTTGAATTTATTCATACATAAGAAGATGGTTCATTTTTTCATAAGTAAACCCATGCCATAGGATCTTAAGTGGAGCATAGCTTACTTTTAAACCATAGCATTTTAAGAATATCTTCTTTTTTATATCAAAACTTTACTCTCTACCAAGTGATCCTATTGGTCACATCTCTCTCCACAACATTACTTTGGCCTCTTGTTTATCATTTTTGGTCTAAGGGGTCACTTTATGTGGAAAGGGTGTTTGAACCTCACTTTGGCACACTATTTGGCACTAAGTGCCCCTCCCCCCTTCTTGTAACATCAAGAATAAAAGAAGAAAGTGTGTGTGCATTTGTGGGTTGGAGGCTAGTTTAAGACCACCCATGAGCTTTCTCCAAAGCCTATTCTAAGGCTAGCTTAGTGTGCATCAAGCTACTCTAAGCCCTCTCTCTGTGTTGACTCATCTCGTTTTAGTTGCCAAGTGTAGGGCTATTCTAAGCCCCCTCTCCAAGGTGTCTCTCTCATCATCAAATGTAGGGATATTCTAAGCCATGCCCCCCACCCCATCTCAACTTTTGTGCAAATTTTGTCTTCAATTTTGAAAGTGTGGTACCCATGTCAACAATTTCAAATGCAACATCATTGAGCAAATTGTATTTACCCCAATTCATGCCAATATTTATGCCAAAAGATGAGCAACTCAACAATGCAAACTAGAAACTTTGGAATGACACCATTAGGTCTTATTTTTATACAAACCTCTTATACAAAGTAGTTGAAGGAACCGAGCAAGAGCCTGACAAAGAAAGTGATCTAGGAGCTTGAAATGTATGGAACATCAAAGATAAGAAAGCTTTAGGTCAATTACTTCTAGCTTGCAACGAGTTAACCAAGGCCATATCACCTATTGTAAACATCCAACAAAGCTTGGAAGATCCTGCATGACTTGTATGAAGATAAGACTCCCTCCAAAATTTACACCTTCGAGGCCGAATTTCACAACCCATCTAGTAGACCCCAAGATCCTATTTCTAAAGTTATAGCCACATTTGAGGATTATCAACATAAGCTATCATTATGTGGCCACAAGTTTCAAGCAAGGACATGCCCATTCACCTCGTCAATAAGCTCCCTAGATCTTGCGAGACATTTTTAACCACTCTTTTTAATCACAACCAGGTATTATCTTGGGAAGAATTTTGGTAAATTTTGCTCCTCCATGGCTCTCGAGCAAAGTCTGCACCCTCACAAGAAACCAAGATGAAGGCTAAGGGACCCTTCAACAAAGAAAAACATGCTATTCATAACACTAGCAACTCACCCAAACAAGGTCCCAACACTTCATCAAGAAATTTAGTTGTAATTATTGTGGTAAAACGGGGCAACTTGAAAAATTTTGCTGCAAAAAGAAGAAAAGCCCCAAGCCCTCTAGCTTGAGGAACCAATCAAAACCCTCCTAGCATAGGTCTCTCTAGTCCAATGAAGACCTGTTTATTTCAAGAGAAGTCAATGCCCTAGTTACTTCGAGTTCATCTCAAGAATGGATCTTTGACAATGGAGCCACCTCTCACATGTGCAAAGATCAAGCATCCTTCCAAGAGATTGAGGACCATACTGGCGAAGTTACTAAGACAACAACAAGATTTTACCCATCGAAGGCAAATGAAAAGTACAAATCATCGATGATCGAGGAGAGTGTAAATCATTATCCTATGTATTATTTGTCCTGAACTTGTGCATGAACTTACTATCAATTAAGGCCATCATTGACCACGATACACGTGTTATTTGATAACACTTTTGTAAAGGTGATTGACCTTAAAACCAAAGAGATCATCGCACAAGGTAGAGAAGAAAAAGGGCCATACAAATTATGTTGTTTTCTATCTAAGGAATCGCTTTCTTTCCGTTAGCATCAAGTGTTGGTGAATTTTACCCAAGCCTACATGCTTGATATGATTTGATTTATGTTCATTTGTAGTCATATGTGTAGACATATGAATACCTCTTCTAAAAGAGTATATTTTATCTCTTGTAATTGTGAAAGAAAGAATGTCTTAAGTCATCCATGATGTAAAAAGGAAATTCGTGGCTCTAAATACCTAAAAACATCAATCCATCAGCTGAGAGAATATCTTCTAATTCTTAGCATCACCTTTAGGTGAAGTTATTTGAATTCAAATTTAAAATTACCTCCAGAAGTAGCTATAAAAAGAGCAAGAAGGAAGTTACCATTAGAGAGCTTGATTAGTGCCCACTTCATGTTCATTTGTAGAGATTGAAGAGCTTAATCCATAGCTCTATCATTCTATTCCCATTGTGCAAGTATTCATTGCCAATGTGGTTGTAATTATATGTGAATCTATACATTCATCATTTACTTCTTCTCTGTTTTATTCTCTGCTATACTCACTTAGAATAGTAACTTCAAAAGCTCATATCTCGGGCTATATGTAACTTTTTTCAGATTTTTAAAGCGCATTGGATTGCTCTTTAAGTTTAGTTTATGTCACAAAATTGTATCTTCATTGGATTTACTGTTTGTGAGAAATTTGTGTTTTTCTGCTCACTAGTCGAACCTCTCAAAGCCCCAAAAATGGTGAGAGTGTTCCAGAGTTTCCTAAATATTTTTCTCAATGCTTAGTTGATCAATTCAAGTGTTCTAACTTGGATTAGCAAGATATCTAAGTCTATTTGCTCTTTCCAAAAGAAAGTTTCCTAATTCCTACCAGATTGAGAGCACTGTTCATTTTTTCCAGCAAGTGTATGTACACAAATAGCAAGTTTTGGGAGCTAGTCATTTTGCAACTAGTCTGTCTTGACTCAAACTTTTGAGATACTTGTTCCAAAACACTTCGGTGATTTTTTTTGTGGATTTGAGAAGCTCAAAGGGTCTACTAACCAACTATGAAGTCTCATTTGGCTGGTGTGAAGCTAGTTGTAGTAGCACCTGTTACACTTATGTGTTCCTCAGGTAGCTTTGATGTGAGCCTTTTCCCTATACATGGGCACTTTTTACTCTAGTGCTGGCTAGAGTTTTTTCCCCATGTTACCACATACTTGATACTCTCATATGTGGTTGTACTTTGTACTTAGGGATATTATTCAGCTCTTACTTCAGTTCAGTTCATCGTTAATAGAGAGAACTATTCCAGCCATCGTCTTCTTCGTGTGTCTTGCTGCATTTGTGCTCCTTGTGTGTGCTTCTTGTGTGTCTCTCACACTTCTACACACACCCAACAGTGGTATCAGAGCAGGCTCAATTAAGTTTTGGTTTTTTGCGTCACGACGCACGTGCACTTTTAACAGTGCGAATCGACTTCGAGCATAGAACTATGAATTTCAACAGCCAAGAAATATTTCCATCAGGTGCGCTGGAGTTTTACCCCCATTTACAAGCCATTTGTGGAGTTAGAATCACCATCAAAGTGACAGTTTGTGAGCTGAAATTTCAGCATTCATTTAAGCTTTCGTCGAAGTGAAGATTTTGTAACTTTCTTGTTCCTTAGTGAAATGGCAGGTAGCAATCACTTGTTTGGCATGCTTCAAGTTGAAGATAAGCTTGATGGGACCAACTATCCGATGTGGTCTTACATGATGAAGCATGTTCTTGTCGCTAAACAACTTTGGAACATAGTGGCAGATGTAGATCGAAGACTCGTAGGTTGTTCTACTTCACAGTCTACTGTCACAGATGGAGCTTGTTCTTCAAGTACAGTGGTTTCTCCTTCTCCACCTACATAGGAGCAACTTAAATGGGATGGAAAAGATGCTCAAGATCATACCTTGATTGTGCTTTCAGTGAAGCATCATATAGTTCCACATCGAGACTCTTGCTTCTTTGTATGACGTGCATAATGAAGCACATGTTGCATACTTGAGGAAGCAACTTGAGGATGTATGTATGGCTGAAAATGAGTCTGTGGATGTGTATGTGACACACATCAAGGACTTGAAAGAGAAATTGGCAAACATAGATGAGATTATTTCGGATGCATCACTCATTTCTACATTGTTGAAAGGATGATCGAAATCTTTTCAAAGCTTTGCCACTACACTCCGTTTGGTTGCAAAGGGAAATCCTAATATGTATGCATTTGATGAGGTTGTGTCTCTTCTTTTGCAAGAAGAGCAATCTAGAGTGAATAGGAGTGGTTTGATTGAGGGAATGCAAGCACTTGCTATCTCACAAAAGGGAAAAAGCAAGTATGGTTCAGCTTTGAGTTCATCAAAACCAAAGCCTCAAGCTTCCTCTTCCACTCATTCCTCTAATGATGCCGATTTGCAAAAGAAGAAGAGATGCAAATATTGTCGAAAGGCTGGTAATACTATTGATGAGTGTAGAAAGCTTGCTAAACGCAATGAAAAAGAAGAAGGAATTCGGCATGTCTATTACTGAAAATTCAGCAAATCCGGCATGTCTATTACTGTAAAGAAGAAGGAATCCGGCATGTCTATTACTGTAAAGAATGATGAAACTAACATGGCTCAAGATTTTTTGGCATGTGTTGTTACATGTCATTATGATGCTTCTTTGCATTCTAAATGTATGGTTGTGAGTGAGGCTCATTCGGATTGGTTCTTTGATAGTGGTGCTTCAAAGCACATAACATCATGCAAAAGATTTTTTGCCTCTTTGAAAGATGCACCCAAAGGAGGAAATGTGGTGTGTGCAAACAGTGCCTCACAAGCTATCATTGGAGTAGGAGAAATTGAGCTTACGGCTGCAAATGGAGGTGTGATTCTCTTGAAAAATGCATTGGAAGTGTGATTCTCGGTATCAAGAAGAACTTAATTTCAGTTTCATTGATTGTCAAAGCTGGACTTCATGTAAACTTTGTTGATGATAAGTGTATGGTTCATGATTTCAGCAATGGCAATGTTATCGTGATGTCCGGTACATTATGTAATGGTTTATATCGCATGGATACATACAAGAGGGCTACCTCGAATGCCTTGGTTGCTCATACTTCTTCCATGGCTGAAATGGAGCTTTGAAATGCTCATTTTGGTCACTTAAATTTTAATAGTTTGCTTTACTTGCAAAAGAATGGTTATTGGCTTGCCTACACTTGAGTCCATTGAAAAGCATGCATGTGAAGGTTGCATTCTTGGAAAAATGCATCGTGCTTCTTTTCCAAAAGATAGTCATACACACACTACAAGAAAATTGCAGCTTGTTCATAGTGATGTATGTGGTCCCGTCAAGAATCCATCTTTTGGGAAGCATGTATATTTTGTTACCTTCATTTATGATGCTACTCGCTATACATGGGTGTATCCTATGAAAGCAAAGAATGAGGTATTTTCTTGCTTCAAATCATTTTTAGCTATGGCTGAAAATTTTTCTTCACAAAAGCTTTTGACTCTATGCACATATCGTGGTGGTGAATACATGTCACATGAGTTTAATGCTTTTCTTCATGAAAGAGGTATTTCACATCAATGTACGGTGCCATATACACCTCAAAAAAATGGTGTTGCTGAGCGTAAAAATAGAACTCTTCTTGAAATGGCACGATGTATGGTTAAAGGAAAGCATCTTCCTGATAAGTTTTGGATGGAAGCAGTCATGTGTGCAAATGGAAGAAAACACAGTGTCAATTACTTTAGAATATTTGGAACTGAAGCATTTGTCCATGTGCCAAAAGAAGATCAAAGTAAGCTACAGTCTAAGTCCAAGACACATATCTTCATTGGCTATAGTGAACAATCTAAATCTTACAAATTATATGATCTTGAGAACCACTCCATCGCAATATCAAAAGATGTATTATTTAATGAACCTTCAACATACCTGACTAAAGATCCAAGTACACATTTTAGTCCAACCATCTATACTTTAGAGGGGAGACATAATCGTTTCCAAACACAACTCAGAGGCAAGTACTTCAAAACAACCAAGAAGATCACAAAGGCTCATTGAAAAGAAATAATGTGAACAAAGGCATTATGTACATTATGCATGGATGCATCAGATTCAATAGATTCCTGAGCCATCCAACTACAAAGAAGCTCGAGGACAACCTGAGTGGGAAGAAGCTATGCAAAAAAATATGGATGCAATTGAGGAGAAAAACACTTGGACACTTGTTCCTAAGCCTCCAAATCATTAATTCATAGGAGTTAAGTGGCTATACAAAATCAAGTACAAATCAGATGTACATTGGATAAGTACAAAACAAGAATTTTTAGTAAGGAATATAAGCAACAATATGGCATTGATTATGAAGAGACCTTTGCCCCTACTACAAGGTGTACAACTATAAGAATCATTTTAGCACTAAGTGCACACTTCTACCAACTAGATGTCAAAAGTGCTTTCCTCAATGGAGATCTTCAAGAAGAAGTATATGTTGAACAAACTGAAGGTTTCAAGTTCAAAGGAAAGGAAGATCAAGTCTACAAGCTTCACAATGATATGATGAAGAATGGAATTTGGGAGCTAGTTGATCGACCCCCCAAGTACAAATTCATTGGCACCAAGTGGGTCTGGAAGCTAAAGTACAAGGTTGATGGTACTTTGGAAAGGTACAAAGCAAGACTTGTTTTACAAGGCTACTCACAAGTTGAAGTGATTGAATTTTGTGAATCATTTTCCCCAACTCCAAGGATGTCTAGTATTCGAGTAATACTAGTTGTGGCTGCACATAAATAATGGCCAATCTATCATATGGATGTCAAATCATAGTTATTGAATGGAGACCGCAAGGAGAAGTTATATGTGTCTCAACCACCAGAGTTTGAGGCTCCCCATTCATAGAACAAGGTATGTAAGCTGAAGAAGCCATTATATGGGCTGAAACAAGCCCCTAGAGCATGTTACCAACAGGTAGGTAAGTATCTCTTGGATCTAGGTCTCAAAAGATATGCTTTTGTTTCTAATTTGTATGTTCTAAAGGGAGCAAAGAAGCCAATTGTGATCATAATCTATGTAGATGACCTTGTGATTACAAGAAATGATGATGCTCTTTTCAACAAATGAAAGATGCCATAAATTTAGAATTTAAAATGATAGACTTATGCTTAGTGCATTATTTCGTAGGCCTTGAAGTATGGTAGGAACTAGGGAAGATTTTCATCTCTCGACAAAATTATATAAGATTGATTTTGAAGGCATTCAACGTGGAAGATTGTAAGGAGATTTCTAAACCTATGGAGGTCAAGATGAAATTATGTATTGAAGATACTTCACCTCTAGTGGATATTGGAAAATGCAAGAAATTAGTTGGAATTCTCACCCACTTGTGCAAAAGCAGACCATATATCTCCTATGTTGTTGCAGTAATAAGCAAGTTCTCTAATAAACCTTGCCAACTCATTGGAAGGCAAGTATGTGGATACTCAGGTATGTGAAAGAAACCGTTGATTAAGGTATTCTCTATGAAGAAGGATCATCTGTGGTTGGATACTATGATTGATATTGGGAAGGATATATTGATACCAAAATGTTAGTTTCTCCATGTTGATTTTCTTTAAAATTTGGGATTTTTCTTGGATTAGTAAGAAGCAATTGACTATAGCAGTATTTTCTGCTGAAGTTGAGTACAAAGCAACATGTGTGGCAGCATATGATGTAGTATGGTAGAGGAGGATCCTCTGGAACATAGGAATACAAGGATTGCATGGCCATCACCAAGAATCCTATTTTCTATTCACATACCAAGCACATGTTGGAGTCAGATCTTTATGGAAGCATGTGAACAACACAAGGAAGAAGGAGAAGCTTGCACAACCCACAATACTAAATGTATTACCATTAGAATGTACAAAGATAAGTAACCTGTTAGGGCTATAGGCATATATATATACAAGGTGGGGGAAAAAACCTCCTAAAGAGGGAAAAAAGTGCCTCGACAGTCCTAGTGTGTTCACACACATCACTACCTAAATATATCAACAAATCCCCCCTGGGAGTGATGTGGTGAACAAGGAGCTTGCACTCATGTATAAGGAAGTGTGAAGCTATGTGGAATGAATCCACAAAAGGAACTAAGCCCAAAGCTTTGCACAAAGCTTCAAACTTCTCCCTAGGCAGACCCTTCGTGAAAAGGTTTGCAATGTTCTCCTGCGTGGGCACATATGCCAAGCTAATCTCTCCAGCAGAGAACCTCTCTCTGACATCATGATATTCATCATGTAAAATGGGCACCCTCCGTTCTGATCGAGGGGGGAATATATGTCTTCTGATTTTAATGCATTTCTGGATGAACATGGGATAAAACATCAGTATACAGTGCCATATACACCTCAGCAGAATGGAGTTGCTGAATGGAAGAATAGGTCACTCATGGAGATGGCGAGCTGTATGGTCAAGAGTCAGGCTCTACCACATAGTTTTTGGCTTGAGGTTGTCATGTGTGCAGCATATGTACTTAACATGTGTCCCTCTAAAGCACTATAGTCTAGCACTCCATATGATGCTTGGCATAGTTGCCAATGATTGCTCCATGTTTTTGGTTGTCTGGCATGTGCATTAATGCCTAAACAACCTCACAGGAAAATGGATGATAAAGCAATAAAATGTATTTTTGTTGGGTACAGTTATGAAAACAAAGGCTATCATCTGTATCATCCATAGAGTAAACGTATTTTGGTTAGCCGTGATGTTGTTTTTGTCGAAGATGCTATTTAGCCTTTACTTTCATGTACGAAGGAGAGAACTATTAGCCTCTTTTTATAGGTGGATAGTGTGGAGAAATTTCACTCCAATACACACAACAAAAGTTAGAGAACCTCTTCTAGAATCTGCCCTGTAAGACACATGCTTACTAGAACCTGATTCAGTCACAACTCAAAGATCCAATGGCTCTCAAAATTGATCCCCACATAGTAGACTTTGTTAGCTTTCTAACAAGCTAAAGAAAACTCCATTTGGAGTTCATTTGACTAGGTAACCGACTATTCAAAGATAGACTACCTATCATCTCAAGTTATGCAAAAACTTGAGGTTCACAAGAAATGTTCCCACTCACTATTGGAGAATCATCTGAGAATCATATTTGAGCTACAGAGAATGTGAGAGATAAGATTTCCAAAAAGATATCATATGCATTAAATGGATAAGTACTTATAGAGATATGACCTTCACAAGGTGACTATGTATAGAAAAGGTATGTGGCTAGAATACCTTTGTGCCTTCTAGCATCCAAATGAGGTACCTTCTGATATCCTTTGGTAAGACAATGACCAGCATATGCTTCCACATCATCTCCTTGTCATCTCCAAAAATTTTCACATTCAAATGAGCTCTATATATAGAGCTATGGGCATGGGACTTTTCACCTACCCTTGCATCTTCTCTCACCTCTTGAACTTTCACTTCATGTCCTTTGCCTTTCCATTTCCTTGAGTGGCTTTTGGTGCTCCACATCACTCCATAGGGATAAGGTCATGACTTTTTCTAGTATTTGTTCTCTCTATTTATATTTTGGCTTTTATGTAAGCCATAAATATATTTGTCCTTTTTAATTCAACACTCCTTTTTAAGCTTATGAGTGTACCCTTTATATTTTTAGGGTCTAGCTTCATTTTGGGCTGACAAAAAATTCATAAATGATGAAGAGGTAAATAATGAGAGGTGTGTATGTGCCAAGCCTCACAATTGGAGCTTGCACATGCTCCATAATTATCAACACTCCCCCTCAAGCTACAATTGGGAGTCCATGCTACTCTCCAATTCTCCTCCTCTTCGTCTTTCACTTCTATTGCCCTTGTGTCTCTTTCTTCGATAGGTTGGTGATCTTCATCTTTGCTTCCAAGCTCCCTTTTGCTTCTTTCAACTTTATCTTTTATTTTTTGGATCTTTGCAAGAGATCTTCTTCAATCCCTAGCATAAGACATTCTTCATACAAACTCATAGAATGAAATGAGATCACCTTGGTTGTACTTATCTTCATTGCTTCACTCTCTTCCTCTTTGTTGTCCTCTCTTTGAGAATCTCTCTTCTTCTTTACCTTCATAGCTTCATGACTTCATGGCTTCTAGGCTTGCATGCTTCTCTTTGATCCTCCTTTGTCTTCATATCTTTGGGTGGACTCTTTGCATCTCCTTTTGATGTCATCATGGTTGTCATGCTTTCTTCTAACTTCATGACTCCTTTTGTGCATCATGGCTGCTCCTTCCCTTCTAGATACTCCTTCCATATCGATGGCTCCTCCATCCTTTCTTCTAAATTCATGACTCCTTTTGTGCATCATGGTTGCTCCTTCCCTTCTAGATGCTCCTTCCATATCGATGGCTCCTCCTCATGATTTCAATTTAGCTTTGATGGCTGCTCTTGCTCTTTCTTTGACTCTTTGGTTTCTTCTTTTCAAATCTGAAATTTGTTTTGGCTCCATTTTTTCTTCTTTGGAATCTTCTTGGATCTTCCAATCCTTGAAATCTAACTCCCCCTTGCTTCATAATCTTTTCTTCACTATTCATGGCTGATTATGTACGTGAAAAATCAACAATAGGCTGATCATACATGAACTCTTACATGAGTTCCTCTTCATGTGAAGCATTCATAACTTCTATATCTTCCAAGCTTTCTTCATCACCTACATAAGACACAAGAAATTGTCAATGTGAACAATGGTGCCTCTTGCACCTAACAAGGGTTGCCACTCCTCTTGGGATGGTCTTACTTTCCCTTACATAGGCTTGTCATTCCTCTTTGAATGGTCTTACTTGCCATAGGCTTGCCACTCCTCTTGGGTGGTCTTACTTGCCTCAACCTTTCACTAGACCTTCTCTTGGTCTTTGGTGCTTCTTGCACCTAACAAAGGCTTGCCATTCCTCTTGGGATGGTCTTACTTGCCTTCACATTGGCTTGCCACTCCTCTTGGAATGGTCTTACTTTCCATAGTCTTGCCACTTTCTTTGGTGGTCTTACTAGCCTCACACTTTCACAATACATTCACTTGATTTATGCTTGGAACTTACCACCACATAATGTGGATTTTTTTTAAACCTTTACCTCAGCCCTTATCATTGCAAATGGTCTTTTTTACCTTCCTTTGATTCAGCCAACATGTCACACTTTGCATGAGTGACTCTTCCTTCTACCTTGCATTTTTCTTGTGCTCCTTGAACTTTGGGGAATGTCTTCAAGTCCTTCATGTGAGCCTTCAACACATTATGGAAGCCCTTACCTTGGAGTCTTCTACTCCTCCTTTGTTGGGAAGCTCAATCCTAGGCTTGACCCTTGTCCACCTTCAACTTGGGCTCCATTCTTCAAGTGCACACACTATGTGTTTGGCAACCTTTGAGCTTGGGGTCCTTCCTTCACTTTGGCTCCAAGCTTTGTGTCGTTGCTTCTTTCATCCAAGCTTTGTTCACCTAGCTTTGGCTTATATAAATAGGAGCATTGCAGTTGCTTCAATATCACACTAGAAATCACATATAATCATGAATACAAATCACCAATCATTGGAGCATATATTCAGCTCTCTTTGTGCCAATTCACATGGCTACATAGACCTGCAAATTTCCAGCTTGTATAGGCTTTATAAAATAGCCTATTACTTATCCACACATCATCACCATGTGTATAAATTTACCTTTACCACATTTGCATACATTTTTTGCATGCTAGACATCAATCGACAACTTCAAATTCAACTTATATTCAGCCAACACATGGCTGTCCAAGATTGTCATACATCTTGAGCATAAGCTTCATAAGCATGCATACATAAGTATCTTCATTATATAAGCATATAACAATCCCAAAGCTTACACATAAGCTTCAGTATTCAGCCATGTACATAATAGAACTTGCACTTCATTCAATTGAGTGCACTATCAAGAGCATGCATACAATTGCCATATGCAACTATATGTAGTTGCTCATCTTATATTCTTTGCTTGAATCTTCATCTTCTTCTATAGGCTGCTCATAAATCCTCATCCAAGAGATTAGTACCACTTATAGCATGCCTCAATTATCAAGAATATGTATTTGAGATTAGGACAAGAGAGTGTTGGACTTCAATTAACATAAAGCAACAAAATCTTCTTACATACACAAGCTTCATCTCCATAGCTTTCCAATGAGCATGATAGCTCCAAGCTTTCCTTTGTCATCTCTGCATCTTCTTCAAGATCTCTTCATGCATCCATGGGCTCCACTCCCAATGCTCTACAAACAAAGCTTTGATACCAAAATGTGGAGAAATTTCATTCCAATACACGCAACGAAAGTTAGAGAACCTCTTCTAGAATGTGCCCTGTAAGATACATGCTTACTAAAACCTGCTTCAGTCACAACTCAGAGATTCAATGGCTTTGAAACATGGTCTACACACAGTAAACTCTCTTAGCTTTCTAACAAGCTAAACAAAACTTCATTTGGAGTTCATTTGACTAAGTAACCGACTGTTCAAAGATAGACTACCTATCATCTCAAGTTATGCAGAAAACTGAGGTTCATAAGAAATATTCCCAGTCACTATTGGAGAATAATCTGACAATCATATTTGAGTTACAAAGAGTATGAGAGATAAACTTTCCAAAAAGATATGATATGCATTAAATGGATAAGTACATAGAGAGATATGACCTTCACAAGGTGACTATGTATAGAAAAGGTATGCAGTTGGAATACCTTTGTGCCTTCTAGCATCCAAATGAGGTACCTTCTGATATCCTTTGGTAAGAGAATGACTAGCATATGCTTCCACATCATCTCCGTGTAATCTCCACAAATTTTCACATTCAAATGAGCTTTATATATAGAGCTATGGGCGTGGGACTTTTCACCTACCCTTGCATCTTCTCTCACCTCTTGACCTTTCACGTCATGTCCTTTGCCTTTCCATTTCCTTGAGTGGCTTTTGATGCTCCACATCACTCCATATGGATAAGCTCATGACTTTTTCTAGTATTTCATCTCTCTATTTATTTTGGCTTTTATCTAAGCCATAAATACATTTGCCCTTTTTAATTCAACACTCCTTTTTAAGCTTATGAGTGTACCCTTTATATTTTTAGGGTCTAGCTTCATTTTGGACTGAAAAAAATTCATAAATGATGAAGAGGTAAATAATGAGAGGTGTGTATGTGCCAAGACTCACAATTGGAGCTTTCACATGCTCCATAATTTTCAACAGATAGTCTAGTGTTGGTCCTAATGAGGCAACTTCTCAACCTTTGCAGGTTTCATATGATGATGCAGATCATTCTATGTCTGATGCAGATTTACATGATGCACTTGGTACTTTCTTTTTATGTGAATTGCCTCCTGGCAAGAAGACCATTGGCTCTAAGCGGGTATACAAGCTGAAGCATAAGCCTAATGGAACAATTGACAGGTATAAGGTTAGGCTTTGTTGCAAAGGGTTATGCGTAGGAAAGAGGCATTGACTTTGATGAGACCTTTGCACCTACATGCTGAATGACTACTGTTTGTAGCATTTGTGCACTTGCAGCTCATCATGGTTGGAATGTACATCAGTTGGACATTAAAACAACATTTCTGAGTGGTGACTTGCATGAAGAAGTGTATGTTTTTCAGCCCTATGGCTTTGTGCAAAAAGGGCATGAAAACCAGGTGTGCAGGTTAAAGAAGACATTATATGGTTTAAAGCAAGCACCACGTGCTTGGTATGAAAAGATACATGCCTATTTGATTGCACATGGTTTTGAGAACAGTCCAATTGAAAGCACCTTATATGTTAAGCATGCTAATGATGTACTTCTGATCATTGTTGTGTATGTTGATGACATGCTACTCATTGGTCCTCATGACAACTATATTGTTGATTTCAAGGCTGATTTTCATGCCTCATTTGAGATGTTTGAGTTAGGGCATTTGCATCATTATTTAGGCATTCACTTTATACAAGTTGATGGTGGAATAGCTTTGTGTTAAACGAAATATATTGACACATTATTACAACGTTTTGGCTTTGAGGACTGTAAGCCTATTGCCACTCCTATGGAGATAGGTTTACGATTGAGTCTTCATGATGTTGGAGATACATTTGATGTTGTTCTCTATCATCAGGTTGTTGGATACTTGATTTACTTATCCATTACTCGGCCATATATTTAGTTTGTTGTCTCATAGATGAGGAGGTTTATGCATTGCCTAGGTCTCAAGCTGTCAAGCGGTTAAGCGCATCTTTTGCTATTTGAGTGGTACCCGACTACTTGGATTGTTTTATTCCAAGAGGGGATCACTACCACCACATTTGCATGCTTTTTTTGACAGTGAGTTGGGCTGGTTGCTATGACACTTGTGTGTCCACTAGTGGCTTTTGCTTCATGCTTGGTAGCTCATGCATATTTTGGTCGAGCAAGAAGCAGCCTACTATGGCCACTTCTCGTCGTGAGGCTGAGTATAGGGCAACTTTCATAGTGATTGTTGAGTGTGTGTGGCTCAGATGCCTTATGGCTGATTTGGGTGTTGGTCGGTCTTCTTCCACCACCATCTTCATCGACAGTCATAGCACATTGGCAGTTGTGAGGAACCCTCTATTCAATGCTCACACTAACCACATTGAGGTGTTTTCAGCCAAAACCAAAAACTGTTTGAAGCACATAAAGACTTTGGACCTTTCTTTCAATGGATATACCCATGCATGCCTGGAAAAATCATGAATGAAAGTCATGAAGTAAAGATAATTTCCAAAAGAGGGTGTGTGCATAGGACCACAGACATGACTATGAACAAGTTGCAATTTCTGAGTAGCTCAAATTGAACCATCTTTTGGAAAGGAGGAACGATGCATTTTGCCCAAAATACAATCTTCATAGATATGTTTTCCGAGTGCCTCAAGTTTGGGCAAAGAGGACACCATTTCATTTTTTGTAGGTGTCGCAAACTAGCAAAATTCAGATGACCAAAGTGTGCATGCCAAAGCTTTGCATCTGACATAGCCTGAGAATCATGTAACACACATGCTGAATCATTCGCAGATTTTTCATAGTCTATGAGCTTATACAACCCATGACATAAAATTCCAGAAGCTATAATCTTGTTGCCATTTGATAGATCATGAACTGTACATCTGTCATCAACAAATTTCACAACCAAGCCAATCTTGGCTAATGCAGAAACTGATAACAGATTTTTCTTGATCCCTAACACAAATAGAGCATTTGACAAAGGGAAAGAACTACCATCAGCAATATTCAAAATGATCTTACCAACTCCCATGATAGGATAAAAGTAGTTGTTGGCACATGTGACAGTATTCACTATAGGGGCAAACTCGAGTGAAGTGAAGAAACTGCACTGCGAGGTAATATGTTTGGTTGCCCCACTATCAAAATACCAAACATCTGAGTCTACTACAGACATACACTGCTCATGAGAAGATGGGTCAAAACTGCAAACAATAGTAAATGCCCATTCTTCATTCTGCACAAGATTAGCAGACTCTGTTTTCGATGTAGATGCCTCTACAACAACCATTCCGGACTCTTTCTTCTTTGCCTCTTTAGTAGCCAGTTTTGGATAGCTCTTAATGACATGATCATTTGCTTCACATTATTTGCAAAACAATTTCAGCTTTTTTTATTTCTTCTCATCTTTGTCTTCCTTCTTTGAATGTGCAACATTTGCAGATTTCTGCTTACTAGTAGATGAGCTCCATTTACCTTTGCCCTTCTGACTAGCCAGGAAAGCTTGATCTGCAACACGCATAATAGACCTGTTCTGCCTAGACTAATCTTCCTGTAGCAGAAAAAAAACTAACTCTTCAAATGTTAAGGCATTTGGATTGCCTTTCATCATCAAACAAAGAGTAGAAGCAAAACTCTAATATGAGTTGAGAAGACCATTCAAAACAATCTACACAAGTGAACTATCAAGAAGGACTTCATCAACAGAAATCAACTGTTCCTTCAAATCCTTAATTGTTGTCAAAAAACTATCCATAGATCACCTTCATTCATATGCTCACTCTCCAACTGTTTTTGGAGGTAAGCAACACGAGCCTCATTCCTAGCCTGGTACAATGTGGTAAGTGTATCCCAAGAATGCTTAGCTATTCTACAAGAATGAATGTGAGGAATAATGGCACTTTTGACAGACAATGCTATTAATGCATGTGCCTAAGCATCTTTGCCATCCCAACAAATTTGCTCTACTATAGGTACAACATGAATTGCAACACAAATAAGAATCTGCAGAATATCACCATCTTTGAAGCCATCAACATCAGCTTTAGTACCTATATTTACAGGTATAATAGGACATTTTTCAATACTCAGCACAATTTTCCACAATCCTTTTGCGGACAATACATGATGCATCATATAAGCCCACAATGGGTAATTCATACCATTGAACTTATCCTAAACAGCAACATACAAAATACATCACTGCTTTTAGCCATGACCATTGACTAAAATACCCTGATATAGAAAAATGACTGTATCTAAAAAAGTTGAACAAAACTATCCTAACGAGTTTTGCTAAACCTGTAGCAGACTTTAGATGCTTATATTAGCAAACCAAAACTTGTATATATCTTTGGCACAAAAAGACAAAATGGCCTACACAAGCACTATGATAGTGCGTTCAAAGACCAAAACGAGCTCAGATTGTGATTTCGGCACCACATAGCAAAACTATTTTGATGTCCTAATCACATTGAGTATGCACACCAAATTTTGTGTGATTCTAAGATTGTGATCGGAGGAGTGTTGATAATGCCCTGGATGAGGCGGCGACTTGCTGTGATACCAATTTTTGGAGTTAGACCTCTGCAAAAGCACGTGAACAACACAAGGAAGAAGGAGAATCTTGGAGCACAACACACAATACTGAATGTATTACCACTAGAATGTACAAAGATAAGTAACCCATTAGGGCTATAGGTGTATATGCAAGCCAGGGGAAAAAAAACCTCCTAAAGAGGGAAAAAAGTTCCCTGCCAATCCTAGTGTGTTCACACACATCACTACCTAAATATATCAATAGCACATAGAAATTCAATATCACTATATGCATGAGTTGATCAAGAATGGGGTCTTGGAGATAAGTTAATTTCCAACTAAAGAAAATGGAGTAGACATCTTCACCAAGGCTCTTGGGGGAGAGCAACTTCATTGAAACTTTCCAAAGCTTGTCATTGGACCAAGGAGGTAGTTCACTTTCGGGTGGACATTAAGGGGCGGGTGTTAGATATACTCAATACTCCACACTCAAGTGACCAAAAATGATCCATAGTGCTCTAAGTTGTAAGCCCTCCATTGTGAGGAGAAGCCATTTTGAGATCCCAGACATTTGTGGAACCCTAACTTCCAAGTTGGATGAGGTCTATGTGTGACCCTTTATGGTAATAGATGATCTTTGTGAGCCTAGCCATTAGGTTAGGTGGGGCATAAATTTATGGGCTATTGGGTTGCCTTTCAAGGAAAAAATAAAGGGCTTGTGGTGTTGTGCAACTTCCCCATATAACCTTAATGGGGTTGTGCATAGGAGGGGCATAATATCAGGTTATATATTTGTCCGACTATTTGTCTCTTTCAACTATGTTTATCTATACCAACTCCCATTGTAAACATAAGCATGGATAATATGTAGTTCTATATGGTGTTCTATATGGTATTGTGGACTAGAAATATATTCATGTACAATTTGTTTAGATTTCCATCTAAGCTCCATATTGGGAGTGCATAGTAGGACAACACCACCTTTGTAGTTGCATTGCTCTTGGCAATTTGAGGATTTGAGTTCTCCATCTCTTAGTTTGCATCTCTCTATGTCTATTTTTTTTTTCAACTCTGTGTACCTGTATATTCCATTGAGTTATTATTTGTTACATAGATTATTTGAAAAATTTGGATGGCATGATATTATTGTATAATTATGGGTAAGAGAGGCAAAGGGCATGGGCTTAAGGTTTTAAAACCCTTGGATTTTATTGAGAAACCCTTAGTAAGTTATTTCCAATTTAATGATTTTGACCTTAGGAATTTATCCTAAGGTTTGGTAACCTTATTCTTGGGAGAAACTTCTCTAAGTACCAATTTGTGGTGTATTTTCCAAAAGTAATTCTATGACATGAGCATCCGACTAGTTTCAACATATCTAAAATAAAAAATCATGTAATTTCTCATGTAAGGCCAAAGATCTTGATACTAGAGTTAAACATAGGTTCAAAACAAGTAATCCACTTAGCCTAGTAGTCAAGTCTCAAGGTTGAGGAGAAGGACTTGGGTTCAACCCCCATGGGGAGCATGGAGAGAGAGTTCTGCTGTTAGCCCGGGAATTGGCTGGTTTTGATGCACTAATATGTTTCTGTTTGGCAGAAGAATATAATTGATTTCAGGTACTTCAAGGGTGATTAGGTGATTGATGGGAATTATCTAGGGTGCATTGTTGCCATCGAGACATGGATTTGCTCTTCCACGTTTATGAAGAAGGCCTTTTCGCAGCACATAAAGAGGCTCGACTCTCCTGTATTGTGGAACTCCCGGTCCGTCAAAATGGCAGCATGGCATGTCAAAGGACTTCCAGCTGCAGAAAAAAATTTGTACCAACACTTGCTACTATTCGATATGCATTCCAAAGTCCGGGGGTTGTTTAGGGAGACCTTGGAGCTTCTCCCTTGTATGTGTATAAAAGTATTTTTCCGGAAGGATTTGCAGATAGAGAAGATATTATGAGAGTTCTTGCTCTCATTACTTACGCGCTATTCTTGCTGCCCCTGCTCAAGTATACGTTCATTGTCATGCGAGCAAACGATAGTGGAGAGGGAGGCTCTTTTGCTCTATACTCATTGATATGCTGCCACATAAAGATGAAAACTATTCCTAATGAGCACCCAACAGACCATGAGCTAACCACATATTGCAGATACCATACTGATGAGAAAACCGTAGCAAACTGGATTAAAAGGTTGCTAGAAGAGAGCTACTATGGGCCAAAATTTCTTCTATTGTTAACGCTTCTTGGCACCTACATGCTCATAGGAGATGGCATATTGAATCTTGCAATTTCAATGCTTTTTTCTGTTGATGGTCTTGATTAAAACAAGAACCATATCAGCAATGATTGGCTGGTGGTGATTGCCTCCATCATCTTAGTTGTCCTCTTGACTGTTCAGAGATTTGGTACTGGAAAAGTTGGTTGGACCTTGGCCCCCATGACTTTTCTTTGTTTTTTTGCATTGGTGGTTGCAACGGCTCTGACGGGAGAAACAGAAAAGGGCATGGTTCAGAGAAAACAAAAATAGCAACAGAAAAGGAGGGAGGAGGCGTGTGTTTTTTGGGGGGATTTTTGTTTCTGTCTCTCTCTTCGTTGGAGGGTAGCGACTGTTTTTTTTTACGAAAGGTGGAAGGGGGGAGGTACCCGACTACTTCATAGTTCCATGAGTTGGAAGGCGGAGAGCTCATTTTTTTGATCCACGCACCTGTTCCTGGATGCCGATATGTGGGAGGATAGAGTGGGTGTCTGAGGGACAGCGGCAATGACATGAGGCAGCGACGGGAGGTTCTCACGTGCTGAATGTAGAGGAAAGGTCTTTTGGCAGGACATCGATACTCGTTTTACAAAGAATTGGAGGAGATATGATGCGCATATGGTCGACAGAGAAAGAAAGAAGACTGTGTTGATGAGAAAGAAAGAGGCTTGAGAAACAAGAAAGCTTATGAGCATACAATCTTCTGCTACACAGATGCATTCGTCTGCTTCTGATGAGTTGAAGCAGATCGGATGACAATCAAATCATTGTCTCTTTGTGGAAGAAAGGGAATATACATCCTGCCTATCATCCCTAAGCTTGTAGGAAGCACAGAGGGCAAGGAAAATCAAGCGCACAACGCAAGAGGACCTAAACATGTTGTTGGGTATGTAACTTGCAGCATAAACCGTTTTTCTATTCATGAAATGGGTTCTGTTTGTAGCTTTCCCTCACCCATTCCTCTATATGGAGCCGTTTTCATGGTGTTTTTGTTTAAAAAAATGAATCGAATACAAATGCTTTTATAGATTTTTCTAGAGTTATCAGAGAAATATTTTTGAATTTTTATTTGTCAGCATTCTTACCGTTTCTTTATTTGCTGCTCCACTATCTACTCAGTTCAAATTGTACTATTTCTCATGTGAACTATTTTATTACATAGAGCGCCTATCAAATGGAAGTCATAAACAACCATGATATGGTGCACGGAAGAGATAAACACAATAGGCACATGAAAGATGTGTGATATATGAGTGTGAAGGAGTTAACAAATGAGGAAGGGTTCTCATATCAAGGCATCTAAACATATGTAATGTTTAAGAGTCATAGAAAAGCTCTCCATATGCACAGGTGTATTTTTTGAAAGGTCTGCATCTTACGTATCTGTTCATGATGACTTATGGCTTTAAGTCCCACATAATCATCTGAACTTACGTATCTGTTCATGATGACTTATGGCTTTAAGTCCCACATAATCATCTGAACCGTGCAGGAGAATCCAGAGAAAAAGATGATGATTACTGTTTTTCTCAGAAACAAGCTTGCTATAACTATTCTTGCAGCAACTTTATTTTTACTCTGTTCAAGTTTGCGTTAGCTGTAAATATGCTGACGAATCATTTGAGTAAACTTTACAATTGGTCTACACATGAATATGCAAGTCTTCTGTACATATAAGAAACGATGTGCAATTGCTTCATTTACACGTGATGGTTTCGAATGCATTTCATACCGAGATGTAACCATTTGCATTACGGATGATTCTTTATTTATAGAATATGGTACAGACGATAATAAGCGATACAAACTTAGAATTAAACAAGCGCCATTCCCCGAAAGATTAAGGACTCCGAGATGTAGGAAAGAAGGACAAAGTTTAGGGGAAGTGGATATCGTAAAACTGTTGGCTGACACAGAAGTCACGCTGGACATTAGCACATTGCTGAAGTGTTCACCTGCCTATAGGAAACAATTCTACAACGAATATATTAAGAAGCCGAGGAAAGCTCGAGAGAAAAAGAGACAAGATAAAGATGTCCAAGGAATCATTCAAAGTATTACGACGCAAATCGATTCGAATGCTCCAACTGTGACGGTCGAGATTAAAGGATATGCAGTCCCCGGTGCTCAGTTAGATAGTGGAGCCGCAGTCAACCTTATGACTGAGTTCATGATGAAAGCTTTGGGCCTCAACCACATGGAAGAAACGCCGATGTCCTTGAGAATGGCAGATCAAACACAAGTGAGGCCTGCGGGTCTTTTGAAGAATGTAAGCACAGTTGTGGGCGGTTTAGAGTTAAAGTTGATTATCTGATAGTAAGACCAAGGACCTCAGAGGCTACCTTCTCGATCTTACTTGGACGGCCATGGCTGGTGCAAGCCGAATGTGTGCATGACTAGCGCACAGGTTTTATTTCAATAGGGCCAAAGTCTGATCGGATTCAAATACAAGTATCCCCACCCTCGAGCAACAAGAAGAAAACAATAATAGTCGATGAGATGGAAAAGAAAGAAAAGGAGAAAGCAAGGCACGAGATTGCACGAGCTAGGTTTTCCTTGAACACGGACACCTACAAGAATCTGCTTCAAGACGAGTTCAACTTGCAGCTCTTTAAGAATCAAGACACGAAGATGGGAGAATATCAAAATCCATTGCTCTATAACGAAGATTCCGATCACGAATTGCTAGGATGGTTGACACATACAAGAGAATTTGAGTGCTACATGTTGAGTATAGACGCAAGTAAAAACAAAGCTACTCAATCCCTGGAGAAGGGAACTTCAAAAGAAGAGCTTGAACTGGAGTTAGCTCCGACAATGGAAGTGCAATAGTTGAGAGAAAGAGTTAGAATGCTAGAAGCAGAGATTCTAAAGAGAAGTCGAGAATCGGAAAAGGAAGCAGAAAGTAAAACTAAAGTGCGGGAAGCCATTGCAAAAGCTGAACTTAAGAAATTGGGTGCGGTTGAAAAAGAACAAAACAATGATTTACTGGCCAACCATGCATGCGTGATTGGAGAGCACGTTCCAATCACAGTGTCATCAAGGAATAAAGAATATTCGCGAGAAGCCCAGTTGGAAAAATGGGAAGTTTTTCCAGGAAAGTTCTTGAGTGTGGGGTCCGAGCTACCAGATGGAGTACGAGATTGCATTAAATTGGCACTAAAAAATTTCAGCAAGGCCTTTGCATGGTCATACAGTGATCTGAGAGGAATTGATCCCCGAATCTGCCAACATTATATAGATTTGGAAGAAGGCACCCGACCAATATGTCAACGACTTAGGCGGACAAATCCAGTCTACTCGGAATTGATCAAGCTGGAATTGACTAAGTTATTGGAAGCAGGATTCAATATATCCCATCGCATCCAGCGAGTGGGTATCACCAATTGTAGTTGTTCCGAAGAAAAATAAGAAAATCCGTATTTGCATAGATTATCGTAAGTTGAACGAGCGCACAAAAAAGGATCACTTCCCTTTGCCATTCACTGATCAAATCTTGGACAGAGTGGCTGGCCATAAATTGTACTCATTTTTGGATGGTTTCAGTGGGTACAACCAGATCCAAATCCATGAAGAAGATCAATCAAAAACTACTTTCACCACAGAATGGGGTATGTACGCATATCGTGTGATGCCATTTGGATTATGCAATGCACCGGCCACATTCTAGAGAGCAATGATAACTGCATATCAAGACTATTTGCAGGATTGGATGGAGATATTCCTCGATGACTTTGCGATCAGAGGCGATGATGAAAACATGATGGAGAGGATCGAAGCGATTTTAAGAAGAAGCATTGAAAAAGGCATCGCATTAAATCCTGAAAAGTGTACATTTGGAGTACGAAGAGGCTTGCTTTTGGGACATGTTATTTCCGAAAAAGGGATTGCAGTTGACGAGGATAAAGTGGAAAAGATCGGACAACTTCCACCTCCACAAAACTTGCGACAACTCAGAGGATTCTTGGGGCATGCTAATTATTATCGACGATTTATATTAAATTTTGCATCCTTAGCGGCACCACTGACGAATCTTTTGAGGAAGGACCAACAATACCAATGGACTGGAGAGTGTCAAGTTGCATTCGACTCTATCAAAGAGAGATTGATAAATGCACCGATTTTGGTAGCACCCGACTGGACGAAAGAATTCCATGTGCATACCGACGCTTCTCATACTACGGTTGGAGCAGTACTATGCCAAGCCGATGAAAAAATGTTGGACCACCCTATTTATTATGCAAGTCGCAACTTGAATAGCACTGAGAGGAACTACACGACTACAGAGAAGGAATGCCTCTCGATGATCTTTGCGGTGAATAAGTATCGGCATTACTTGATGGGAAAGCATTTCACAATTTTTGTGGATCATGAAGCCCTTAAGTATATCATTAGTAAACCCGAGCTGTCAGGGCGACTGATGAGGTGGATGCTACTTCTCCAAGAATTTCAGTTCACAGTGGTAACCAGACCAGGCAAAGCGCACATATTGGCTGACCATCTATCTCGAATTGTTAATGAGGAGCCAATCTCTGGTGTGCCCGATGATGCTCTTGATGGGCATCTATTCCAGGTTGATGCTAAAGTACCTTGGTATGCCGACTTGGTGAATTTCTTGTGCACTACTAAATATCCGCCAGGAGCAAACAAGAGAGAGAAGCAAAAACTGTTAGCATTGGCGAAGCACCATAGCATCATTGGTGGGCAGCTCTATTGATATTTTGTACATGAAAGCATTTATCGGAGGTGTCTCGAGGAAGAAGAAGTAGCCCTAGTTTTGAGGGCATTGCATGACGAACCCTGCGGTGGACATTTTGCTGGTGAATTGACGGCAAGAAAGATTTTATTGGCTGGGTATTGGTGGCCAACGTTGTTCAAAGACTCACACACATACTGTAAGAAATGCGACAAATGCCAACGAATGGGCAAACCCACATTAGCACATGCAGCTCCTCTCACGCCGATGCTTGCTCTTAAGCCCTTTGAGAAGTGGGGAATTGATTTTGTGGGGCCTATTGATCCTCCCTCACGTCGAAGATCCAATAGGTATATCTTGGTTTGTACTGACTATGTTACCAAGTGGGTAGAAGCCAAAGCTCTAAAGACTGACCGAGCTGTGGATGTTGCTAAATTTTTGTACGAACAAATCATCACCCGATTCGGATGCCCGTTGGAAATAGTGAGTGATAGAGGAACGCACTTTGTCAACGAACTGATCGAAGAATTAATGGACTTATATAAAATCAAACATAGGAAAAGCACTCCATATTATCCGAGGGCAAATGGACAAGTGGAGGTCACCAACAAGGTCCTTGAACAGATTCTGACAAAGACAGTAGCTGTGCATAGGCGAGACTGGGATGAGAGACTTTTGGAAGCTTTATGGGCGTATAGAACATCCTATCGAGTGACGACTAAGAGCACTCCATTCTCCCTAGTATATGGCGAGGAAGCCATCTTTCCCATCGAAAAAGAAGTTCCAACATTAAGAGTGGCCATCGAAGCCAGGTTGGGCGAGGAAGAGTCATTGAAGGAAAGGTACATACAACTGGTCAAGCTTGAAGAAAAGAGACTCATTGCACAGCAAAGTTTGGAAGCTATTCAGAAGAGACGTAAGGAGAGGCATGATAAGAATCTCAAGACCTATGCGATTCAAAAAGGGGATTTGGTGCTAGTCTATGATAGTAAATATTATAAATTCCCGGGGAAGTTACAGACAAGATGGGCAGGACCGTTTAAGGTGGTGGAACTCAACTCCAATGGTTCCATGCAAATTCAAGATTTAGGAGAAGAATGTGCTCCCGTGAAGGTTAACGCGCTTCGAGTTAAACCGTATTTCAAGTAACATTAGGACGGGAGAAGCCAGACGAGATCCAACGAAAGGACGTAGTAGACTCCTTGTACATACATGTATAGTTATATAGATATATATGCGCATATGTTAGTTATGATTTTTGTTGCCATAAATATTATCCTGTGCTAGCTCAAGAATTTTGGACTTCTAATATTTTTTTGTGTTATGCAGAGACTGTTAGGAGCTAAGTAACAAAATGGAAGACCAAATAACGCAACTCTATTTGTACGAGCTAAGGATATATTTCTCGGACCAAACATTCGCCCGCATGGACATAGATGTCGACGACTTTGAGACGGAATATGATGTAGAGGAAGCGCATTGGCTGGTATGCTTTATAAACCAGGGTTTGGGTGTTGCATTTTACATTGAGTGTTTTGAGGAATACCTGACTCGACATGTAGGATGGGCGGGAGATCGATATTACTATTTCGATCCTTCGAGGGAAATGCCTAACGAGGAAAACGATATCACCTGGGCATGGGCAGATGTGTTAACGATAGGAAGTGATGACGGAGCTCCTGAAGTTGAGCCTGACTCACCCTAGGGAAGTTGTTGGGATGCGAGTACGATGTGAGACTACATGAGACATCCCGGAGACTCACATTCTAGAACATCTAAGGATAGGTATACGAGGGACTAAGGCATAGCCGACTGTAGTTATCAAGTGAAAAGTCAAATCAATGAATACATATGTAGTGTCTGTAATTGAGACAATGGAGTGAAGAGGTGGTTGATCTGCCAAAGGCTAGTGTGTATATGTTTTGCATGCATGTGTGGGAAAAATGGGAAAGTCCCTTTCTTCCTCTCCCTAATTCTCAGGACTTGGGTGAATTAATTAACTATGAAAAAAAAAAACAAAAAGAAAGAAAAGAAAGAAAAAATATTGTGTTGTTGTGATCGTACCAATGCGCTATGGTGGGCTAGTAGGTGGGTGGATTTATCCTAGCCGGGTGGTTAGGACCACGAGCCGCAGCTAGTTTCGCCATAGGCTTGGGAGGTATATGTTTGTGTCTTAGCTACGCGCCATAACGGGTTCGTAGGTAAGTGGAGCCATTGTGGCTAGGCGGTCACGACCATGAGTCGCATCCAGCTTCGTTATGGGCTAGCTGAGATATGTTATGTGTTATCATTGTGTGTTTGTGTGTTGTGCGATGCATTGCATTGGTAGATGGGTGGAATCAACCTGATCGGGTGGTCAGGTCCACGAATCGCATCCAATGTCAATGTAGGCCAACGTGTGAAAATAAATAAAAATTTACACATGAAGTTATTCCCCACTCCTGAGGGGGAGAGAGAGAGAGGAGAGGGCGAAGATTGCCTGGAAGGGAACGTTATTTGCTTGTGTGATTGGTATATGTGGCTGTTGACCTAAGCTTCAACTTAGGGACTTGCGGAGAAAGAGACTGTACCTCAATCCCCTCACAAGTGCATATAGTGGGGATACACGCTTTTAATTTATCAATCCGAAGAGTATGCTAACCTAGCCGAGTGTATGAAGACATGCAAACGTGTAATGGTCAATGCAAATGAATTACTCAAGAGTGAAAATGAGGAAAATACTTATCCTAACAAGCTTCAACAGTAGGTCAAGACGAAACGATACTTGGTGCAGCAACCGTCAGTATTTTGGACTTTTCTCCTAGCTCCGAGCTCCAAACATAGCGAATAGCATATGCGTTTCGAAGCTCTCGAGAAGACGCATCCAATGGCAGTGGTTTCACGCAATTCCGACACTCCTACTTCAAGTTATGACAGAAATACTGAGTCGCGGGAATACTTTCCTACACTCCAGCACTTCCTACACCTCGCACACACCTCTCCTACAGCAAAGAAACACTCTCAAGGATAAATCACACTCATAAGCACTCTTTCCAAGCAATACACATGCATACAAGCTCACGAAGAAGAAGATGAAGAGGGAAGAAGACACAAATTCGAATTTCTGTGCTCTCCTTTCTCACAATGGCAAAAAGTCCTTTACAAAGAGTCACATTTGACTTATATACTAGTGCCCTAAAAATGGTCCTTTCACACAAGTGACCGGCACTTTATTCCCTAAGAGCTAATTTCCTACTATTTTACATGGGTAAGCTTCTATTCTTCTATGGGAATGCATCTAGAGGACTCCTCTAGTGCCTTTACAAGGGAAATATATTACAAAAATGAATATGTTACAAAAATATCTGGTCCAAATCGGAAAAATTTTGGGGCCCGTCTTTTTCTCTGCTTTGTGCGCTCTTTGGCTCTGCAACACTCTCCCCCTCTTCGCCTCTGTCGTCCCTTGACAGACTTCGCTTCCTTTGACAGACTTTGCTTCGCGCACGCGCCCTGTGGTCAGTATTGTCTGCTGTTAAACAGACATGCAGATTCGATGGCCTTCTTGATTCAAGCTCTACTACTCGAGAGCCTGATGTAGTTGTCTTGCCTGTTGACTTGGGTTGCCACGCACGCCACCAGTGACTAGGAATGTGCTATTCTTAGTCACCCTCTTCAACTTTTCAGCCTCTACCCCTTTCTAACTTTTGGTCCTACTCTGATGTTTGAAAAATCCACTCCTCTGGACCCCGGGGTTAAGCTTTGTAGCCTGGTGCGTGCCCCTGCGGGGCTCTGTGCAGAGATGGGTGTTGCGCCCCTGCGGGGCTTCCTGCAGAGATGTATCTTTACATTTGTCTATCTTCAAATTTGCCCTTTTAGTGAAGCTGTTTCTTTCGTTGCTTTCTTTTTTTCCTTTTCTTACTCGTTTCGCCCTCAACACTGCCCCCCTCCTGAACTCTGTCGTCCCCGACAGGCTTTGATAAGCGTCGGGCATATGTTCTGTATACTTGTTGCTCTGTATCGTTTAGCAGATTAGCTTCACGTATCATGATCTGTTTCCATTGTTCAGCTTTGACTCCATCGTTTGGCGGTTGTCTATGATCGGCGAAGAAGCTTAATTCATATGCCACAAGTCTGGCATTCAGATTTGATGACATCTTCAAAAATACCTCTGAGTCTATTTCAAAAAAACCGGTAAAAAATGCTTCTTCAAATGTTTGCATGTACGGACTGGGTAAAAACATGAGTCTGGAATAGTATGCCATTATTGTGGGGCGGCTCGGCATTACTGACAGATCAAAAATAAGTATATCTGTTCCTTGATTAATGCCGATGAAGTTCAGAAATGTATACGCTGCATGCTTGAAGACCTTCAAAACTGTAAGTAGCATACTAAGTATTTTATTTGTCATCTTAACTGCTAAATCTGGTACAGTCGCATAGTTTTGTAGCCAAAATTCTATGGTTTTGATCATATAATCCTCGGTTGGCAAATAATTATGTGGCGGGCTAGGTAACATCGGATAATTTAGCCACTGTTTATTAAGATTGCCGCTGCGTTGTAAAGCAAAAAATTCTGTTGTATCCCTTCTCCGTGGTATTGGACAAAACGAAGGGTTTACTTGGAATAAATAAGGTGCGGCCTCCCAGTGCACCCGAAGTGTGGGATGTTTCTCCAAAAATTTTCTCCTCCACACCGGCTGTGCAGCTTCGAACTCTGCTTGAGTGTACATGAATGTGTCATTCTGGAAATTGAGCTGCTCATCTGGACTTTTGTGCGTAACCTTCTTTATATATTGCCTTGTTTTCTCTTTCAGCAGTCCATAGGGAATGTTGAAAGGCTTTATGATCTTTTCCAAGTCTTTACCTTTGATTTTTGCTTCCTTCATGACCTTGATGACTTCATTCTCAAAATTTTCCGTCAATCGGGACACCACTAGTGCCCTTTCCTTCTGACTTATTTCTGCAGTGTATGGCATCGGATGATCATCATGCATATCCGCCATCTGCTCATGTATTGGAGAATGATAGATCGGTTGAGATAGAGGGCTTACCTCTACCTCGTCAGTAGGATGTTCTGTCTCAGGCACTACTGATGTCCCGATCGGTTCTGTGTCTTTCTTCTTATTCTTTAGCTCCTCAATGCATTCGTCTTTTTCCTTTATCTGCTGTATGGCTTCACCGAGTTTTTCTTTAGTGGCTAGGAGTTCCTTACCTATGTCGGCTACATGATCCATGTTTTCACTGTAGCTCTGTACCAGTTTGGCCTGTGCTGAATTCAGCTGCCTTTTTAGCTCACTTATTTCCTGATTGTGCTTAAGTTTTGCTTCTTCCCTTACCGCACGCTCTTGTTTTAGCAGGGCTTCATATTGTGCGAGCTGATCTCTTAATTCATCTTCTTTACTTTCAGTTGAATCCTGTTGCTTTATTGGTTGGTCATATAACAATGATTTCATCAATTCTTTGTTTCTGTTCCGTAAAGTATCATTCTCGTCCAGATATAACTTTAGTTGTGTTTCTAGTAGAGTGCTTCTGGTTTTCATTCTGTCTTTCTCTGCTACCGTAGCATCATATAATTTTTGTATGTCTTCGAGCTGTTTTTGCAGTTGGTGATGCTGAGTGCTTAATGATTCATATTGCGTTTGTGTTTCTAGCAACTCCGTGCTTTTGGTGGCTATTTCTTTTTGTACCTGAATCAGTTGTGCAGACAATTGTTCGCTCATAACTTGAAACTGGTTCTTTTCTTTCATGGCTTTGTCATAATCTGCATCTATGTCCATCATTTGCTGCTGAGTATCCATGGCTGTCTGGATCATTTGTTTTACCACCGGTTTCAGTTGAGTTACATCCACATTGAGCCATGTTTTCGGTATTGAGGGTTCTGCTCCGGTAGTCACGTCTTTGCCTTGAGCAATGTGTAAAGTGGTATCATGGGGCTGCCTGATTTGAAGCTGTATCCGTGGCTCAGCCCTCATGTTTTCATCCTGTGCTTGAGGTGTGTCATCAGGCACCTCGATTATTGTTTGTTCTTTTTGTGGGATCTCTCCCGCATCCATATTCTTTGGGGTTTGTTCTTCCTCTTTAATAGGTATCTTGACATGTGTAACCCCAGTAGTTGTGTCTTCCTTGATACTTACTTTGGTAGTGTCATTCAATTGAATGACATGCTCCTGTTCCTGAGCATCATCCACCTTCTTTTCTTTTTCCTTCTGGCTGTCTGGTGTTACTTCCATTTGATTGACCTCTGGTCCTTCGTCTTCATAAGTTTCTGTCCTGATATCAGTATCTAGCGTATCTTTCTCAGGACTGGATTCCGTATTCGTACTTGAGTCATCAATGCCCAATTCTTGGTATCTTCCAGGTTGCTTTGGAGGTGTTTCTGTACTCTGTTTTTGCTGAATTTGACTCGCTTGTCTATATTGATGTCCTTGGACATTTAGATTCACCTGCCCTTGCATGTACTGGTGTGTTTGTTCGAGGGCAGCAGACAAGTCTCTTTTTGAAATCGGCATTTGAGTCGTCGTGACCTTAGGCAAGAGATGCGTTCTCTTGGACTGAGGTGTTGCTTGGGCTTCTTCTTCTCGCAAGCGTTTTGTACCCCTCATGGGCTTCTGTGTGCTGGTTCCGGCCTCTTCCACTACAACTGCTGCTTTCTTTTTCTTAGGGACAGAAGCGGATTTTGCATACCTTGCTAGCCCTTCTGCTGTCGGCATCTCTCGTAAGCAGTGTCTCATGTCTAGGGCTTCATATATCAATAAGGTCAAAGCTGAACCACCGTTCAGGAACTTCTTTTGCCCCCATTTCTTCTGAGCTTCAAACAATCGCTCTTGTATGTAGCCTGTGAGATTCACTTTGTTTCCTATCTGTCTCATGGCATGGGAGAGTAACTGAACTACAATCTTCTGAGGTGCAGTGTATCTGTTCATGCCAGGAAAACAAAAGTGTTGGTGTACCAGACGTACTGCATCTTCGATATCTACTCTGTTAATCTCCAGGAATGATCTTTTCTTGGGGTCATGGCATTTGTCCTTGACATTAGTAATTCCTTCCTGATTCCATCCAAAGGCCTTATTGATCAATTCATGAGTGAATTGAATGGTTTTCCATGTGCCTACCTTGTCCAAAACCGTGGCTTCTGGAACTGAAATCTTTGTAGCAGCAGGCTGCATGGTATTCATTACTTGAGTACATCTTTGGAAGTCGGGTACACATATAGGTATCTTCAAAAATGCTTCAATGCCAGCTTGAGTCCATACTTCTTCGATATGTGGTAACCCTTGTATTATGGTCTTGAAATCTTGTGACATAATAGGGAAACAGTGGTCCCTGTCCATGATCTTGATAGTTGCCATGAATAAGAGTTCCGAGATAGGTTGGTCATCTCGAAACCAATGTCCTCTGACCTTGGTTATTGACCCCAATGGAAGAAGTAGTTCCTCTTCCTGCTGTGTAGCTTCTGAGTCAGAAGATGTCATCTGCACTCAATATAGAGGATGAATTAGTATCCATATGTTTTTTCATAAATCCTCCTCCATATGTTGATTATTAATTCGATGTTGCTCCGAGTGCATGGTGCCGTTCCGTTCCCGTGGGTGTGAGAAAGGTAATACCCGAATTTTTCATGTATTTTTATATTTTTTGCTGAAAAGAAAATATAAAAGTTAGTTCATAGCCGAAGCGGTTAGTGAAATTTTTTTTTGGAGTAATATTTTAAGTATGTACAAGTGCTCTCCTATTTCCAAAGGGAAAATGTGCGTGACTATCCGAAAATAGAAGAAGGACGTGCCGAATGCTTGGCCTTGTAATGTGGCCCTATCATGCATACTTTGGATTTTGGCAACTCCTCATGTGTGCAATTGGAAGTAGTTGCATGATATATGCAGCTTGTCTTGTCTTTCGGCACCCATATTTGCTTTACTTGGGTGCGACGTACTGTATTCTCCACCTTCTTGATGAATGCTGTTCGTTTTCCGCTGTATGTCTTGTGATTCTGTTTTGGGAATCTCAAGTCGGTTTGTATTGCATTTGGAGATTCCTTCTTCCTCCAATATGTTCGTTTTCTCGTCTGACATGTCTGTTGACCCTGTTGAGTATGATAGCTCTTCGGAGGATGTTCCTTGTTTGTAATGGTCGTCCTTTGGGTACATGACTTTGGGATCCAAATCTTTGTTCGATCAGGTTGTGCAGTCATCAGTTTCTTTGGGATCCATATGTTCTTGAGTCGTGTTTGCCTGAAGTGTTCGAAATCCTTTGTCTTCTTATGCAATTGCTCATGCTGCTGTCGAAGACTTTTCTGTTGGTGAAGATAGGCCTTCTTTTGGTCCTTTCTTATCCAAGCTCGTGTAGAATGTGGAATGGGGTACACTTTCACGGTTGTAGACTTCACGTCTTGCAGGGGAATAGTCTTTCTTGTGCTTTGTGGTTCAGTGGCTTTGATCTCATGTTCTTGTGTACTCTCGTGACTTTCTAGATTCGAAGATGGAGTGCACACAGGACTCACATTATTTTCACATGAAGTACTTGACGATGGGATTCCCATGTTGCTAGTGAACATACTCTCATGACTTTGTTCGTTAGGATGGATTTCTGGCTCTATAATAGCAGCTTTGGGTGGTCGTTCGTCTAGCAAACTATACACTTCACGAGGTCCTATCCTGGCCGAGATGTATCCTAAAGCCAATTGGATGGTTACCTCATATTCATATATCCAATCTTGGCCTAGCACCACATCTTCAAGCAGATCTTGGTCCTGACATACTAAAAGTCTCTGCTCCATTGTGTTGTTCCCCATATGTAAAGGTAAAGTGATCTCACCTATGCATTGAGTAACTTTTCCTCCTATTCCAATTAGCAGCGCCTTCGATGGCCGTAACTCCTCTTTAAGTCTCTGAGACAAAGAGAATCTAATGCAGCTTATTGCTGCTCCTGTGTCTATAAGAGCATCCACTAAGTGGTACTCTTTTCGTCCTGCTCCCAGATTCAAATAAGGCTGTCTTCTTTGTTGTCCAGAGTTCTCTGTGGCTCTAAAATTAGCCATAGGGATGAGTTCTTCTCCTACTCGATATCTCTCGTCTCTTTCTCTCATCCACTCTTTCCGTTTTCTGATACGTTCTAGGGCTTCTTGCCTCGCTTCTTCGCGTATGCGTTCTTCTTCCTTTTTTCTACTCTGAGCTCCTAAGAGTCGTGCTAGCATTTGATCCGTTAGAGGCTCCATAAATCTTTTCACTCTGCAACCACTGATGTAGTTGGGAAGAATATCTCCGTCTAGTGTGGCGAGATTGACTGCACCACTAGTGGAGATTCGATTTATGATCATAGGTCCATATCCGCGTTTTTGTAGTTTCTTTGCATGTTGTTTGAGGGTGTATACTAAGACTAAATCGCCTTCTTTCAGTCCCTTGTCTTTTATATGTGCATCATAATAAGCCTTTTGTCTCCGTTTGGCTGCATAAATGCCCGCTACCGCCTGCAATCTTGTCTCGTGTAGCTTTTCAATCTGATCTAATTGCTGAGATAATTCGTGACCGTTCCACTCATACTGCTGGGCTACTTTTAATGTAGGCACTAAGAAGTCAATTGGCAAAATTGCATTTTGCCCATACACTAAATTGAAAGGTGTAGTTCCAATAGCCGTTTTATATGCCACTCGGAAGGCCCAAATTGCGTGATGCAATTGTTTGTCCCAGTCTGACCTTCCATTATTGACAATCTTTGTCAATACCGTACAAAGTACTTTGTTGGAACTTTCAGCTTGCCCATTAGCTTGAGGGTGGTATGGGGCTGACTTTTTATGAATCACTAAGAATTCATTCATTAGCGATTCAATGACTTCGTTTAAGAAATGAGTTCCTCGATCACTCACTATCTCAATCGGTAGTCCAAAGCGTGTGAATATGTGCTCAAAGAGAAATTTTGCTGTGGTTTGAGCATCATTCTTTCTAGTGGCTTTTGCTTCTACCCACTTGGTCAAGTAGTCGGTGGCTACTATTATGTACTCCGCATGTGATCCTTTCGCAGGTGGATTGATAGGTCCTATGAAGTCAATTCCCCATTTGGTAAATGCTCTCGCACAAACCATGGGTCTTAAAGGCATGTCATCTCTTCTAATAGGATATTTTGCTTTCTGGCATGTTTCACAGCTTCTCACATATGTTTCCGCGTCCATATGTAGAGTTGGCCACCACAGGCCTGCAAAGAGAATCATCTTGACCGTTCTGTCTGCTGAAAAATGTCCTCCCGCAGCTCCTGCATGTGCCATTTCTAATACAGAGAGATATTCATTTTCATGAATGCACAATCTTAGCTGGTTATCCTTTCCGCGTTTAAAGAGTTGTTTTCCTAGGATAACGTAATCTTTGCTCTGTTCTTCGAGAGCACGTTTTCTCGCTAGGGTAGCTCCGTCAGGGTACTCTCGAGTTTTCAAGAACTTTACTAAAGGCATGCTCCACCTTGGTGCTATTGTAGAATAGCATAACGTAGAGTTCGCATCTGGGATTTGTTCTTGACAGGTTTGACAGGTTGACACATAATGATGTGCATCTCGTTGCATGGTTGGCCAATATATGCCAAATCTCTTGAGTGTTTGCCATGTTCCCGTTGCGTCCAAGTGAGTGTTCCATTGATTTATGTGTGCTTTCTGAAGCCACATTTGTTGTTCATCTTCCTCCACGCATCTCATCAGTAATCCACTTGAATCCTGGTGGTATAAACTTCCAGCAATAATGTGAAGGTTTTTAGTCCTCCAAAGATCTTGTTTTCGTTTTGGTGTGATCCCATCTTTAGGTCCATGTGTAAGTATTGGGATCAATTTCTCGGCCCATTGAGGACATACTTCCAGGTTAAAAAGATAGGTGTCTGGCAAATCATCAGGAACTCCGCTAGGTGGCTCCCCGTGTTTTAACCTAGAAAGGTGGTCTGCTCTCACATGTGTGTTTCCTTTTTTGACTATTACCTCAAAGTCAAACTCCATTAGTAACAAGAACCATCGCACCAACCTTCCCGTGCTACAAGGTTTATTGACTAGATACAACAAAGCTTGATGGTCTATGAAGAATTTGAATTTGTTGGCTAAGAGGTAATGTCTAAACTTCTTGACTGCATAAACCATTCCTAAACCTTCTCTTTCTGTAGTCGTGTAATTTCTTTCGGCTTGGTTTAATTGTCTACTCGCATAAGCGATTGGATGGTCAAGCTTTCCTTCATCAGCCGGTTGAGCTAGGATACATCCAATTGCGTAGTTCGAAGCATCAACATGAATATGAAAAGGCTTGTTCCAGTTGGGTGATTTTAGAATTGGGGCTGTACTCAGCCTCTTTTTAAGCTCGTTGAAGGCCTTCTCACACTCGTCTGTCCAAGTGAACTGAGTCAATAGACCGTATAAGGGCTTGGCTATTATGGCATACATGTGAATAAACCTACGGTAATATCCACAATGTCCCATAAAAGCTTGTACTTCCTTTACATTTTTGGGTCTTGGTAAGTCCAATATGACTTTAATCTTATCCTCATCCGTAGATATCCCATTTCTTGAGACTATGTGTCCTAGTATTTTTCCTTGTCTTACCATGAAGACACATTTTTCTGGGTTTAAGCAGACTCTATACTGCCTACATTTGTTGAATATCTTCCTTAATTCCGGTATGTGGTCAGATCTTTGATTGGAATATGTGCAAAGATCATCTACATACACTTCCATGCTTTTTTTCAAAAATTCCTTGAAAACGTGACACATTAATCGTTGGAAGGTAGCTGGCGCATTAGTGAGTCCAAAGGGCATCACTCTGAATGCATACACACCCCATTCAGTGGCAAATGCTGTCTTGTGTTGGTCCTCGGTCGCAATAGCTACCTGATTGTATCCTGAGAAACCATCTAGGAAGCTATAGACCTCTTTACCTGCTACCCTCTCCAATAGATGATCCGTAATCGGTAATGGGTAGCTATCACGTATAGTGGCTGCATTCACCTTCTTCAGATTTATGCACACTCTCAATTTTCCGTTTTTCTTGGGCACTACCACTAATGGCGATACCCATTCTGTGTGTTCTATCTCGTATATGAATCCAACATCCAACAACTTATCTATTTCTTCTTTTATCTTGGCTGAATACACCTCATTATAAGTATAAGGTCTCTGTTTGGAAGGTTTGGCTTCGGATGTCATGGGGATTCTATGCGCACATATAGATGGATCTACTCCTTTTAAATCCTTATAAGTCCAAGCGAAGACATCCCGATATTCTCTTATGAGTTGAATTAACTCTCGTTCTTCTTCCTCTGAGACATCCTGTCCTATGAAAGTACATCGTTCCTCTCCTCCTTCCATGGTTACAACTATTTTCTTGGTCTGCTCTTTATTATCATATGCTATTCCCGGTTGTGCCTCTCTTTTAGGCATTTGAATAGCAATCTTCCTCTCTTCTATTTCATATTTTTTGAAGTGAGCTGGTACCTCAAATTGGTCTTGAAGCTTATTATCGTCATCTTCCAACTCCCTTTCAACTTCTAATTCTTCCTTTCGTGTGAGATCCTTACGTTGTTCGTTGGCAGTGATGTCCATGTTGGTGGTACTAATCCCTAGATCCAGGGGTTCTGATTCCATTTCAATGCTCTCGTAGTCCTCCTTCCAGTCTTTCTCAAATACTTCTCCTTCTTCTGCCTCCTGAAGGACTACCATATACAGGCTAATGTCATAACCCTCCTCGTCAATACATTCGTTCATAGTTACCACTTCTTCGTTTACACAAACATCGCGGGTGGCTAAGATTTCCATCCAACCATGAGGTTCGAATTCTTCGTCTGGAAATACTTGTGGCATATAAGCTGGATCTTGTACCGATCTCACTATACCTTGTTTCTGCTGCCAACTTTTTCTTCTCTCTTCTTCCTTTTTTGCAGCTTGGCACATCCATAGATGAGTGTCCTCGTTCATCCAGGATTGGTCACTAGAACCTGCACTATGAATCGATTGATCGTCTTCCTCTTTATGGATTTGATTCCATTGCAGAGGTGGGACATCTTGATATGTGTACGTATGTAGGTTGATCCTAGTGGTGACTCCTGCGTGTTGTAGGTACACTGCATCCTTTCCCCAATCTTGTACTACCTTTAGCTGTCTCATGAATGGCCTTCCCAAGATCATCTCATAGTTGCTCGGCCTTTCAAAGTGACAAATTGCTAAAGTATGTTCGAATTCCACTCCGCACGTAGTGAAGACTACTCGTTCCAACAATCCTAAGGGTCTTTCCGTATGTCCATCGGCCATCTGAATTTTCATACGTGTTGGTCTCAATGCTGGTTTTCCCCATTTCTCCCAAATTTCTTTAGTAGCTATGCCAACACCAGCTCCTGAATCTAGTATGGCCTTGGTTGTGTAACCCCTATAGGTGATTGGTAGACAGGTATTTCCCTCATCTCCTTCACTAAAGTCTCCTACTTTATCCACTGGAATTCTCATCGTTTTCACTTCGTCATCTACCTCCTTCTTTTCTTCCTTGACTTCCCACTGATTGATCAATTTTTCTTTTAGATGTGGTTTTACCTTCAGCAGTTCTTCGAATGTTAAGGTACATGGGATTTTCACTTCTCTAAGGCGTTGTATGATCTCCGATGTTTGAACTGATGGATTCGTTTCTCGTCTCGTTATTGATGGAATGCGATACAATTCTGAGTTGTGCTCGTATTCCCCGGTGTAATTAGGTAGTTCCTTTACATCGTCTTCGGCTTCTTTGTCACTTGCATCCATTGAAAAAATCCCTTCTGAATTAAGTTCAGGTATTGAATCCTCTATTTCGTTTTCTGCTTTCAATTCTTCAAAGGGCGGTTCCATTCCCTCTACCTTTTTCCACTTGTCCTCTTGAACTCGCGCCCATAAATCCTTAGTCCAATCTCCTTCTGTTTCAGGGACTATGGATCCTTCCTTTCTCTCAATACCAATTTCATCATCCAGAGGTCTATTTACATTAGACTTTCCCTGATTGTTTAGACACTCTTGGAATCTTTCTTCGCCAATTCGATTGTTTGGTAAGGGTGACTTGGGTTTTTCTAATGTTTGTTGGGCAACTTCTATCAATTTTTTGCAGATTTCCAATCTTTCTTCTCTAGGTCACCTCTCGGATATTCTCTCTCATGTTGTTCTATGGTAGGTCCGGCTTTAATTCTCTCTTTGTATGCCCGGATCCACATGGCTAAATCTTCAGGCATTGGGTCTGCTAATACCGATTCTACCTCCTCCTTTTTATTCTCCTTTTTATTGTCTTCTTCCACTTGTGCTTCTTCTGTTGGTTTTGGTTTTCTCTTTTCATTTTCCTTCTTTTGCAATAATTTTTTTTCTTTTATTCTGTCTCTCCTTTGCTTCCATCTTTGGGATCGTTTACTGGTGATACTTTTTTCTGGTTCTTCGGAGTCTTCTACTCTGTGAGGGATGGGTGTATTCCCCTCTTTGTCACTTTGATTATTTTCTGTGGTTTTATCAGGGTCTTCTCTAGCCCTTGCTCTTGTTATGGCTTTTAATGGTATAGTGTACTCTTTATCACTCCCTGACGACTCAATTACTTCTATTACGTTAATCTGTACATTAGATGTGACGTTGTTTGGGTTCTTAGGACAATCTCTAAAAAGATGTTCCTTTCCACAATCGCTACAGTATCCTTCCCAAACTCGTTGTGGTGGTGGTGGGTTTGGCAATGTACATTCTCTAATATAGTGGTCACCTCCACATCGGTAGCATGGTCCTCTAGGTACAGGCGGTCTATTCATTGGTCGAGGTGGCATGGTTGCTCTAGGAGCTGTGTACATTAATGGTACATAATCTTGCTCGTAGTTATATGAACTCTCCGACGTCTCCATGCCATAAGCATATGGGTCATATTGTTGCCCATAATCCATTATTGAGCTCTCATAACCTGAGTATATTCCTTGACTAGGTTCGTAAAATGAGTCACATGGTTCACTACTAGTCAAGGGTGTGGCTGGCACTATAGCCCTTTCTAAGTTTTCCTCTGGTTGCGCTATCTTAACTGGGACAACATTCTGAGGGTGGGGCGGTTGTTGTCCTAGCACTGGCTGAGGCTGTGTATATCCTTGGTATGTGTATGGTCGTGCTATTGGTGCCTGTGGCTGATATGAGGGATATCTGAAGGCTTCTCCTCCCTGCTGGTTCTGCGGATATCCATATGGTCTCACATAGGGCTGGGTGGGTCTGGTTTGCCTAGTGTAAGGGCAGTTCTCGGTGCTATGGTTTGTGTACCTCTGCTCTATACTGCAATACTGTAGTGGCCCGGGAACAGAGGGTCTATGAGGAGCATAGGCAGGTGGTGGGACTACTCCCCTAGTACACAAGTGAGAAGGATGATCTCCTCCGCACTGCATACATCTTCTAAGCATAGGCATTCTCATAGGATTGGTGGGATAATTCCTCTGTCCTTGCGTATTCAGTTTTTTTGCTAGCAAGTCGGCAATTTCCTCTATGTTGTTTTTAGGGTTTGATGTGCTATTTGATGACTCTTCACTTTTCACACTTCCTTGGGGTATTTTCAAGTCTCCTGCAAGGTTATCCTCTAGGTCTATACATTCCTTCATACACTCTTGCAGAGTTTGGACTCTCTTCACATACACTAATGACCTCAAGGTTCCGTTCAATAGTCCTTCTAAAAACAATGATACCATCTTGTTTTGTGTTGGTCTCTCTTCTACGGGACATCTATCCACATACTGCTTGAATCTCCTGGCTGCCAATCTGACTGACTCAGTTGGAGCTTGTTTGAAGCTGTGGATTAATGACGAAGAATTGTTCTTGATTCCAGACTTGGTAAATTCTTCAATCATTTCTTGATACACTTGATCCATGTTCTGAAAGGTATTGGGATCCAATGGCTGAAACCAGGCTAGGGCTGTGTCTGACAAGGTAAGGCCAAAGGACTCATATTGAATCATGAAGTCATCTACCTGCTCGGCTCTAACTACTTGTTTAAATTCTGCTATGTGATTATAGGGTTCGCTCGAGCCATCATAATGATTTCTCATGCACTTGGCCACTTGAATCGGTCTTAGTCTTCTTCCTGTTTCAGGTTGTCTCGGCATTACAGGATAATTTGGTCTTCCTATAGGCATGCCTGGTCCTCGTACTACCTGTGGTCTGACTGGAGCACGAACTCCTTGTCTTGGGTCCATAGCTGGCTGTGGCCGGTAATTAGGATTAGTGGCAGGTATTGTAAATTGTACATGAGGTCTGATAGGGATCTAGGTTTGTTGAGTTTGTTGTGTTTGTCCTGAATGTTGACTTGAATCATTTTGAGAGGTTCTAAGTGGGTTACGTGAAGTAGTGGCTTGGTCCCTTGGGGGGAACACTGGGATGTTCTGATATTTCAGCTCAGCTTTCTCTAATTCAGTGACTGGCCAATACCTTCTGTGGTCTTTGTCCAAATATGTAATGATGGTGGAAAATTCAGGATCTTGTAACTCATAGATGGTAACTGGGTTAGGAGCAGCTTCCCAAATAGAAGAGTGGGCTCTGAGCAGGTGCTCCATCCCGTTGATCAAATACACATCTATTAGAGTGTCATCCTGGGGAACTAAGTCTCCTCTCCAAATTTTAGTGATTGTTGATCTTCCTCTAGGAGTAGTCACTTGTACTTCAGTTTCATGTCCATTTAAGCTTGAAGTATTATTCTCCTCACCACGCTCATTAATGATTTCAGGATGTTCTGTGACCATGTATTGAATGTCTTGTTTATCCATGTACAGTCCTCCTATGTACTTAACTGCTGGTCTTGGCACTATGTAGGCCTCTGAAGCCTTCCTTAGTCTGGCCACTGATCTGTTTAGACCATCCAGATAGATAGGGATCTCATTGTGATTAGTGCTCACATACTCTAAGGAAGTTCTGTATTCACCCTCAATGATGGACATCTGGCCAATCATGGGTACAGTGCCTTGCATATCCTCGGAAGCCATAGGGATTTCTCCTTCTGACTCACTAGAGGTCTCAGAATAGTGTGATCGGTTACTAGGTTCAGCTACACTCCCTACGGAAGAAATTACACTTCTTCGGCTTCCTAGGGTTCTTCCTGATCTCAAGTTCATTCACTTAAGAGCTCTGATCAAGTCTGGTCCACCTTTAGTCTCTAGAGTTCTAGGTTATGGTTTAGAAGTCTAGGGAAACTTGGGCTGGAATGTGACTGAAAGAAAATTTCAAGTCACGATACTTGACTCTCACGACCTCTGAGAAAACGATCGCTGACAAGGGTGAAACGATCGCTGACAGACGATACTTGGGAGAAACGATCGCTGGAAAACGACCTTTCCCCAAACGATCTCTGACTGGGAACGATACACGACCTCTCAACAAAACGATCTACGACCTCTGACCCAAAACGACCGCTCACAAACGATACTTCATCAAAACGATCGCTCGAAATTGACACTTGGGTCTAACGATACTTGATCAAAACAATCGCTGGAAAACGATCTTTGACCAAACGATCTCTAGCAAAACGATCTCTGGCAGAAAACGATACACGACCGACGATCTCTAGTAGAAACGATCGGCGATACTTGGTTGAAACGACACTCGATCTCTCACTAGACGATACACGATACTCGGATAGAAACGATCTACGACCTTCACTAGAAACGATCGACGATACCTATCTGAAACGATACCGACCTTTGACAAGTGTCGCGATCTCCGCCAAACGATCGACGATCGACGACACCTGAGACAAACAATACACGACCTTTGACAAGTATCGCGATCTCGGGATGACGATACTTGGCAAACGATCGACGATCGACGACCTCTGAACAAAACGATCTCTAGCGAAACGATCTCTAGCGAAACGATCTACGACCGCTCTCTGAAACGATCTCTAGCGAAACGATCGACAACCGCTGGGAAATATCGCGATACTCAACCGCAGGAGTAAAACGATACTCGACCGCAGGAGCAAGGCGATACTTGACCCTTTTTCAATTTTTTTGTGTTGTTTTTTGAGATTTGGATGTTTCCCCCTTTCTCTCCTAGGTTCTCTCTCTTATCCCTACCCACTGTATCAATCAACAAACTACTTTTAACCCCCTGCAAGCCCAAACGACACTCAGCGCAGGTCGTTTTTTCCTTTTCCTAGGTTGAAATGCTGAAATTTTTGAGCAAGGAGGTGGTTTAGTTTACCTTGGAAGCTCCCATGATCTCTTGGTCCAACTCCTTTGCTCAGTAATCTCCCCTATTGCTTGCTTTCCTCGAAACGATCGCTGGGCTCACACGACACTCGACACAGCTCTCCACGATACTTGTTCAACAAGTAACTTGAAAATGAAAAATTTTTGGCTTTTATACTTGGGAATTCCTAGCTTACAGAAAAATGAAAAATCTTGAACAAACCTAAAGCCTACTCTACTCTCCACTCACTCCTATTCTACTTCTTCTACTCACTTCCCTAATCTATCAACTCACTACACACACTCCAAGAATGAGAAGTAGCAAGTGCGGTTGAAATTGACTTACCAAAGAAGAGAAGATTTCCGCTCCTCCAAGTTCTTCAAAGCAAAAAAAAGCTACTTACCATCACACGAATGTCTCGGTTTGATTCGTCACTCCCCGGCAACGGCGCCAAAAAGTGTGTTGACCTAAGCTTCAACTTAGGGACTTGCGGAGAAAGAGACTGTACCTCAATCCCCTCACAAGTGCATATAGTGGGGATACACGCTTTTAATTTATCAATCCGAAGAGTATGCTAACCTAGCCGAGTGTATGAAGACATGCAAACGTGTAATGGTCAATGCAAATGAATTACTCAAGAGTGAAAATGAGGAAAATACTTATCCTAACAAGCTTCAACAGTAGGTCAAGACGAAACGATACTTGGTGCAGCAACCGTCAGTATTTTGGACTTTTCTCCTAGCTCCGAGCTCCAAACATAGCGAATAGCATATGCGTTTCGAAGCTCTCGAGAAGACGCATCCAATGGCAGTGGTTTCACGCGATTCCGACACTCCTACTTCAAGTTATGACAGAAATACTGAGTCGCGGGAATACTTTCCTACACTCCAGCACTTCCTACACCTCGCACACACCTCTCCTACAGCAAAGAAACACTCTCAAGGATAAATCACACTCATAAGCACTCTTTCCAAGCAATACACATGCATACAAGCTCACGAAGAAGAAGATGAAGAGGGAAGAAGACACAAATTCGAATTTCTGTGCTCTCCTTTCTCACAATGGCAAAAAGTCCTTTACAAAGAGTCACATTTGACTTATATACTAGTGCCCTAAAAATGGTCCTTTCACACAAGTGACCGGCACTTTATTCCCTAAGAGCTAATTTCCTACTATTTTACATGGGTAAGCTTCTATTCTTCTATGGGAATGCATCTAGAGGACTCCTCTAGTGCCTTTACAAGGGAAATATATTACAAAAATGAATATGTTACAAAAATATCTGGTCCAAATCGGAAAAATTTTGGGGCCCGTCTTTTTCTCTGCTTTGTGCGCTCTTTGGCTCTGCAACAGTGGCTTGCGACAGATCAGCTCACTTTGAATCAACATTCTTGAAGGCACGGATATTCTATATGTACTTATGGATGAGGCTTTAGCGAGGTAATGCAACGGTCTTGCTTTATAACTTGTGTGCTCTATCTGAGGGTTTTTCTAGTATGTGGGACACTCTAGGTTTTTTATGTAGGTCTTGACTTGTACTCGAGTCTCGATAGCTTTTGTAAGACGACGATGGGGATTCTTCGGAAGTGTCTGGTCATGCAATAGGTGTACATAGCGAATAGTAGGTGCGATAATGCGATGTGCATTTTGGGTATTCTGCATGTCCTCTTGAAATCATTTCATTTATCGTTGTTTATTTCGGTATTTTCTTTTCTGTTTTCCGCAATGACAGTTGTATGTGTAAGACATGGAAAAATATGCATGTGTTATTTTGGTTGAGACTATGTTCATAATGGAATGCATGAGCAATTTGATGTATGTAGAATTGGAGTTTCATATATGGGCATGTTCTTGGATCATTTGAAAGTGACTGATTTGTATGTATTCATGAGTGATTTTTTTAACACTAATAGTTTCAGTGAGTGCAGGTCCACTTGGAATGATGGCTCGGTGAAAAGGTATGCGAACCAATTGTAAATTGACATGTTCATGGTTGTTTGGGTGATATTGCAGCAAGAGTGGCTCGTCGAGGACGACTTCGCAAATAAGAAGAGGGAAGTATGTTAGCCCGGGAATTGGCTGGTTTTGATGCACTAATATGTTTCTATTTGGCAGAAGAATATAATTGATTTCAGGTACTTCAAGGGTGATTAGGTGATTGATGGGAATTATCTAGGGTGCATTGTTGCCATCGAGACATGGATTTGCTCTTCCACGTTTATGAAGAAGGCCTTTTCGCAGCACATAAAGAGGCTCGACTCTCCTGTATTGTGGAACTCCCGGTCCGTCAAAATGGCAGCATGGCATGTCAAAGGACTTCCAGCTGCGGAAAAAAATTCGTACCAACACTTGCTACTATTCGATATGCATTCCAAAGTCCGGGGGTTGTTTAGGGAGACCTTGGAGCTTCTCCCTTGTATGTGTATAAAAGTATTTTTCCGGAAGGATTTGCAGATAGAGAAGATATTATGAGAGTTCTTGCTCTCATTACTTACGCGCTATTCTTGCTGCCCCTGCTCAAGTATACGTTCATTGTCATGCGAGCAAACGATAGTGGAGAGGGAGGCTCTTTTGCTCTATACTCATTGATATGCTGCCACATAAAGATGAAAACTATTCCTAATGAGCACCCAACAGACCATGAGCTAACCACATATTGCAGATACCATACTGATGAGAAAACCGTAGCAAACTGGATTAAAAGGTTGCTAGAAGAGAGCTACTATGGGCCAAAATTTCTTCTATTGTTAACGCTTCTTGGCACCTACATGCTCATAGGAGATGGCATATTGAATCTTGCAATTTCAATGCTTTTTTCTGTTGATGGTCTTGATTAAAACAAGAACCATATCAGCAATGATTGGCTGGTGGTGATTGCCTCCATCATCTTAGTTGTCCTCTTGACTGTTCAGAGATTTGGTACTGGAAAAGTTGGTTGGACCTTGGCCCCCATGACTTTTCTTTGTTTTTTTGCATTGGTGGTTGCAACGGCTCTGACGGGAGAAACAGAAAAGGGCATGGTTCAGAGAAAACAAAAATAGCAACAGAAAAGGAGTGAGGAGGCGTGTGTTTTTTGGGGGGATTTTTGTTTCTGTCTCTCTCTTCGTTGGAGGGCAGCGACTTTTTTTTTTTACGAAAGGTGGAAGGGGGGAGGTACCCGACTACTTCAGAGTTCCATGAGTTGGAAGGCGGAGAGCTCATTTTCTTGATCCATGCACCTGTTCCTGGATGCCGATATGTGGGAGGATAGAGTGGGTGTCTGAGGGATAGCGGCAATGACATGAGGCAGCAACGGGAGGTTCTCACGTGCTGAATGTAGAGGAAAGGTCTTTTGGCAGGACATCGATACTCGTTTTACAAAGAATTGGAGGAGATATGATGTGCATATGGTCGACAGAGAAAGAAAGAAGACTGCGTTGATGAGAAAGAAAGAGGCTTGAGAAACAAGAAAGCTTATGAGCATACAATCTTCTGCTACACAGATGCATTCGTTTGCTTCTGATGAGTTGAAGCAGATCGGATGACAATCAAATCATTGTCTCTTTGTGGAAGAAAGGGAATATACATCCTGCCTATCATCCCTAAGCTTGTAGGAAGCACAGAGGGCAAGGAAAATCAAGCACACAACGCAAGAGGACCTAAACATGTTGTTGGGTATGTAACTTGCAGCATAAACCGTTTTTCTATTCATGAAATGGGTTCTGTTTGTAGCTTTCCCTCACCCATTCCTCTATATGGAGCCGTTTTCATGGTGTTTTTGTTTAAAAAAATGAATCGAATACAAATGCTTTTATAGATTTTTCTAGAGTTATCAGAGAAATATTTTTGATTTTTTATTTGTCAGCATTCTTACCGTTTCTTTATTTGCTGCTCCACTATCTACTCAGTTCAAATTGTACTGTTTCTCATGTGAACTATTTTATTACATAGAGCGCCTATCAAATGGAAGTCATAAACAGCCATGATATGGTGCACGGAAGAGATAAACACAATAGGCACATGAAAGATGTGTGATATATGAGTGTGAAGGAGTTAACAAATGAGGAAGGGTTCTCATATCAAGGCATCTAAACATATGTAATGTTTAAGAGTCATAGAAAAGCTCTCCATATGCACAGGTGTATTTTTTGAAAGGTCTGCATCTTACGTATCTGTTCATGATGACTTATGGCTTTAAGTCCCACATAATCATCTGAACCGTGCAGGAGAATCCAGAGAAAAAGATGATGATTACTGTTTTTCTCAGAAACAAGCTTGCTATAACTATTCTTGCAGCAACTTTATTTTTACTCTGTTCAAGTTTGCGTTAGCTGTAAATATGCTGATGAATCATTTGAGTAAACTTTACAATTGGTCTGCACATGAATATGCAAGTCTTCTGTACATATAAGAAACGATGTGCAATTGCTTCATTTACACGTGATGGTTTTGAATGCATTTCATACCGAGATGTAACCATTTGCATTACGGATGATTCTTTATTTATAGAATATGGTACAGACGATAATAAGCGATACAAACTTAGAATTAAACATCTGCTAAATAGTTTGAAGCAGCTTTGGATTGATACTCAAAGGACCTTAGTACGAAGAAGATTGCACAACAGTTCTGTAAAACAACTTTGCCAATTTTGTTTTTGTTTTTTTTTTTGTTTCTTTAGAAGCATAAGTTTCTATGTGAAAAAGTATTCTGAAAGGCAAATGATGTCCAATATTCATGGACAGAACCATAAATGAGTCTCTAATTTCCTGGATAATCACATGCACTCTTGATTGAATTTTCATTGTACGATACGAGTCCGATGTGAATGCGAGGGGTTTGCGCAAAATACAGGCTTCCACAATCATCTTTTCCTTGGACCAAAAGAGCTATCATCTGCCCAAAGAGCTCTAAGGCCTTTTGGCTCAAGTTAACATGAATTAAGTTGAGTATAGAGAGGATTTATTGAGTGGAGAGCACTGTTGGGTGTGTGTAGAAGTGCGAGAGACACACAAGAAGCACACACAAGGAGCACAAATGCAACAAGACACATGGGGAAGATGATGGCTGGAATAGCTCTCTCTATTGATGATAAACTGAAACTAAAGTAAGAGCTCAATAATATCCCTAAGTACAAAGTACCACCACATATGAGAGTATCAAGTATGTGGTAACATGGGGAAAAAAACTCTACCCAGCACTAGAGTAAAAAGTGCCCATGTATAGGGGAAAAGGTTCACATCAAAGCTTCACGAGGAACACATAAGTGTAACAAACCCCTCTGGAGCGGATGATGTGAACACATACAGGGAGTGACAGATCAGCCCCCACAAGGTAATAAGCCTAAAGCTTTGCGAAAAGCTTCAAACTTTTCCCGTGGAAGAGCTTTGGTGAATATGTCTGCCACATTATCTTGTGTAGGCACATATACCAAATCAATATCTCCTCAATGAAGGCACTCTCTCACATAGTGATAATGCACCTCAATATGTTTGGTCCATGCATGAAACACTGGGTTTCGTGCAACATCCAAAGCACTCTGACTATCAGTGAGAATATGCGTAGAAGCATCAATCTCCATGCAAAGATCCATCAATAGGCGTTTCAACCATATACACTCCACTGTAGCTGTGAAAACTGCCCTGTACTCAGCTTCACAACTCGATGTCGCCACTGTAGGTTGCTTCTTACTCAACCAAGATATGCATGAGTCTCCAAGGAAAAAGAAATTACCACTAGTGGACACGCGAGTATCATAACAACCAACCCAATCACTATCTGTAAAAGCATGCAAGCATGGCTGAACATCTTTGCCATAAAAGAGACCTAAGCTCAAATGCCTCAGAGATATCTAAACACACGTTTCACCGCTTGCCAATGCTTAGTGCCAGGGCTATGCATGAATCGACTCAACTGGGAAACTGCATACTGTATATCTAGCCCTGTGTTGCATGCATATATAAGACATCCCACAGCTTGCTGATAAAGAGAAGTGTCAAATGCATCACTCGAATCCTCAACTGAGAACTTGAATCCTATCTCAACTGGTGTGGAAACTAGCTTAGAATCCTCAAAGTCAAAATGTTGAAGTAGTTTTTCAACATACTTTGCTTGATGCATAACAATTCCCCCCTCAATGGATACAAACTGGATGCCAAGATAGTGGCTCAAAAGACCAAGATAAGTGACATCAAAAGTATGTTGCAAATCAGCCATAAGAATGTCAGGTTTTGCATCCAATGACCCAGTCAAGAGTATGTCATCGACATAAAGAACAAGCACTATAAGATAAGCCCCATTTTTGCATACATAGAGTGTGCTTTCAATCGGACTACATGTGAAACCAAGAGCAATCAAGTACTTATGTATTTTGTCATACCATGCACGTGGAGCTTGCTTGAGACCATACAAGACTTTATGCAAGTGACAAACCATATGCTCTTTCCCTTTCATAGCAAATCCAGGAGGTTGCTTCACATAAACCTCTTCTTGCAAATTACCATTCAAGAAGGCGGTTTTTATGTCCAACTGATGCACTTTCCAACCTCGATGGGCAGCCAATGCAACCATGGTACGAATGGTAGTCATGCGTGAAGTAGGTTCAAAAGTTTCCTCATAGTCAATGCCATATTGTTGCGCATATCATTTGGCAACCAATCTAGCTTTGTAGCGATCAATGCTACCATCAGATTTTCTCTTAATCTTATAAACCCACTTTGTACCAATGGCATTCTTTCCTTTTGGCAATTCACATAACTCCCAAGTACCATTCCTATGTATGGAATCCATTTCTGTTTGCATAGCACTCATCCATTATGGATCCTCACATGCATCTTCAAAAGAAAGTGGCTCTTCATTACATGTTGTAGCAATAAGAGAATAATCCACAAAATTACTTGATGCATGGTGAGAGTTTGATCTTGTTCTACCAAGTAAAGGTGCACTCAATTTCCTGTCCTGCAAAGTTTGTTTCAGCCACTTTGGCATAGATTGTGCACTCTTGATAGACATGCGTTCATTATGTAATACATCTTCAACATGTACATCATGCATGGGCTAAATTTCATCTCATTTTCAACCATATTTTGATGCAAATGTTCAGCCATGTTTGGATGGAAGTTCTCAGCATTTTCAGCCCTTTGCGCCTCAGTTGGCTGGTCTACATGGCCATAATCAAGCGCACCATTTTGGAACAGAGGCATGAGTGTATCGAACACATCTTGTGAGCTAACTGTTCGCTGTTTTTTGTATTCAAGTAGAGGGAAAAATGAATTTTCAGCAAATACCACATCTCGACTCACAATAGTTGTGTTCGTCAATGGATGGTACAATTGATATCCCTTACTTTCAACACTATAACCAACAAATATACATTTCTTTGCCTTGTCATCAAGTTTGTGATGTTGTTGTGATGGCAGAAGAGCATATGCCAAAAAACCAAACACACGCATATGACTAAACATAGGCTTATGAACATTCCAAGCCTTATAAGGAGTGATGACTCTCAATGCTTTTGTAGGATAGCAATTCAACACATAGTTTGCACACATGACCGCTTCTATCCAAAACTTATCAGGAAGATGCTTTCCTTTAACCATACATTGTGCCATTTCAAGTAGAGTTCTATTTTTATGCTTGACAACACCATTTTGCTGAGGTGTATATGACACCGTACATTGGTGTGAAATACCTCTTTCATGAAGAAAACCATTAAACTCATGTGACATGTATTCACCACCAGGATCGGTGCATAGAGTCAAAAGCTTTTGTGAAGAAAAATTTTCAGCCATAGCTAAAAATGCTTTGAAGCAAGAAAATACCTCATTCTTTGCTTTCATAGGATACACCCATGTATGGCGAGTAGCATCATCAATGAAGGTAACAAAATATACATGCTTCCCAAAAGATGGAGTCTTGATGGGACCACATACATCACTATGAACAAGCTGCAATTTTCTTGTAGTGTGTGTATGAATATCTTTTGGAAAAGAAGCATGATGCATTTTTCCAAGAATGCAACCTTCACATGCATGCTTTTCAATGGAATCAAGTGTAGGCAAGCCAATAACCATGTCCTTCTTTTGCAAGTAAAGCAAACTATTGAAGTTCAAGTGACCAAAATGAGCATGCCAAAGCTTCATTTCAGCCATGGAAGAAGTATGAGCAACCAAGGCATTCGAGGTAGCCCTCTTGTATGTATCCATGCGATACAAACCATTACATAATGTACCGGACATCACGATAACATTGCCATTGCTGAAATCATGAATCATACACTTATCATCAACAAAGTGTACATGAAGTCTAGCTTTTGCAATCAACGGAACTGAAACGAAGTTCTTTTTGATACCGGGCACATACAATGCATTTTTCAAGAGAATCACAACTCCATTTGCAGTCGTAAGCTCAATTTCTGCTACTCCAATGATAGGATAAGAGCCATTGTTTGCACACACCACATGTCCTCCTTTGGGTGCATCCTTCAAAGAGGCAAAAATTCTTTTGCATGATGTTATGTGCTTTGAAGCACCACTATCAAAGAACCAATAGGAATCAGCCTCACTCACAACCATACATTTAGAATGCAAAGAATCATCATAATGACATGTAACAACACATGCCCAAAAATCTTGAGCCATGTTAGCTTCATCATTCTTTGCAGTTGCTGAATTTTCAGCAATAGACATGTCGGATTCCTTCTTCTTTTCATTGCGTTTAGCAAGCTTTCTACACTCGTCAATAGTATGACCAGCCTTCTGACAATATTTGCATCTCTTCTCCTTTTGCAAATCACTATCATTAGAGGAATGAGTTGAAGGGGAAGCTTGAGGCTTTGGTTTTGATGAACCCAAAGTTGAACCATACTTGCTTTTCCCCTTTTGTGAGATAGCAAGTGCTTGTGTTCCCTCAATCAAACCACTCCTATTCACTCTAGATTGCTCTTCTTGCAAAAGAAGAGACACAACTTCATCAAATGCATACATATTAGAATTTCCTTTTGCAACCAAACAGAGTGTATTAGCAAAGCTTTGAAAATATTCTGGTAATCCTTTCAACAATGTAGAAATGAGTGATGCACCCGGAATGATCTCATCAATGTTTGTCAATTGCTCTTTCAAGTCCTTGATGCGTGTCATATACACATCCACCGACTCATTTTCAGCCATACATACATCCTCAAGTTGCTTCCTCAAGTATGCAACACGTGCTTCATTACGCACGGAATACAAAGAAGGAAGAGTGTCCCATGCCTGTCTTGATGTAGAACATGACTGAATGTGTGGAACTATATGATGCTTTACAGAAAGCACAATCAAAGCATGAGCTTGAGCATCTTTTCCATCCCATCTAAGCTGCTCCTGTGTAGGTGGAGAAGGAGAAACCACTGTACTCGAAGAAGAAGCTCCATCTGTGACAATAGGCTATGAAGTAGAAGCACTTGCGGGTCTTCGATCTACATCTACCACTATGTTGCAAAGTTGTTTAGCAACAAGAACATGCTTCATCATGTAAGACCACATCGGATAGTTGGTCCCATCAAGCTTATCTTCAGCTTGAAGCATGCCAAACAAGTCATTGCTGCCCGCCATTTCACTAAGGAACAAGAATGTGACAAAATATTCACTTCGAGGAAAGCTGAAATGAGTGCTGAAATTTTAGCTCACAAATCGTCACTCTGATGGCGATTCTGACTACACGAATGGCTTTGAAATGGGGTTAAAACCCTAGCGCACCTGATGGAAATGTTTCTTGACTGCTGAAATTCACAGTTCTATGCTCTAAAGTCGATTTGCACTGTTAAAAGTATGTGCACCGCGACGTGAAAAACCGAAACTTGAGAAGGAGCTGAACCTGCTCTGATACCATTGTTGGGTGTGTGTAGAAGTGCGAGAGACGCACAAGAAGCACACACAAGGAGCACAAACACATCAAGACACACAGGGAAGACGATGGCTAGAATAGCTCTCTCTATTGATGATAAACTAAAACTGAAGTAAGAGCTGAATAACATCCCTAAGTACAAAGTAGCACCACATATGAGAGTATCAAGTATGTGGTAACATGAAAAAAAAAAACTCTAGCCAGCACTAGAGTAAAAAGTGCCCATGTATAGGGAAAAGGTTCACATCAAAGCTACTCGAGGAACACATAAGTGTAACAAGTACACCTACCACTAGTGAACTCTAGTGGAAGGTGTTAAAGTAATGGTGGAGATTGCACATGCATATGTGGACTTTAGTTAATCATGTGGTCATCATAAATTCAAGGAGCTATATATAGAGGCATAAGGTTGGGAGGAGTCATCTCTCTAGCTGGTGGTCATCCTAATACTATAGCTCATTACATTGGTATCAAATTTTATCATATTCTTCAAGCCCTTGTAAAGACCTTGATGGATTTATCTTCTTCTCCATCCATGAGAAATAATTGAAATATTTCTTTCTCATAGCTTATTTTCATGGTCCTCACACACATCCTCTATGAAGTAGTGTTCCCTCTCGCATGCAGCTCTTCCGCTAGAAAAGGAGTGGAAGAGGCTATTCAAAAGAAAGTGCTTGAGCTATCTCGTAGATCCAACAAGATTACTTGTCACTAAAGTAAGACACTTTTATCTTATTCCAAACTATCGACCCCCATAAGCACTCAAAAGAACTCCTTTTTCTGTTCATCCCATGAGCCTGAGTGTTCTCTTCTTTTCGTTGATTGAAAGCCAATTCTCGAAAAGAGAGAGAGAGAGAGGGGGGGGAGAGAAGTAGAAGAGACATCATTGAGATGATCATCAAGAAGCATGAGCATGAGGAAAAGAGCATAGCACTCTTGTCTTCAAAGGATAGGAGATGAAGAGGCAAAGGTATTCAATGAGCAAAGATGGAACCAAAAGAGAAAGTAAGAGGATGGCGCATGAGCTTGCAAGATACAAAGATTTCTCATCCAGAGAAAAGTGCAAAATCATGCAAGAGGGCATTTTTGAACCCTCTTGAAAGGTACTAGATGTGATCTAAATTTGGTTTTTCTGACTCATATATTCTCTAGAGTATATGATATAAGTATATAGCTTCAAAGTTGAGAATCTACCTCCAACGTGTGTTTAGGGAGCATCCAAATTAGCCACTCCAAACATTATTTCTAGCTAATGATGACCTAGCAATTACTGAGCTTTGCATGTGCACTACTCTTTGCTCATGTTCATTTTTCATGATTTTTAACTTATTGGGAAACTCTTTTTATAAGCTTTCTAGATATATAAGGATCATTGGAAATGGAGGAGATTTAACAATTATGGAGAGAGGATTAGTTCTTAGCAATAACCTTTTCAAGAAGCAAGCAGTATGATGGTGCTTCTCAAGGCAAAGGATGGATGTAGCTTGTTTATGAGCTAAGTATTTTCCAATTTGATCCTTGGTTTCAATGCTTGTTTGATCTTCTTTCCATCATCTTGCATTTAATCTTAGAAGAACATCGAAATAAGAAAGATTTCAACAGATTAAGTCTAGAATAGGATAATGAAATGAAATTAATTTCAAGCACTAGCATGCATTTCAATAAGATCTTGTTTTTAAAAGAATGTCTATTCATCAAGGACAGGATTCTTGTAACACAAATCAAGTTTTCCTTATTACACAAGGTATATATTTTCATAACACTGTGCATCAAGTGAAAGGAGAAAAGTTTCATCAAGATTATGCATGTCAAACATTCTTAGTACAAAGGGAAACATCAACTTTGGCATGAAAGTGCATGCAACTACATTCATGCAAGCACATGCAACTACATGCATGCAAGCATTTGCATTTGCATGAGTAAAAGGTATCAATTTGTGTTTATTTCTAAATACACAGATTATGCATGCATGAAAAGATGCATGATATTGAAAATAGAGTTAAAGTTGAAAATTAGAGTAAGACTTTAGTTAGAAAGGTAGGAAGACTTTCAAAACAAGATTAGAAGCAAACCAATATTGATTTTACTTTACAAGTTAAACTTAGATTAGTTCATATAAAATCAATATCTATCTATATCCAGGTCTTTTAAAGAATATGATATGGATATAAAATGAGATGATGAAATTATAAGAGAGAAAGGACTGTACATGATTTAGAAATAAACTCTTAAAGATAATTCGTTGGTAATAGGCAGGTAACGTTTCCACATAAATTATGAGAATAGTTAAGGTCATGTTTCTTTATGTAACTATTCCATAAAGTTAAGTATAAAGTTGATTCTTGAGTATGGAATAATACACAAGGAGTTCCAAGGTGTACTTTAAGTATGTAAAGTACTTAAAAGGACACCATTTGGAGATAATCATGCAAGAACCTTTCAAAAATAAGTACCAAAGTCAAATTGAGAAAAACTTATGGAAAGATATCCATCAAAAGAACAAAACTTTGTAAATTCTTATTCAAGATTGTAAGACATAATGTTCCAAGGAATTAGAATCCAATAAGTGATCTTGAATAAAGTATCATTTATAGTTAAACATTCAAGAATACTTTAAAGTTCGTAAATGTTGAAGACATTCAACATTAAAATATGCTAAATCCAAATTAATAGAACTTTGAATAAATATGTTCAAACATAAATAGTTTTCATGCTCAATGAAGCATGCACTAATTCAAAGTATCACTGATGTACATTCCAATCATGATGAGCTGCAAGTGCACAGATGCTACGAACAATAGTCATTCGGCAAGTAGGAGCAAAGGTTTCATCAAAATCAATGCCTTTTTCCTACGGATAACCCTTTGCAACAGGCCTAGCCTTAAACCTGTCAACTGTACCATCAAGTTTATGCTTCAGCTTGTATACCCACTTGGTGCCAATGGCCTTCTTGTCAGGAGGCAAGTCACATAAAGACCAAGTACCATTCTTCATTATATCATCATATTCAGATTGCATAGCAACCATCCAATTTTTTGAATTTTGTGCTTCATCAAACAAAACAGGCTCAATCTCATCATAGAGACTAGATGCAACCATATCATAGAAATCTAATGCAAAAGAGGCACTATGAGAGCCAGATCAAGTACGATATGATAGAGATGCATCTAATTTGCTATCATGCAAAGTATGCACCAACCATTTTGGCAGAGTTTTTGCCTCCTCAATATCAACTCTCTCATCAACAAGTGCATCATGTAAATCTGCATAAAAAATGGGATGATTTGCATCATCACATGAAACCTGCAAGGCTGAGAAGTTGCCTCATTAGGATGAGTACTAGACTGTCTACCTATAAAAAGAGGCAGCAAAGTATCATACATGTCTTTGGAGCTAACATATGTCTCCTTAGTACATGAAAGCAATGGCTGAATAGCATCTTCCACAAAAACAACATCACGGCTAACCAGAATGCATTTAGTCTGTGGATAATACAAATGATAACCTTTACTTTCAGAACTGTACCCAACAAAAATACATTTTACTGCTTTATCATCCAATTTTCTGTGATGTTGTCCATGCACTAATGCATATGCCAAACAACAAAAACACATAGATGAGCAAAAGATGGCTTGCGATCATGCCAAGCCTCATATGGAGTGATAGACTGCAACGCTTTAGTGGGACACCTGCTAAGTACATATGCTGCACACCTGAAAACCTCAAGCTAGAAACTATGTGGTAAAGCTTGACTCTTCACCATACACCTCGCCATCTCCATGAGTGGCCTGTTCTTTCGTTCAGCAACTCCATTCTGTTGAGGTGTGTATGACACTGTACACTGGTGTTTTATCCTACATTCAACAAAAAATGCATTAAAATCAGAAGACATATATCCCCCCCCCCCCGATCAAAACTTAGGGTGCCCATTTTACATGCTGACAGATTATCAACCAAAACCAAAAACTGTTTGAAGCACATGAACACTTCAGACTTTGGCTTCAATGGATATACCCATGCATGCCTTAAAAAATCATCAATGAAAGTCACAAAGTAAAGATAATTTCTGAAAGAAGGTGTCTGCATAGGACCACAGACATCAGTATGTACAAGCTGCATCTTTTGGAAAGGAGGAACACTGCATTTTGCCCAAAATACAACCTTCACAAACGTGTTTTCTAGGTGCCTCAAGTTAGGGCAAAGAGGACACCATTTCAGATTTCTACAGGCATAGCAAACTTGTAAAATTCAAATGACCAAAGCGTGCATGCCAAAGCTTTGCATATGAAATAGCCTAAGAATCATGTACTGCACATGCCGAATCATTTACAGATCTTTCATAGTCTATGAGATTATATAGCCCACGACATAAAATGGCAGAAGCAATAATCATGTCACCATTTGACATATCATGAACTGTACATCTGTCATCAACAAATTTCACAACCAAGACAATATTGGCTAATGCAGAAACTCATAACAGATTTTTCTTGATCCCTAGCACAAACAAAGCATCTGACAAAGTGAAAGAAGTACCATCAACAATAGTCGAATTGATCTTACCAACTCCCATAATAGGATAAGAGGAGTTGTTGGTGCATGTAATAGTATTCCCTATAGGGGCAGGCTCAGGTGAAGAGAAGAAACTGTGCTGCGAGGTAATATGTTTGGTCGCCCCACTATCAAAGTACCAAACATCTGAGTCTACTGCAGACATGCAATGCTCATGAGAAGATGGGTCAAAATTGCAAACAGTAGTAAATGCCCATTCTTCTTCCTGCACAAGATTAGCAGACTCTATTTTTAGTGTTGAGGCCTCTGCAACAACCATTCCAACCTCTTTCTTCTTTGCCTCTTTAGCAGCCAGTTTTGGACAATTCTTTATGATATGATCATTTCCATTAGAGTACTTGCAAAACAATTTCTGCTTTTCATCTTTGTCTTCCCTCTTCGATTGTGCAGAATTAGCAGAGTTCTGCTTACTAGTTGAAGAGCTCCATTTTCTTTTGCCCTTTTGACTAGCCAAGAAATCTTGATCTGCAACATGCATAATGGACCTGTTCTGCCTAGACTGATCCTCCTGCAATAGAACAGAGACTAACTCCTCAAATGACAAGGCATTTGGATTGCTTTTCATCATCAACCGAAGAGTAGAAGCAAAACCCTGATATGAATAAGGAAGACCATTCAGAACAGTCTCCACAAGTGAGCTATCTGGTATAACCTCATCAGCGGAAATCAATTGTTCCTTCAAGTCTTTGATCTTTGTTAGAAAACTGTCCATAGAATCACCTTCATTCATGTGATAACTCTCCAACTATTTTCGGAGGTAAGCAACACGAGCCTCATTCCTAGCTTGGTACAATGTGGTAAGTGTATCCCAAGCATCCTTAGTTGTTCTACAAGAGTGAATGTGAGGAATAATGGCACATTTGATAGACAAAGCTATCAATGCATGTGCCTAGGCATCTCTGCTATCCCAATGAATTTGCTCTGCAGTAGGTGTAGCACAAACTGCAGCATGAACATGAATATGTAGACTATCATCATCTTCAACACCTTCTACATCAGCTTCAGTACCTGTAGTTGTAAAAGTTGCAGGTGTGATAGGACATTTTTCAACACCCTGCACAATGTTCCATAGTCCTTTTGCAACCAATACATGTCGCATTATATAAGCCCACAAAGGGTAGTTGGTACCATCCAAATTATCCTCAACAACCAACATACGAAATACATCACTACTTTCAGCCATGGCCGGTGACTAAAATACCGTGATGCAAAAAATTGATTGTATCTCAAAAAGTTGAAGAGAAGTGCCCAGATGAATTCTGCTAAACTTGTAGCAGACTTCGAGATGCTTATACTGGCAAACCAAAACTGGTATATACCTTTGGCACAAAAAGATAAAATAGCCTACACAAGCATTACGATAGTGCATTCGGAGGTCGAAACGAGCTCAGATCACGATTTCGGCACCCAAGAGCGAAGCTGTTTTGATCTCGGAAACACATTGAGTATGCTCACCAAAATTCATGCAATTCTGAGATTGCAACCAGAGAGGTGTCGATGACGTCCTAGATGAAGCGGTGACTTGCTCTAATACCAATTGTTGGAGTTAGACATCTGTGGAAGCACACGAACAACACAAGGAAGAAGAAGAAGAAGCTTGGAGCTCAACACACAATACTGAATGTATTACTAGAGAATGTACAAAGATAAGTAGCCTGTTAGGGCAATAGGCGTGTATACAAGGCGGGGGGAAAAAACCTCCCAAAGAGGGAACAAAGTGCCCAGGCAGTCGTAGTGTGTTCACACACATCACTACCTAAATATATCAATAGGTAAGTCAATGAGCTTTAGATAGTAAAAGAGATTTGAAGGTAAACACTAAGTCTTTATGATTGTTGCATGATGAACAAGAATCGATCTAGCTTGGCAAAGTTTTCCCAAGAAGTTGTGATTGGAGCTACTAGAGATTTTGGCAAAGTAATGGCAATGAACTCATGAATGTCTCATTAGACAAGTGAGTTACTCCTCACAACATAAAATCTTAAGTAGGATTCACACCATAAAATCTTAAGTAGGATTGAATTTTGGAATTAGATTTTTCCAAAATAAAAACATAAAGAGGCATAAGGGTGTAGACACACCCTAGATATTTGGGCCCAAAAGGTTTTTTGCAAGAACTAGGTGTAAAAAAGGGGTAGAAAAACTTAGTTTTTGCTTCCAAAATTGGCTCCAACAAGGGTTAGAAATAGGATCAAAATAAATGATCAAGAGAGCATTCAAAAGACATAGATAAAAAATCCAAAAACACAAGAGGATGCATTTTTATGGATTGAACAAAGTATCCACTAAAATGGGATAGTGAAAGGCTTTAGGAAATTTTCCTTGATGGCAAAAAAAAAGGATCTCAACATCCATAGAAAGAATCAATCAAGTTATCCTTTTCTTGGGAAAGTACATAGAGTTAATGTACATATCCTAAAAGAAAGGATAAAGAAATGAAGGAGAGTTTTACTCTCACATTTCAGACTAGAAGCGGAGTCTATAAAGCATCACCAAGTCAAAGATCTAAATCAAGTTAAGGTTCAAAGGTTCAAGTTGTTTTCAACCAAGGTTCGAGAGACTAAGTTGAGTCCTACTGTAACTCAATAAATCAATCTCTTGACTCAAAGTAATGCAAAAACATTGCACTTCAAGAAAGAAAGTCTTGAAGGGATCGAATAAACGAAACTTAGTCTTAGTTGAAGCATAAAATTTTTGAGTAAAAAGGAAATAAATGGAAGCTCGTACTTCTCTTCAAGAGAGGTAGATGCTTCAATACCTTGTTGAAATATATCTTTGAAAAGTGAAATTCTTGAGTATTATAAAGTTTGACTCTAATTATTCTAAAAATATCTTAGAAGTTCGAATTGGTTGCTTAGAGCTTTAGTTCCTTCATTTTGCTTTCAAAATCTTTTGGATTGGCTAAGATAGAGTATATTATTCCTTTTAGGAAAGATCATGGATAGCTAGTTGGAAATCCCATATATATGTGCTATACAAGAACCCATTCAATATTCAAAGATGCTACATTTAAGTTGACTTATTCATTTTCATTTTCTTCAAGTTAAGTAGCATAACACCAATTAATTTCATAGAGTTCAGTGCACTCTTGAAAAGAAAAGTTAGGAATTGCTCATAAGATTGACATTTGCCAAGAACATAAAGTTAAATTCTTTGAGAAAAGTGCCCTAAGTGACCACAAATGATCCATTGTGCTCTAAGTTGTAAGGACTCCATTATCAAGAAAATCCAATTTGAGATCCCAGACATTTGTGGAACCCTAACTTCCAAGTTATATGAGGTTTATGTGTGACCGTTGATGGTAATAGATGATCTTTGTGAGCCTAGCTATTAGGTTAGGTGGGGAATAAGCTTATGGGCCATTGGGTCACCTTTCAAGGAAAAAATAAAGGCCTTGTGGTGTTGTGCAACTTCTCCATAGAACCTTAATGAAGGGAGTGCAAAAAGGGGGGCTAATTATCAGATTATATATTTTGCTGACTATTTGTCTCTCTCAGCTATGTTTATCTATACTAATTCCCATTGTAAAGGCTATAGAAGCATGGATAATGGGTAGTTCTATATGGTGTTGTGCACTAGTAATCCCTTCATGTAGAGTATGTTTAGATCACCATCTAAGCTCCATATTGGGAGTGCACAGGTGGACAATTCCATGTTTGTAGTTGCATTGCTCTTTGCAATTTGAGAATCTGAGTTCTCTATCTCTTAGTCTGCATCTCTTTATGTATAGGTTTTTTTTTCAACTTTGTCTACTTGTCTATGTCACAAGGAAGGAGATAAGGAAGAGAGCTCACACACACACTCTCACTCTCAAGGAGAAGCACACACACAGATTGAGGCAAGGAAGTAGTATCTTCTTCTTCTTCTATTACATAAAAGGAATGTACAAGAATGACCTAAAAAACAAGAATACAACCAGTGCAATATATAAAGACCAGTACATAAGGAAAAACCTAATGTCCGCGAATGAGTGAGCTGGCAAGAAACAAATGTGCCATCACTCTCGGTAGATAAATCTAATAAAGCTCAATGAAGTATCCCTGACATATACCGGCGTGACCACTATACATGTCAGAGAAACAAAAAACTGATACGTGTCATCCTGGATCATCACATGTTGAGCTTGATACCTCAACACTCCCCCTCAAGCTCAACGACATATCCTATAATCCAAGCATCTTCGGAAACTTCTTCAACTTCTCAGCTCCAAGTGCTTTGGTGAAAATATCAGCAACCTGCTCATCTGTTCTTACATAAACAAGATCAATATCACCTGCTAATACCTTCTCTCTGATGAAGTGATAATGTACCTCGATATGCTTTGTTCTAGCATGGAAAACAGGGTTCCGTGCTAACTGTATGCTGCTAAGATTATCACAATAGATAGTGATAGGCTTTTGCACTTCCACACCTAAATCTGCAAGTAACATCTCCAACCATGATGCCTCACATGCTGCCATTGCAGCACCTCTATACTCAGCCTCTGTACTCGACAAAGCAACAGTGGGTTGCTTCTTACTGCTCCATGTAATAGCTGCACCTCCAAGTGAGAAAAGAAAGCCACTAGTAGATCTTCTATCTGGAGTACTACCAGCCCAATCTGCATCGGTGTATCCATGAACCTGCAAATCTACACCAGCTCCATAAAACAATGCATAATCCAAAGTAGCACTCACATAACGTAGAGTGCACCTCAGAGCATCCAAATGTGGCTTCCTGGGAACCTGCATAAACTGACTTTCAAGTCCAACAGTATAACTTAGATCAGGCCTTGTAATTGTGAGATATATAAGACTTCCCACAATTTTCCTGTACATAGTAGCATTTTCCAATGCTTCACCTGATGTAGTATCCAATTTCAAATTCTGATCTAATGGCATAGAAATTGGCTTACAATCAGCCATACCATACTTTTGCAGCATATTCAAGGCATATTGCCTTTGCGACATCCATATACCTGTTTCTGTATGTATAAACTCAATGCCCAAAAAATAGCGCAGCACACCAAGATCTTTCATGTCGAATTCCTGCATAAGGAGTTTCTTTACCTCTTTGATGCTTTCTTCATTATCACCACCTACAATCAGGTCATCAACATAAATAGCCACAATAGTGATGCCATCATCAGCCTTCCTTGCATATAGTGAGTGATCTGCATCACACATAGAAAACCCAATGCTGGTTAAGTAATCAACAATCCTTGCCTGCCATGCACACGGAGCCTGCTTCAGCCCATACAAAGCCTTTTGCAACCTGCAAACATATTCTGGATGCTTTGAATCTTCATATCCTTGTGGCTGGTCCATATATACTTCTTCCTGTAACTCACCATGTAGGAAAGCATTCTTCGCATCCATCTGATGCAAAGTCCATCCTTTTGCTGTAGCTAATGCAACAAGTGTCCTAACAGTAGACATTTTAGCTACAGGGCTGAATGTTTCCTCATAATCAATGCCATATGTTTGTGCATAACCTTTAGCTACCAATCGTGCTTTATACCTGCTTATGCTACCATCAGCATTATGCTTTACCTTGTAAACCCATTTGCAACCTATGGGTTTCTTTCCTTGCGGCAATCGAACCAGCTTCCATGTATCATTTCCATAAAGTGCAACCATCTCCTCATCCATACCTTTTTTCCAATCTGCATTACCAATTGCATCTTCAAAACAAGAAGGTTCAACATCTTGTATTACCTTTGTCATGTAGGCACAATGGCGAGCCATGTAACTATCATATGTCAATCGTTGCACTGAATTACGCATCCTCCCAGATCTTCTTGGTCCTAGGTCACTTGTCCTTGTATCATCTGCATGTGCCCTTCTTACTCCTAGAGTCTTTCAGAGAGGGCAATCCAAGTTCCTCATCAATACTCTTTTCTGAACCACTTGAATCTCCATCAACATCTTCAAAACCTGCACGTGTTTTACTACGAGTAGAAAGCTTTTCTTTACCTTTCTTGGATGTATTTGATGAATTTGCTGGACTGAAATTTCCACGCTCAAAGGAAGCACTTTAAGATCCTGAATGAGTACGATATACACCTTCATTTGGGAACTACTTGTACTTTGTGACTTTTTTTAATGACTTTTGTAGACATGCATGGGTGTATCCATTGAAAGAAAAGTCCAAATTGTTTATGTGCTTTAAATAGTTCTTGGTTATGGCTGAAAATCTATCAGCATGTCAATAGAGCACCCTCCATTCTATTCAAGGAGGGGGGGATACATGTCTTTTGATTTTAATGCATATATGGCTGAGCGTGGTATAAAACATCAATGTATAATGTTGTGTACACCTCAACAAAATGGACTTGTTGAAGAAAGAACAGATCTCTCATCAAAATGATGAGATGTATGGTCAAAATCTAAGCTTTACCACATAGGTTCTTGCTTGAGGCTATTATGTGTAAAATATATGTACTTAACGAGTGTCCCACCAAAGCATTGTGATCAAATCACTCTTGCAAACCATTTGTTTCTCATCTACATGTCTTTGGTTGTCTGGCATATGCATTACTGCCTGAACAACAACACAAAAAACTAGAGGATAAAGCAATGCAATGTATTTTTGTTGCATATCGTTTGAAAATCAAAGGCTATCACTTGTACCATCCACATAGTAAATGAATTTTGGTTAGCCTTTAATGAAGAAGAAATCAGGTAGCTTGAACGATGTGTATGACACTTTGCTTATGCTTTTTACAAGTGGACATTCATGTCTAGGTCCAGACGAGGCAATTTCTTAGCCTTTCTAGGTTCCAAATGATAATGTACATAATTCTAGCTCTGATAAAAATTTACATGATGCACTTGTTGATGAGAGGGTTGGCATAAAAGAGGCTAAAACTATGCCTAAATGGCTAGTATATACTTTGAGAGATAGCAAATTAGATGCACCTTTGTCATATCATACCCGTTCAGGCTCTCATAGTGCTTCCTTTGTATCAGATTTCTATGCAATGGCTGTCTCTAGTCTTTGTGATGAGAATGAGTCTATTTCTTTTGATGAAACACAAAATTCAAAAAATGGAGCACTGCTATGCAATCAAAATATGATGCTATTATGAAGAATGGTACTTGTTCGTTATGCGATTTACCTCCAAGCAATAAGGCCATCGACACTAACTGGGTATACAAAGTGAAACATAAGCCTAATGGAACAATTGACATGTATAAGGCTAGGCTTGTTGCTAAATGTTATGCTCCAGAGAGAGGCATTGATTTTGATAAGAACTTTGCTCCCACATGCCGAATGACCACCGATCGTAGCATTTATGCACTTGCAACTCATCATGGTTATAATGTACATCAGTTTGGACATTAAAACTACATTTTTTAATGGTGAATTAGTGTATATATTTTAGTCCCATGGTTTTGTGCAAAAAGGGCATGAAAACAAAGTTCGTAGGTTGGAAAGGGCATTATATGGTTTGAAGTAAGCTCCATATGCTTGTTATGAAAAGATACATGCCTACTTGCTAGCAATTCTTTTGGAGAACAATCCAACTGAGAGCACCTTATATGTTAGGCATGTGGGTGATGTACTTCTGATCATTGTTGTATATGTTGATGATGTGTTCCTCACTAGTCCTCATGAGAAGCATACCGCTGAATTTCATGCTGATTTGCATGCCTCATTTGAGATCTCATATTTGGGGCATTTGCATCATTATTTAGGCATTCAATTTATGCAAGTTGATGGGGTATAACTTTGTGTCAAACAAAATCTAGTGACATATTACAAGAGAATTTTGGGCTTGAAGATTGCAAACCTATTGCCACTCCCATGGAAAAAAAGTTTATGGATGAGTCTTTGTGATGTTGGAGATTCATTTGATGTTGTTCTCTATTAGTGGGCTGTTGGATGTTTGATTTACTTATGCATAACTCGACATGATCTTCAGTTTGTTGTCTCTCAAATGAGCAGGTTTATGCATTGCCCAAGAATCAAACATTGACAGACAGTCAAGTGCATCTTTGGCTACTTGAGTGTTGGTTGAGCAAGAAACACCCTATTGTGGCCACTTCTAGCTATGAGGCTAATTATAGGGTCTCTTTCATAGCGACTATTGAGTGTGTGTGTGGCTTAAATGCCTTTTGGTTGATTTGAGTGTTGGTCAGTCTTCTGCCACCACCATCTTCACTGACAGTTAGAGTACATTGATAGTTGGGAGGAACCCTATATTCCATGCTCACACGAAGCACATTGAGGTGCACTATCATTATGTTAGAGAGAGGTTCTCTGTTGGAGAGATTATCTCAGTGTATGTGCCCACACATGATAATGTTGCAAATCTTTTCACAAAGGCTATACCTAGGGAGAAGTTTGAAGCTTTTTGCAAGCTTTGAGCTTACTTCCTTTCGTGGATTGATCTTTTTCCACATAGTTTGGAATTTCCTTATACATGAGTGCCACCTCCTTGTTCATCACATCACTCTCAAGAGGGATTTGTTGATGTATTTGGTAGTGATGTGTGTGAACACACTTAGGATCACCGGGGCACTTTTTTCCTAATCCATGCTCTTGGCAAGCTCATTTCTAATCCATGTGATGTTACCCATTTCTTGGTCTACTTACTTTGAGTCTCTCACACTCTTTCTTTTGTGAGTACACTCTTCTTTTCATTTTCCTTCCGTGCGTGTACTCTTTACATGGTTTTAGAGCACTAGGTGGAGGTCTTGGTGGCTCATTTGGCAGTAATTTTGGTGGTGGTGGTGGTGGTGCTTGTGTGTTGGTGATTTTGTGCTCTCCTTATTAAGATAAGTTGTTGCCATCAACTTTAGGGTCTCACTTTGCCCATTGGCCCACCCTCCCATCCTTCTTCTTCATCAATTTGTGTTGGTATATTTAGGTAGTGATGTGTGTGAACACACTAGGACCGCGGGGCACTTTTTTCCCTCTTTAGGAGGTTTTTGCCCCCCAGCTTGTATATACGCTTATTGCCCTAATGGGCTACTTATCTTTGTACATTCTCTAGTAATACATTCAGTATTGTGTGTTTGTGCTCCAAGCTTCTTCTTCTTCCTTGTGCTGTTCGCGTGCTTCCGCAGACGTCTATCTCTAACAATTGGTATCAGAGCAGGTCGTCGCCTCTTCTAGGGCACCGTCGACACTCCTCCGTTTGCAGTCTCAGATTCGCACGAAATTTGGTGAGCATACTCAAGGTGTTTCCGAGATCAAAACTGCTTCGCTTTGTGGTGCCGAAATTGCGATCTGAGCTCGTTTCAGCCTTCGAACGCACTATCGTAGCGCTTGTGCAGGCTATTTCATCCTTTTGTGCCAAAGGTATATACCAGTTTCTGTTCGCCAGTTTAAGCATCTCGAAGTCTGCTACAGGTCTAGCAGAACTCATCTGGGCAATTCCGTTCAACTTTTTGAGATACAGTCAATTTTTTGCATCAAGGTATTTTAGTCACCGGCCATGGCTGAAAGCAGTGATGTATTCCGTATGTTGGCTGTTGAGGATAAGTTGGATGGTACCAACTACCCATTATGGGCTTATATGATGCGACATGTATTGGTTGCAAAAGGACTGTGGAACATTGTGCAGGGTGTTGAAAGACGTCCTGTTACACCTGCGACTACAGGTACTACAAATACAGGTGCTAGAGGTGCTGGAGCTGATGAAGATGGTGTCGAAGATGATATTCCACAGATTCCTGTTCGTGCTGTTGTTTTTGTTGCACCTACTGTAGAGTAGATTCGTTGGGATGGCAGAGATGCCCAGGCACATGCATTGATAGCTTTGTCTGTCAAACGTGCCATTATTCCTCACATTCACTCTTGCAGAACAGCAAAGGATGTTTGGGATACACTTACCACTTTGTACCAGGCTAGGAATGAGGCTCGTGTTGCTTACCTCCGAAAACAGTTGGAGAGTGAGCACATGAATGAAGGTGATTCTATGGACAATTTTCTTACAAAGATCAAAGACCTGAAGGAACAATTGATTTCTGCTGATGAGGTTATACCAGATAGCTCACTTGTGCAGACCGTTCTGAATGGTCTTTCTGATTCATATCAGAGTTTTGCCTCTACTCTTCGGTTGATGATGAAAGGCAATCCGAATGCCTTGTCATTTGAGGAACTAGTCTCTGTTCTGTTGCAGGAAGATCAGTCCAGGCAGAACAGGTCCATTATGCGTGTTGCAGATCAAGCTTTCCTGGCTAGTCAGAAGGGCAAAGGAAAATGAAGCTCTTCTACTAGTAAGCAGAAATCCGCAAATGCTGCACAATCGAAGAACCAGGATAAAGATGAGAAGAAATCAGAAAAGCAGAAATTATTCTGCAAGTACTGTAAAGGAAATGATCATATTATAAAGAACTGTCCAAAATTGGCTTCTAAAGAGGCAAAGAAGAAAGAGGCTGGAATGGTTGTTGCAGAGGCCTCTACACCAAAAACAGAGTCTGCAAATCTTGTGCAGGAAGAAGAATGGGCGTTTACTACTGTCTACAGTTTTGACCCATCTTCTCATGATCAGTGCATGTCTGCAGTAGACTCAGATGTTTGGTACTTTGACAGTGGGGCAACCAAACATATTACCTCGCAGCGCAGTTTCTTCTCTTCACTCGAGCCTGCCCCTACAGGGAATACTGTCACATGCGCCAATAACTCCTCTTATCCTGTTATGGGCTGTATAAGCTCATAGACTATCAAAGATCTGTGAATGCTTCGGCATGTGCAGTTCATGATTCTCAGGCTATGTCAGATGCAAAGCTTTGGCATGCACGCTTTGGTCATCTGAATTTTGCTAGTTTGTTACGCCTGCAGAAATCTGAAATGGTGTCCTCTTTGCCCAAACTTGAGGCACCTGGAAAACATGTTTGTGAAGGCTGTATTTTGGGCAAAATGCAGCGTTCTTCCTTTCCAAAAGATGGTTCAGTTCGGGCTACCCAGAAATTGCAGCTTGTACATAGTGATGTCTGTGGTCCTATGCAGACACCCTCTTTTGGAAATTACCTTTACTTCGTGACTTTCATTGATGATTTTTCCAGGCATGCATGGGTATATCCACTCAAAGCAAAGTCCAAAGTGTTCATGTGCTTCAAAGCGTTTTTGGTTTTGGCTAAAAATCTGTCAGCATGTAAAATGGGCACCCTCCGTTCTGATCGAGGGGAGGAATATATGTCTTCAGATTTTAATGCATTTCTGGCTGAACGTGGGATAAAACACCAATGTACAGTGCCGTATACACCTCAACAGAATGGAGTTACTGAACGAAAGAACAAGTCACTCATGGAGATGGTGAGGTGCATGGTCAAAAGTCAGGCTTTACCACATAGTTTCTGGCTTGAGGCTGTCATGTGTGCATCATATGTACTGAACAGGTGTCCCACTAAAGCGTTGCAGTCTATCACTCCATATGAGGCTTGGAATGACCGCAAGCCATCTGTTGCTCATCTCCGTGTTTTTGGTTGTTTGGCATATGCATTAGTGCCTGAACAACATCGTAGAAAATTGGATGATAAGGCAGTAAAATGTATTTTTGTTGGGTACAGTTCTGAAAGTAAAGGCTATCGTCTGTATCATTCACAGACTAAATGCATTCTGGTTAGCCGTGATGTTGTCTTTGTGGAAGATGCTATTCAGCCATTGCTTTCATGTACTAAGGAGACATCTGTTAGCTCCAAAGACATGTATGATACTTTGATGCCTCTTTTTACAGGTGGACAGGCTAGTGCTAGTCCTAATGAGGCAACTTCTCAGCCTTTGCAGGTTTCATATGATGATGTAGATCATTCCATTTCTGATGCAGATTTACATGATGCACTTGTTGATGAGAGAGCTGATATTGAGCAGGCAAAAACTATGCCAAAATGGCTGGTGCAGACTTTGCGTGACAGCAAATTAGATGCACCTTTGTCATATCGTACTCGTTTAGGCTCTCAAAGTGCCTCCTTTGCATCAGATTGCTATGCTATGGCTGCATCTAGTCTCTGTGATGAGAATGAGCCTGTTTCTTTTGATGAAGCACAAAATTCAGAAAATTGGATGGCTGCTATGCAATCTGAATATGATGCTATAATGAAGAATGGTACATGGTCTTTATGTGACTTGCCTCCTGGCAAGAAGGCCATTGGCACTAAGTGGGTATACAAGCTGAAGCGTAAACCTGATGGTACAGTTGACAGGTATAAGGCTAGGCTTGTTGCAAAGGGTTATGCGCAGGAAAGAGGCATTGATTTTGATGAGACCTTTGCACCTACATGCCGTATGACTACTGTTCGGAGCATTTGTGCACTTGAAGCCCATCATGGTTGGAATGTCATCAATTGGACATTAAAACAACATTTCTGAATGGTGACTTGCATGAAGAAGTGTATGTTTTTCAGCCTCGTGGCTTTGTGCAAAAAGGGCATGAAAACCAGGCGTGCAGGTTAAAGAAGGCGTTATATGGTTTAAAGCAAGCACCACGTGCTTGGTATGAGAAGATACATGCCTATCTGATTGCACATGGTTTTGAGAACAGTCCAACTGAAAGCACCTTATATGTTAAGCGTGCTAATGATGTGCTTCTGATCATTGTTGTCTATGTAGACGACATGCTGCTCACTGGTCCTATTGAGAAGCATATTGCTGATTTCAAGGCTGATTTGCATGCCTCATTTGAGATGTTTGATTTGGGGCATTTGCATCACTATTTGGGCATTCAGTTTATGCAAGTTGATGGTGGAATGGCTTTGTGTCAAACGAAATATATTGACACATTATTGCAGCGTTTTGGCCTTGAAGACTGTAAGCCTATTGCCACTCCTATGGAGACAGGTTTACGATTGAGTCTTCATGATGCTGGAGATGCATTTGATGCTGTTCTCTATCAGCAGGCTGTTGGATGCTTGATTTACTTATGCATTACTCGGCAAGATATTAAGTTTGCTGTCTCACAGATGAGCAGGTTTATGCATTGCCCAGGAGTCACGCATTGGAAAGAGGTTAAGCGCATCTTTCGCTACTTGAGTGGTACTCGGCTACTTGGGTTGTTTTATCCCAAGGGGGGATCACTACCGCCAGATTTGCATGCTTTTTCTGACTCAGATTGGGCTGGTTGCTATGACACTCGTGTGTCCACCAGTGGTTTTTGCTTCATGCTTGGTACCTCATGTATATCTTGGTTGAGCAAGAAGCAGCCTACTATGGCCACTTCCAGTTGTGAGGCTGAGTATAGGGCAGCTTTCACAACGACTGTTGAGTGTGTGTGGCTCAGACGCCTTATGGCTGATTTGGGTGTTGCCCAGTCTTCTGCCACCACCATCTTCACTGACAGTCAGAGCGCATTGGCAGTTGCGAGGAACCCTGTGTTCCATGCTCGCACTAAGCACATTGAGGTGCATTATCACTATGTCAGGGAGAGGTTCTCTGCTGGGGAGATCAGCTTGGCATATGTGCCCACGCAGGAGAACATTGCAGACCTTTTCATGAAGGCTCTGCCTAGGGAGAAGTTTGAAGCTTTCCGCAAAGCTTTGGGCTTACTTCCTTTTGTGGAGTGATTTCCACATAGCTTGGCACTTCCTTATACAGGAGTGCCAGCTCCTTGTTCACCGCATCACTCCCAGGGGGGATTTGTTGATATATTTAGGTAGTGATGTGTGTGAACACACTAGGACCGCCGGGGCACACTTCCACCTTATCATCATCATCTACATTCACATCGATAGATGCAAGTGACTCACATATGCTTTTGATTTTTAGAGTGTAGTCACTTACCGACATGCTCTTTTTCTCCAATGTATGCAGCTCGTTCTTGAGTTGCAATTTCCGTGCCTTTGTATTGGTCTCGTACAAAGCGACCAAACTGTTCCAAGCCTCTTTTGGAGTCTTGGCATCCTGTATGTGTCCAATCATGCTATCCTGTATGCTAACAGATAGCCAATACACTACCTTTCGTGCTCCTTGATTCCATTCCTCATATGCTCTTAACTGTTCTGCAGTCCGATTCCTTTCTGGTAACTGCAGAGCATTTTCATTCTCTCCTTCGATGTACTTCCAGTAGCCTTTTCCCATCAGGAAATTCGTCATTCTGAATCTCCAAGCATGGAAGTTGTTCTTGTCCAGCTTATCGCTCATAAGCTGACTCATTCCATCTGCATTGCCATTTCTGCAACAATTCACAACACCGCAACACACTACAAGCAGCACTTCTGCTTGAACACTGTCGCACTATGACGTGACAGTTTGATCTCAGAAATACACAGTTTTCGTGTATCAACAGTACACGGAATCGCTTGAAATTCTGGATCTGGTATATATGAGTGTCGCCGAACACAACGCAAGTTACAGTTTCTGAAACTGACCTGATTTTTCTGTGGGCCCCACCTTGCGGGCTCGAAATCGTCATTTGTGAAATCGCGTTTTCTCCACGCCTTGCGGCGTAGTCTTCACTATCCCCTTCTCCACGAGCTCTCTATAGCCACGCTGGCTCTGATACCATGTCACGAGGAAGGAGATAAGGAAGAGAGCTCACACACACACTCTCACTCTCAAGGAGAAGCACACACACAGATTGAGGCAAGGAAGTAGTATCTTCTTCTTCTTCTTCTATTACATAAAAGGAATGTACAAGAATGACCTAAAAAACAAGAATACAACCAGTGCAATATATAAAGACCAGTACATAAGGAAAAACCTAATGTCTGCGAATGAGTGAGCTGGCAAGAAACAAATGTGCCATCACTCTCGATAGATAAATCTAATAAAGCTCAATGAAGTATCCCTGACATATACCGGCGTGACCACTATACATGTCAGAGAAACGAAAAACTGGTATGTGTCATCCTGGATCATCACATGTTGAGCTTGATATCTCAACAGTCTATTCCATTGTGTTATTACTTCTTACTAAGTTATTTGGAAAACTTTGATTGCATGATACTATTGTATACTTATGGTTCTAAGAGGCAAAGACATGGGCTTAAGGTTTTAAAACCCTTGGAAGACCCTTGGATTTTATTGAGAAACGCTTGGGAAGTTATCTCCAATTTAATGGTTTTAACCTTAGAAATTTATCCCAAGGTTCGAGAACCTTAGTCTTGGGAGAAGCTTCTCCAAGCACCAATTTGCAATGGATTTTACAAAGTAATTATGTGCCATGAGCATCGGACTAGTCAAACATATCTAAAATCGAACATTGTTTGGTCATTCTCATGTAAGGCCAAAGATCTTGATAGTAGACAACCATAGGTTCAAAACATGTGATCCACTCAGCCTAGTGGTCAAGTCTCAAGGTTGAGGAGGACTTGCGTTCAACCCCCATGGGGAGCATGGGGAGAGAGTTCTACCCAAAGAGCTCTAGAGCCTTCTAACTCAAGTTAACATGAATTAAGTTGAGCTTAGAGATGTCATCTCTCTAGCTAGTGGTGGTCCTAGTACTATAGCTCATTACATTTGTGTCAGATTTTATCATATTCTTCAAGCTCTCATAAAGACCTTGATGAATTTATCTTCTCCATCCATGAGAAATAATTGACATATTTCTTTCTCATAGCTTATTTACATGGTCCTCACACACATCCTCCGCAAAGTAGTGTTCTCTCTCAAATGCTTCTGCCTTGTCTAAAAAGGAGTGCAAAATGCTATTCAAAAGAAAGTGCTTGAGCCATCCAATAGATCCAACAAGATTACTTGTTAATAAAGTAAGACACTAGATACAGAGATAGCTCATCCAAAGAAAAGTGCAAAATCATGCAAGAGGGTATTTTTGAAACCTCATGAAAGATACCAGATGTGATTTAAATTTGTTGTTTCTGACTCATATATATTCTCTGGGGTACATGCTATAGGTATATAGCTTCAAAGTGGAGAATCCACCTCCAACCTGTCTTCAGGGAGCATCCAAAGTAGCCACTCCAAACATTATTTCTAGTGAGTGATGGCCTAGCAGTTAGTGAGCTTTGCATGTGCACTACTCTTTACTCATGTTCATTTTTTATGATTTTATCTTATTGGAGGAGTGTTTTTATAAGCTTTCTAGGGATATAAGGATCACTGGAAATGGAGGAGATTTAACAATTATGGAGAAAGGATTATTTCTCAACAATCACCTTTTGAAGAAGCAAGGAGTATGATGGCGCTTCTCAAAGAAATAGATGGACATAACTTATTTTTTAGCTAAGTATTTTCCAAGTTGATGCTTGTAATGCTTGTTTGATCTTGTTTTGATCATCTTGCACAAAATTTTAGAAGAACATTGAAATAAGAAGGATTTCAAAAGATTAATTCTAGAATAAGATCATGAGAAGAAATTAATTTCAAGCACTAGCATGCATTTCAACAAGAGTTTGTTTCTAAAAGAATGTATATGCATCAAAGAAAGGATTCTTGTAGTAGAAATCAAGTTTTCCTTATTGTACTAGATATATGTTTTCATAACACTATGCATCAAGTGAAGGGAAAAAAATGCATCAAGATTATGCATGTCAAACGTTCTTAGTATAAAGGGAAATTTGCATCAACTTTGGCCTAAAAGAGCATGCAAGTACATGAAAGTGCATGCATTCAAGAACATTCAACTACATGCATGCAAGCACATGCAACTACATGCCTACAAGAATTTGCATTTGCATGAGTAAAAGGCATCCCGACCAGGTTGGTTCCACCCATCTACCAACACAATATAGCATGCAACAAACATATACACGATGTATACAGACATACATACATGCTATCCCATAGCGAAGCTGGGTGTGGCTCATGCTCTCAACTGCCCGACCAAGATGGTTCCACTCACCTATCAACCTCTATGGTACATAGCACAAAACGGATATAAACACATCACTATCTAGGCCTACGATGAAGCTAGCGTCAGCTTGCAATCTTGACCACCTGGCCAGGATGACTCCACTTGCCTACTAACCCGTCATAGCACACTGGCACACATATATACAAGATTTTGTTTTTGTTTTTGTTATTTTCCTTTTTTTTCCCATTTCCCATGTCTTGAGAGTTAGGGAGAGGTAGAAAGGAGCATCTGCCCCACCCTTCCTGCACATCATGCATACACAAAAACTCAAAACACATTTGTAGAAGCTGATGATCGATCTTCTCTTCACTGTTACTTTCTAGGGCATAAGGATTATATGACATAATTGATTAATCGCAAACAAGCTTACCAAACCAGATTTCCCTATCTTATCTTTAAGTCCCTTCCTCAGGCATAATGTCATACAAGCATCCTAAAAAATTCCTACTTAGCCTCGTTCACAATCAATGATCAATGTCCTCTAGGAGGTGAGTCAGGATCCACCTCAGGAGCCTCATCGTCACGATGCAAACCATCTCTTCAACACCTCCTCAATCATTTCCTTTTTATCTCTAGACTCATCTTTGTGACGAATTCACGTGATTTGTCATTTTTTGTAAATAGCCCTCTATTGAAACAAGGCACTTTGTAAGTCATTGTGCACTTTCATTTCCTAAATTCCTCAATCCGTCCACCTCCATAGCTAGTTCCTTTAATCCTCATGTATTTAGGTCAATATCATTTTGATATTATGTCATTTTGGAGTCTAAATACTTCATCCATTTTTGCGAGTTTGCATTCTCTGGTTCCACATTTGTCCTCTTTTCATTTTCTTGAATAGCATTCTCTATTCTCGCAAATAATTTAAATAGCCACTTGATTTTTTGATTTTCTCTCGCAACTTTATGTGTTTTCCTTCGAGCTCCTCAAATCCATCTTTATGTTTTTGCTCAATTTCATCGAGCTTCTCCACTATACTAAGCTCCTCACATCTTTTTCTTTATAAATTCTATAGCTTCTTTTCTAAATCATTCCCTCTCGACTCTACTCCTCCAACTTTTCTATTGACCTCTTGAAAACTCTTCTCTACTTGACCAGTTAGGGCTTCTACAATCCCCCCCAAAACGTTCATCTTTTCTATCTCTCCTTTGATTTCCCTTAACTTTTCCATCAACAACATCAACTCTTCCTCAATTCTATCAGCTTTTTTATCTTCCTCTACACATCTCTATTGATATATTTTGGTAGTGATGTGTGTGAACACATGAGGACCGCTAGGGCACTTTCTTCCCTCTTTAGGAGGTTTCTCTCCCCTGGCTCGTATATACACATATAGCCCTAATGGGTTAGTGATCTTTGTACATTCTAGTAGTAATACATTCAGTATTATGTGTTGTGCTCCAAGCTTCTTCTTCTTCTTCCTTGCGTTTTCCATGTGCTTTCACAGATGTCTAGCTCCAACACTTGGTATCAGAGCAGGTCTCCGCTTCATTTAGGGCATCATCAACACCTCTCCGGTCATAGTCTTAGAATCGCACAAAATTTGGTGAGCATACTCAGGGTGATCAAGAGATCAAAACAAGTTAGCTTTGTGGTGCCGAAATTGCAGTTTGAGCTCGTTTCGGCTTTTGAATGCAATATCATAGCACTTGTGTAGGCTATTTCTTCTTTTTGTGCCAAAGACATATACAGGTCTCGGTTCGCTAGTATAAGCACCTCGAAGTCTGCTACAAGTTTAGTAGAGCTCGTTAGGGTAGTTATATTCAACTTTTTCTGAAATGGTATCCTCTTTGCCCAAACTTGAGGCACTCGGTAAACATGTCTCTGAAGGCTGTATTTTGGGAAAAATGTAGCATTCCTCCTTTCCAAAAGATGGTTCAGTTCAAGCTACTCATAAATTGTAGCTTGTTCACAGTGATGTTTGTGGTCCTATGTAGACACCCTCTTTTGGAAACTATCTTTACTTCATGACTTTTGTTTATGATTTTTCCAGGCCTGCATGGGTATATCCATTGAAAGCAAAGTCCAAAGTGTTTATGTGCTTCAAATAGTTTCTAGTTTTGTGTAAAAATTTGTCAGCATGTAAAATGGGCACCCTCCATTCTGATCGAGGGGAGGAATATATGACTTCTGATTTTAATGCATTTTTGGCTAAACATGGGATAAAACATTAGTGTATAGTGCCATATACACCTTAACAGAATGGAGTTGCCGAACGGAAGAACATGTCACTCATGGAGATGGCAAGGTGTATGGTCAAAAGTCAGGCTTTACCACATAGTTTTTGGCTTGAGGCTATTACGTGTGCAACACATGTACTTAACAGGTGTCCCACTAAAGCATTGCAGTCTATCACTCCATATGAGGCTTGGCATGGTCACAAGCCATTTGTTGCTCATCTGCATCTTTTTGGTTGTCGGGCACATGCAATAGTGCTTGAACAATATCGCACAAAATTGGATGATAAATTAGTGAAATGTATTTTTGTTGGGTACAGTTCTAAAAGCAAAGGCTATCGTCTGTATCATCCATAGGCTAAATGCATATTGGTTAGCCATGATGTTTTTTTTGTGGAAGATGCTAGTCAGTCGTTACTTTCATGTACTTAGACATACTCCAAAGACATATATGATACTTTGTTGCCTCTTTTTAGAGGTGGACAATCTAGTGCTGGTCTTAATGAGGCAACTTCTCAACCTTTGCAAGTTTCATGTTGTCGCAAAGAAAAGAGACATGAAAGAGGAGCCCCAAAATTTTCAAGTTAATGGGCATAAATTTTCTTCTTCCAAATTCCTAAGAAATTCCCTAGAAACTATGTAAATGCAGTAGATGAGTCCTCTAGATGCATAAGCCAAAATCCTTGTAACATAACTCTTGTAAAATATTAGGAAATTAGAGATTAGTCAATAAAGTGTCGGTCTCTTGTGTGGAAGGACCATTTTTAGGGCACATGTATGTAAGTCACTTGGTGACTCTTTGTAAGAACTTTTTGCCATTGTGAAGAAGGAGAGCAGAAATTTGAATTTGCTTATTTCATGCTGATTTCCACCTTCTCCATGATCTTTTGTGTGTGTGTGTGTGTGTGTAATGCTTGGAATGTGTGTGTAGGACTGTTAGCTATCCCTTCCCACCATTTTTGAATTACTGTAGTGTGTGTGTGAGCCACCGCAAGTTGTAGAGCAAGTGTTGGTGTTTCCCACCATTAACTATTTTGCACATAACTTAAAGAGTGTTTGTCAGATTCCACTATCAATAGATGTGTCTCATCAAGAGCTTCGAAATGAACCTGCTACTGGCCATATTCAGAGTTCGGAGCTGGGAGAAAAATTCAAATTTGTGCTTACTACTGTAAGTAGTATCAAAGCATGCCATTTTAGATGTTTAGTGAGTTGGAGAGATAGTTGAGTCTTTTCACATGCATTGTAGCTCAGCCACTTCACTTTCCATCATGTGTGGATGCATCCTCATACACTTGGTTCATGTGGTTCCTCGGATTGAAATTTAAATGTTTATCGATCCACCACTATATGCACTTGTGGGGCGATTGAGATTTAGTCTCATCAACACAAGTCCCTAAGGCTTCACGACTTAAGTACACATGTTTTTGGCACCATTGCTAGGGAATAAACTTAACCAAGGTGCCTTCGTGATGGTTATAGCTCTGGAGTGATGGTATCGTACTTGTAGAGTTGAATTCGTTCAGTGGCAAGTAGTCAAGCACTTCAACACTTATTACTTCACATCCTTGAGGTGTGTGTAATGAGTTTTTAGGTTTAGGGTTAGGAGTGAGGAAGAAAGGGAAGAGTTAGGGTTAGGCTAGAGAGAGGAGTAGAGTAGGAAGAAGTAGAAAAACCCAAGGAAAAATCCCAAAAATTATCAAAATTAGTGCAGAGTAGGTTTTAGGTATCACAAAGTTATAAAAACCAAAAAAATCAGTTCATTTGACACTAGTGTGAGAACATGTATCATGAGCAGAATAGTGATCAGTATTGCACACGTGGTATTGAGCCTAGCATGCTAGAGAGTGACTTTGGAAGCACAAATTTGAGTTGAGATATCCTTGAAGGTAAGCTACACAATTTCTTGATAACAAAATCACTTCAGAAACACTACCAATGATTAGAAGCATTTCCAATATCGTGGGGAGTTACAAAGAGTTTTTTGAGGGCTTTTGAGTGATACAGAGGGCCAAGAGGGAAGAGCTGAGGAGAATAAATAGTTTAAACCAGCAAAATTTGAGTTTGGATGAAATTTGGCTAAGGTATCACGATTGGTTCAGTTTTGGTATCGCGATACCAAAATTCCCCAGTATTGCGATACTCGGCTGGTATCGTATCACTGTGTACCCACTTGAGGTATCGTGATACCATTTTGGTATTGTATCGTCAAGTTGGTATCGCGATCGTGATCAGCTGATGGTATCGTATCACGATCCATCTCAGTATCATATCGTCCAGGTCACGGTATCGTATCCTCGATCGAGCGATATCGTATTGCATGCAATGTTGGTATTGTATCACCAACTCAGTATCATATCGTACCTAATATAGTATCATATCATTCTCTATCTTGGTGCTAGCGGAAAAAATTGTTGATTTTTGTGCACTAAATTGTTTTCATTCTACAAAGGCAATGCTTGATTGTAGATGTTTTTCAAAGGTGAAGATGCAAGGTGGTGTAGGTTTATAGAAAAAAATGAGTGATTCATATCAAACGGATTACACGCTAGGAAGTGAATGGTGCAACAATGAATGTTGGGATTGATCCATCGAAGGTGGTAAGTACCAGGCTTAAGCTTGACAAAGATAGGAAGGCTCTCCTTGAGAGGAAAGGAAAGGGTAGAGCTACGAAGAAGGGAAAAAGGTAAATTCACAAGCCAAGAGGTTGCTACTCCACTTCAAGATGTGGATTAGACTATTGACAGGGGTGCTTTTCTCAAACAGTGACCTTTGATTCTATTATGATTGTACTATTTTGCCGGAATTTTGGTTGTAGCAAGCAAAATCAGAAATGCTTTGCTCTAGTTGCAATGAGCAAGACTATTTACTGAATACTTCTTGTATATGTATTGTAGCTGCAAACTTCTTGGTTCTGTTCATATGTGCATGTTGTTTGAAGGTTGATATGTTTTGAAGTTAAAGGGAAAAAAAAAAAGAAAAAAAAAGAAAGAAGAAAAGAAAAACAAAACAAAAACGCAAAAAGAAGAGAAAGGGAAAATAACAATTAAAATAGAAAAACAACAAAACAAAAACAAAAAGAAACAAAATAAATAAAAAAAGAAAAAAAATAAAAGTGGATGTGTGCATGTGAGTGGGGCGAGTGGGGTGTCAGAGGGGGTGAAAGGGAGTGGGAGAGTGGAAAAAATAAGAAAATAAAAAAAAATCAATCCTCCCCACTCACTCACTCTCTCTCTCTCTCTCTCTCTCTCTCTCTCTCTTTGGGGTTTTTTCTGGTAACTGTGCAAGAAGCAAGAGGAAGAGGGATTTCCTCTCGGTGGATCGACTGTACAGGTTTGTGAGCGGGGGCAGTTGAAGGAGAAGTTGAAGGGGATATTCGAGGAGGGGAGCTGGGCGCTCAGGCTAGTTCTCTGGAAGTTTTCTTTGGGTCTTGTTCTCCGTCTGATGAGAGGGGTACTCGGGATAAGCGGGAGGATGCATATCAAAAGAGTCAGAGGGGAGGCGACTGTCGGATGCTCTGAGGGGAGGAAAGATGTCCGAGCTGGGGAAGCTGTGAACTGAAGACGATGGATCTTCTGTCTTTTGGCTTCGCTTGTGCACAGGAGGTTGAAGGGAAGGAGCAGCCAAGGGAGGGGGAAAACTTTCGTAATTTTCTTGGTCTCTTGCTGCAATCAAAGGGATTCTGAAGTTTTGGCTCAATAAGCAAGTAGAACTGCTACATTTTGAGCTCCACACATTGTCATATGATAGCAGAAGTGCAAGCTCGCCCCTTGAAGAAACCAACAGGGTCTGTTCATTTTCAGAAAATGAGATTGGGAAGAACTTGCTTGAAGGCCTGGGAGCTTATAAAGAGCCACTTGCTAATGTGCATGAAAGGTTATTGAAGAACACGTCCCACGAAAGCTTGGGAGCACTGCATCTATAGTACTAATCGAGAATCAAAGATGCATGCTACCACCCAACGGGATATGCTAAGGTGCTCCCCTGCGGAATTCAGCTCAGGAAGTTTTTTCAGGATCAAGGATTGTACCAAAAGTTGTAAGTAGGTGTTCTTCACTTCGATTGAGATCTATCTTCCGGCATTCTGTGGACTTTTCATCCCACGATAGGGAGTCATCGAAGCTTCATGGATAAAGAGGTTCGTAACCGAACCTTCAGAACATGATATGTTTGTTCCAGTGACACTTTACAGAGTTCTCATGTGCATATCTCATGAAGCTTCTAAACATGTTCCAATGGTTGATTGAAAAGATCTGAGAAACGTGCATGATAGTTGTGTTTTAGTCTGTGTACAGTTAGTTTCTGCACATACATATATTAGAGAGCAAACCAAGGGTATGAGTTCCCATTGTCAATCAGCCATTGGAGCGTGCCACATCTTATCAGAGCTTGGGAAGACTATCATCTATAATATGTCTTTTGGGAAAATTATATCTTTGCAGTGCATGACTGCTCGTTGCTTCTGGTGGTCCTTAATATCACATTTAGTGATTCCTATAGAGTGCTCAGAATGGAAGGAGAACTAATGCTTGACCATAGCATTGTAAAAAGGGAAAATCTATCTAGCTGATTCACCATGCGCTGTCCATGATCTAGATGTGTAAGAACGTGAGTAACTAGTCGACATACAAGACAAGGAAGGGAAGAAGAATCGGCAGCTAGAACCTCACATGTAGAGCAAGGGGTGAGCTGGCAGTCGAGCAATTTTTACTCAAAGCACCAATATGCTTGTTGTAAGGCATCATGGAGTATATTTGATACGGTGTTATTTTTAACTATCTATTCGAGCTTGTGCATTTGGAGACCACTGTTATGTTATGCCATAAAGGATCAAAGTTCATGTCGTAGTTGAACATTGCTTGTGTTTTCATGTCTTCATGTGTTGAAATAGAGAACGCCTGTTCAGTCATGAGGGCAAGGGGTGATAAACGCCTGTGTGTTATTCAACAGAACCCTTGATATGATATTCATAAGTCAAGCAATGCGGATGAGTTCATTCCAGTTCTGACGAATTGATTATGGAAGTTTTTGTTGACTCTCACGAGAAATCTGCCACCTTATGAGGAATCACTTCATGGGGTCTGTAGTTCTTTCTTCCTGAATGCATTCACGAGGAGAACCTATTCAATGCATCGACCAAATCGGTTGAGCATTTCTGTCAACGTGGTGAAAGAGTGCTTAAAAAAATCCATTGAAGCACCTTGTCTGGAGGGTTTCCCGCGGGCCTTCTTTTAGGTGTCCTGCCCAGCTAAACCTAAGTTGTATTATTGATAGCAATGAAAATCTTGGTAAAGCTATTATTTTTATAAAAACATTCGTGTCATTTGGAATGGAATTTCCACTGATGAAGACAAGATCAAAGTAATCCTAGAACTTCCAAGATGCGAAAAATGCGAAGGAAGTGCAAACGTTTAAAGGTCATTGTGGATACTATCGTAGATTTATTCACATGTATGCCATCATTGCAAAGCCCCTCTATGGTTTATTAACCCAATTCATGTGGACGGACGAATGCGAGAAAATGTTTAATGAACTAAAAAAATGACTCAGCACAACACCTATTTTGAAAACACCTAACTGGAACAAGCCTTTTCATATTCATGTAGATGCCTCCAACTATGCAATAGGGTGCATTCTAGCTCAACCTACAGATGAAGGAAAGTTGGACCACCCTATTGCCTATGCGAGCAAACAACTGAATCAAGCTGAAAGAAAGTATACAACTATGGAACGAGAAGGTTTAGGGATGGTGTACGCAGTAAAGAAATTCAGAAACTACCTTCTAGCCAACAAGTTCAAGTTCTTCATAGATCATCATGTTACACTTATGTGTTCCTCGACTAGCTTTGATGTGAACCTTTTCCCTATACATGGGCACTTTTTACTCTAGTGCTGGCTAGAGGTTTTTTCCCCATGTTACCACATACTTGATACTCTCATATGTGGTGGTACTTAGTACTTAGGGATATTATTCAACTCTTACTTCACTTCAATTCATCATCAATAGAGAGAGCTATTCTAGCCATCGTCTTCTTCATGTGTCTTGCTGCATTTGTGCTCCTTGTGTGTGCTTCTTCTGTGTCTCTCGCACTTCTACACACACCCAACACTGGTATTAGAGCATTTTCAGCTCCTTCTCAAGTTTTGGTTTTTCGCATCGCAGTGCTCGCGCACTTTTAATAGTGCAAATCAACTTCAGAGCATAGAACTGTGAATTTCAGCAGCCAAGAAATATTTCCATCAGGAGCGTTGCCCGGGTTTTACCCCCATTTTGAAGCCATTCGTGCAGTCAGAATTGCCATCAGAATGATGGTTTGTGAGCTGAAATTTCAGCACTTATTTCAGCTTTCGTCGAAGTAAAGTTTTTATCACATTCTTGTTCCTTTGTGAAATGGAGGGCAGCAATGACTTGTTTGGCATGCTTCAAGCTGAAGATAAGCTTGATGGGACCAACTATCCGATGTGGTCTTACATGATGAAGCATGTTCTTGTTGCAAAACAAGTTTGGAACATAGTGGCAGATGTAGATCGAAGACCGACAGGTTCTTCTACTTCACAGTCTATTGTCACAGATGGAGCTTCTTCTTCGAGTACAGTGGTTTCTCCTTCTCCACCTACACAAAAGCAGCTTAGATGGGATGGAAAAGATGCTCAAGCTCATGCTTTGATTGGGCTTTCAGTGAAGCGTCATATAGTTCCACACATTCGGTCATGTTCTACATCGAGACATGCATAGGCTACTCTTGCTTCTTTGCATGCCGTGCGTAATGAAGCACCTGTTGCATACTTGAGGAAGAAACTTGAGGATGTATGTATGTCTGAAAATGATTCGGTGGACGTGTATGTGACAGGCATCAAGGACTTGAAAGAGCAATTGGCAAACATAGATGAGATCATTCCGGATGCATCACTCATTTCTACATTGTTGAAAGGATTAACGAAATCTTTTCAAAGCTTTGCTATTACACTCCGTTTGGTTGCAAAAGGAAATACTAATATGTATGCATTTGATGAGTTTGTGTCTCTTCTTTTGCAAGAAGAGCAATCTAGAGTGAATAGGAGTGGTTTGATTGAGGGAACGCAAGCACTTGCTATCTCACAAAAGGGGAAAAGCAAGTATGGTTCAGCTTTGGGTTCATCAAAACCAAAGCCTCAAGCTTCCTCTTCCACTCATTCCTCTAATGATAGTGATTTGCAAAAGAAGAAGAGATGAAAATATTGCCGAAAGGCTAGTCATACTATTGATGAGTGTAGAAAGCTTGCTAAACGCAATGAAAAGAAGAAGGAATCCGACATGTCTATTGCTGAAAATTCAGCAAATGTAAAGAATGATGAAGCTAACATGGCTCAAGATTTTTGGCCATGTGTTGTTACATGTCATTACGATGCTTATTTGCATTCTAAATGTATGGTTGTGAGTGAGGCTGATTCGGATTGGTTCTTTGATAGTGATGCTTCAAAGCACATAACATCATGCAAAAGATTTTTTGCCTCTTTGAAAGATGCACCCAAAGGAGGACATGTAGTGTGTGCAAACAATGCCTCTTATTCTATCATTGGAGTAGGAGAAATTGAGCTTACAACTGCAAATGGGGGTGTGATTCTCTTGAAAAATGCATTCTATGTGCCCGGTATAAAGAAGAACTTAATTTCAGTTCCGTTGATTGCCAAAGCTGGACTTCATGTACACTTTGTTGATGATAAGTGTGTGGTTCATGATTTCAGCAATGGTGATGTAATCGTGATGTCCGGTACATTATGCAATGGTTTGTATCGCATGGATACATACAAGAGGGCTGCCTTGAATGCCTTGGTTGCTCATACTTCTTCCATGGCTGAAATGGAGCTTTGGCATGCTCGTTTTGGTCACTTGAACTTCAATAGTTTGCTTTACTTGCAAAAGAAGGACATGGTTATTGGCTTGCCTACACTTGAGTCCATTGAAAAGCATGCATGTGAAGGTTGCATTCTTGGAAAAATGCATCGTGCTTCTTTTCCAAAAGTTAGTCATACACACACTACAAGAAAATTGCAGCTTGTTCATAGTGATGTATGTGGTCCCGTCAAGACTCCATCTTTTGGGAAGCATGTATATTTTGTTACCTTCATTGATGATGCTACTCGCCATACATGGGTGTATCCTATGAAAGCAAAGAATGAGGTATTTTCTTGCTTCAAAGCATTTTTAGCTATGGCTGAAAATTTTTCTTCACAAAAGCTTTTGAATCTACGCACGGATCGTGGTGGTGAATACATGTCACATGAGTTTAATGCTTATCTTCGTGAAAGAGGTATTTCACACCAATGTACGGTGCCATATACACCTCAACAAATGGTGTTGTCGAGTGTAAAAATAGAACTCTTCTTGAAATGACACGATGTATGGTTAAAGGAAAGCATCTTCTTGATAAGTTTTGGATGGAAGCGGTCATGTGTGCAAATTATGTGTTGAATTGTTGCCCTACAAAAGCATTGAGAGTTGTCACTCCTTATGAGGCTTGGAATGGTCATAAGCCTATGGTTAGTCATATGTGTGTGTTTGGTTGTTTGGCATATGCTCTTGTGCCATCATAACAACGTCACAAACTTGATGACAAGGCAAAGAAATGTATATTTGTTGGTTATAGTGCTGAAAGTAAGGGATATCATTTGTACCATCCATTGACGAACACAATTATTGTGAGTCGAGATGTGGTATTTGCTGAAAATTCAGTTTTCCCTCTACTTGAATGCAAAAAACAGCCAACAGTCAGCTCACAAGATGTGTTCGATACACTCATGCCTTTGTTCCAAAATGGTGTGTTTGACTATGGCCATGTAGACCAGCCAACTGAGGTTCAAAGGGCTGAAAAATTCCAGCCAAATAGGGCTGAAAATGTAGAGAATTTCCAGCCAAACATGGCTGAAAAATTTCAGCAAAAAATTGCCAAAACTATCGGAAATTTCCAGCCACATATGGCTGAATATTTGCGTCAAAATATAGCTGAAAATGAGCATGAAATTCATGTACATGTTGAAGATGTATTACATAATGAACGCATGTCTATCAAGAGTGCACAATCTATGCCAAAGTGGTTGAAACAAACTTTGCAGAACAGCAAATTGAGTACACCTTTACTTGGTAGAACAAGATCAAGCTCTCACCATGCATCAAGTAATTTTGTGGATTATTCTCTTATTGCTACAACATGTAATGAAGAGCCACTTTCTTTTGAAGATGCATGTGACGATCCACAATGGATGAGTGCTATGTAATCAGAAATGGATTCCATACATAAGAATGGTACTTGGGAGTAATGTGAATTGCCAAAAGGAAAGAATGTCATTGGTACAAAGTGGGTTTATAAGATTAAGAGAAAATCTGATGGTAGCATTGATCGCTACAAAGCTAGATTGGTTGCCAAAGGATATGCACAACAATATGGCATTGACTATGAGAAAACATTTGCACCTACTTCACGCATGACTACCATTCGTACCGGGGTTGCACTGGCTGCCCATCGAGGTTGGAAAGTGCATTAATTGGACATAAAAAAAGCCTTCTTGAATGGTGATTTGCAAGAAGAGGTTTATGTGAAGCAACCTTTTGGATTTGCTATGAAAGGGAAAGAGCATATGGTTTGTCGCTTGCATAAAGCCTTGTATGGTCTCAAGCAAGCTCCACGTGCATGGTATGACAAAATACATAAGCACTTGATTGCTCTTGGCTCACATCATTCGCTCTAGGGGGTTTTGTTACACTTATGTGTTCCTCGAGTAGCTTTGATGTGAACCTTTTCCCTATACATGGGCACTTTTTACTCTAGTGCTAGCTAGAGGTTTTTTCCCCATGTTACCACATACTTGATACTCTCATATGTGGTGGTACTTAGTACTTAGGGATATTATTCAGCTCTTACTTCAGTTCAGGTCATCGTCAATAGAGAGAGCTATTCGAGCCATCGTCTTCTTTGCGTGTCTTGCTTCGTTTGTGCTCCTTGTGTGTGCTTGTTGTGTGTCTCTCGCACTTCTGCACACACCCAACACATCAAGCCTTATTGTACTTAGTCAATAAGCCTTGTAACACGGAAAGGCTAGTAAGATGGTTTATGTTACTAATGGAGTTTGACTTCGAAGTGATAGTAAAAAAAGGAAATACCTAGGTAAGAGCTGATCATGTATCTAGGTGAACACATGGAGAACCACCTAATGGAGTATCAGATGATTTACCAGACACTTACCCATTCAATTTGGAAGTATGTCCTAAGTGGGCAGAAAGGTTAATTTTAGTACTCACCCATGGACCACAACACCCAATTAATAGGGAGATTAGGAAGGAAATTCAGCAATCACACAACTTACACATTGTAGCAGGAAGTGAGTACCACAAAGAACCTAACGGTGTATTGTCAAGATGTGTAGAAGAAGATGAACAGAAGAACTTGATTGAGCAAGCGCACGTAAACAAATGGAGAATGCACAAGGGAACTCATGGAACTCTAAGGGAATTGAAACAATTAGGAGTCTATTGGCCTGATATGCCTAAGGATGTTCATAGGTATTTTAGTAGTTGCATGGAGTGTCAAGAAACTACTCCAGAAGACCATACATCATTATCCTTCTCTACAATAGCATCAAGCTGGAGTAGGACATTGGTAAAATTTTTCAAGACACGAGAGCATGAGGAAGGAACAAGTCTAGCTAGAAAGCGATCCCTAGAAGAAATGAGTAAGGACTATGTTATCTTGGGAAGACAACTATTCAAAAGAGGAAAAGGCAATCAGCTATGACTATGTGTGCATGAAGGAAAGTATTTACCTATATTAGAAATGGCATATGCAGGTGCTGCAGGAGGACATTTCTCAGCTGAAAGAACTATAAAAATGATTCTCTTTGCAGGCCTGTGGTGGCCAACTCTACAGATGGATGCAGACACCTACGTACGAAGTTGTGAGGTATGCCAAAGAGCTAAGTACCCTATGAGACGAGATGACATGCCTTTGAGACCTATGGTTTGTGCGAGAGACTTTTCCAAATGGGGTATTGATTTCATAGGACCCATTATTCCACCAGCTAAAGGATCACACACAGAGTACATAATAGTGGCAACAGACTATCTGACTAAATGGGTATAAGCAAAAGCAACTAGAAAAAACGACACTCAGACCACGGCTAAGTTTCTCTTTGAGCACATCTTTATTTGCTTTGGACTACCTATAGAGATAGTAAGTGATCGAGGAACGCACTTCATTAACAAAGTAATAGAGTCCTTGATGAATGAATTCCTAGTGATTCATAAAAAATCAGCCCTTTATCACCCTCAAGCCAACAGTCAAGTAGAAATTTCCAATAAAGTGTTGTGTACGGTATTGACAAAGATAGTCAATAGGGAAAGGTCAGATTGGGACAAACAATTGCATCATGCAATTTGGGCCTTCCATGTGGCTTACAAAACAGCCAATGGAACTACTCCTTTTAATGTAGTGTATGGACAAAATGCAATCCTGCCAATCGATTTTTTGGTGCCTACTTTAAGAGTAGCACAACAGTATGAGTGGACAGGACATGAGCTATCCAAGCAACTCGAGCACATTAAGAAGTTACACGAAACAAGACTACAAGCGGTTGCGGGAATTTATGCTACTAAAAGGAGACAGAAATCATACTATGATGCGCACATCAAAGCTAAAGGCCTGAAAGAAGGAGGTTTAGTCCTGGTGTATACTTTGAAGCAACATGCCAAGAAGCTACAAAAATGCGGATACAGACCCCTACTGATCAATAGGATCTCAATGAGCCAAGTAGTCAATCTAGCCACATTAGATGGAGATATGCTTCCTAAATACATAAGTGGTTGCCAGGTAAAACAATATATGGAGCCATTGATGGATCAGATGTTAGCACGACTCGTAGGAGAGCACAATCACAAAAAAGAAGAAGAGAGAATTAGAGAAGAAGCATGCCAAGAAGCCATAGAGAATATCAAGAAACTAAAAGAGTGGATAAGGCAAAAGGATGAATGATATCTGCAAGGTGAAGAACCGATTCCCATGGCCAATTACCAAGCCCATGAAGCCGATGAAAAAAAACCTTAGCATACCCCAACCATATTTGAACCTAGGGATCGGAACCACAAAATACAAGTTGATAGATGCCTTGATCAACTCAGGAGCAGCCTTAAGATGCATACGAATGACATTTATTATGCATCTTCAACCATAAACCCAATGAAAGCATGCATGATAGGCATTGGAGGCCAAGTCATAGAATGTGTGGGAGAAGCCCTAATTTCCCTCCACCTAGGAAATTCCACTATGGAGCAACGAGTTTCGGTATGCAAAGATGAGGAATTAATAGAAAACCTGATCCTAGGGCAAGATTGGATTATTGAGAACAAAGTGAGCATTCACTTAGCACAAGGACACAGATAAGCCAAAATAGGGCATAAGGAAATATTTAGCCTGTTAGAAGAAAGACCTCCTCACGTGCATGAAATTAACAAGTTGGAGAAAAATAACCTAGAAAAGGAGTTAGATGATGCATCAATCGAGAGCATACCCAAAGAATACCCTAAGCTAGAATTGCTTGCAAATACAAATTGTCACTTGATGATGTGCCTTCATCCCCCATGAAAGGTGAATCCAAGAGAGAATGTGAGGACAATGCTCCTAAAGGTACCTACACCAAGGAAAAAACATCCCCATGGAAGTCTACTACTCGAACGTCATATCCATGGAATACTCGTTTACAATGGATTCAAAAGAATCAAATAACTAAACCAAGTGATTCAACTCAGGAACACCCCAGTTAGTCAGTGAAAACAAGGAGAGATCACCACTACTCACCACCTCAACCAGAACCATCAAGACTCCTTCGTGTATAGCTTCCAAAATCACTAGTAGCAGCCCAAAAGACACACCGATGTATGTGGATTCCAAAACAGGGAAGACAGACTGCTACCCAAGCGATAGACAAGCTCAATGAGATATTATGCTGGCAAGGTGAAACAAAGTGGTCCAAAGGGAGACACCAAAGGTACAAGAAGAACACGATACCAACCAATCAGACTTCAAGAAATAAAGAGAAAAGGTCTAGAGCACAAAAAAACTGAGAGAAGCAAAGGCCTCAAACACAAACTACAAAATGGATATGGAGACCCAAGAGGTTGCAAGGACAGGAACAACCGACTCAACATGATTCCACTTGCACTCATGAAGAGTCCATTGCACCTAGAGTATGCATGCCAGGGTCACAATACAAGGCCATGCATTCGGCACATAATCTTTTCAACAAAACTAGTGGTGCACATTTCCAACTTGGGAAATAGATCCTACATTCTACTTCCATAGGAAGGAACCTACAATGTAAATAAATAAATGCTTCGGCTAAAACTAACTTTTGTTTTCTTTCAGGAATATAAATCAAAAGAAAAGTGGTAAGAGACTTTACTTACTTAAGGGAAAATGAATGACTCAATAAGCAACATGTCATTGAGACATGATGGAGAGTGTTAATCTCCAAAAGAACAAGCTACTCTTGTAATTAGGGCACCTCTATAACAAGAGTAACTCAAACTTTCACCAATTTTAGAGGATCAATGATTAATTATGAAGATTTTGAAAAATCTGTGAAGGAGATGACTACACAGAAAGTCTGCTGCACATATCTCTCTCATTACCTTATCAATTGTGTAAAGTTTTTTATGAAACTTTGCACAAGGTGTCACCTACAATTTGCGTACCTTCTCCAAGTTGAATCACTCCAAAAGAGTCAGTGTATCTTGAGAAATGAACTCAACAAGTTACCTATGTCTAAAACTGCTCTTCAGAGAAGTCGATTTAGACACCTATAACTTTAACACTTGGTTCTCTCAATCTAGAACCGTTTATGAAAATGCTTTTAACCATAGATAGCTTACCTTCCAACTTAAAGATTGAGTGCTTGCTTGCTCAAAACTTTACACTGTGGAAGGAGAACTGACCAAAACATTAACATCAAATTTTGCGCCAGTTTCAGGAACCAGTAAACACTTCTTCACATATGAATGTTCATACACATAAATCCCACAGCCTATTTACAATTAGGCTCTCAAACTTTAACCATAAACTCATTAACTATGGACTTAGACATCTACAAAAGGATTCTCAAAATGATCAAGCACAAAAGGAGAATGCACAGAAACATCGGGCGCAATTTGTCTTCTATTCCTGAAGAAATTTACAACTGAGTGATGAGAGAGACTCAACTCACTTCTAAGGTGTCTAATGACTCATACAACTACAAATTACTCTGTTCTCATGCTCTCTCATATTTGCCCCGACTTTTTACTTGTATATATATAGGCAAATATTTACAATATCATGACTATACAAAAGTATAAGTGAACTATCTCTCTATTAATGTACATATGTGTACACCTCTTCATCTTCTAGACATATGCTTCCTTCATGCTTCACAACTTGAATTTTCCTTCAATATTTGACTTCCAAACCTTCATTAAAACTTCAATTGTTGATTGTAGCTCAATGATGAGTAGCACCTCCTTTAATGTCAATCCGGGAAGATGTGAGGATGGTATGAAGACCTCGAGCAAGTGGCGGCACAAGTGCATGAGTGAGAAGCACACTAGCATGCACACACATACACACACACACGCACACACGGCAAGACAAAGAGGGAGAATCAATGGAGTTCTTAGATTACTGTCAAAAGCTCTTACAAGTTTGTTTCAATTACAATCTAACCTCAAAAATGAGCTCTCTAGCTCTTTTTATAGTTTTTGGCTAAGTTTTGGCCCTGTCCAGACCTAGTGTCCGGCCTAGTTAAAAATTAGGTCCCAGGGCTTATTTGAGGGCTCAAACGATATCTAAAAAATACGAAAATTGGCAGGTAGATACTTCTAAAGCTCCTCAAGCTCAAGGACTCCTTGGCTTGCACAAAATGGAGCTACAAAAAGATGAATTGGTATCTACAATGGTGTTTAGTGATGAAAATCACTTTGAATGGGTGTAAAGGATTTGAAAATTTAAAGGTTGCCTTAGTGCTAGATCTGCGTGAGTGCTCGTACTTGCTTCTTCATGAGGAAAATTACTTGCCTATTTGCCAGATCTTCGTTGACTCCCTTGTCTGCTGCTAACACCCCCCCCTCTCTCGCGTCTGTCGTCCCTGACAGACCCTTGTTGTGGGGGTTTCTGAATGTAGTACTCGACGACATCCTGCGCTAAGTGATGTTCAGCAATTCTCAACCCTTTGGCCAAATCTGTCAGAAGAGCATCCCAGTCTACCGGCCCAGGAACCTCTGGATGTGGTATACGTAGCTTTTCGGAATGTAGAGCTTGTTCCACTGCAAACAACTGCAAGAGATGGGATGGTCTGGGAATGAATATCTCGGAGTGATATTCCCAGAATCCCGTGACAAACATCTCTTCAAACATTTGTTTGAAGCAGGCCGGTAGATATTTGATGCGAGCGTGCCATGCATACACAACATTAATCGATGGGGTTGTGCTCATGTCGTATACAAGGTCCTGGTTACCTTCATTAAATCCTAGTGCTGAGAGATGTGGTTCCTTGACATTTTTGAAGGTCCTGAAGGTGACCAGCATAAGTTCGAAAATCTTCAGGCACATCTGAGTCATGACATCAGGTACATTCTTGAAACGGACCCCCCAATGTCAAATCGTCGAAATCATATATCCAATAGTAGGTGGACCCTTAGGGGGTGCGAAGTACACATAATTAAGCCACTTCTCACATCCTTTAATCGTCAGCACTGTTTGTGTGTACTCCGGCCAGGATCTCCTTCGAAATACAGGGCAATAACATGGGTTATATTTGATGTACAATGGCATGTTGTTCCATGTTCTTACCATTTCCGGGTATGTTTCCAGCAGCCGAATTCTCCACGTGGGTTGGCGAATATGTCCTTGCTTGGCGCTTTCAGGAATGTCGTCAGGTGCAAATTGTGTGGCAGAGGTTGGTTCCCTTGAGGTGTGGTGCTTGATCTCCGCATTATAATCTGCCATTAGCACGCACAAAGGAACATACAGGTCGTCCGATGGGCCGATCCACCTATGGTGTGAGAGGTTCTTAAAATAATCGGATTTTATTACAACCTCCTCCAATTTTGACATCAATGCGATTTGGACTGCTACCCTGTCATCATGCATCGTGGCTACTTTCTCTAACGTTTGCATCCATTCAGGTGCCTCGATTTCAATTGTGTCCATGCCCTGTTCTGTTCGCTTACCTCCGGGTGTTGGCATCGGGACATAGGGATCCTCGAATGTTTCTTCTACTTCAATTGGCACAAGATCGTCAGGCTCGGGCTCTACCAGAGGGGAGGGCTGACGCTCATATTGCATGACCTTGCTGCGTAATTCCTCAAGTTCGGCCCGGAGTTTAGTGACCTCTTCAGCTGTTTCTTCTGCGGTTATGTTCTGGCTGGGTTCTGTCTGTCGGGTGACCAACTGTCTTCGTAACTCATCTCTCTCTTTTTCTAAAGCGGCATGGGCCTCCATTAGATCTGCATGAGTTTCTAACACCACCTTCATATTCTCAGAGGGAATGGCCTTGAATCGCTCTGGGTCAATTTCCTGTGGGGAACCCTCCATGGCCGCCTCCAGGTTTTCTTCGTTCTGTTTCTGTAATCTTTTATTCTCCTCTAGCGCTGTAGACATATGCTTGTGTAGGAGGCCCAAGTTCCGTCGAAGCTTCAGGTTTTCCGTGATCTGAGAATGTAGCAGCTCGTCCATGTGTCGTCGTTCTTCATCATCTGCTTGGGGTGGGTTGGCTTCTAATTGTGCGTATTGCTCCTGTAATGTCACGTGCTGCTGTTGTAGTAGCTGCTTCTGCTCTTCAAGATCCTTACATCGTGCTTGGAGATCTTCGTGGCTTCGGAAGAGCCTTGTATGTTGGTTGTCAAGGTGTTGGTAGTGTTGCTGAAGTTGGGACATGCATTGATACATATTATTACATACATTATTAAAAGGAATGGTGGGAGAAATGGTGTTGAATGCAGCGGGGAAGGGAAAGGGAAAGGGAATTGTGGATGCAGTGCTAGAGAAGGGTGAGGGGGGAGGTGGGGGAATGGGAGATTGTGGGTAAATGGGGGGTGGGAGAGGTGCAGATGTGGGTGATACCTCCATGGATTCAAAAGTGGAGGCAGTGATGGGAGTGACTGTGAACATGGGGATTGTGGTGGCGGTGATAGTTGTGAACGTGTATAGAGGTGTGTGTAATTGTGAACTCCCAGGAAGTGTGATGGAAGTAGTGGGGTTTACCGTGGCTGTGGTTAGACTTATGTGTTCAGTGGAAATAGAGTATGTGGGTTGACTGATGGTTTGTGTGTCGGTGTGTGTAGTGGGTTCGGAGGTGGTGACAGTAGAGGTTACAGTGGTAGAGGGAGGTGAGTGGGGCGGATGTGGGGGAGAAGGTGGCAAGGGAGGTGATGGAGGTGCACTCGATGTGTGGGCTTCCTCGGTGTCGTGAACAGTGTGTGCTGTGCCAGTGGTTGTGGGGGTGCCTTGTGGTCCTGAACCTAATACATTCATTCGTTTTCCTGTTTGTGGGGGGCGTCTTCCATATCTTTTCTCTGTCCTTCGTGATTGCACTAGTGTAGTATGCACCGTTTCAGGTACTCCCAAAGCATCTGATATCATTTCCAGGGTGGCATGGTATTGCTCGTCCACGCCTTCCTCCTCCAAAATCTGGTTCATGAGGGCTTTACCTGCAGCTAATGATAGCCTGTGTTGCTCTTGGACTCGGTTCATCGTATCATAAAGCTTCTTTAATGCGTTAGTGTAGGCGGGGGCACCTTCCAGTACTTGTAGGGCTTCCTGATCATACTCTTGTTCTTCTGCTTCTGATTGTCCACCCTGTGCCTCCTCATGAGCTTCTTCTTCATCGTCCACATTGACTACGTCCGGTTGGCTGGGCTGGGCTTGGTCTGGGGCAGTTTGCTGTCCACCGGCTTGCTCTTCTTCAACTTCCGCATTTACAGCATCTATGATTCTTGCAACTTCTTCGTCCGTTAGGTCCTCCAGAGTGAATCCATGCGGGAATTCCAGATCAGTCGGTACTGGTGGAAACACAAGATTAGGGCCATCTGTGCTGTGCCTGGGTAACCTGATAGTAAATGGTTGCACTCGTCGGGGAAGTCTTGGGGTTGTCTCAGGCGTCAGGGTTGCACCGCGAGCTTGTGCACAAGGCATCTAGACGGCGCCTCTCATCTTCTTTGAGGGAGGCCCTACAGCTGACAATCTGCGTTAAAATTCCTGTGCTCTGGACCAGATCAGAGCCCTCTGCACCGGTACATCATATGCGAGACATCTGTATACAATTCTTGTAAGTGCACAGCAACCATACAGCACAGATTTTTGCTTCTTATACCATCTCTGATGAGCCATATGAATCTGGTCGATAATCCAGTGGGGCATATTGATGGTCAACTCAAAAGCATCCGCCAGGTAGAGGCTAAACCAGATCTTTTTGGGAGGCATTGTGAACCTCTCCTGCGCGGGGAAGGCGAAATGTTGCATGACCATGCGTAAGTGGATGGCAATCGTAGGTGTCATCGCAACCATGTCCTTCAACTTCGTCAGATTCCTGTTCTTCATATTGTCTGGGACCATAGTCTCTTTCTCTGTTGGGATGTGCATACCTCTCATGTCGAGTGCTTCTCTCACCAAGTTGATAGTCAAGCGGAAACGCTTCAGCTCGTTGCCCCTTGTGAGTGATGGGAGCACAAAGGAACTGTATCCTTTCTTGTCCTTGCTGGGAGTGAGGGTACTAATTAAGTATGAGCACCTTAGAAAATCCGGCTTTGGTAGTTGGAACTTGAAGTAATCATAAAGCCCAGCCTTCTTCCATATCGACTTCAGTCCTTCATTATTCTGCAGCTTTTCAAACTCCCTCGTAAAGAAATGGTATCTGCCCCAACGTCCATTGAACTCTACCTCGGACTCCCACATGTATGTGCCTTCACCCAGAGGTCCAGCAACGTCAGTGAACCAGTGTGAGGTTTTGCCCACCGGCATGGTGTGACCCTGTGGAGGATTCTGGATTGGTATGGCATGCAATGCTCGTAATGCCACTGGTCTTTCCGTTAATTCCTCCTCGACTGGAAGGCTTTCGATGTCCACCACTTGGGGGCTGGTGCCGGCCTGGGAGCTAGTTCCAACCGTATCTGCCATTTTACCTCTTGCTGCCTGTCTCTGTGAGAATATACAACCATGTGTTAATATTGTACAGGACAGGGGAGGACCGTTGTTGTTCCCATCACAATATTAACATGAGGGTCGGGAGCGAATAATGGGTTAGTAAGTGTTCGGTGCACGTGTGTGTAGTTAATGCTTGGGTAGTCCTAGGAGACTAATGAAGTTAGTAAGTGGGGATGAATTTACAAATTGGGGTCGGGGGGTTTATTACAGGTCTTAGGCTGCCAATTGCAGTGGATGGGCTTTGTTTTTGGTTTCGTAGAGACTCTAGAGAGCTTTATCGGTATCTGGGTTTGAAAATGAGGCCTTTTAGGGACCCATTTACAATTGATTATATGCATGCTCATGGGCCTTGGTGTGTTCCTGAGTGTTGAGAACGAGTGAATACTGGCTGTATGAGTAGATGCATTTACAATTGATTATATGCATGCTCATGGGCCTTGGTGTGTTCCTGAGTGTTGAGAACGAGTGAATACTGGCTGTATGAGTAGATGGGTTATGCTGTATAGGTCGTGGCCTCGGCGTAGCTACTTGCGCCCGCAAGCAAGCCTTAGGCACCCAAATTTGTCTTGATTGTGGGCTAGCCTTCATCGACTTCTTGGGCACCCAAATAGATTTCACGTTAGCAGGAGAATTTCTGCAAGACTTCTTATTAATGTCGTGTTGTTGGTTATTAATAAGAGACTTAGCCCGTGTAGTTGGCGGTGGTGCAACCGGTTGTTCGCCTTTCCGCACCCATACATGGTTTACTTTCTGGGACATTCTGCTGCGCAGGTACTTTTGACCTCGGACATAGGTAGTACTCTGCTTCTTCTGCCTTTGATCCACCTTGGGTTGCTGCCTCCTTCTGGCCTTTGGAAAAGAAGGGAGTTCCGTTGCATCCCTGACTCCTTTTTTGCGAATATCATTCCTCTGCAACACATGGTTTTGGACAAGAACAGCATGGTCATCTTCATGTGTACCCCTGGAAGGACCAGGAGTCTGTGCCTTTCCTAGTTCCTTGAGTGCTCCATTGTCTAATTCTACTGTAACTCGACTATGATTGACCCAAACCTGGAGAAGTCCACTTCTTAGGTTTAAATTGACTGCTTGGTCATAGATCCAATCTTGACCCAAGACAAGAGGTTCAGTGAGATCCTCATCTTGACACACCAGTACTTTAACAGTCATTTCCTCATCATGAATGTAGAGGGGGAGTTCCACCTCGCCCATGCAAGGGGTTTCCACGCCTCCCAATCCTATGAGATATGCTTCCACAGGATTGACAGTTAACTGTAACTCTTGACAGTAAGACACTCTAACAGCACTAGTGGCTGCGCCTGAGTCAATCAAGGCTCTTACGTTCCTTGCACTCTTTCCTTGTCCTATATCTAGGGTTATGAAAGGACGTCTATCAATTATCCTATGCGAGCTTGTTCCTGCAACTTCACACATGGCCATAGGATATCCTTGATCTGCATAGTCATTCGCTCTAGGCTGATCTCTACCTTGCTTTCGTAACTTCATCCTTCTGATGCGTTCTAAAGCTTCTGCTTGAGCTTCTTCTCGAATTCGCTTTTCTTCCTCTTTGCGTTTCTTAGCAGTGTTGAGTCGGCTGAGCATTTCCTCCGTGAGGGGTTCCTGATACAACTTGACTCTGCAACTGCTAATATAGTTTGGGAGAACATCACCCTCTAATGTGGCCAATTGTACTGCTCCACTCGTGGAGATCCTATTGATGATCATAGGTCCGTAGCCTCTCTTTTCTAGCTTCCTTGCGTGTTGTTTCAGTGTATAGACTAAAACTAGATCTCCTGCTTTCAAACCTTTATCCTTCACATGGGCATCGAAGTATGCTTTCTGTCTCTTCTTGGCTGCATATATTCCTGCAGCGGCTCTCAGTCTTGTTTCTCCTAATCGTTCAAGGTCAAAGATCCTAGAGGAGAGCTCATGACCTGTCCATTCGTGCTCTTGTGCTACTTTCAACGTAGGTATTAAGAAGTCCAAAGGTAGCACAGCGTTTTGGCCAAATACCATCTGAAAGGGAGTGGCTTGGAGTACCGTTTTGTAGGCCACTCGGTATGCCCAAACAACATGGTGTAGCTGTTTGTCCCAATCAGAGCGTTTAGTGTTCACTAATTTCGTCAGTACATTGCATACGATCTTATTAGTGCTCTAAGCTTGTCCATTAGCTTGAGGGTGATAAGGGGCAGACTTCTTGTGTATTACCAAGAATTCTTGGAGTAGATTTTCAATCACTTCGTTCAAGAAATGAGTGCCTCTATCACTTACAAGCTCTATAGGTAGTCCATATCTTGTGAATACATTCTCAAACAGGAATTTAGCAGTTGTCTGAGCATCATTCTTTGTCGTAGCTTTTACCTCTACCCACTTAGTTAGATAGTTTGTTGCAACAATGATGTATTCTGCATGAGAACCCTTAGCTGGGGGATTAATAGGGCCTACGAAGTCTATTCCCCACTTGGAGAACGCACGTCCACCCATCATAGGTTTCAGTGGCATCTCATCTTTGCGTATAGGATACTGAGTCCTCTGACAGACATCACACCGTTTCACATAGGTATGTGCATCCATGTGAAGGATAGGCCACCAGAAGCCCGCAAATAGTATTGCCTTGATCACCCGATCTGGTCCAAAGTGCCCTCCTGCTACACCTTGGTGAGCAGTTTCTAAGATCTTAAGATATTCACTTTCATGGACACATAGCCTCAGGTAACCATCTTTACCACGCTTGTATAGATTATCACCAATGAGTGAGTAATCCAGGGCTTCTTGTTCTAAACTCCTTTTCCTAGCCAGAGTCATGTCTGGAGGGAATGTGTTTGTCCTCAGGAAGGATACTAGAGGTTCGCTCCAATCTGGCACTATGGATACTTGATAAAGAGTGGCATGTTCCACAGGTGGTTTAGTGCAACAGATTGGGCATTCCTTGCACAACTTTTGGACATCAGCTTCCATGGTTGGCCAATGTACTCCGAGTCTCTTTAGGGTCTGTAAAGTTCGTTGCTTTGAGTAGTGTTGCTCTAACGCACCTACATGTGCTAATTGCAACCATTTAGCATACTCATCCTCTTCTACGCAATAAGCCAAGATTCCTTGATCCGTGTGCTTGTACATGCTTCCTGCCATGATGTGGTACTTTTGAGCTTTTACAACCTCTCTATTCCGTGTGTTTACCACTGGATGATTAGGCCCGTATGTCAATACTGGTACCAATGGCTTAGCCCACTGCGGTACAACTTCCAAATTAAACAAGTAAGCATCAGGAAGGTCATCTGATACTCCTTGTGGGGCTTCTCCCGATGTGAGCCTGGAAAGGTGATCTGCTCTCAAATGAGTCCTCCCTTTTCTCACCACTACCTCAAAGTCATATTCCATTAGCAAGAGAAACCATCTCACTAATCTTCCTGTATTGCATGGTTTGTTTACGAGGTATAGCAATGCCTGATGATCAGTAAAAAATTTAAACTTATTTGCAAGCAAATAGTGTCTAAATTTCTTAACTGCATATACCATGCCTAAACCTTCTCGTTCTGTAGTGGTGTAATTCCGTTCAGCCGCATTCAATTGTCTACTGGCATAGGCAATTGGAAGATCCATATTACCTTCACCAGTAGGTTGTGCAAGCACACATCCAATGGCATAATTGGATGCATCCACATGAACGTGGAATGGCTTATTCCAATCTGGTGTGGTCAAGATTGGTGCTGAACATAATCTTCGTTTAAGCTCCTGGAAGGAATTCTCACATTCATCCGTCCACTCAAAGTTTGTCAGAAGTCCGTACATGGGCTTTGCAATGACAGCATACATGTGTATAAATCGTCGGTAATAACCACAATGCCCCATGAAAGCTTGTACTTCCTTGACATTTTTTGGCCTAGGTAGCTCTGCTATAGCTCTCACTTTCTCTTCGTCAGTAGATATGCCATTCTTTGACACTATGTGTCCTAGAATCTTGCCTTGCCTGACCATAAAAACGCACTTTTTTGGGTTCAGGCAGACTTGATATTCTCTTCTCTTTCTACTGCTACCTTGCACATCCATAAGTGAGTGTCTTCATGCATCCATGAGGATCCAGACCCTATGGAATGCACCGATTCTGTATCATCCTTGTTTCTATGGATGGGATTCCATTGGATAGGAGGGACATCTCTATGAGAGTAATCCTTGAGATTGACTTTGGTCATAACACCTAAGTGTTGCAAGTACAAAGAATTGGTTCCCCAGTCCTGTACCACTTGCAACTGTCTCATGAATGGTCTTCCCAAAATCATCTCATAGGCATGATTTTTGCTAAAGTCACATATAGCAAAGCTATGCTCAAACTCAACACCACAAGTGGTGAGAGTTATGCCTTCTAGCAATCCCAAGGGTCTCTCAATATGACCATCGGCCATCTGCAATTTCATTCTCGTTGGCCTGAGTGCCGGCTTGCCCCAACGCTTCCATAGGGAAGTGGTGGCAATTGCAACTCCTGCACCTGAGTCCAAAATTGCCTTGGTGGTGTACTCCTGATAGGTGATGGGAAGATAGGTGTTCCCTTCTTCACCTTCACACATATCTCCTATCTTATCCAAGGGAATTTCTGGTACTGTCCTATGGGATCCTACGCGGGAACGTGGTTTTGCAACTTTAGTCACTTGACTGGCTACATATTTCCGCGATTCTGGCTTATCCTTAGGTAGTTCTTCCAAAGTGGGATCGTGCTGCACCTCGGTGTTCTTTACTACCTCCGAGTTCCTAGGTATGATTGAGTCGTCGTTCCTTACCATGACTGTGGGCGTTCTCATACACGTGGACTTCGCTTCCCATGGGCCTGTGAAGTGGGGTAGCTCTTGTATGGAATTAGACTCAATGTCCAACCTCTCATGAGACTGAGTACTCTCGTGTTCCCCGTAAATAGATGGGATGTCTTGTGGGAATTGGTCGTGTGCATCATCCACAAGTTCAAAGGGAGGGGCGACTTAACTTTCGTTATCCCATTTATCTTCTTGAATCTCACGTAGGAAGTCTGGTGCAAACCGATTCATAGAAGAAGAAGTGTCTGGCTCCGTAGAATTAGGCACATAAGCAACCTGGGAAGGAGGGCTTATTCTATCGTTGACTCTCTCCTTGTTCTCATAGATGGCTGGAGCACAAGCTCCCTGAGAAGGAATGTAGGCAACCTGTGGAGGTACGTAAGCTTTCAAGGGAGGCTCATCTGTCTTTTGGGGGGAAAGATAAGCTTCTTGAGGAGGCACATGGGCTTCCTGAAGAGGCTGGCTTATCCGTTCTCTTGCTCTTTCCTTTCTTTGAGGGGCAGGTTCCTTTTCTGATTGTGCAATTAGCCTCTCTATTCTTTCTAGCAGTCCATCAAAATGTAACTGCGTCTTAGCTGAGCTAGAGATATTAAAGAGGCGGCTAGCTTCGAACATGGCTTGAGCCAATTCCACCATCTTAGCACAAATTTTAGTTCGTTCAAGCTCTAGCTCGGCTCTAGGGTAGCACTTTTCATGATCGGTTATGGTTGGCCCTTCTTGGATTCTGGCCTGATATGCTTTAAGCATCATATTAAGGTGGGAGTGGGATCTGCTAGGACTGATCCTACTCTAGGGGGTGGTGGGTTTAGGTGAGGTGGGTTGGAAGGTGGTGGGTCGGATGGAGATGGGAATGGTGGTGGTGGAGTAGTGTGAGAGGGAGTTTGAGTTGTGAGTTCGGTTATTCTGGCTCTTGTTTCTCTTACGCTTTCCTCAAGTTCACTCATCTTTTTAGCCCATTGTCTTTTCATTCTTTCCCGACTATCTTTCCAAGCTCTAGTCCTTTTCTTGGTTATGCTCTCTGTTTCACTAGCCTCTGGGCCCTTTTCCTGACCTACACCCTGGTTTTGCTGCAGTGCTTGGGCTCTAGTGACTACCTGTACTGGTGCAGTGGAAGTGACACTTCCTGAGGAATCTACAACCAACCCAATCACATTAATGGGAGTGATTTTTGGCATATTATTAGGATTTTTAGGGCAATCTCGTAAGAGATGCTCTTTTCCGCAATCTTGGCAAAAGCCTTGGATCGTCACTCACTGGGGTTGTGTGGGTGGAGGTAAGGGGCAATCACGAATGAGGTGATCTCCTTGGCATCTGTAGCATGGTCCTCTTGGGAATGGAGGTCTTACTTGCCTAGGTTGAGGCCTAGGGTTGGGGTTTGCATACATGACATTCGTGTAATCTGACTCCCAACTTATTTCATTTGGCTCTTCACTATAGTAGGACTCACCATGTTTTGGAGACTGCATGTAGTAAGCCTGGGGACTATCGACATGTGTAGAATCAAAGCTATGGTCACTCGGGTCACTTTCTGAGATCAATGGGGTTACTGGTACTATGGCCCTATTCAGGTTTTCTTCTGCAACAACATACTTTACCGGAATCACATTAGCTGGGTTTGGAGGCTGTTGAACTAGCACCGGTTGGGGTCTCTGTTGGGCCTGATATTGTGGTTGGTAGGTTTGTTGGGGTCTAGCATATTGTGGTGGTGGATTCTGGTTCTGGTATCTGCCTTGTTGGTAGGGCTGAGGGTAGGGTTGCCTAATTGCCTGCTTGTTGTATGGGCAATCTTGTGCAGTATGATTGGTGTATCTTCATTCTATGGTGCAATATTGGCTATTTGGATTGACCTGGGGTTGAGCCATAATGGGGCACACGTTTGCCATGTGGTCACCACCGCATGTATAGCACCTTTTCACAGGAGCAAACCTTGGGATTTGTTTGCTAGCTACACCTAATTTCTGAGCTACTTTTTCGGCAAGTTCCTCAATTGATGTGGATTGCATGGAAGAGTGACTAGATGCACTATCTGAATCTTTGTAGATTTTGGAAAGCTCTAGTTCCTCCCCTAGGTTATCTTCAATGTCAATGCACATGCGTACACATTCTTCTATAGTCCTAGGGTCCTTCAGATACACATAGGATCTCAATTTCGTACTCAGCAATCCATCAAGGAATAAGGCTACCTGTTTTGCGGGTGTGGGTAGCTCCAAAACAGGGCACCTTTCAAGATATTGTCTAAATCTTCTTCCGGCCAATCTGACAGTCTCTTGGGGAGTCTGTTTGAAGCTGTGAATCAATGAGGAGGTATTGTGTCTTATGCCACTCTTAGAGAACTCTACAATGAAGGCTTCTAGGAGTTGGTCTATACACCTGAATTGTCGCTCATCCAATGGCTGAAACCATGTAAGTGCTGTGTTCCTAAGGGTTAGACCGAAGGCATTGTACTGCGTGAATAGATCCTCCACTTGTTCAGCTCTCAAGACTTGCTTGAATTCCGCCACATGATCATAGGGATCTCCTGTGCCATCAAAGTAATTCTTCATGGACTTAACTAGCTGGGTCGGTCTCAGAGTTCTTGTGTGCTCTCTAGGTCGTGGTAGAGGGAACTCATCCACATTTCTTTGATTCCTGTGAGCTCTAAGTATCTCAGGTTCTACCCTATTCATCTCCGTCCTCGTTCTTTCTCTGCCCACTGGGTTGGCAAAGCTTACTTCTGGTCTATCTCTACTTCTGTCTCTTTGAGTTCCATGAGCTTGGGATGTACCAGCTCCATGGTGACCATAGGATACATTCGATCTTGGTTGGGGGAAAATGAATTCACCCTTCCAAGTGTAAGCATGCCTATCATTTTCTATCACCACAAAGATCCTTTCCGAAGTGTGATCTAAGTAGGTCACTCTACCTGGGCTATCCGGATCCTTAAACTCATAGATCATGATAGTTCCTATATCAGTTGGCTGATTAGATTTATATCTCCAAAAGGCTTCGTCAGTTTCTCGATTGAGGAGCAACTCTATGCTCTTGTTATCTTGGGGTACCCACTCAGGTGTGATAATCCTAGTGAGAACAGATTTGCCACGGGGGGTTCTAGGTTCTACGCCCATATTTCCTTGTTCTAAGTCACCTAAGTCCGCTTCTGAGATTACATTCCCAAATTCATCTGTCCTATCTGGGTGACTAGTGACTACATATATGGTTCCTTCTTTGTCCAGGTATGCACCGTTTTCAAACTTGACAGCTGGGTGCTCTAGTCCTATGGATTGATCAGGATTCTTGATCTGGACCACGGATCTTCCTAGGCCGTCCTCATAGATGCTAGCACCTAATCGGTTGGTCCTAAGGTATTCCAACTGCGTTTTGTAAGGGCCTTCCACTCTGTACAAGTAAGGCACTTCTGAACTTCCCGTAGGTCTATCCATGCCTTGAGACATCTCTGACTCACTGGTCTCAGAGCTAGGGTAGTACGAGTGGTGGCTCAACTGCTGGGCCCAAGACCTAGCAGTGTGGTTAACACTAGCCTCTGAAGACCTAAGGCTCTGTCTCTCCCTTACCAGATGTCGTCCTGATCTAAGGTTCATATGCCTATCTAAGTAGCCCAATTCTTTGCCCAGAGTACAACCTCGTTGCTGGTTACTTTATATTAGTCACTTGATTCTTTTTAGTTATTTCTCGTGTTTAAGGTCTTGTCTGATATTACGTTGTCAGGAATACTTGAATGTTCTTCGTGCTTTCAGGTTGATCGTTCCACGTTAGGTTCTTTTCCTTTATGTTATCGACAGTACAGAGATTAGGTTTTTAGCTTGAACTTGAGTTTTTAGGTAGTCTTCAACTTGATACCTGCCTATCGTCGCTCTGACTTACTCCTGCCTCTCGTCGTTCTTAGCCTACGCTAGGAATTGATAAAGGGAGTTGAGAATTTCCAACCTTTTGTTTCCTTCTTGGTTGCCTTGACTGCCCAGGAAGTGTGTTCCCAAGTCTGCACTTACTCTTGCTTAGAACGCCTTTCGATGCTCTCAAAGGATCTGTAAAAGTTCCAAAGTTAGCTTAAAGATTTAAATTCCTCAGACAGAGCCAAGTATTTTCATTCCTGTAGCACAAACACAAACTTGCATAGTGATTTTTAAGAAAACAATTCTAAAGACCCCTGACTTTGATCCCCCTGAGTATGGTCAACTTCAAAATACCCTATCTGAAAATCAATGCATTATCTTTATAAAAAACAGTTGAGGGCGTGTAGTATATGCCACGAGCTTTCCAACAAGCCCTAGAGCTCAAAAAATTGGTTTCGTATGAAGAAGTTATGGCTGTTCAGGGTTTAAGGGGTTAGGACAGGATTCAATCCGACTGACGAATCCTAGGATTTTCTCCCAAGCACAAGTGTAGGAACCTCCAATTATACTAATGGATTGACTATTTGCCCCAAAATTTGAGCAAAATCAAACCCTAATTTTTGGCCGAAAAGCCTGTCAATGGCGATCGACAGGTCTGTCAATCGCGATTGACAGAGGTGTCCGTCGGGGCTGTCAGTCGCGATCGACAGTGTCAATCGCGATCGACAGAGTCGATCGTGGCTGTCAATCGCAATCGACGGTATCAATCGCGATCGACACGTTTTCCGGATTTTTCACCGAAATTTCAGTCAATCGGGGGCCTATCAGTCGCGATGGACACGTGGCTACGCGCAAAAGTCAATCAATCGTGGAATTTCAGTCGATCGCGATCGACGGTGTCAATCGTGATTGACAGAGGTGTCGGTCGTGGCTGTCAATCGCGATCGACGGTATCAATCGCGATTGACAGGGTCCTACGTGGCAGTCAGTCGATCGTGGAGGTCTGTCGATCACGATTGACAGAGTCTGTCGGTCGCGATTGACAGAGTCTGTCGGTCGCGATTGACAGAGTCTGTCGGTCGCGATTGACAGAGTCTGTCGGTCGCGATTGACAGAAAACCTCGGAATTTTTCTACTGTTTTTAATGTTTTAGGATGTGCTCCTTGTGCTTGTTCTAGTGGTGCACTCAATTTTGTAAAAAACCAAAAATTTCTGTCAGTCGCGATTGACAGAAGCCTGCGACCGCGAGACAGATTCTAAGTTTTTCGTACCTGCGCAGGAAGCTGGGGATGGTGATTCGGCAAGAACCTGCAATGAAACTCAAGAAACATGCAAAATCCGCACACACAATATCGCTCTCTCGCTCTCTCTCACACGTGAAATGAGGGAAATGAGGTGGGGAAGGTGATATGATAAAAAAACAGAAATTTTCGCGATGATGGAGATGGAGGTGGGAGATGGTGATGTTGATGATGGTGATGAAGATGGTGAAGAAAGTAAAAGAAAATCGAGGAGAGTGAAGAAAATACCTACAACTCCAACGCGTCAACTCTACGTCTTACCATCACACGCTCGTCCTCAAAGCTCGATCCCTGGCAACTGCGCCAAAATTTGGTGTAGCTCAATGATGAGTAGCACCTCCTTTAATGTCAATCCGGGAAGACGTGAGGATGGTATGAAGACCTCGAGCAAGTGGCGGCACAAGTGTGTGAGTGAGAAGCACACTAGCATGCACACACATACACACACACGCGCACACACGGCAAGACAAAGAGGGAGAATCAATGGAGTTCTTAGATTACTTTCAAAAGCTCTTACAAGTTTGTTTCAATTATAATCTAACCTCAAAAATGAGCTCTCTAGCTCTTTTTATAGTTTTTGGCTAAGTTTTGGCCCTATCCAGACCTAGTGTCCGGCCTAGTTAAAAATTAGGTCCCTGGGCTTATTTGAGGGCTCAAACGATATCTAAAAAATACGAAAATTGGCAGGTAGATACTTCTAAAGCTCCTCAAGCTCAAGGACTCCTTGGCTTGCACAAAATGGAGCTACAAAAAGATGAATTGGTATTTACAATGGTGTTTAGTGATGAAAATCACTTTGAATGGGTGTAAAGGATTTGAAAATTTAAAGGTTGCCTTAGTGCTAGATCTGCGTGAGTGCTCGTACTTGCTTCTTCATGAGGAAAATTACTGGCCTATTTGCCAGATCTTCGTTGACTCCCTTGTCTGCTGCTAACATTGATTGCCTTGCACCAACAGCTCTTCCTCAATCATCAATTGAGGTTTTCTCTATCTTCTTTATACCTGCCATGTCTTTGAATCTCTGTAGCTTTGGTCCATCCAAGCTTTTGGTTAGCATATCAGCTATCTGATCTTTTGTTGAAGTATGTATGACTTCAATCTCTTTATCCATCAGCTTCTCTCTTAGGAAATGGTACTGAATCTCGATGTGTTTAGTCCTAGCATGAAACACAGGGTTAGCAACTAAATACAATGAACTCATGTTATCTCCATGAATAGTAGGTGTACTCTGAATGATGTCAAAACTCTTCATCAGAGTCTTAAGCCATATCACTTCCTTTGCAGCTTCAACCATCCCTTTGTACTCTGCTTCTGTAGATGATAAAGAAACTATGTGTTACTTCTTTGAACACCAAGAAATTAGCTTATCTCCACATAACAAAAGTATCCATAAGTTGATCTCCTATCATCAGGATTACCTGCCCAATCTGCATCACTATATATCTTGATGTTTGTATCTGATGTAAAACCATAATACAAACCTTCTTTGAGTGTACCCTTAATGTACCTCAACACTCTTTGTCCTGCAATCCAATGTTCTTTCCTAGGACAATGCATGAGTTGAGACAAAACTCCAACTGCATATGACAAGTCAGGCCTAGTTAATGTAGCATAGATCAGACTACCAACCAAACTCTGATATAGTTTCATGTCCTTGAACTCTTCACCTCCATATCTGCTCAATTTATGATTCACCTCCATTGGAGTAGGTGCTACCCTGCAATCATTCATCTTAAACTTGATTAACAAGTTTCTCAAATACCTTTCTTGATTCACATACACTCCATGTTGAGTGTATGAAATCTCCATGCCCAAGAAATATGACAAGTCTCCCAAATCACTGATTTTGAACTCTTTCTCCATTTTCTTCTTTAGGCTTTGAATGCCTTTCTCATCTGTACCTGTAAGAATTATATCATCAACATGTATGCACATGTATATGAACCCATAATCACTTGCTTTGACAAGCAAGCTACTATCTGCTTTAGATACTTGAAATCCAAGTTCCTTCAAGAACTTCACAAGTCTATAATTCCATGCCCTTGGGGCCTGCTTCAAACCATACAAAGCTCTCTTGAGCTTGCACACATGATCTGGATACCTTCAATCTTTGAATCCTTGTGGTTGCTCCATGAAAACATCATCTGAAATATAACCATTTAGAAAAGCATTATTCACATCTAATTGACATAATTTCCAACCTTTACATGCAGCAATAGCTATGAGTGTCCTGATGGTTGTCATCTTTACCACAGGACTATAGGTCTCATCATAATCTATACCATAATTCTGAGCAAAACCCTTCACGACAAGTCTAGCTTTATACCTAGACACACTTCCATCTGCATACCTTTTTGTCTTGTAGACCCACTTGCGTCCAATGTTCTCCTGGCTATTTGGTTTAAGAACCAACTCCCATGTCTGATTCTCCATCAATGCATCTATTCTTCCTACATAGATTTCTCCCAATTTTCCCTACCTTTTGCCTCTTCATATGTAGAAGGGTCTGTTGGAGTTTATTGATCTCCAAAGTACAGCTAGAAGTAGGTGAAACCCAACAGGACCTAGTTGACTTTTTCACAAACTTGTATGCACAGAACAATTTTCTTGCAGAGCAAATTGCTCTTTACTCACTTGGAATTTTCCAAAACTGTTTGACACACATAAACTAGACTCTAAGAGCTTTCCAACAAGATATAGAACACCTCAAATGGATAAATACACAATGAGCTATGACCTCTACAATATGCAGCTTTAATGGAGACCTTGAAACAGAGATGAACCTGAGGACACACATCACGTGCAGAGATTACTGCTCTTAACTCACAACTCCAACGACTTTGAAACTTTCCAGAATACAAGTAGACTTAAAGAGCTTTCTAACAAGCCAAAGAACACATGATTTGGATACATACACAAGGAGATATGACCTCTGCAAGTTTGAGGTTTAATGGAGACCTTCAGCAGGGATAAAAAACAGAGAACACACACTACTTGCAGAGAGTATTGCTCTCAGCTCACAAATCCAATGATTATGAAAATTTACAGGAAAAACGTAGACAGTAAGATCTTTCCAATGAGCTATCAAACATGTAAATTGGATATATAATGAGGGAGATACAAGCTCTGCAATCTCTGCATACAAAACTACAGCAGTGTAGAGATACACATATGACTCTCTTGGACATCCCACAAGATCACGACTTTTCTCCTCTTTTTATAGCATGGGAAACTAATCTAAAACCTTCCTAATACATCTAAATTCGTGGTAGACACTTGGATGGAGGTATTACATGACTCAAGTGCTCAAATAAGCAAAGTATTGATGGACTTTGAGAACTAGCCACATCGACCTTTCACTAGGACACCACTGAAGCTCCCTTGTGACTCACTAATTTGACTCACCATGTTCTAGAACTCACGTGGTATTTTTGCTACATTTTATGAATAATATGAGCCTTCTTGAAGTATTTGAAGACTTCCCAAAGGTATTTACATAATTTGAAACTTGTACCCTACATAAAACAAATGTTCGCAACATTCTCCCCCTCAAGTTTCAAAGGGTATTTCCTTCATGCCAAGAATATAGTTGAATCTTTGAAGCTTTGGTCCATCCAAGGATTTGGTGAAGATATCTGCAACTTGATCCTTTGTTCCAACAAAAGAAACCTGCACTTCATTGTTCATGGCCTTCTCTCGAACATAATGATAGTGAACCTCTATATGCTTTGTTCTAGCATGAAAAATAGGATTTGAGGTCATATGAACGCTGCTCAAGTTATCTCCATATATCAGTGGTACATCAACCTGCACATTCAAGTCATGAAACAACTTTTTAAACCACATAACCTCAGTAGTAGCCAATGCTAAACCTCTATACTCAGCCTCTATAGAAGATAAAGCAACTGTAGGTTGTTTCTTTGAACTCCATGTTAATGTCTTGTTTCCTACTATTACCACATATCCACTTGTGGATCTTCTGTCATCTTTGCTTCCAGCCCAATCTATCACTAAAGACTTTAAGAGTTAGATCAGCATCATGACTATAAAATAATCCTTCGTTCATGGTACCTTTCAAATACCTAAGCACTCTTTTCGCTGCATGCATATGAGGTACTCTAGGTTCATGCATAAACTGTGACAATACTCCCACTGCATAACATATATCAGGTCTAGTTTTTGTTGCATAAATCAAAGATCCTACCATGGATCTATATACATTCATATCATGCAACTCATCACCTTCCTTTGCGCTTAGCTTTACATTACATTCCATTGGAGTAGAAACAAATTTACATTCCTGCATACCAAACCTTTTCAGCATATCACATATATACTTTCTTTGTATCAACCACATACCTTCATCGCTATACACAATTTCAATCCCAAGAAAGTATCTGAGCAAACCAAGATCTGAAATTTTAAATTCCTTTCCCAAATTACCTTTTATCTCATCAATTGCTTTTGCATCATTCCCTGTAATCAACAAGTCATCCACATAAATGCATACATAGACACACATGCCATCTACATGTTTTACATAAAGTGAAGGATCAGCATGACTCGCTGTGTATCCTTGCAGCATAAGATACTTTACCAACCTTGCATTCCATGCCCTTGGTGCCTGCTTAAGACCATACAATGCCTTCTTTAACCTGCATACATGATTAGGACATTTTGCATCCACATAACCATCTGGTTGTGACATATACACTTCTTTATTTAACTCACCATTAAGAAAGGCATTCTTTATATCGAGTTGATATATATTCCACCTTTTACTTGTAGCTAAAGCCAACAAAGTTCTCACCGTTGCCATATTTGCTACTGGACTAAATGTTTCCTCATAGTCCACACCTTGAGTTTGATTATATCCTTTTGCGACAAGTCTAGCCTTATATCTAGACACACTACCATCACTATTTCTTTTAATCTTAAAAACCCACTTGCAACCAATTACCTTTTGCTTTGGTGTACTTGGAACTAAATTCCAAGTCTTGTTATCCTATAGTGCTTCCATTTCTTCTCTCATTGCTTTCTCCCACTTTTCATCTCCTTTGGCCTCATCATAACATGTGGGTTCATTTTCCTGCTCAACTTTTGTCATAAAAGCGTAATGAGTATTCATGAAAGATTCATAAGTATACCTTTGAGGTTGCTTACTTACTCTTGAAGTTCTTCTTACCTCCAATGTAGATGCTCTTCCTTTCTTATTAGGAACCTTTGATGATTCTCCATACTCACATACATCACTAATTTCCTCTCCATCATCATTAACTTCAACAAGTTTGAGTTTACCTTTACTTTTAACACTTGGAGGTGACTCTTGCCTTAATCTTCCATTGAAAAGTGATCCTCTTTCTTCATCTAAACCACTCCTTTCATCATTTAAACTTCCTGATGGCTGAACTATGCATTCATCTCCTTCAACCCCACCTTCTTCATTTTCATCCATGACCTGCAAACAATTCTTATTTGCATACCATGAAAGTGATTCATCAAAGTTTACATCTCTTGACACAACAACCTTATTGGTATGAGGATTATAGCATCTATATCCTCTTTGAGTATCTGCATAACCAATAAATATACATTTTTCTGATTTCGCATCAAGTTTAGATCTCACCTCACTAGGTACATGTACATAACATACACAGCCAAATACTTTCAAATGACTTACACTTGGTTTCCTTCCATGCCATACCTCATATGGTGTCAAATGATGAACTCCAGCAGTCGGAACTCTATTCATAATGTAAACACTTGTGCTAACAGCTTCAGCCCAAAAATAATTAGGCAAACACATATCATTAAGCATGCTTCTAGATGCTTCTGCTATGATTCTATTTCTTCTTTCTGCGACTCCATTTTGTTGTGGAGTATACCTGCATGTAACTTCTCTTTTGATACCTTCATCATACAAAAAATCAGTAAAAGCTTGAGAGAAATACTCTCCTCCTCCATCGGATCTTAGCTTCTTAATATACCTTCCTGTTTGCTTTTCGACATATGATTTGAACTTCTTGAAACAATCAAAGACCTCACTCTTATGTTTAATAAAATACACAAATGTCATTTTACTATGATCATCAATGAATGATACATAGTACTTATTACCAACCAAGGATGCCTCTTTAGTAGGTCCCCACACATCTGTGTGTATGAGATCTAGCAAACCATCACTTACATAGCTTGAATGCTTGAAAGGTTGTCTACTCTGCTTACCCATTTGACATGCTTCACAAAGATGCACCATATGTTGCTTAGTAAGATCAGGTAATCCTTCAACAATCCTCTTCTTTGATAGCTCCTTTAACCTGTGTACATTCATGTGTCCAATCCTTTTGTGCCATAGATCAAGCTCTGCTATTCGATGCATACCATAAGAGAAATAGTTTGTATGATTTGGGTTTACCTTGTAAACAATCTACCTTGTTTTTGACCTCTAGCAATTAACCTCCTTTGCTTTGGATCCTCAATGAAGCAACCTGCATGATTAAATCTCACTTGTAGACCTTTTTCTACCATTTGACCAACCGACATCAAATTCTTAGTGATCGTTGGCACATAAAGTACATCCTTCAAGCAATTTGTCTTGCTCTTATCCTGCATAACAACATCTCCAACCTGCATAATCTTATGTGTTGTATCATCTCCTGTTTCAACATGACCTTTACATGACGGATTATGCATATTAGAAAACCATGAAGCATCATGAGACATGTGATTAGAACAACCACTATCTACATACCATACATCGCTATTGCAATTCATCTTAGTTTCTACATTCATCATAAGAAGAAAATCATAATCATCACTTTTACCTTCAACTGCATAATTTCCTTGTTGTTTACCTCTTCTTGAATAGCCTCCTCTTCGATTACCACCTTGATTATTTTCATTTTGATAACAATCTTTGGCATAGTGTCCATACCTTCCACATATATAGCAATTGTTCTTATTATCTTCACTCCTTTGTCTTTGGTTGTAGTTGTAGTAGCCTCTCGTACCTCTAGCGCTTGATCTTCCTCTTCCTCTTGTGTTGAAGAAGCCACTTGAAATCCTTTGATCATCGCTCCTTCTTCCTCGACCTCTATTTGAACCTCTTCCACCTCTGTTTCCACCTCTTGATGATCCTACATAAAGAGCTTGTCCTTGAGATCCTTTTTGATTTGAAGTAGAACCATTTAGATTCATCTCCTCCGTGACCATGAGGGCAATAAGTTGATCAAAATCTGGTAATTCTCCTCTGACATAAACTGAAGTAATGAAGGGTTTCCATCTCTCATCATCTTTGAGTCCGTTGAGAGTATGTGCAACCAAGTCGTCGTCCTCCACATGAGCTTGAATTGGTCCTAGTTGATCTGCAATCTCTTTAACTTTCAATATGTAATCATTGACCGATGTCCTTGTATCTTTCTTTATGTTATTCAACTCATTTTTGAGTTGAATCTTCCTTGCTCTTGTACCTGTAGCATACAACCTTTCCAATGCAAGCCAAACATCTCTACTTGTGTCTAGATCTTGTATGTGTCCTACCATTGAATCTTGAATATTTTGTGATAAAATGAATATAACCCTTTTGTCTGTCTCATTCCAAAGTCTAAACTCCCTCAATTGTTGCTGATTTGGGTCCTCTGGTAATGTGGGTTTGATATCTGTGCCCTCAATCAAACCATACAAGCCTCTACCTTGCAAGTATGCTGTGATTCTAAACTTCCATGCTTGATAATTGGTCTTATCAAGCTTCTCTATTTGTGCATGTTGGTCTCCCATAATACAAATGCTAAGCTTCCTCCTTTAAGCCTCCTTTCCAATGTGTGTGATGAGAAGAAATATAATATTTACCTTGTAAATGAGGTATGTGCACCTTTATTTGCTTGGATGTTGCTTCAGATGCCTCCTTGCAATCTTCTTCTACCTTTGTGTAGTGTTGATGATGAACTGCTTCTTTGATAGCTTCAAATTCTTCGTCAAGGTATGATAACCTTCTCCAAGCCTCCAAGTACTTGCTCTGATACCAATGTTGGAGTTTATTGATCTCCAAAGTACAGTTAGAAGTAGGTGAAACCCAACAGGACCTAGTTGACTTTTTCACAAACTTGTATGCACAGACCAATTTTCTTGCAGAGCAAATTTCTCTTTACTCACTTGGAATTTTCCAAAACTGTTTCTCACACATAAACTAGACTCTAAGAGCTTTCCAACAAGATATAGAACACCTCAAATGGATAAATACACAATGAGCTATGACCTCTGCAATATGCAGCTTTAATGGAGACCTTGAAACAGAGATGAACCTGAGGACACACATCACTTGTAGAGACTACTGCTCTTAACTCACAAATCCAATGAGTTTGAAACTTTCCAGAATACAAGTAGACTTAAAGAGCTTTCTAACAAGCCAACGAACACATGAATTGGATACATATACAAGGAGATATGACCTCTGCAAGTTTGAGGTTTAATGGAGACCTTCAGCAGGGATAAAAAACAGAGAACACACACTACTTGCAGAGAGTATTGCTCTCAGCTCACAAATCCAATGATTATGAAAATTTACCGGAAGAAAGTAGACAGTAAGAGCTTTCCAATGAGCTATCAAACATGTACATTGGATATATAATGAGGGAGATACAAGCTCTGCAATCTCTGCATACAAAACTACAGCAGTGTAGAGATACACATATGACTCTCTTGGACATCCCACAAGATCACGACTTTTCTCCTCTTTTTATAGCATGGGAAACTAATCTAAAACCTTCCTAATACATCTAAATTCGTGGTAGACACTTGGATGGAGGTATTACATGACTCAAGTGCTCAAATAAGCAAAGTATTGATGGACTTTGAGAACTAGCCACATCGACCTTTCACTAGGACACCACTGAAGCTCCCTTGTGACTCACTAATTTGACTCACCATGTTCTAGAACTCACGTGGTATTTTTGCTACATTTTATGAATAATATGAGCCTTCTTGAAGTATTTGAAAACTTCCCAAAGTTTACATAATTTGAAACTTGTACCCTACATAAAACAAATGTTCGCAACAGGGTCTTCATGTGCCTTTATCATATAAGCATAATCTTTTGTAGCAAAAAAAGAAGTGTCATAGCTATACCTTGTAGGTTGCCACTTGTGTCTTGATGACCTTCTAAGTTCTCCACTCCTTGAGGTTTCTGGTTCATCACACTCAGGATCAAATCTTGGCATTTCTTCAACTTCAACCTGTACTTCATTATTCTCCTCTTCATCAAATATCTGAACCTTTGATTTACCTTTCTTTTGATTCACAACTTCTTCATCACGTGCATTAATATTGATTGTACCTGCATACCAAGTACCTTGCTCATCAAATGTAACATCCTTTGATACAAGAAATTGTTTTGTGGATGGACTCCACAACCTAAATCCCATCTGCTTATCATCACAACCAATGAATACATACTTTTTAGCTTTAGGTTCCAATTTGTGCCTTAATTGTGATGGCACATATGCATATGCCAAACATCCAAATACTTTGCAATGGTCTAATGTAGGTCTCTCCCACCATGCCTCATATGGTGTCATACCCTGCAAAGCTTTACATGGAAACCTATTAACCAAATAAGTAGCTCTGTTTACAGCCTCAGCCCACAAGTAATTTGGGAAATTTTTCTCCTTCATCATAGATCTTGCAAACTCAACAAGAGTTCTATTTCTCCTTTCTGCTACACCATTTTGTTGAGGAGAATACCTGCAAGTAACCTCTCTCTTTATACCTTCATTCCAGAAGTAATCACTGAACTCATTAGAGAAATTATCTCCCCCTCCATCTGACCTTAGTCTCTTCAACTTATGACCTGTAATTCTCTCTGCATACACATGATAGTGTTTAAATGTATTGCATACCTCTGACTTATCTTTGATCACATAGATAGTGATCCATCTGGTAGCATCATCAACATAAATCACATAATACCTTGAACCATTGATACTAAAATCTTTTGATGGTCCCACACATTTGTGTGTACCAATTCAAGCTTCTCTGAATACATAAAACCATGCTTGGAATAAGAGTGCTTATGAGCTTTACCTAATTGACATGCCTCACATCTGTATGTCATATGTTGACCTGCAACATTAGGCAATCCAAGCACTGAACCATTGTTAACCATATCTTTGATACCTATTTCATTGAAATGTCCAAGCCTCTTGTGCCAAAGATCTAACTCAGAGATCTTATGCCCTCCATAAGTAAACAAGGCATGACCAATATTACCTTGAATCTTCAATGTGAACAATCTTCCTTCTTTCTTACTTGAAACAATCTATTTATACCCATTGCTAGGGTCTTCCACAAACACTCCTTCATTAGTGAATCTAACTTCATAACCTTTTTCAACAATTTGTCCTACACTTATCAAATTCTTAGGAATTGTAGGAACATACAAGACCTTACTCAAGAGGGTACTTCCATCCTTGGCCTTCACTGATCCAATTCACTTCACATTGTGCTTTGTATTGTCACCTCTTTGAACTACATGATTTAGTTATCTTATTCTCCAAATCAGTCATCAATGCTATGTTACCACTCAAGTGATTGCTACACCCTGAGTCAATGTAGAAGACTCTTTGGTCTTCACTTTGCCTTTCACAAGTTGCATTCATTATCAATGTTGAATCCTCCTTCTGATCTGAAGCATAATTGTAGTAGGTATTGTTGTATTTTTTACTTTGGAATCCTCTACCTGCATTTCTTCCAAAGTAACCTCTACCTCTGAAATTACCTCTTTGATTTCTGCCACCTCTTCCTCTTGAATTAAAATTCTGATTATATCCACCTTTACTCTGAGTATTATGCCAACAATCATTAGCTAAGTGATTTGTCTTACCACAAATCCAGCAAGCCTTGACTCCATCTTTATTACTCCTGTCTCTTCCTCTACCTTTGCCACCTCCTCTTCCTCTTAGGAAGTTGGCCTGACTAGTTGTGCCTTCATCTTCATTTGCTTGTTGCTTCCCTTTGCTATTTTTCTTCTTATCCTTTGAATACATTGCATGACCTGCACTTTTGTCACCTTCACCTTTGACATCCTGCTCAAAGGTTAACATATGTCCTAGCAACTGATTTAAGTTAGGAGTAAAATGATCAAGTGATAATTCAGTAGACAAAATGAATGGCTTCCATTTGTCATCACCTCTCAACCCTTTGAGGATTTTCCTTACCAATTTATCCTCCTCAATGTCTTCATCAACTGCACCTAATGCATCTGCAATATCTTTCATCCTTGTTACATAGTTTGAGATGGATTGAGAAGCCTTCTTCTTGAAAGTGGTAAATTTTGCCCACAAAGATGCCTTCCTTGACTTATGTGGTGTTTTGAAAATGCTCCTCCAAAGGATTCCATATATCACTTGCACTTTCAAGACCTCTAATGTGAGGTAGCAAGTAGTCATTGACTGTCATATAGATAATTCTCCTAGCTTGAGCATCTCTCTTCATCCAATTCTTCAAATATGATAATTCTTCCCTAGTTGGAACACTAGGATCTCTGAACTGAGGCTTTTCTTCTTCACCTGTAATATAAGCTATCAAGTCTTTGCTCATAAGATGAGGTTCCATCCTAATTGACCATGTTGGATAGTTCTCTCTATCCAACTTCTCTATTTGAAGAGAATCTCCCATCCTTTCTTCACCTGTATATTGAATTCTTCAATATTTATGAGTAATAGATGTACCTTTACTTTGAATAATGTTCCTTTTGCCTTCCTTAATGTTGTATGACCTCTTTCTCAAGCTTTTCCCTCAAGCTTTCACCTTTTGAACCTTCAGATGTTGAATTATTTGCATCTGCAGAAATGGAGAGTGTTAATCTCCAAAAGAACAAGCTACTCTTGTAATTAGAGCAACTCTATAACAAGAGTAACTCAAACTTTCACCAATTTTAGAGGATCAATGATTAATTATGAAGATTTACAAAAATATGTGAAGAAGATGACTACACAGAAAGTCTACTGCACATATCTCTCTCATTACCTTATCAATTGTGTAAAGTTTTTTATGAAACTTTACACAAGGTGTCACCTACAGTTTGTGCACCTTATCCAAGTTGAATCACTCCAAAAGATTCAGTGTATCTTGAGAAATGAACTCAACAAGTTACCTATGTCTAAAACTACTTTTTAGAGAAGTCGATTTAGACACCTATAACTTTTAACACTTGGTTCTCTCAATCTAGAACCCATTTATGAAAATGCTTTTAACCACAGATAGCTTACCTTTTAACTTAAAGATTGAGTGCTTGCTTGCTCAAAACTTTACATTGTGGAAGGAGAATTGACCAAAACATTAACATCAAATTTTGCGCCTGTTTCAGGAACCAGTGAACACTTCTTCACATATGAATGTTCCTACACATAATTCTTTCAGCCTGTTTACAATTAGGCTCTCAAAATTTAACCATAGACTCATTCACTATGGACTTAGACATCTACAAAAGGATTCTCAAAATGATCAAGCACAAAAGGAGAATGCACAAAAACATTGGGTGCAATTTTTCTTCTATTTCTGAAGAAATTTACAACTAAGTGATGAGAGAGACTCAACTCACTTCTAAGATGTCTAGTGACTCATACAACTACTGATTACTCTATTCTCATGCTCTCTCATATTTACCCCGACTTTTTGCCTGTATATATATAGGAAAATATTTACAATATCATGACTATACAAAAGTATAAGTGAACTATCTTTGTATTAATGCACATATGTGTACACCTCTTCATCTTCTAGACATATTCTTCCTTCATGCTTCACAACTTGAATTTTCCTTCAGTCCTTGACTTCCAAACCTTCATTAAAACTTCAATTGTTGATTGCCCTACACCAACAAGACACACATAACACATGACTTGATTTCTACAAGAAGCTCATGTTCTCTCTATTACAAGTGTAGATATCTTCTGAGGATTCTAAGGCGACTATTCAAGAAGAGGTGCTAGAGTTTCCCTTACAGACTGTGACAAAATCAAAAGGTCATTGGTTTTGAGAGGATCAACCTACTGGGGATTATCTTTTCTTAGTAACAATAAAGATTATGGACATGGACCCTTAGTTTCCAGTGATCTCTCAAGATTTGAAAGTGGTACATGAACTTCTGTCAACTTTAGACATAATGAAGAAGGCAAATATTCAGAAGTACTTTGAACTACCAATCTACAAACCGGACTTCTAGTGATGCACACACGTGATGAATACCCTCCAACCGATGTTGCATGACCCGTTAGTGCCCGAAGCAAGAGTTCTAGATGCGATAGGAGAGTGGGTAATCATCCATGACTTAAAACCTAAACCCTAAACCCATGACTTAATCAAAGAAGCTTTCGGTTGGGAAAAGGATGGGAACACAGTTTTGAAAGATGAGAGTTGAGGGACTAAGACAAGGACATTCATGGATAACAATCGTGTCAATATAGAAGAAGAAGTCCGACTGATTCATCAACACTTTTGCTTTCCAAACATGCACTGATATACTGCAACACAGAAAATCCTAGTGCAGATGCTATCTCATGCTATCAAACAGATAGGGAACCAAGTGAACATGACGCCATATATCCAACAATGTCTTTTTGAAGCAAAGAAGTAGTGGAACCATAAAATGTTCCTGAACGGGAATGTCGCTCTAGCAATACTTATCTATCATGCACTAGGTATTCGAGAACATTTGAAAGAGATGCTCTCATCTTTGCAGATGGCTAAGTATGCTAAGTTAGCCATGGTTCCAAGGAAGAAGAAGGGAGTGAAAATCGTGGAAGAAGCTAAAACCAGCTCGCAACCGAGAATGAGAGGCATCAAAAGACTACGAGAAATGATGAAGGTAGAAGAAACCCTTCTCGCATCAAAAAGAATACATGTACTTCCAAGGACAAGCCTAGAAGACAATACACCCATCACAGAAGAGGAACTAACCGAAGCCATGGAAGCAACTCATCAGTACATGGAAGGTCAGGTAAACCTATCGGTACAAGGACATCATTACCAACAGTCTCATGTAGACAATGAACAAAGAAATAGGCTAACTAAGGTTCATCGATATAGGGAGTTGGGATTGACCAACTCTAGTTCATCATCTGATATGCAGGAAGAGCAAGAACCATCTATGTTGAATGTGGACATTAAAAGTGACTCAAAAGATGATGGTCAATGGGAGGAATTAAATCAAGTAACCGATGACTTTGGAGTGGAAGGTATAAAGGTAGACCAAATTACGGATGAAACTGGCAAAGGCACAAAAAGGTAGGAATCACCTAAAGAGGGAATTCATGTATTCAAAATGAATGAAGCAACTAACATTCAAATCATAGAGACTCACTTGGATGGAGATGCCCTGGTAAAGAATCCAAAGGAAGAAAAAGTAGAGGAGATAATGGAGGAGCCCGAGCTGTTCACATCAATCAAGGTGGTAGCAGAGCCCTCTCCTTTAGATGTCACTTTTCAAAGTAGTGCTACCAAATCAACCACAAATGAAGCTAAGATAAGAGAGAGAGAAGTGCACCTTCAGATAAGACAACCGTACAACGAAACCATACACGTGGAACAAGGCAAGGATGTACGAACGGGGGAAGAACCAAGCATCCCCAAAACATGGCTAATGTTGATGTAGCCCAATTAAAACCAATCGTGAAGCAAATGATACAAACGTCTATGGACACTCAACACTTAATGCTTGAAGCAGATGTAGACTACGACAAGGCTATGCGAGAGAGAAACGAATTCTAGGTAATAAGTGAAAACTTATCTGCACAATTAATTCAAGCTCAAAAGGCACTCTCAGCCAAGGAATCAGAAGCCAAAGATGCCAAGGACAAATGCACCATGCTAGAAACTGAAAATAAGAAGCTTCAAGATCAAGTAAGAGAGCTACAAAGCAAATATGAAGCGGGTGAAGCAGATAAGGCAAGAATGAATGCCAGAAGTAAGTTGTTAGAAAGTCAAATCAAAGTGTATATGGAGGAAGCAGACAATCTAAGAAATAGAAATAAAGAACTGATGATTGTCATACTATGCAACCAACCCATGGAAGCACAAGAAATTACCACAAGAAGCACGAAGATATTGGAAGATCAAATTGCAAAATATGAAGATCAGCTGAAAAAGAGCAAGCCATCATAAAGGAATGCGAGAAGAGATATATGTACGACACTAATGAACTGAGGAAAAAATGGAAGATGGCAGAAAGTAAACTCATTGAACAATGTAATGAAGATGCTAATCAAATGGCTACAATAGGTGAAGAACTCTTGAAGAAAAAGGAAACAATCATGAGAGTGGCTGATGAAATCAAAGAGAAGGATGAACTCATTGCAAAATTAAAAGCTCAATTAGAACAAAAGATAGCAACGGGGACACCAGTAGTTCCAAGCTCCACAATGACTACTGAGGACACTAAGAACTAAGCCAAAAGAGCGAGCACTATCGGTGTCCAACCTTATGGAGCAATTTGAAGATCAGGTGGTCAAAATATTGAAAGAGGCAAAGATTGAGAGCAAGAGCCTAGAACAGATTTTGAAGCCTTTTAATATACCTTACGTGTTGGTGCATGACAATCATCAATTGAAGGATTATGGAGAAATGAAGTCAAGGAGTCAAGAAGGAAACAAAGTCAGATGGTTGAAGGAAGGACATTTTTCAGAAAACTCAAAGATATGTACACATATGTACATTAGCTGACTTATACCCTTGTTTAAGTCATACACTTGTATATATTCATCTATAAATATGTTTGAAAATGTCGGGCAAGCAGAGCAGTAGAAGATTTGAGAATAGGGAGAGAGAAATTAGTGTCATTAGACACATGAAGAGTGAGTGAATTGTCCATCCTCACTTAGATGTAAATTTTCTGAGAAATCGAGAATTTTTACGCCCGATATTTTGCTGTCTGCTCCTTCTGTGCTTAATCTTTTGAGAAATCCTTTTGCACGTATCTAAGTCCATAGTTAATCTATCTATGGCTAGAATTTGAGAGGTTAATTGTAATCAGGATGTGAGAATTTTGATTAGGAACATTCATATGTAAGAATGTTCTAACAGTCGAGAAATCTGGCGCACATTTCATCTTCAATGAAATGATCATTGCTCAGTCTACAGTGTAAAGTTTTACACAAGTGAGGGCTCAAAATCTAAGTTGGAAGGTAAGCCATCTATGGCTAGAAGATCTTGATGAAACGGGTTCAGAGTTGGGAGAACCAGTGCTAAGAAGTTGCAGGTGTCAAAGTCGCCATTGCAGAGAAGTACTTTCAGACATAGGTAAAGTGTTTCACACATTTCTCAGAGTGTACTTAATCTTTTTGAGAGATTTAACTTGGCAAAGTTGCGCAACCTCAAGGCGAAGTGTTGTGCAAAGTTTTATCAAAAACTTTACAGAATTGATTAGTCAATGAGTGACTAATCTGCAGCAGACTTTTCTGAGAAGTTGATTTTTCAGAACTTTCAATATTTCTGATAATTTGGTGGATGATCTCTAAGTTTGGTGGAGTCTAAGGTTAACCTTGATATAGAAGTGATCTAACTTCAAGGTTAACTTGTTCTTTTGGAGATTAACACTCTCCATCAGTGGTATCAGAGCAGGTTGTGTCAAAATTGAAGTGAAGAAGACTCCGACTATTGCAGAAATACAAAACTTTACATTTTGAAGGTGCAGAAGGGTAAAGGTTGAAGAAAGATCAAAGGAAGACATACAAAGAGCATCAAAAGGATCAGAAGGAGCAACATTCGAAGTAAAGGTACATTTATTATTTGTAAAGGTTTAAGATTTGAAGCTACAGGTGAAATAAAGATGGGAGATAGTCTCCAAATTGAAAAGTTGGATAGAGAGAACTATCCTGCATGGTCTATGAGGATGGAAGCTCACCTTATGAGCAAAGATCTGATAGGATATATCACAGGAGATGAAGAAAAGCCAGAATTCAGAGATCCTAGTGTTCCAACTAGGGAGGAGCTTGCAGATTTGAAGAATTGGATGAAGAAGGATGCTCAAGCAAGAAGCATCATCTACATGGCAGTCAATGACTATTTGCTTCCTCACATTAGAGGACTTGAAAGTGCTTGTGACATTTGGAATGCTTTGGAAGAGCATTTCCAAAATACAACCAAATCAAGGAAGGCTTCACTATGGGCAGAGTTTACTACCTTCAAGAAGAAGGCCTCACAATCAATTTCTGATTATGTGACAAAGATGAAGGACATTGCAGATTCTTTAGGTGCAGTGGATGAAGATATTGAAGAAGACAAATTGGTAAGACAAATACTCACAGGGCTAAGAGGAGATGAGAAGTGGAAGCCTTTCATTTTATCTACAGAACTTTCATTAGATCATTTTACTCCTGATTTGAATCAATTGTTAGGTCATATGCTAACTTTTGAGAATGATATCAAAGGAGATGTTGATAAGAGTGCAGGTCATGCAATGTATTCTAAAGACAAGAAGAAAGCCAACAAAGGGAAGCAACAATCAGGTGAAGAAGAAGGTACATCAAACCAAGCAAACTTCATAAGAGGAAGAGGAAATGGCAGAAGTAGAGGAAGAGGTAGAAACAACAAAGAGAATGCAAGAGCTTGTTGGATATGTGGTAAGACCAATCATCTATCTCATGATTGTTGGCACAATAATCAAAACAATGGTAATTATCAGAACTTTAATCAAAGAGCAAGAGGTGGTAGATTTCAGAGAGGAAACTTCAGAGGAAGAGGTGGTAGGAATTCTTTTGGAAGAGGTGGTGGAAGAAACTTCCAAAGTCAATCCTATAATAACACCTACTACAACTATGCATCAGATCAAAAGGAGGATTCGACTCTCATTATGAATACATGTGAAACTTCACATGAGGACATGAGAGTGTTCTATATTGATTCAGGATGTAGTAATCATTTGAGTGGAAATATTGCTTTGATGACTGACCTAGATCATAATGCAATTAATCATACAGTTCAGACAGGTGATAATACAAAGCATAAGGTAAAGTCAATTGGTTCAGTCAAAGCTAAGGATGGGAGCACTCTTCTGAGTAAGGTACTTTATGTTCCCACAATTCCAAAGAATTTGATCAGTGTAGGTCAAATTGTGGAAAAAGGTTATGAGGTAAGGTTTACCAATGATGGAGTTTATGTGGAAGACCCTAGTCAAGGGTATAAACAAGTTATTGCAGGAAAGAAAGAAGGAAGGCTTTTCACATTGAAGGTACAAGGAAATGTTGGACATGCTATGTTCACATATGGAGAGCAAAAGGTGTCAGAGTTGGATCTTTGGCACAAAAGACTTGGACACTTTAATGAAAGAGGTATCAAAGAAATGATTAACAATGATTCAGTACTTGGAATGCCTAACATTGCAGGTCAACACATGACATACAGATGTGAGGCATGTCAATTAGGTAAGGCTCATAAGCAATCCTATTCCAAGCATGGATTTATGTACTCAGAAAGACTTGAATTGGTGCATACAGATGTGTGGGGTCCTTCAAAGGACTTTAGTATAAATGGTTCAAGATATTATGTCATATATGTTGATGATGCTACCAGGTGGATCACAATTTATGTGATTAAGGAAAAGTCAGAAGTGTTTAATACATTTAAACACTATCATGCATATGCAGAAAGGATTACAGGTCAAAAATTGAAGAGACTAAGGTCAGATGGAGGGGGAGAGTATTTTTCAAATGAGTTCAATGATTATTTGTGGAATGCAGGTATAAAGAGAGAAGTTACTTGCAGGTACTCTCCTCAACAAAATGGGGTAGCAGAAAGAAGAAATAGGACTCTTGTTGAGTTTGCAAGGTCCATGATGAAAGAGAAGAATTGTCCAAATTATTTGTGGGCTGAGGCTGTTAATACAGCTACATATTTGGTTAATAGATTGCCTTGTAAGGCTTTGCAGGGTATGACACCATATGAAGCTTGGTGGGGTAAGAAACCTACCTTGGATCATTGCAGAATATTCGGATGCTTGGCATATGCATATGTGCCATCTCAATTGAGGCATAAGTTGGAGCCTAAGGCAGAGAAGTATGTATTCATTGGTTATGATGATAAGCAAATGGGATACAGGTTGTGGAGTCCATCCACAAAGCAATTTATTGTATCCAAGGATGTTACATTTGATGAGCAAGGTACTTGGTATGCAGGTAAATATAATGTACATGCAGATGATGAAGAAGTAGTGGAACAAAGGAAAGGTAAAGCAAAGATTCAATTACTTGATGAAAGTGAGAGTAATGAAGTGCAGATTGAAGTTGAAGAGAGGCCAAGGTTTGATCCAGAATGTGATGAACCAGAGACCTCAAGAAGTGCAGAAGTTAGGAGATCATCTAGGCACAAATGGCAACCTACAAGGTATAGCTATGACACTTCATTCTTAACTACTAAAGATTATGTTTATTTGGTAAAAGCAGATGAAGACCCTTCTACATATGAAGAAGCCAAAGGGAAGAAGAATTGGGAAGATGCTATGCAAGAGGAGTATGATGCATTGATAGAGAATCAAACATGGGATTTGGTTCCTAAACCTAATAGTCAGAAGATTATTGGATGTAAGTGGGTTTACAAAACAAAGAGATTTGCAGATGGAAGTGTGTCTAGGTACAAAGCTAGACTTGTTGTGAAAGGGTATGCACAGACATATGGAGTGGACTATGATGAGACTTATAGTCCTGTGGCAAAGATGACAACCATCAGGACACTCATTGCAATTGCTGCTTGTAAAGGTTGGAAGTTGTCTCAATTAGATGTTAAAAATGCTTTCTTGAATGGTTACATTTCAGATGAAGTCTACATGGAGCAACCAGATGGGTTCAAAGATCAAGTGAGTCCAAATTATGTATGTAAGCTCAAGAGAGCTTTGTATGGGTTGAAGCAAGCCCCAAGGGCTTGGAATTATAGGCTTGTAAAATTTTTGAATGATCTTGGATTTCAAGCATAAAAGGCAGATAGTAGCTTGCTAGTCAAAGCAAGTGAAGATGGGTTCATTTATGTGTGTATTTATGTTGATGACATAATACTTACAGGAACAGATGATAAAGGGATGCAAATGATCAAGAAGCAGATGGAGAAAGAGTTCAAAATCAGTGATTTGGGGAACCTATCATTCTTCTTGGGAATGGAGATTTCTTATACTCAACATGGAGTATATGTGACCCAAGAAAGGTATCTTAAAAATTTGCTAACCAAATTTAAAATGGAAGATTGCAGGGTTGCACCTACACCTTTGGAAGTGAACCATAAATTGTCTAGGTTTGGAGGAGAAGAGTTCAGAGATATGAAACTTTATCAAAGTTTGGTTGGTAGCTTGATTTATGCTACATTGACAAGGCCTGACTTGTCATATGCAGTTGGTATGCTTTCACAATTCATGCATTGTCCTAGAAAGGAACATTGGATTGCAGGACAAAGAGTACTTAGGTACATCAAGGGTACACTCAGAGAAGGGTTGTACTATGGGTTTACTTCAGATACAAGAATCAAGATATATAGTGATGCAGATTGGGCAGGTAATGTTGATGATAGAAGATCAACACATGGATACTTGTGCTATGTAGGAGACAAATTGATTTCATGGTGTTCCAAGAAGCAACATACAGTTGCTTTGTCATCTACAGAGGCAGAATATAAAGGTATGGTGGAAGCTGCAAAAGAGGTAATATGGCTAAAGACACTTTTGAAAGTTTTTGATGTGATTCAGAGTACTCCTATTATTTGTGGAGACAATATGAGTTCATTATACTTGGCAGCTAATCCTGTATTTCATGCTAGAACTAAGCATATTGAAATACAGTATCATTTTCTGAGAGAGAAGGTCATTGAGAAAGAGATTGAAGTCATACACACTCCCACAAAAGATCAAGTTGCAGATATGATGACTAAAAGTCTAGATGGACCAAAACTACAAAGATTTAAGGATATGGCTGGAGTAAAGAAGATAGAGAAGAACCTCAATTAATGATTGAGGGGGAGCTGTTGGTGCATGACAATCATCAATTGAAGGATTATGGAGAAATGAAGTCAAGGAGTCAAGAAGGAAACAAAGTCAGATGGTTGAAGGAAGGACATTTTTCAGAAAACTCAAAGATATGTACACATATGTACATTAGCTGACTTATACCCTTGTTTAAGTCATACACTTGTATATATTCATCTATAAATATGTTTGAAAATGTCGGGCAAGCAGAGCAGTAGAAGATTTGAGAATAGGGAGAGAGAAATTAGTGTCATTAGACACATGAAGAGTGAGTGAATTGTCCATCCTCACTTAGATGTAAATTTTCTGAGAAATCGAAAATTTTTGCGCCCGATATTTTGCTGTCTGCTCCTTCTGTGCTTAATCTTTTGAGAAATCCTTTTGCACGTATCTAAGTCCATAGTTAATCTATCTATGGCTAGAATTTGAGAGGTTAATTGTAATCAGGATGTGAGAATTTTGATTAGGAACATTCATATGTAAGAATGTTCTAACAGTCGAGAAATCTGGCGCACATTTCATCTTCAATGAAATGATCATTGCTCAGTCTACAGTGTAAAGTTTTACACAAGTGAGGGCTCAAAATCTAAGTTGGAAGGTAAGCCATCTATGGCTAGAAGATCTTGATGAAACGGGTTCAGAGTTGGGAGAACCAGTGCTAAGAAGTTGCAGGTGTCAAAGTCGCCATTGCAGAGAAGTACTTTCAGACATAGGTAAAGTGTTTCACACATTTCTCAGAGTGTACTTAATCTTTTTGAGAGATTTAACTTGGCAAAGTTGCGCAACCTCAAGGCGAAGTGTTGTGCAAAGTTTTATCAAAAACTTTACAGAATTGATTAGTCAATGAGTGACTAATCTGCAGCAGACTTTTCTGAGAAGTTGATTTTTCAGAACTTTCAATATTTCTGATAATTTGGTGGATGATCTCTAAGTTTGGTGGAGTCTAAGGTTAACCTTGATATAGAAGTGATCTAACTTCAAGGTTAACTTGTTCTTTTGGAGATTAACACTCTCCATCATTACGGATTACTCAAAGAATAGACACACCAGTATATAAAGATGACCACAATAAAGAACCAGATAACGATCTGCAATTCAACATGCAGACATTCACCTATACACAAGAGGAATTTGATAAGGTAGATCCTATCTAGAGATGCAGGTTTCTAAAAAAGAATCCTACGTTTCGGATACACTAGGGATCGGCACCATATGTGCTTCAAATCAACCCATCTTTTTGCCCAGTACCTCGAAGACACTCCTGGACACAATTTTGGGAAGCACAGCGTCAAGGAAGCTTAAATAATCAATGGCTAAATTATCCACTATTACCGACTCCACCTCGCAATTACTTATCGACGGAACAATACATGGTGAAAACCATCGAGTTTTGGATCTCCTGATTGTATGGGATATGCATTAGTGCTTGAACAACATTGCAAGAAATTGGATGATAAAGCAGTAAAATGTATTTTTGTTGGGTACAGTTCTAAAAGCAAAGGTTATCATCTATATCATCCACAGACTAAACACATTTTGGTTATCCGTGATGTTGTTTTTGGGGAAGATGCTATTCAGTCTTTGGATAGTCTAGTGTTGGTCCTGTTGATGTATGAAACACCACAAGAAATGAATTAATGTGACACTAGAACACCTCTATGGTCATCATTAACTCATTGCCACTCCAAACTTTGAGAAATGATAGCCTAAAGTGAGAACTTTACTTCTACAGAAATTCCTAGTCACCGAAATGACATACCTTCAGTATTTTGCTAATTTCTCCTAGCTCACATATTATTTCTCCATGAAACTTTATAGGCTGAAACTAGAAGAGTAGAGCTTTCCAACAAGCTATGATATGCATCAAACGGATCTCTAGAACTCAAGTTATGGCCTTCACAAGATGACCCTGTATGACCTTCCAAAACTGGAAATCTTTCCTGTTATAGTAAGAGCGCCTGTTTAAAATTAGAATTCGATGCCTAGCATCGACTTGCAACGAGAATTCGATGCCGGGCATCGACTTGGGATGTTTTTGGCTACTTTTCAGCAGGGATTCGATGCCGGGCATCGACTTCCTGCATAAACCTTGATCTTTTGGATACCAAAACTATAGATGATTTCATGCACACTTAGTATATGACTTATCAACTGGAATTCGATGCCAGGCATCGAGTTGCTCCAACAACATCATCTTTTCAAGAAGATTTGGCAGTAGATAAAAATCATATATGAAGATAAGGACTTATCAAGTGAGATTCGATGCCACGCATCGACTTGCTTGGAAAACTTCAACCTTTCAAATCATTACACAGAAGACAAACACTGGAGATGGAGGAAGAAGACTTATACACAGAACTTTAACTAGTTCTTGTCATAACTATGAAAACTCAGAAGCTTACAAGTGCTTTCTCGCTCAAAGAAGCCCGACTATACTCAGTCATACAAAAATGAGTTCTTCTCACTTTCTCATTGTCTTCTTCCTTCTTCTTCTCACCGCGTCAGTTAATACTAACTAACTTATATAGACTTTCTTATTCCCGTAACTTTTGAAAAAACTTCTAGAACTAAAGTGAACTAACTTTACAAGTATAATACATTTGTGAATTTGTCCCTTCACATAGGCATGGGGTTTTCTTCCTAAGATTTTACCTTCAAGTATATGTCCAGTTAGTGATTGTTTCTCCAACAGCTCCCCCTCAATCACTAATTAACATTCCCTGTTTCTTCATATCTTCTTCTTTTCTTTTACTCCTGCCATGCTTTTGAATCTGCTGGTCTTCACACCATCCAAGCTCTTTGTCATTATGTCTGCTAACTGATCTTTAGTAGAAATGTACTCCACTTCAATCTCCTTCTCCATTACCTTTTCTCTGAGAAAATGATATTGTATCTCTATGTGCTTTGTCCTTGCATGAAATACTGGATTTGCTGCAAGATAAAGTGAACTCATATTATCTCCATGTATTGTAGGTGTACCTTGATCAATGCCTAAGCTCTTGAACAATGTCTGCATCCATATGACTTCCTTAGCTGCTTCCACAAGTCCTTTGTACTCTGCTTCAGTTGATGATAATGCTACTGTATGTTGTTTCTTTGAACACCAACTTACAAGCTTATCACCAATATATATCATGTAACCATGAGTTGATCTTCTGTCATCTTGATTACCTGCCCAATCTGAATCACTATAGGCTCTCAACTTCAAATCTGATGTAAAAGGATAATATAATCCTTCCTTTATAGTTCCTTTGATATATCTGAGAACTCTTTGACCTGCAATCCAATGTGGGTCCTTTGGACAATGCATGAATTGTGACAAAACTCCCACTGCATAACTAAGATCAGGTCTTGTTAGTGTAGCATAAATCAAACTACCCACAAGAGATTGATACTTCCTCATATCTTTGTAGTCTGCACCATCATATTTACTGAGCTTGTGATTAACTTCAAGTGGAGTTGAAGCTTCTCTGCAATTTTCCATATCAAACTTCTTCAACAAGTTCAGAAGATACCTTTCTTGTGACACATATATGCCATGATCTGTATAAGTAACTTCCATTCCAAGAAAGTATGACAACTTTCCTAGGTCACTGATCTTGAATTCTTTTTCAAGTAATCTCTTTACCTCCTTGATTCCTTCATCTGAAGTACCTGTGATTATAATGTCATCTACATAAATACAAATGTTGATTGTACCTTCCTCTGTTCTTCTGATAAGTAGACTTGAATCTGCTTTTGAACTTTGATATCCAAGATCATTGAGATACTTCACCAGTCTATAGTTCCAAGCTCTTGGAGCTTGCTTCAATCCATACAATGCTCTTCTCAACCTGCAAACAAAATTTGGATACCTGGAATCTATAAACCCTTGAGGTTGTTCCATGTATACCTCATCTGATATGTATCCATTCAAGAATGCATTTTTTATATCCAATTGACTTAGAGTCCATCCTTTTGAAGCTGCAATAGCAATGATTGTCCTTATAGTTGACATCTTAGCTACGGGACTGAATGTCTCATCATAATCTATGCCATAGGTCTGGGCATAGCCTTTCACCACCAATCTAGCTTTGTATCTGGCTATACTTCCATCTGCAAGCTTCTTCACTTTATAAACCCATTTATTTCCAATTACTTTCTTACCATTTGGTTTAGGAACAAGTTCCCATGTCTTGTTCTCCTCCAGTGCATTGAATTCTTCCTTCATTGCTTCTTCCCATTGCTTCTTACCTTTAGCTTCATCATAATTCTGAGGTTCTTCATCATCTTTGACCATATATGCATAGTTCTTCTGAGTTATGTAAGAAGTATCATAAGAATACCTTTCTGGTTGTCTTCTAGTCCTGCTTGACCTTCTTGGTTCACATTCTTCATATGTGTCTGGATACACCTCTTCATCAAATATAGGAGCTTCTTCATTTCTTCTTGTTAATCCACTTGTGGATGTACTTGCTTGCATATAGTCTTCATCTCTATTTACCTGTACAATTGATTTTCCTTTCTCACATCTTCTTACCTCTTCTTCAAATTCTTCAACTGTACTACTTTGATCTGCATACCAACTTTTCTGTTCATCAAATGTAACATCTCTTGAAACAATAAATTGTTTTGTTAGAGGATTCCACAACCTGTAACCCATCTGCTTTTCATCATAACCAATGAACACATATTTTTCTGCCTTTGGTTCAAGTTTATGCCTAAGTTGTGATGGCACATAAGCATATGCAATTGATCCAAACACTCTACAATGATCTAGTGTTGGTTTCTTACCCCACCAAGCTTCATATGGAGTCATCCCATTCAGAGCTGCACATGGTAATCTATTCACAAGATATGTAGCTGTATTTACAGCCTCAGCCCAAAGATAATTTGGACAGTTCTTCTCCTTTAGCATAGCTCTAGCAAACTCAACCAAAGTCCTGTTCCTTCTTTCTGCTACACCATTTTGTTGTGGTGTATACCTGCAAGTTATTTCTCTCTTAATACCTGCATTCCAAAGATAATCATCGAACTCTTGGGAGAAGTATTGTCCCCCTCCATCAGACCTCAGTCTTTTAAGCTTTTGACCTGTTACTCTCTCTGCATATGTATGAAAATGCTTGAAAGCTCCAAACACTTCTGATCTTTCCTTCAAAACATATAATGTTATCCATCTTGTAGCATCATCAATGAAAAGAACATAATACCTTGAGCCACTGATAGATCCTTCTTTTGTTTGTCCCCATACATCTGTATGAATGAGCTCAAGTACTCCATCATGTTTGAATCCTTTCTTCTGAAATGGTAACCTGTGTGCTTTACCCATTTGACATGCTTCACATTTATAAACCATGTGTTGACTTTGCACATTTGGTAATCCTAGTACAGACTGATTAGCAACCATAGCTTTAATTCCTCTTTCATTGAAATGACCTAATCTCTTATGCCAGAGATCAAGTTCTGTAATCACTGCTTCACCATGTGTGAGCAAAGCTTGAACAATGTTCCCTTGCACTCTTAAAGTAAAGAGTCTACCTTCTTTCTTACCAGAGACAATATGATTATATCCATTCTCTGGATCTTCCACAAATACTCCTTCATTTGTAAACCTGACTTGAAAACCTTTTTCAACTATCTGTCCCACACTAATCAAGTTTTTAGGTATTGTAGGAACATACAAAACATTGGTTAGCAAATCTGCTCCACTCTTGCATTTCACTTTTCCAATTGAATGTACACTATGTCTTGTATTATCACCAGTTTGAACTGTGTGACTAGAAATGCCTTTTTTCAATTCTGACATCAATTCTATGTTTCCTGACAAATGATTAGAACATCCAGAGTCAATGTAAAATACCTTTAGATCTTCTTTATCTGATGTGCTGATTGAATTCATCATCAATGATGTATGACTTTCATTATGTGTGTCATTTGCATAATTGTAGTAGGTGGTGTTGTAGGATTGATTCTGTCCCCAACTTCTTCCTCCACCTCTACCATAGCCTCCTCTTTGACTTTGTCTACCTCTTTGAAAATTACTTTGATATCTTCCACCTCGACCTCTGCTATTGTTGTTTTGATTCTGGTTTGATCCTTTTGGTTGTGCCAATAGTCATGAGCCAAATGATTACTCAATCCACAGATCCAGCAAGCCTTTTTGTTGTTATTTTGATTACCTCTTCCTCTTCCAAAACCTCTTGCTCTTCCTCTGCCAGTGCCTTTACCTCTTGCATAATAAACCTGAGAACTCGACTCCTCTTCATCCTTTGCTTTACCTTTATCTCCTTTCTTCTTATTCTTCATGTACATTGCAGAACTTTGTCCTTTATCTCCATCTCCCTTCAAGTCTTGCTCATATGTGAGCATCAAACCAAGCAACTGGTTCAAATCTGGAACATAATGATTTAATGAAAGTTCTGTTGATAAGACAAAAGGTTTCCACCTTTCATCCCCTCTCAAACCTGCAAGTAATTGAGCAATCAATCTGTGATCTTCAACATCTTCATCTATGGATCCAAGACTATCTGCTAGATCCTTCATCTTAGTGACATAATCACTAATGGTTTGACTTGGCTTCTTCTTGAATGTTGTAAACTCTGACCATAGACTTGCTTTCCGTGCTTTAGTAGTACTTTGGAAATGATACTCCAATGCATTCCATATATCTTCAGATGATTCCAATCCTCTGATGTGTGGTAGCAAATGATCAGAGATTGTATTGTAGATGTATGCTTTTGCACTTGCATCCTTCTTCTGCCAATGCTTTAAAGCATCAAGTTCCTCTTTCTTTGGTCGGCTTTCATCTTCAAATACTGGCTTCTCTTCTTCACCTGTAACATATATCATGAGATCCTTACTCATAAGTAAGGCTTCCATTCTCATTACCCATGCGGGGTAATTATCTCTGTCCAGTTTGTCAATGGAGATATGATCTGCCATAGTTCTTTCCTTCTGCTGCAACCTGTGAGCTTAAAGGATAAAGGATAATACCTTTTGAAGTTCTTTGTGTATGAGGATACTTTTGAAGTAACCTTTTGATGCCTTGTGTCTTCAAATGCTTCACCTTTCAAACTTTAATGGAAAACTTTACAAAACTTCTCGTACCTTTGTCGTCTTCTGCTCTCGAGAATCTTTCTGCTCTGATACCACTTGTTGATGTATGAAACACCACAAGAAATGAATTAATGTGACACTAGAACACCTCTATGGTCATCATTAACTCATTGCCACTCCAAACTTTGAGAAATGATAGCCTAAAGTGAGAACTTTACTTCTACAGAAATTCCTAGTCACCGAAATGACATACCTTCAGTATTTTGCTAATTTCTCCTAGCTCACATATTATTTCTCCATGAAACTTTATAGGCTGAAACTAGAAGAGTAGAGCTTTCCAACAAGCTATGATATGCATCAAACGGATCTCTAGAACTCAAGTTATGGCCTTCACAAGATGACCCTGTATGACCTTCCAAAACTGGAAATCTTTCCTGTTATAGTAAGAGCGCCTGTTTAAAATTAGAATTCGATGCCTAGCATCGACTTGCAACGAGAATTCGATGCCGGGCATCGACTTGGGATGTTTTTGGCTACTTTTCAGCAGGGATTCGATGCCGGGCATCGACTTCCTGCATAAACCTTGATCTTTTGGATACCAAAACTATAGATGATTTCATGCACACTTAGTATATGATTTATCAACTGGAATTCGATGCCAGGCATCGAGTTGCTCCAACAACATCATCTTTTCAAGAAGATTTGGCAGTAGATAAAAATCATATATGAAGATAAGGACTTATCAAGTGAGATTCGATGCCACGCATCGACTTGCTTGGAAAACTTCAACCTTTCAAATCATTACACAGAAGACAAACACTGGAGATGGAGGAAGAAGACTTATACACAGAACTTTAACTAGTTCTTGTCATAACTATGAAAACTCAGAAGCTTACAAGTGCTTTCTCGCTCAAAGAAGCCCGACTATACTCAGTCATACAAAAATGAGTTCTTCTCACTTTCTCATTGTCTTCTTCCTTCTTCTTCTCACCGCGTCAGTTAATACTAACTAACTTATATAGACTTTCTTATTCCCGTAACTTTTGAAAAAACTTCTAGAACTAAAGTGAACTAACTTTACAAGTATAATACATTTGTGAATTTGTCCCTTCACATAGGCATGGGGTTTTCTTCCTAAGATTTTACCTTCAAGTATATGTCCAGTTAGTGATTGTTTCTCCAACAGGTCCTAATAAGGCAACTTCTCAGCCTTTGCATGTTTCACGTGATGATGCAAATGTTGATATATTTAGGTAGTGATGTGTGTGAACACACTAGGACCATTGGGGCACTCTTTTCCCTCTTTATGAGTTTTTTTTCCCCAGCTTGTATATATGCCTATTGCCCTAATGGGCTACTTATCTTTGTACATTCTCTAGTAATACATTCAGTATTGTGTGTTGTGCTCCAAGCTTCTTCTTCTTCCTTGTGTTGTTCGCCTACTTTCACAGACGTCTAACTCCAACAATTGGTATCAGAGCAAGTCGCTACTTCATCTAGGGCGTCGTCGACACCTATTCGGTTGAAGTCTCATAATCACACGAATTTTGGTAAGCATACTTAGCGTGTTTCTGAGATCAAAACTACTTCACTCTATGGTGCCCAAATCACGATCTGAGCTCGTTTCAGCCTCTGAACACACTATCGCAACGCTTGCGTACGCTATTTTGCCTTTTGTGCCAAAGGTATATACCGGTTTTGGTTCGCCAATATAAGCGTCTCAAAGTCTGTTACAAGTTTAAGCTCAGTTCAACTTTTTGAGATATGGTCAATTTTTTGCATCAAGGTATTTTAGTCATCGACCATGGTTGAAAGTAGTGATGTATTCCATATGTTGGCTGTTGAGGATACGTTGGATGGTACCAACTACTCATTATGGGCTTATATGATGCAACATATATTGGTTGCAAAAGGACTATGGAACATTGTGCAGGGTGTTGAAAAATGTCCTATCACACATGCAACTGTTACAACAGCAGGTACTCACGCTGATGGAGAAGGTGTCGAAGATGATGATATTTTGCAAATTCTTGTTTGTGTTGTGGTTTCTGCTGCACCTACTGCAGAGCAAATTCGTTGGGATGGCAAAGATGCCTAGACACATGCATTGATAGCTTTGTCTGTCAAACATGCCATTATTCCTCACATTCTCTCTTACAAAACAACTAAGGATGCTTGGGATACACTTACCACATTGTACCAAGCTAGGAATGAGGTTCGTGTTGCTTACCTCCGAAAACAGTTGGAGAGTGAGCACATGAATGAAGTTGATTCTATGGACAGTTTTCTAACAAAGATCAAAGACTTGAAGGAACAGTTGATTTCTGCTGATGAGGTTATACCAGATAGCTCACTTGTGCATACCATTATGAATGGTCTTCCTTATTCATATCAGAGTTTTGCTTCTACTCTTTGTTTTATGATGAAAGGCAATCCAAATGCCTTGTCATTTGAGGAGTTAGTCTCTGTTCTGTTGCAGGAAGACCAGTCCATGTAGAACAGGTCCATTATGCGTGTTGCAAATCAAGCTTTCCTGGCTAGTCAAAAGGGCAAAGGAAAATGGAGCTCTTCAATTAGTAAGCATAAATGTGCTAATTCTTCACAATGGAAGAGGGAAGACAAAGATGAAAAGAAATCAGAAAAGCAGAAATTGTTTTGCAAGTACTGTAAAGGAAATGATCATATCATAAAGAACTATCCAAAACTAGCTGCTAAAGAGGCAAAGAAGAAAGAGGATGGAATGGTTGTTGCAGAGGCCTCTACACCAGAAACAGAGTCTGCTAATCTTGTGCAGGAAGAAGAATGGGTGTTTACTACTATTTGCAGTTTTGATCCATCTTCTCATGAGCACTGCATGTCTCCAGTAGACTCAAATGTTTGGTACTTTGATAGTGGGGTGACCAAACATATTATCTCGCAGTGTAGTTTCTTCTCTTCGCTCGAGCCTGCCCCTACAGGGAATACTATTACATGTGCCAACAACTCCTCTTATCCTGTTATAGAGTTGGTAATATCATTTTGACTATTGCTGATGGTAGTTCTTTCACTTTGTCAGATGCTTTGTTTGTGCCAGGGATCAAGAAAAATCTGTTATCAGTTTTTGCATTAGCCAAGATTGGCTTGGTTGTGAAATTTGTTGATGACAGATGTATAGTTCATGATTTTTCAAATGGAAACGTGATTATTGCTTCTAGCATTTTATGTCGTGGGCTGTATAAGCTCATAGACTATGTAAGATATGTGAATGATTCATCATGTGCACTACATGATTCTCAGGCTATGTCAGATGCAAAGCTTTGGCATTCACGCTCTGGTCATCTGAATTTTGCTAGTTTGCTATGCCTGCAAAAATTTGAAATGGTGTCCTCTTTGCCCAAACTTGAGGCACCCAGAAAACATGTTTGTGAAGGCTATATTTTGGGCAAAATGCAGCCTTCCTCCTTTCCAAAAGATGGTTTAGTTTGGGCTACTCAGAAATTGCAGTTTGTACATAGTGATGTCTGTGGTCTTATGCAGACACCTTCTTTTGGAAATTATCTTTACTTTCGTGACTTTGATCGATGATTTTTCCAGGCATGCATGGGTATATCCATTGAAGGCAAAGTCCGAAGTGTCCATGTGCTTCAAACAGTTTTTGGTTTTGGCTGAAAATTTGTTAGCATGTAAAATGGGCACCCTCAGTTTTGATCGGGGGGGGATATATGTCTTTTGCTTTTAATGCATTTTTGGCTGAACGTGGGATAAAACACCAGTGTACAGTGCCACACCTCAAGAGAATGGAGTTGCTAAACGAAAGAACAGGTCACTCATGGAGGTGGCGAGGTGTATGGTCAAGAGTCAAGCCTTACCACATAGTTTCTGGCTTGAGGCTGTTATGTGTGCAACATATGTACTTAAGAGGTGTCCCACTAAAGTGCTATTGTTGTCAGGATCTTGCTCACGCTCAAACAGAGGTTACGAACGCAGAAAAACACACCCAAGAATAAACGCAACAAGAGACGAGAAAGTACGCAGATTGGGTGCAATCTCCCCCCATGCACTCTGTTTCGACAGTCCACAAAGTGCATGTATTTATAGGACTTTTGATTACGTCGAAAATAGTGGTTACATGAGGGCGGCTTCGAAAAGCAGGCGTGAAACTAAAAGTTGGTAACTTTTACAGAAAGCCATTACTTTGAATAATAGAAACTGCGGTCTACAACGACCCTTATTCTAACCATTACTTTTCTAACAATAGAACCTTCTACGCAGGTTTATTTACAAGCTAAATAATAATTATTCGGATTATTGATGTCCGCCCTTTCACGCCTTGCACGCTCCTCACGAACCTTCAGCTGCTATATAAAAACATCAAAAACATATTAATACATTAATAATTTAACATGTTAACAATGCCTTGTTCAATAATATACAACATGCCTCTCAGTTGACAAGCAACTGATCTCAGTTGATAAAATAATTCAACACTCTAACAATTATAATGCAGTGTTCAACATATTCCATATTACTGTTACAATCCAACAATGCATTGGCCAACATATTTTATGTTACAATCCAACAATGCATTGGCCAACATATTTTATGTTACAATCCAACAATGCATTGGCTATTCGATATTTCAATCCAACAATGCATTGGCTATTCCATATTTCAATCCAACAATGCATTGGCTATTCCATATTTCAATCCAACAATGCATTGGCTATTCCATATTTCAATCCAACAATGCATTGTTCAACATATTCCATAAGGTATAACATGCCCCGCAGTTGAACAAGCAACTGACATCAGGTGATAAAAGAATAAACATGGATGGCCAGTCACATGGTTCATCACTGAATAAAGAAAATAGGCATGTGACATGTAAAAATACATGCATGGAAATGTTCATGGAGCTGTTACATTAATGTGTTTGTGTATGATATGCAGAAATTAAGTGGTCATAATGAGGTGTTAATTGTGTTTTATGTATCCATTGACATTCTTCAATAGAGTGATTTTTGTACTTAACCAAATATCGATGATATTGAGTACCTGTGCGTGTAGTAGTGACATCATGATCAATGATTTTCTCAGGAACTAAGATTTCAGATTGGTCTTCAATTAAAGGAGGATCATCAAGAAGTGGAGCAAGTGGTAAAGTTCCTTTAAAGGGTTTAAGTAAGCTAATATGAAAAGAATTATGTATAGTCCAATGGGATGGAATATCTAATCGAAATGAATTATCATTAATTTTTTCTATAATGCGAAACGGTCCATAATAGCGTGGTGCAAGTTTAATTTTAGGATGCTGCAAAATATTTTTGAGACGTCTTTTAATTATTCGCAACCATACAAAATCATGTTCCTTGAATTCTTTGGCTAATCGTTTAGTATTGATAATACGTGTATATCGCTATTGACTTTTCCTAATGTGCTCGTGGACATCATGAAGTATAGAAACGTGATCTTGAGCAATAGAATCAGCCATCGGAATGTCGGTTTGGGTGAGGGACATGGGAGTGGGAAGCTTTTTACCAAAAACTATTTCAAAAGGTGCACGACCAGTAGTGGTATGTGAAGTGTTATTGTAAGCAAATTGAAGCAATGGCAACTTTTCATCCCAGTTATTAGGATTATCTAATGAATAACAACGCAATAAATCAAGAATAGTACTATTTGTAGCCTCACTCTATCCATTACTTTCAGGATGAAATGAAGAGCTAAAATCTATTTTAGAACCAAAATGTTGAAATAAGGCAACCCAAAAATGATTACAAAACCTAACATCACGATCAGATAACATTACTTTAGGAAATCCATGATGTGGAAAAATGCATTTAATGAATAATTTTGCAGCTTGAGGTGGAGTCAAAGTTTTTCTACATGGAATGAAATATGCATATTTACTAAACCTATCAACTATTGTCCAAATCATATCATTATGTGATGAAGTGATAGGAAGACCTGTGATAAAATCCATAGAGATTTGTTCCCATGGTTCATTTGGAATAGGAAGGGGCATTAATAATCCAAATGGTTTACCCTGATGACGTTTGACACGCTGACATACAATGCATTGAGAAACATAATGTGCAATGTCTTTTTCCATATGTGGCCAAAAGAAGAAATCTTTGCAAGCAGAAATAGTGCTCTGTATGCCTCTATGACCCATGTAAGATGGTTCATGCATTTCTTTAATGACAAAATCTTTAAAAGCTTGGGTTATGCACAATCTATGTTGAAAATAGAGAAAACCATTATGAAATGTATAATGTTCATCAGATAAAGATGCAGCATTATTGAAGTCATGCCATGCATGTGAAAAATACAAATCAGATGCATAAGTGGAAAGCATGTCTTGAAAAGAATGAATTTGAATGGCAGAAATATTATTCAAAACAACGGAATTCGAAGGAAAACGGCTAAGAGCATCAGCTACGACATTAGCTTTACCAGGTTGATATTGTATCATGGGTTGGAAATTTTGAATGAATGATGCCCATTTAAGATGCCTATCAGAGATTAAGGGCTGACTTAATAAATGCTTAATAGCCCGTTGATCGGTTTTGATTAATATTTCAGAGCCCATAAGATAGTGTTTCCAAATTCGCAAAGCATGCACAACTGCTAACAGTTCTTTATCATACGTACTATAATTCTGTTCTGAGGGTTTAAGCTTTCTACTCTCAAATGCAATGGGATGGTCATTTTGCATCAGAATAGCACCTATTCCTGAACCGCTAGCATCAGTAACAACATGAAAGGGTTGTGAGAAATCAGGTAATTGTAAAACAGGTGCATGTGAAAGTGCATGTTTAAGTTTGTCAAAGGACTGTTGTTGGGTAAATCCCCATGCAAATTTTATTTTCTTTTTCAACAACAAAGTAAGAGGCAATGCTAAATAAGAAAAATTTCGAACAAACTTCCTATAGAAACTAGCCAACCCAAGAAAAGAACGAACATCATTGACTGATTGTGGTGTAGGCCATTCTATGATAACTCTAATCTTTTTCGGATCCACATGCACACCTGCACTTGAAATAATATGTCCTAAATATTCTAGCTTACGCTGAAAGAAATAACTCTTTTCAGGATTAGCATAAAGTGTGTTTTCTCGTAACAAATGAAAAACTGTTTCAAGATGCTTTTCATGTTCACTATCATTCTTACTGTAAACAAGTATGTCATCAAAGAATACAAGAACAAAAGCTTGGTAATCAAGAAAAATATTGTTCATCATTCGCGCAAATGTAGCAGGGGCATTAGTAAGTCCAAAGGGCATTACCATAAATTCATAATGGCCATTTTGAGTTCTAAATGCAGTCTTAAAAATATCACTTTGTGTCATACGAATCTGATGGTAACCCGATTTAAGATCAATTTTACTAAAGACACGAGCTCCTCGTAACTTATCTAAGAGATCATCTATTCAAGGAATAGGGTATCTATTCTTGATCGTGATCGTGTTAAGGGCTCTATAATCAATGCACATTCGATAAGTTTTATTCTTCTTCTCTACTAAGAGAACTGGTGCTCCAAATGGGGAAGAACTAGGCCTTATAAGTCCTTTTTGTAGTAGGTCTTTTACTTGATTTTCTATTTCCTTTTGATGTAATGGGCCATGTCTATAAGGTGCTTTATGAGGAGGAGAACTACCAGGGACTAAGTCTATGCTATGGTCAAAGGATCCTCAAGATGGTGGTAGTTCAGAGGGATATTCAGACATAAAACAATCCTTATAAGTACTCATGAAAGGTTTATATGCATCTGAAAGTGTATGAGTATAATCATTGATGACATGGACAAAAACAATGCATGAGTTGAATCCTTTCCTAAATGCACGTTTTATTTGTGTGTGACTAATCAATGGAAATGGCTGGAAATCATACCGTGCAAACAAAGTAATGATTTGACCTTTGAAAACAAACTTAAAGGTATGAGTATGGTAGTCAATACGTGGGTTATAATGGTGACGAAAAGGCATACCTAGTATAACATCATAAGATTGCAAAGGTGCAATTAAAGATGTTCGTGAGTCAACATAAGGGCCTATGCTAATCGTAACATCTTGCACTTCTTGTGTTACATTATAACGACTACCTTGAAATGCAGCTTTCACTTTATACAAAGAAGGAAACGTTTGTAATTTAAGTTCTTGTACTAATAAATGTGAAATGAAGTCATGTGAACTACCATCGTCATGTAGAATTTTAACTAGTTTGTTATTTATTGTACCCTGCATGCAAAGAAGAGAGTGTAGAGAGATATCGTTACCCAAGGTACTTAAGTCCTTCTCCAGTGATTCCTCTGTCCAAACAGGAGGAATTTCTTCATTATAGACCTCCATGTTATGCAATCGAGCTGTAGCTTGTTTCATATGAAGAGGTTGCAATCTGCACCTTATTTTTGTATGTCCAGGTTTACCACAATTCCAGCAAGTGATTCGTGGTCGCTTCTGTTGGGCATTCACTGCTGAAGTTTGAAGGGTAGGTGGTTTGGTTGGTTGGAGAGATGAAGCAACGGGTGAAGTTGAGTAATTGGATTGTAGAGGTCGAGGAAAACTAGGGTAAGATGGGGCATTAAAATTACGCTTCATAGGAAATGAAGGTTTAACAGGAAATGGTCGTGGACGTGGTTGTTGTAGACGGAGTGACTTGGTTATGGACTGGAATTCTTTTTCTGCATCATAAGCAAAAGATATAGCCTCGTTGAGGGTTGTAGGTCGTAGGGTGTGAAGCTTGGCTTGGATACCCACTTCCAAACCATCTTCGTATTTCTGCTGCAAGATATCCTCTGATACATCTTCAAGCATTCGTACAAGTAGTAAATTTTGCCAGAACCGCTCTGTGTAGGTAGTAACCGTATCACCCTCCTTCCATGTAAGGGTCGTCCATGCTCGTCGAACATGCAAATGGTATTGAGGAGGAAGAAATGAATCCTTCACGTTTTCTTGAAAACCCTTCCAAGTTGTTGGACGCTCCGTACTGTGTCGCAGGACATTCCACCAGAGTTGAGCTTTACCTACTAAATAGTTAGTGGCAAATTTAACTTTTTCACTTTCAGCATACATTTCATCGGTATAAATCATCAAACTACTACAACCAAGAAAGTACTAAAGGCCCATCCTTTCGGCCATCAAATCGTAGAAACTGGTAGTTTCTATTACCAATCTTTGAATGAGTAACATCAGATTGGGCGGACACAATAGCTTTTACTACTCTCGTAAGGTTGTCTTCCTCAGCTTGGATCTGTTGGAGGATTTCATCACGTTGTCGGATCTCGTTCTGAGCTCCTTGAAGCTCATGCTGCAAGAGCTCTAGTTGTTGTTCAAGTGTTGCCGCAGGTAGGGGTGAATTACTGTAATCCTCCATGGTGCTCTTGGACCCTTGCTCTCAACCTTGGTGTATTGAACCTTCTTGTTTGCAACCTTGGTGTCTCGATCCCGTGTTCTCAACCTTGCTTGGTATCTTGAACACTCAATCAAGTGCCACCCAATGATTTTGAAGGAATTCACACTTCCAAGCTAACTCATTGGAAAGTTCATTATGAGAGCTTTCCAACGGTATATTACACGCCTCAATCTGACCTACGGATTGAAAGTTACACTTAATTCTTTGTTGGGTCCATCCTTGAAATCGCCGTGAGCGCCTTCCACAAGTAAGAGAGAGAGAGAGACTTGAGTACAACTCCAAGAGATGGTGGAGTGGTCAAAGTACTTCCCTTGAAAGTAGGAGGTTGTGGGTTCAAATCCTCCTATCTTAGGGACTCTAAACCTCTCTATTACCACTCAAAAATAAAAATTGCCTCGCGTGTAGCCAACGGTCGCCAAGGGAGCCTTCGGTGCCAATGTATTGCCTAAGTTATTGCCTAAGTTCTTTGCCTTAGTCGACGTAGGTGAAAACGTAGGTGAAAACGTTCTGGATCAGAATCAGAAACCGAAACTGAAACTGAAACTGAAACTGAAACAGGAAACGGTAGGTGAAAACGTAGGTTCTAGTTCTGGATCAGAATCAGAAACAGAAACTGAAACTGAAACTGAAACTAAAACTGAAACTGAAACTGGAAACGGAGGTGGAGACGGAATCGGAATCGGAATCGCGAACAGAGAACCCTCTGTATTGATGCGTGCAGAGCTCTGATACCACTGTTGTCAGGATCTTGCTCACGCTCAAACAGAGGTTACGAACTCAGAAAAACACACCCAAGAATAAACGCAACAAGAGACGAGAAAGTACGCAGATTGGGTGCAATCTCCCCTCATGCACTCTGTTTCGACAGTCCACAGAGTGCATGTATTTATAGGACTTTTGATTACGTCGAAAATAGTGGTTACATGAGGGCGGCTTCGAAAAGCAGGCGTGAAACTAAAAGTTGGTAACTTTTACAGAAAGCCATTACTTTGAATAATAGAAACTGCGGTCTACAACGACCCTTATTCTAACCATTACTTTTCTAACAATAGAACCTTCTACACAGGTTTATTTACAAGCTAAATAATAATTATTCGGATTATTGATGTCCGCCCTTTCACGCCTTGCACGCTCCTCACGAACCTTCAGCTGCTATATAAAAACATCAAAAACATTTTAATACATTAATAATTTAACATGTTAACAATGCCTTGTTTAGTAATATACAACAGTTATAGTCTATCAATCCATATGAGGCTTGGCATGATCGCAAGCCATCTGTTGCTCATCTGCATGTTTTTGGTTGTTTGGCATATGCATTAGTGCCTGAACAACATTGTAGAAAGTTGGATGATAAAGAAGTAAAATGTATTCTTGTTGGGTACAGTTTTGAAAGTAAAGGATATTGTTTGTATCATCCACAGACTAAACGCATTCTAGTTAGCCGTGATGTTGTTTTTGTGGAAGATGCTATTCAGCCATTGCTTTCATGTACTAAGGAGAGACATCTGTTAGCTCCAATGACATGTACGATACTTTGCTGCCTCTTTTTAGAGGTGGACAATCTAGTGTTGGTCCTAATGAGGCAACTTTTTAGACTTTTCAAGTTTCATGTGATGATGCAAATCATCCCATTTCTTATGCAGATTTACATGATGCACTTGTTGATGAGAGAGCTGATATTGAGGAGGCAAAAACTATGCCAAAATGGTTGGTGCAGACTTTGCGTGACAGCAAATTAGATGCACCTCTATCATATCATACTCGATCAGGCTCTCATAGTGTCTTATTTGCATCAGATTGCTATGCTATGGCTACATCTAGTCTCTGTGTTGAGACTGAGTGTGTTTCATTTGATGAAGCACAAAATTCAGAATTGCATGGCTGCTATGCAATCTGAATATGATGCTATTATGAAGAATGGTACTTGGTCTTTATGTGACTTGCCTCCTGGCAAGAAGGCCATTGGCACTAAGTGGGTATAGTGGGTATACAAGCTGAAGTGTAAACCTGATGGAACAATTGACAGGTATAAGGCTAGGCTTGTTGCAAAGGGTTATGTGCAAGAAAGAGGCATTGATTTTGATGAAACCTTTGCTCCTACTTGTCGAATGACTACTGTTCGTAGCATCTGTGCACTTGCAACTCATCATGGTTGGAATGTACATCAGTTGGACATTATACTCGGCCAGATATTCAGTTTGCTGTCTCATAGATGAGAAGGTTTATGCATTGCCCAGGAGTCAAGCATTGGCATGCGGTTAAGCGCATCTTTTGCTACTTGAGTGGTACTCGACTACTTGGGTTGCTTTATCCTCGCGGGGGGGATCTCTACCGCCAGATTTGCATGCTTTTTTTTACTCTGATTGGGTTGGTTGCTATGCCACTCATGTGTCCAATAGTGGCTTTTGCTTCATGCTTGGTAGCTCATGTATATCTTGGTTGAGCAAGAAGCAGCCTATTGTGGCCACTTCCAGTTGTCAGGCTGAGTATAGGGCAACTTTCATAGCGATTGTTGAGTGTGTGTGGCTCAGATGCCTTATGGCACCATCTTCATTGACAGTCAGAGTGCATTGACAGTTGCAAGGAACACTGTGTTCCATGCTCGCACTAAGCACATTGAGGTGCATTATCATAATGTTAGGGAGAGGTTCTCTACTGGGGAGATTAGCTTGGCATATGTGCCCACGCAGGAGAACATTGTAGACCTTTTCACGAAGGCTCTGCCTAGGGAGAAGTTTGAAGCTTTTCACAAAGTTTTGGGCTTACTTCCTTTTGTGGAGTGATTTCCACATAGGTTGGAACTTCCTTATACATGAGTGCCAGCTTCTTGTTCACCGCATCAATCCCAGGGGGGGATTTGTTGATATATTTAGGCAGTGATGTGTGTGAACACACTAGGACCGTCGGGGCACCTTTTTCCCTCTTTAGGAGGTTTTTCTTCCCCGGCTTGTATATATGCATATTGTCCTAATGGGATACTTATCTTTGTACACTCTCTAGTAATAAATTTAGTATTGTGTGTTGTGCTCCAAGCTTCTTCTTCTTCTTCCTTGTGCTTTTAGCGTGCTTCCATAGACGTCTAACTCCAACAGCAAATCATTCCATTTTTTATGCAATGGTTTCTATGCAATTTGAATATGATGCTATAATGAAGAATGGTACCTAGTCTTTATGTGGCTTGCCTCTTGGCAAGAAGGCCATTGACACTAAGTGGGTATACAAGCTAAAGTGTAAGCCTCATGGAACAATTGACAGTAAAATGCTAGGCTTGTTGCAAAGGGTTATGCGTAGGAAAGAGGCATTAATTTTGATGAGACCTTTGCACATACCTACCGAATGACTATTGTTCGTAGCATATGTGCACTCACAGCTCATCATGGTTGGAATGTACATCAATTGGAGATTAAAACAACATTTCTAAATGGTGACTTTCATGAAGAACTGTATGTTTTTCAGCCCCATGGCTTTGTGTAGAAAGGGCACGAAAACTAGGTGTGCAGGTTAAAGAAGGCATTATATGGTTTAAAGCAAGCACCACGTGCTTGCTATGAAAAGATACATGCCTATCTGATTGTGCATTGTTTTGAGAACAATCCAAGTGAGAGCACCTTATATGCTAAGCGTGTTAATGATGTGCTTCTGATCATTGTTGTGTATGTTGATGACATGCTGCATTGGTCCTCATGGCATGCATAATGCTGATTTTAAGGCTGATTTGCATGCCTCATTTGAGATGTCTGATTTGGGGCATTTGCATCATTATTTGGGCATTCAATTTATGCAAGTTGATGGTGGAATGGATTTGTGTCAAACAAAATATGTTGACACATTATTGCCGCGTTTTGGCCTTGAAGATTGTAAGCCTATTGTCACTCCTATGGAGAGAGGTTTACGATTGAGACTTCATGATGTTGGAGATGCATTATGGTGTGTCTCTATCAGTAGGCTGCTGGATGCTTGATTTACTTATGCATTACTCGACCAAATATTCAGTTTGCTATCACATAGATGAACAGGTTTATGCATTGCCCAAGTGTCAAGCATTGGCAAGTGGTTAAGCATATATTTCGCTACTTGAGTGGTACTTGGCTACTTGGATCATTTTATCCCAAAGGGGGATCACTACTGCCAGATTTTGCATGCTTTTTCTAACAGTGACTAGGCTAGTGCTATGATACTTATGTGTCCACTAGTGGTTTTTGCTTCATGCTTGGTAGCTCATGTATATCTTGGTTGAGCAAGAAGCAGCCTACTGTGGCCACTTCTGGTTGTGAGGCTGAGTATAGGGCAACTTTCATAGCGACTATTGAGTGTGTGTGGCTCAGATGCCTTATGGCTGATTTGGGTGTTGGCCAATATTCTACCACCACTATCTTCATTGACAGTGAGAGCGCATTGGCAATGGCGAGGAACCCTGTGTTCCATGCTCGCACTAAGCACATTGAGGTGAATTATCATTATGTCAGGGAGAGGTTCTCTGCTGGAGAGATCAACTTGGCATATGTGCCCACGCAAGAGAACATTGCAAACCTTTTTTACAAAGGATCTGCCTAGGGAGAAGTTTCAAGTTTTTCGCAAAGCTTTAGGCTTACTTCCTTTTGTGGATTTATTCCACATAGCTTGGCACTTCCTTATATATGAGTGTTAGCTCCTTGTTCACTGCATCACTCTCAAGGGGGATTTGTTGATATATTTAGGTAGTGATGTGTGTGAACACACTAGGATTGTTGGGGCACTTTTTTCCCTCTTTATGAGGTTTTTTTTTTCCTTGGCTTGTATATATGCTTGTACCCCTAACATGTTACTTATCTTTGTACATTCTAGTGGTAATACATTCAGTATTATGTGGTGTGCTCCAAGCTTCTCTTTCTTTCTTGTGTTGTTCATGTGCTTCCGTAGATGTCTAACTTCGACATTTTTGTGGAAGATGCTATTTAACCATTATTTTCATGCACTAAGGAGACATCTGTTAGCATAAAAGGTATGTATGATACTTTGTTGCCTCTTTTTATAGGTGGATAGTCTAGTGCTAGTCCTAATGAGGCAACTTCTCAGCCTTTACATGTTTCATGTGATGATGTAGATCATCCCATTTCTCATGCAGATTTATGTGATGCACTTGTTGATGAGAGACTTGATATTGAGGAGGCAAAAACTATGTCAAAATGGCTGATGCAAAGTTTGCATGATAGCAAATTAGATACCTACCTTTCAAACTTAACCAAGATTTATGTGATGCACTTGTTGATGAGAGAGTTGATATTGAGGAGGCAAAAACTATGTCAAAATGGTTGACGTAGATTTTGCATGATAGCAAATTAGATGCCTACCTTTCAAACTTAACCAAAACAGTAGATCTCAATGATTGAGCTTCTTTTAAAAAATGTAGAGAAGGAAAAATTATGAATTACAAGTATTATGGGGATAAAGAGGGTTCTTTGGGTGTGCAAATTTCCAACCTATAGCAAGAATAGCTCATAGGGATAAAAAATCTTATGATGGAAAAATACAAAGAAAGTTTATGAACCTCTCATACTTGAGGGTAGTGTATTAATGCTAGCTTCATAGTGTTTCCTTGTAGAAAGTTTGGTAGTGTTTAAAGGAAGGAAAACTATGAGCTTTTGTAATCTTTTTTAGTAAGGAGAATGAGGGGACTACTTAGATAGTCTAGAGGGATCATCACGAAATGGATTTTTTGGAATTGGCTGCATTCCTCCCCTTCTATCTCTTCCAAAGGGCTTCAACTTTCACTCAATATCTTACCTTAAGAGAGCTTCTTTCCACGATATATCCTTTTTCAAATGAAAGATGTTCTTCTTTTTGAAATGCAAAATCTTCATCTTTTTTAAATACAAGATGTTTGTCCATGAGTGCTAGCTTATGTGGCTGCTCCCTGTCTCTTAGGCTAGGGGCGGGAGTTCAACCCTTGTTCACTACTATGGACACTTCTCAACACTAGTGTTGAGATGAATCCGTATGTTTTCATGCTGTTCACACCATTGCTAGCCTTCAGATTGTTCAAAGACGAGTTAAGTCTTCAGATTAGTTCAAATAAGTTATTCATTTGATCTTAGGGCCATCCTTTTCTCAACTCTACTTTGGAAGGCCTTCAAGCTCTCTATCCTAAAAGTGCTAGGCGTCTAATTCCTTGCTTTGTGGGATAGAGGAAGTCCGACCTTTCAATTGATTCAAACTTGAGAAGAGTAGATCTCAATGATATAACTTCACCTATAAAAAAAACTTCAAGATGTTCAAGTTCTTCTTTTTTAAATGCAAGATGTTCTTAAGATTTTTCTAAACCTTGCGCTACCTAGAGAAAAAAAAAAAGCAAAAAAGCTGATTGAGATATTCTTTTTTTTCATGGCCCGTTTTATGATGGAGTATGATTTTTATTTTCCAATTCACACATGAATCATGGGATTCTCAAATTGAAGAATAATTTGATTTGAAGTTTTGTATTTTGTTAAAATGGAGGTTAAGTCGAAACCTACTCCCTTGAGCTTTAACTTTAAAAGTGCAATTATACAAGTGAATGGGCATCGTACTAACGATACCTTCCATATCTGACAAAATAGAGGTTAGATAAGGTGACAATTCGATTACAACTGGTTTAACTGGCCAAGTTGAACCTTGGACCCCTGTTTCAAAAAGCCAAAGCCAAACCAATTCCCTCAGGGGACATGAACACGAGAATATACGTCATTAAGTTACCACCTTTCCACACAAAGCCCTTTTTGAACTCGAGATTATACATCATTAAGTTAGCACCTTTCCACACAAGCCCTTTTATATGCAAAGTTGGATCAATCGTAAAAAGTTTCATGTTTTCACGACCTCATAGTCTCCTTTTCATCCACGAAACACATCATCCATTAATTATCCATTCCAAAAGAGATTAATTATCCATTCCAAAAGAGATGGAGAGGACAGATGGCATTCTCGATGGAATCCAAACATAAGACAAGGATCACTTTTCTTATGTCTTCAATGTGCCTCCCTCATGCGAGGAGGAAGTGAAAATATCTACAAATAAAGTAGAAGTTCTTTTTTCAAATCGTGAATGCAGGATCATAAAGACGACCTCAATATCCATGAAATGGATGGAGAAATGGGACTCCACATCGGGACCACGTCCCATCCTCATGTTTTCCCTGGGACGAAGCGAAGCGTACTCTTCTTCATGTTCGTGCTGCGGCCGCCTCATATGATATATCGTGAGGGATTGACTAATTTGCTGTATGCCGTTTCTCGCGTGCTCAAGCACAGCTGCTCAAGGCTGATGGGGCCTGGAGGCAGGAGCTATGATCAACAAGAACAGTGCACGCCAACCTTTTACGACCTCTCCTGCTAGGCTGCTGGTCCTCTCCCGCTGTTCTGTGTATATTCTATTTTATCCAGATGGACCCCCCAAAGGATCACCCCGTCACCAGCTCTCCGCAGCACGAAACAAAAGTGCTCAACAAAACGGCCTTCTTTTGCTGGATTGCTTCTCTTTCTCTCTCTTTCTCCCTCTCAGCTGCATTTCTACATGTCGTGCGCTCAACGCATGACCCATTTACCAACCAGGGCTGTCATCATCATCAAATCAAGGCGCAGAGAGAGAGAGAGAGAGAGAGAGAGAGAGAGAGAGAGAGAGAGAGAGAGAGAGAGAGAGAGAGAGAGAGAGAGGTTTTCAGCTCCTTCGCCCTGGGGATCATGTGAATGGCCTCTTCGGATTTCCTTCTCAGGGTATGTTCATTTCTTCCGTAGATACGTGGGGTGTGAGCCTGTGTTTGAGCTTGAGCCTATCCAAGACATGCAGCTTCTTGCTTAATCACCTTTTAATGCTACTAGCAACAATTGTTTCGCTTCTTGCACCTTGATACGTGCTCTGATTCTCGAACAGATTGCGGGGCTGTTTTGACTCTGCTTGTTTTCCAGGAGCTCATTGAAGGTGACAGATGAAGTATAGTTTGTTTCCATTTTGTTCCAGAGGAAATCACTCCGTTGATAGGCATAGATATATAGACAAGATAGAGAGAGAATTTATCATGTTTCTACGTAGTTCTACGCACTGATAATTACGGGATTGTACACACAGACTGATTGCATGTGGTATTTTCTCGATGATAATGGACAGTACTACCCTCTTTAGCGAATGCAGTTACTTCTCCAAACTAGATTCAGCATTCGAGACGCACGACTGGTGTATTCCGTAGCCTTTGTTCCTGAGATTCTGATGCGTGCTCCCCCAAGAAAGATTTCTCATTCCCTACTTCTCCCCAGCAGAAGGTGATTGCCTCCGTGCCATTAAATGGATGGCTTCTCTGATACGATCTGTTGAAAATTTAAATTCGAAGGTAGCATTGTGAACTTTTTTCTTCATGCGGGCACGCAGAATGCCTCGATTTTCCTGACAGACGTAACATCTGCTAATTATAGAGGCCTTCTTTCCTTGCGACATGGACAAGAGAAGTTGGCTGTGGAAGAAAAGGGCAACAGAACGATCAGGATCTTCTCAGGAGTCAGTTGAATCATGTTCATATCAGTCATTATCACAACAAACCGATTATCAGGTCGGTGTACTAAGACCTTCGACTTTCTCATCTGCGGATTTAGAGTACATTTGTATTGCCTCTTAAAATGTTTAAGCTACCTGGAATGTCAAATGGGCTTTGGAATGATCGTTATACCATAAGGTTGGATAATCGCTAGTAAATGCAATAAGATTTCTCTGTCCTTGCTCTGTCCATACGCGTTGTTACTTTTCAAGCATTCACTTAATGCAGACGAGCTACAGTTGTTGCAACCGAGAGAAACTTGTTTAACCTCCCGGCAAATTCTGTGTTTGACAAGGCTGTGGTATTTTTCATATAGCTTCTACTGTTTTCCTTTGATAATGAAGAGCTTCTGGAACCAAAGCATAAAAAAAATAACACTAACATATTTCTCAATGAGTACATGGCAGTACATGATGCTCCCTGTTTGCTAGGTTGCATTATCCGTTATTTGGGAATTCATTTATTTGTAATAATTATCAAATTACACTAAGATCCCATGTTATCTGATTGAATTATTTGATGATATGTGAGCATATTCAAGCAACCTTGAATATGCTCACATGTCATCAAAAGCATTTCGATCGAATAATTATTCTGATTGAAAGTCTTTCAATTGAATAGAATATCTGATTTAAAACAATATCTGATTAAAATTCTTTGATTGAAAAACATTTGATCAAAAGGATAAATATTATAAAAGCAGTAGAAAGATGGTAAAATAAAAATATTTCTTTGATCAAAATCTTAAATCTTTTGATCGAAAGATTAAAGATTCAATTGAAACCCTTTTGATAGAAATCATCTTGATGAAAACCCTTTCCATTCAAATTTTTAATCTCTTGATTGAAATTCTTTTGATCGGAAAAAAAAGGACATTCTTATTTGAAACGATTTGAAAAATGCGGAATCTTATTGAAAAGGTAGTATATTTTTTTTTTTTTTGACCGAATATATGTAACATAGGGTGTGCATTATGCTTTTTCGGTTTTGCACCCAAATCTGTTACATAGTTGCCAAACACTAGTAAGGAATGGTAATTCTAGTGGGATCTTGGACTATGTTGAAGGTCAATACTGTACTACAAAGCAAAAAATTATATATATTTTTAGGTAGTTCTTGGGTATTATTAGGTGCACTTTACCTGATGAATGATTATGACCGATCTCTAAGATACCGAGTCAAGGAGCTTTGAAGTAGCAATCGAAAGGAGTGTATCGATGGAATTCGTAAACACTAATGAATTATGGTAATGTTAGTGGTACATTGGAGTGCAATGTAAGTCAATGTATCAAGAAGCAATCAACTCTATACTTTTGTAGGTAGTTCTAGTATATGATGGCTTGCATTTTACCTGAGGGATGATTTTTTGGCTTACCTTGAGATCCCCACACAACAAGCTTCCAATTTACAAAGTTTAATCTAGCAAGTATGGAGCATAATCAATGTATTACTAGGAAAATTGCATCCCCATCTTAAGCTTTCTCTTTATAGACTATTGGATCTATGGTCATTATATTTCTAATTATGGAATTATTATTCTTTTGTCAGTGCATAAATAGATAGTTACAACTCATTAATCATTGTTTTCAATAGTCTTCAACATTAGTTGGTAGAAAATTTGAGCTTACTCAACATGAATTATGAGGGTTGGAAAAACGTTTAGTTCGTTGATGACCGAAACCTAGAGATGCACATGTTAATTTTTTCTAAGCTATACACGTATCTTGATTGCCATAGTTTAGAAGTTAGCTCCACCACTTTTGTATCCGTGGAACTGTTCTCCTTAATTTAAAGTTTGTGAAGGAGAAGTGAGATGGTTAGGATGCATGCACCTCTTTATGATTGATTGATGTTCTCTTTGGAAACAAGGTTTGCAAATTCTTGACAAACTCTGGGGTTGGGAGGAAAACCATAAATGCAAATATGAGATGTCAACAAGAATTTTTAAAGAATATAATTTTGTTATATGGTTCCAAGTATGACCATTCATGAAAGTCTAGAAAACTTAGATTTTAGGTTTGATAAGTACAAGTAATCGAATATGTGATATGTTGAAGTGGTAAGGGCTTACTATTTATGGAGACAAGGCCCCAAGAAGAGGAGCATATTGCATTTGAGTCTTCACATTGACACACACATATAACATTCAACCCAAGTTCATAACATATCATAAGGGTGCAATCGTTTGTCAATGTGAAGTAATAAAGGACTCAAACATACATGTAAAAACCGAGATATAATAGTTAAAGTTTTACGTGCTCTTTTCTTAAAGTTCACGTGTGTTTTCACTGAAGTTCATAATACATTACAAGGATACACTTGCTTGTAAATACTGATTGAATAAATACTAGATTCACTAAAGTTCATAATACATTACAAGGATATACTTGTCTGTAAATACTCATTGAATAAATAAGAGACTAAGATATAATAGTAATGATGTAATATTTTTATTTTAACACATTATTAGGTAATCAAATCAAAATATAATAGATTTCTAGGATATCCATTTTAGCATTCTAGACAAGAGACTAGATGGATTCTTAATCATTGGCCTTTGTCACTACATAGTCATGTGCCCAAGACTCATGGGAAGAGAGGATTTAAAATTTTAAGAGCTTATATCAAATTTTAAAGGTAGGATAAGATGATGAAAGGAATGACATTCTCTAATTAATATGTATCTTAATGATGGAGGTCAAGTGTGGGACATCTCTAACATGCAATATGACATAACTATATGTTTGCTTTAAGAATGTAAAGATTGTTCATCATCCTATATCAACTTGTCAACATGGGGATTCAGATGAGGTGAGGTTGGATAGAGATTGTGTGCTCTAGGAGGTGAAGGCAAAAGGGAATATTGTCCCAAGTCCACCTTTTTCAAACCTCTCTTTAGTCGACCTTGTTCAAACTTCTCATTTCTCCATGGAAGATGATCTAAGGGTTCTATTTTGTTTCACATGAATCTCCATTGCACTTTTGTGATAACAATGCACTAGAAAGATACCTTTGTATAGAAATAAGTAAGGTTCTTTCTATTCATGTTAGGAAGATGTAATGTACTAGGGTGGTGGAAGTTGACCCCTAGATAAGGTTGAGTGTGCATGGATCAATACTTTTGCGACTTTGAAAGAAAAAGAGAGTTAATATAAAGGCATGCTTGGGTGAAGCTCTTTTTTTTTTTTTTTGATAGGGGCCCTTATGCTTGTGTGTATAGTTTTTCTTGATCTAATCTATATATTTTTTGGTATCAAAACTTGATTATCTTCAAAGTCCCTAGCTTTATTTCCTTTTCTTTATTTAGCAAAATACGTTATGTTAGTGTGTGCACCTTGTGGAGAGACTTGGCATGTTCGATGTTAGACAATGATCTATCATCTCATGGATAGAGAATGTTTTTTTTTAATTCATAGAGTACTGTTTAGAAGTTTGACCTTCATATTATCGTATGAAGGATGAGATTGATATTTGAGACCTTAAATTGTCAATCTATGATATATATCCACAATGATCCATCATCTAGATGATAGCCTATAGATTTAACGTATGAAATTTGAAAAATGACTCATGAGACAATCAAAGTTTTGGATTGACTCACTAGATTCTAGAGTCTAGATTTTAGATTATGTCACACACACACACACACACACACACACACACACACACACACACATATATATATATATATATATATATATATATATATATATATATATATATATATATATATATATATATATATATATATATATATATATATATATATATATATGTATGTATGTGTGTATACATCCAATCAAATATTGTTGAAAATTTGCAAAAACTTCATGCACACATGGCTGAAATTCAGCATGATATTCGGACCATAGGACACTTGTGATGTGCATCTTGACAATATATTACATAAGCAATGCATGTCTATCAAGGATGCACAATCTTTGCCTAAATGGCTCCAAAAGACATTGCAAGATAGCAATTCTAGTGCTCCTTTACTTGGTGGAACGAGATCAAACTCTCACCATGCATCAAGTCACTTTGTGGATGTATCTCTCATTGCAACCGTATGTAATGAAGAGAAACTCACTTTTGAAGATGCATGTGATAATTCATATTGGATGGGTGCAATACAATTAAAACTTGATTCTATTCACAAAAAATGTACTTGGTAACAATTGAATTGTCAAAAGGTAAGAATGTCGTTGGGACTAAGTGGGTTTACAAGATTAGAAGAAAGTAAGATGGTAGTATTGATCATTACAAAGCGAGACTAATTGATGCATAAAACTATGTCATTGATTATGATGAGACTTTTGCACCTACTTTGTGCATGACTACTATTCGTTTTGTGATTGCATTGGCTTTTCGTCGTGGTTGGAAAGTGCATCAATTGGATACAAAAATAGATTTCTCGAATGGTGATTTGCAAAAAGAGGTCTATGTGAAGCAACCTCCTGGACGTGCCATCAAAGGAGGACAATATGGTTTGCCGCTTGTGTAAGGCTTTGTATGGCCTTAATCAAGCTCCACTTACATGGTATACAAGATACATAAGCATTTGATTTCTCTTGTTTTTACATGGTCCGATTGAAAGCACACTTTATGTATGCAAACTTCAAAGATGGGCCTGATCTTATAGTGCTTGTTCTTTATGTTGATGACATTCTCTTGATTGGGCCATGTGATGAGAAAATTGGTATTCTTATGGCTGATTTGCAACATGCTTTTGCTATCACTATCTTGATCTTTTGGAGTATTATCTTGGCATCTAGTTTGTACTCACTGAGGGGGGAATTGTGTTTGATATATGCGTGTAACATCAGATTGGACATACAACATGCAGTGTTTGAGTTGAGTCGATTTATGCATTTTATGGTAGAGATCTTCAATCAATCTTGCATGCTTTTGCAGATAGTGATTGGGAGTGATTGGGCTGGATGTTATGATACATGGGTATCCACTTGTGGTAATTGCTTTTTCTTGGAGGATCATGCATGGAGATTGATGCATCTACACAAAATCTCGCTGATAGTTAGAGTTCATTGGAAGGTGCAAGAAATCCGATGTTTCATGCACACACAAAGCACATACAACTCTTATGCATATGAAAGAAAAAGGTCTGGTTGGAAACTTGCCTATTTTTGCTTTAGGAGATGATGTATATTCATGTAAAGAATGTTTGGAAGGAAAATCACATAAATTACTTTTCAAGAAGCATGGATTTATCAAGGCTATAAGGAAGCTGTAAATTATTCACTTAGATGTGAATGGACCAATGAGAGAAGACTCTAATCATGGTCAAAAGTATTTTGTCACATTTGTATTGATTATTTTAGAAGATATTCTTTGGTTTTTGGTTTAAAAGCAAGGTCAGAAGTCTTTTCTACATTAGAGAAATATGTAGCTATGGTTGAAAATGAAACACAACGGAAAATTCAGATTTTAAAGTCAGATAGAGGTCATGAATACATGTCTAATGATTTCAACTCCTAATTAGAAGATAAAAACAATATTTCTCAACTCACAATTGCACATACTTTAGAGAAAAATGTATTGCAGAGAGAAAAATTTGTACACTTGTAGAAATGGCATGTAGCAGCTTGTCTTCAAAGAAGGTTCCTCTTAAATTTTGGTTTGATGCTACTCATATAACTAACCATATTCTAAACATGGAATCTACAAAAGCTTTGAAGATACTTGCACGGTATGAAGCTTATTATGGTAAGGAACCTAATGTGGACTACTTTAGAGTTTTTGGTTCTCTTGCATATGTTCACATTGAAAAGAAAGATGGTGGTAAACTTGACGAAAACGTAATAAAAACTTGTTTTTCTTGGTTCAGGCATTGAAAGCAAATGTTACAGGTTATATACCATATGTAAGTATATATATGCTCTCACACACTGCTTGGATTACTGAATATCAGATTTATGATAGAAGTTCAAAAATTCCAAGATTTATAAAATTAGATAATTATTCATTTTTTGAAAAAAATTGGATCCATATATTCATTCAACCATAAGAAGGAAAAGATTATATCCCCTTCCTATTCAATTTGAATTTGAATTTCATTTGTCACTTCAACCTCAACTTTCACTGTGTCCTATTTCTTTTCAATCTTTAGAAGAAGAACCAATCCAAGAAGCTGGAGAATCTTCTAGAAGTCGAGAAGAAATAAGATAGTTATCCCTAGTTTTCAAGACGGTCCCAAAATGGTTTTTATAAACTATGCAGAGTGGCATAAAGAATTTTAGGGGAAGAACTAGAAATGAAGAAAAGATCTAAGCAAATCGGTAAGTTTTGTAGAAGTTACTGATATCCATAATATACTGGCGCTTACTTTAGTTGAGGATGAACCTGCAAGTGTTCAAGAAGCATTACATAGTCTTGTGTTGAAGAAAGTACTTGTTCTTAGGCCCACAATTGATATAGAGAGAAAGAAAAAATAGAGATAACATGATGAGTAGAATGCACATGAGAGTGATGTAAGGAGTTATGCTCTAAATATAATCTTTGCATTTCATGATTGAAGTTACAAGATAGCATAGAAGATGCACTTCAAGTACAAGATGATGAATACAAGCTTTCCAATAACTCCTAAAACCTTAAAGGTGACGTATGATCTCTTCCATAATAGATATAAATTGCTACACACCTTGAAGATGATTAAGAAAACACAACCCCACCTCCCCCAAGTTGAAGGGACCTCCTAATCCAAGTTTACTCATGAAAAGAGCTCCAAGAAGTGAGAACATTAGTGCCCAATATGTGTTGTTTATATAGGCTATGTTTGCCTTGGTCAATGTCGAGCAAGGTAGCAAAAGCTTCTTTTCACTAATAAAACAAAAGCTGTTTTTCACTAATAAAATAAAAGTTGCATTTCACTTAAAAATTGCTTTTCGCACCAAATCTAAAAGTTAGGGTTTGAGTTTTGACCTTGATTTAAGTGCAAAACAGTGTTATGTGTAGTTGGATAGCTCTTAATGAGTACTATAATCTATTACATTATGTTACATGTAATACAAATTTTTTATTTTATTTTTACCATTTTCCAAAAAATAGGACCATTTTTTTTACCATTTCAAAGATTTAATTTTATTTAACTTATAAACCTCTAGGTAGGGCTTCCCTAGTAGTAGGTATTCCTATTTGACATATTTTCTAACAAAAAAATGCAAGAGGAGATTGATTCTAGATAAAGGAATCCAACTTGGAATCTTTGTGAGTTATCAAAAAGAAAAAAATCAATTGGTGTTAAGTGGATATTCAAGATCAAAAGGAAGGCACCAAGAGAATGGTATGAGAAGATACACTTGTATCATATTTCCATTGGTTTGAAAAACTCAAAAGTGTCTCCTACACTAAATGTTAAGTGGGAGGAAGATGTTTTGATTGTAATCATCATTTATATTGTTGATATGATCATAACATGTCTCAGAGATTCACATCTACAGTTTTTCAAGATAGAATTTAAAGAAGTTTTTGATGTTAATGATATTGTTTACTTCATTGTTATCTTGGCATTGAATTTATTCACAAGGATAATTATATATTCATGAACAACAGAAATACAAAGGTTTTGAATGCAAGATTCAAAGCCTATGCAAACTTCTATATGTTAACATTTGTTTACAGGTAACAGTAAAAGGTTTTGATTTTTTTCATGCTACGATGTATTGTCAAACAGGTAACAGTACAAAAGCATTATTGAGGGAAAGACATCACAAGTTATGTAGATTATTGAATCTTACTCCAATTTGACGTTGAGGGGGGATTGTTGGAAAACAATGTCATCATTGAGGATATAAACCTTAAATTCCAGTTTTTTTCACCATTTCTCAGAAATGGTTTTGGTAAAATATGGAAAACAAATTATTACATATTCTTAAAGTTGCTGGTTCTTGTACATTTGCTGCATATTTTCTGTTCCACTCTTCTTCTTGCTGTTGTACCAGGTTATTCCAGCCTTATAATTCAAGTTGACAAGTACTAGCAGTTGCCTATATCAGAGAAAAAGTTATTTTCAGGTTTTGTAGCAGATTTTCACACTTATACACAGCACATAGGATATATATTCTTTGTACAGCTTATTATACATCACTTTCCAGCACAGACACATATTTCTTACAACCTTAGACGCAATTCTCTCATGTTATCTAGCTAGAACCATTTCAGTCTCTACATTATTTTTGTAAGTACACACATTGTATAGTCATTCCATCAATCTAAGTTATTTTCAGAGTAGCTTGATGCACGTTTACATCTCTCGTCTCTCTCTCTCTCTATTCCCTATCTTCTCTCATCTATCTTATTTAGTCCAAGTTGTTTATATATGCTTGGTTTCTAGTGTGTGGAATATCCTGTGAACTTGTGGGGGCCTACCTACCTCCAAAAACATCCAATTATCATGTTGAAGTCCATAGAATCTCTTCTATTCGGTGTAAATCAACTCTCTATTATTTGGTGTGCATCAATTTTTGTGCTCTCTGTTATGGTTGTATAGGATCATCATCTTGTCCTACAAACATGTTGCAATTAGCCTTTATCAATGGGTCATGTATCAATCTAAGTTATTTTCAGAGTAGCTTGATGCACGTTTACATCTCTCGTCTCTCTCTCTCTCTATTCCCTATCTTCTCTCATCTATCTTATTTAGTCCAAGTTGTTTATATATGCTTGGTTTCTAGTGTGTGGAATATCCTGTGAACTTGTGGGGGCCTACCTACCTCCAAAAACATCCAATTATCATGTTGAAGTCCATAGAATCTCTTCTATTCGGTGTAAATCAACTCTCTATTATTTGGTGTGCATCAATTTTTGTGCTCTCTGTTATGGTTGTATAGGATCATCATCTTGTCCTACAAACATGTTGCAATTAGCCTTTATCAATGGGTCATGTATCCTTTTTTTGGAATATATTTTTTATAAATCCAAAAGATATAATATTAGTACTTAGATTATTATACATCATGGTTCTAATCCCATATACTGTCCAAGCTAGGATTCTATGTATCATATGATGGTATCCCCTAGTTCCAAGTCCCAACAGTGTGATTGTGGTTGTAGTCTAACATTCCTGGTCATCAATGAACATTTGTGTAGTTTTGCTCTGAAATGGGGCTATTCGATGTTAATCCTCTTGCGATTTATGAGCATTCAGAATATAGAAAACCAATAGATCTCACGAGCCATAAAAGCGTATTGATATTCTGCCTGCATGTCTCTGTAGTCTCCCAGCATGTAATGTTCATCTGTCATTGTTAATCATCCAGGCCATGAAGAATCACTGATTATGATGTTTTTGTGATCAAATGCCTTTATGTAGGTTTTTTCTGGTAACATTCCGGATCATCCCCAATCAATTGATGATGGGGCATCAACTTGGCAAGATTATGAGGAAAGGATGAAGGTTTTGAATGATAAGCTCTCAGCTGCATTGATGGATGCTGCTAGTAAGGAACAATTGGCTAGGCAACATGTACTGCTTGCAGAGGAAGCTGTTTCAGGTGGAGTTAAAATGTTCTTTCAACCTGATTTCCTTGCATTATTTGGAGTTAATTTTCCCCAGACATTGATTTTTATAGGCTGGGAGACCATGGAAGCGGAGGCAACAATGATGAAGCAGCAATTGGAGGCTGCAATTCAGCAGAAGCTTGCAGCAGAAGATAGGGTTTCCCATCTTGATGATGCTCTGAAGGAGTGTATGTGGCAGCTCAGAAGTGTGCGTGAAGACCAGGAAGATAACATTCATAAAGCTGTCATGAAGAAGGCTCAAGAGTGGGACAAACTACGATTTGAGCTAGAGGAGAAGATGGCTGATCTAGAGCACAAGTTCCTGGAGAAAGATGCAGAAAACAGAGTATTGTCAAAGTCTCTTTCAGAACGATCACGGACCATTTCACAAATGAGTGATGCATTGACAAAAGCTCAAGCTGAAGCTAGTATGCTGCAAGTCCGTTTGGAATCATCGGAGAAGGAGAAGGCAGCTTTGAAATATGAACTAAGTGTTGCACACAAGGAAGTAGAGATACGGAATGAAGAGAAGGCATTGAGCAAAAGGGCTGCTGATGTTGCCTGTAAACAACACTTAGAAGATGTAAAGAAGATGGCGAAGTTGGATGCAGAATGCCAGCGGCTTCGAAATTTGGTTCGCAAGAAGTTACCTGGTCCTGGTGCGGTTGCACTTATGAAGCTAGAAATCGAAGGTTCTGGAACTGAGAAAACTGATGCCCGTAGAAAGTGTGTTAAAAGTAATGTTTCTTCAAAGGATTCAGTATGGCAATCAATGCAAGGGCCTCAATCGGAGGACCAAAATGAGGGAAAGCAAAAAGGCAGTTTGTCAGATCAATACAACTCACTAGAAGAGGAGATAAAAATTCTAAGAGAAATACTGACCCAAAGAAACAGTGAGCTTCAGTCTGCGAGACTTATGTGTGCTCGTACTGCTAGCAAACTTTCTGCTGTCGAAGAGCAATTAGAAGCTCTTAATTCTAGTCAGGGGAAACAAAGAATGCCTGCATTCTCACTCGATACACAGGTGGAACGGAGCCTCTCAGATAGCGGCGAGCCCAGTGTTACTTCAGTCTCTGAGACTGGAAATGATGATGAAGTAAATTGTGCTGAATCATGGGCTACAGCTTTGATTGCTGAGCTGGATCAGTTCAAGAAGGGAAAACTTATGCCAATGTCTAGCAGTATTGGGCTTGAGCCCAAATTAGGAACTGGCTGCCTTTCAGAGGTGGAGCAGCTTCTGAGTTCAAATTCAAGTGAAGAAAACTATTCAATGAGGAACAATGCTGTGGAAACGTGTTTGAGTTCAAGTCCCCCTATCAAGTCCGATTCAAAACAGCATATATTCTGGCATCAGAAAGAGGACCCTCTTGCTGAGGATAGGACGAAGAAAAATGAGAATGTAGATCAAAATGAAAATGAGAATGAGGATAGGAGAATGAGGAACAATGCTGTGGAAACGTGTTTGAGTTCAAGTCCCCCTATCAAGTCCGATTCAAAACAGCATATATTCTGGCATCAGAAAGAGGACCCTCTTGCTGAGGATAGGACGAAGAAAAATGAGAATGTAGATCAAAATTTAACCAAGGAATCTGAGGTTCAGAATACATGTAAGCTGTGCAGAGAATTTCAGATCAAGCTAGATACAGTTGAAGGGGAGCTGGTTAAGAAGGCTGCTGATCAAAGAAGCTTAGAGAAACTGAAGCAGAAACTGATGTTTATGTTTGAAGAAGGGTATCTTTCAAATGAGATCTTTGATCAAATTAGAGAAGATATAGGTTTTGGAGGAGATTCACATAGGAACAGCTCGTTGGACAGCAGTCTCTCTGTTCTGCAAAATGTGGACCATCTTTGCATGCAGGATGTGACGTGCCCCTTTCTTATTGTTGATTCATCTTTTCATAGACCTGTTTCTGAGCTTGCAGCAGCTATTGGTAAACTAGTTCCACTCATGAAAGATTTTGCTAGAGATAGTAATAATGAGAACCAATCTTCAGCTCGTGCAAGAGAATTGGCTACAGATACTAATACAGTGAATCTAGGCACACAGATTTTTGACAAAACTCAGCGTATGATTGATGCACTCAATGACAAGTCAGAAAAGCTTATGATGATGAGCGATCGGTTTATTAAAAGTGAAATAGATATTTCAAAGATCATGATGGCGGTATCAGAAATTACTTCCGACTTCTGTAGGATAAGATTATCAGAATTCAATGTAAGCAGACCCTCCGGGAGGAAGGCCCCCTCATATAGAACCTCCACCACTGCAAGTGGAGATCTTGATTATTTTGCAGTTGGTAGTCCAATATCAGATACAAGCAAATCTGAATTCTCTGATGCAGCAGCAAGGATAGTACCCACTGACGAAAGCACACAATTCACCAGGAAGGACTGCCTTTTGTCAGAGATCATTATACCACAAGAGTTTGGGAAATCTGAAACTGAAAGAGTAACTTTAGACACTCAAGTGAGAACAGAATATAGGAGGTTTTATGAAGTACTAGAGGAGCTTGAGCACCTCAAGCTTGTAAAGCAAGAATTGGAAACGTCTGCAGACAAGGAAAGAAAGGAAATTGACGAGTTGAAAACAGAAATTTGTGAGTTACAACAAATGATAGAGGGCCTTAAAGTGGAGAACAAGGAGATCCAGGAGTTGAGGCGAGAAATCTGTGAGGCAGAGCAGAGGTTAGCAGGCATTCAAGCTCAGCTCACCTCTGTGGAGTTCTCCAAGCAGCTCGGAGAGAAGCAAATTAATGACCTTGCTCTGGCAAAAGAAGAGCTAGAATCACGACTAGCAGCATATGAAAGGGAATCTGGAAACTTACGTGATGAGTTGGATGCCCTTAGGAAGGAGCTCCTGGGGAAGGAGCAGAAGAATTTGGAGCTTGTTGCAGAAAGCAAAGAGATGGAAGCACGTGTGAAAGAACTCCTCCTCAATGAAGAGAGGAATTTAGAGCTGGAGAAAGAGTGCAAAGAGCTTCAAGAAAAACTTGAACAGTACGTTGCCATTGAAGTCTTTTCAAAGCTCATAGTACTCTTATCTTATCTTCAGCAAAGCTGATAATCTGTTCTCTTTTGCATTATAGATCCAAGTGTCAACGATGTTCCATATCTAGCAAAAAGGAGGATGAGCTTTGCAGGGTAAGATCTCTGGGTATCTTTATTGTGGAGGTTTCTACTGTGTTACTCATCTCAACCTTATGTTCTACAGGAGCTCGAGATTGTTGCTGCTTCACAGAAACTTGCTGAATGTGAGCGCACAATTCTTATGTTGGGACAGCAGTTGAAAGCATTGGCCTCTCCCAAAGGATCTCCTTATAGAACCATCCAAAATTCTCAGGGTTCTTATCAGTCCCAGTCTCCTTTATATTTGGATTCTTCAAGTAGACACACAATGTCAAGTAAACAGTCCTTAATAACACCTGAAGATGATACCTGGGCTTTTGGTAGCAGTGCACGATTTAGTGAACCTAGAGACTTTAAATCCAGCACACCCTCACAAATAGCTATAAATGACTGTCCATGGGATCCTCAGAAAAGCATTGCTTCTGACATATTAGACTCAGAATTGATCAGTCTATCGATGGCAGGACCTGCTTCAGGAAGAAAGATTTTTGAAATGTTTGGTGGTAGGATGCCTGTCCATGAGGATTATATAGAAGCGGTAGCCCAGATGCCAAGTTCTCCTGAGACGGAAGCTATCTCACCCAAGAAAATTGTTTCCAAGCCACCAATAAGAAAGAAGAAACCGCCACGATCGTTTGCCAAAGTAGACATGACAAAATCTATGAATGATGCACCATCCACAGAGAAGCAATCTAGTAGTTTTAGCAAATTCTTTTCAAAAACAAAGAGTAACCGTTGATATATCTTCCATATGTAGATGCTACATCTGACATAGGCGATGCACTCTTTTAGTCTCTGATGCTCCAACGTGGAGGCAGCCTGTACAACACTTACACATGTTAATCTCTACGTCAATCCGAATCGTGCATATATGGTCCTGAACTTGATTTGTTTTATTGGGTTTTTGTTTTTGTTTTTTTTGTTACAACTATTATCATTATTTTTTTAAGAACGACTTCTTAATAAACGATGAATTTAGTATTCGACTCAGAATGTCTTTAGAGGACCCCAGAGAAGATTATGTGTCAGTTAATCACATCAGGATTATCAGGATTAGCTTTCCAAACTGCCTATTTCCTTGTTTCCTAAGGATCTGTGCTACCTATAGACAGAACTTTTAAAAGCTTCAGTTCTTCTGCTAAGCAACATTAGCAGGCTTCTTAGAGACCATGCACATGATTGACTGAGAATCTCCAGAGTTTATCTCCCTCCACTGTGTTTTAGAGCTTAACTGAACATCTTAGTGCCTCCATTCCTAACTAGGCATTGTTGTTATAGTAGGAGCCATGAAATATTCAGGAGGGTTGGGTGTGAAATAGGTAGGCCAAGCTTGAGAATCTTTAGGGCCTGCCAATACGATGGAATTGAAGAGGTTTTGTGGCTTAACGCAGACAGAAAACTCCAGATTAAGGATGATATTAACTGTGCAAGGCTTCATGCAACACACCTGCCAACGACAGTTGGTTGTGGTGGGGTGTGTTGACAGGACACATGATTTTTCCAGAATAAACTTGGAAGTGGTAATGAATGTGAGTAAAGCACGGAACGTGTTCGAATTCAAATGTTGTAAATATGCGAATCTGATATACTCACCGTGTACTGTAGCATGCAGTTAATCTCCATTGCTTTATGGTTGAGTAATTTCAATATCGGACCAAACTTGACCTCGAGTAGAGTCATTAAATTACATGTTGGTTGCTTACCATTCATATTATATTGAACATTCAGACTTTGGGAAAAGCAAATGAAAATCACTTGTTTGTATATTAGTTTCAATATTGGACCAAACTTGACCTGGAGTAGAGTCATTAAATTACATGTAGGTTGCTTACCATTTATATTATATCAAACATCTAGACCTTGGGAAAAGCAAATGACAATCAACTGTTTGTGTACTGGTTGGCTGGTTTTTGTTTTTCAGTTGCCCCTTATCTCCTCAGCCCCTTACATGCCTCACTTGCTGCAATGTACTCTTCTTGCTTCTGTGGTGGAAACAGCTGTACATTCTTGAAGACGAGATCTCCAAGAGATAACACCTCCATCAAAATGAAAAATGTATCCTGATGTAGACTTAGGACTGTCTACACAACCAACATAGTCAAATTTGTGTAACCAATAATGGATGCTTTCCCTCTACCTAAGCATAGACATTTATCTTTAGTGCCACTCAAATATCTCAAAAGCATCTTGACCGCATTCCAATGTTTCTTGTCAGGATTTGACATATATCTTCTCATAACTCCCACTACAAATGCAATGTCTGGTCTCGTAGTTACCATAGCATACATGAGACTACCAACAGAAGATTGATGGGGAATTTTGGTCATGAATTCCCTATCAATCTTTTGTTCAACTTCACATATGTGGGTAAAGCTGTACTCAATGCCTTTCCACCTTGCATATTGAACTTGTGAAGTACTTTGGATATGTACTCACTTTGAGACAAGTATATGCATCTTTTACTCCTATCACGAGTAATGCGCATGCCAAGAATATGTTTGGCATTCCCCAAATCTATCATATAAAATGTCTTACTAAACTTTTTTATTGAGAATTGACAAGTCATAAGGGGACTTCCCAGCAATCAACATATCATCGACATAAGGTATCAAGCATATCAAGCTGCCATCTGAGCATCTCTTTGTGTAAAGACAATGACCCTCATTACTTCGAGAATAGCCTTGAGACGTAATAAAAGCATCAAACTTTTGATACCATTGTCTAGGGGATTGTTTAAGTCCATACAAGCTCTTCTTGAGCTTACAAACTAGACTTTTCTTGCCAGGAACTACATAACCCTCTCGTTGTTCCATATAGATCTCATCTGTAAGATCTACATGAAAGAAAGCGATTTTCACATCCATTTGGACTAGCTCTAAGTCCTCCATTGCAACGAATCCAAGCAACATGCGCAAGGTAGTCATCTTGGCCATTGGAGAGAAGATTTCCTCGAAATCAACACCATGTTGTTGCTTAAAACCCTTTGCAACAAGTCGTGCTTTATACTTTGGAGAAGCACTATCTGATGTGAATTTCAACTTATATACCCATTTACATGGTAAAGCTTTCCTGCCCTTTGACAAAGGTTCTAAATCCTAAGTATCATTCTTATGAATAGAATCCAACTCACTCTTTATGGAACGCTCCCACTTGACATGATCCTTGATCTGCATAGCCTCTTTGTAGCAAGAAGGCTCATCGACATCGGTTAGCATAACAAAATCTAAACTTGGAACATATCTATCATGTGGATGTGAGACATGTGCAGAGCGTGTCAATGGTTGCTAAACAGGAACATGTGCAGACTGATCTGATTGGACATTCTCTTGAACATCCTTATGTGCAACATTTTTATGCATGCTAACTGTAGGACTAGTATCCTCAAACACCACTCTTCTCACTTCAACCTCCTTAATGGGTTGTTTATGCATCTTGGACTCATTGAAAATGACATCACTACTTCTGATCATTGACCGTGTTTCAGGATCCCACAAGCGATATCCAAATTGTCCTTCTTGATCATATCCAAGAAAAATGCATTTCTTTGACTTATGGTCCAACTTTTGTCTAAGATTCTTGGGTATATGAACATATGCTTCACACCCAAAAACTCGAAGATGATCATAATATGGTGGCTTCCTTGTCCATAACTCTTGTGTCACTTTCAAACCTTTGGCAATACTAGGTGAAAGGTTAATCACATGAACTGTAGACAATATTAATTCTGCCCAAAAGCCTTGTGAGAGGTTTGCATGATACAACATAGAAATTACTCTATCTTGAATAGTTCTATTCATCCTTTCAGCTACACCATTTTGTATTGGGGTATAAGGAGCTGTAAACTCTCTATGAATCCCTCTAGACTGACAGAAAAAGCTGAATTCATGTGAGGTATACTCACCCCCATTATTTGAATGTAAAGCCTTAAGCTTAGTTCCTTTTTCAGTCTCAATTGAAGCAAGCCATTTTCTAAAAGTAGGGAATATCTCATCCTTCGATTTTAATAGGATATACCCAAACTTTTCTAGTAGCATCATCTATGAAAGTGACAAAGTAAAGAGAACCACCTAAGGACCTAGTGGAAGAAATGAGAATAAGAAGAAATAATCATGTAAAAGTACAATGTCATTGGCAATCAACCATTGCTCAATGAGTGAGAAGTGAGTGAGCTCAATTAAAGTATGTATGTATTAAATCATGTAAAAGTACAATGTCATTGGCAATCAATCATCTCTCAATTAAAGTACATCAAAATGATTTCTGAATCTCGAGATAGACGTGGGACTTTCATATCCTCTTTTTATAGTTATTGTTGGAGCCAAAGGATTTGAATTCAAATTCAAATCTCTACCGAAAAGTGAATGCTAAAGTATGGGATTGATTCTCTCTTGAATCAACTACCAAATGATGCAAGATTATGTGCTTCCTAACTCCTCGTGGGTATATTTCACTTTTACAAAAGTAAATGTGAAGTAGAATTAAAAGAGATTGAACATATGAAACCTTCAAAGTGTTATGCCATTAAGTTAAGCATAAGTGAGATGATCAAGTGTGATATAGGCTTGAGCTTAATTGCACCAACGGATCCCCCTCAAGCCTAACATGCTTGGTCTTCATTGCTCCTTGATTTCCTGCAGCACTATCATCAATTTGAACCTATTCATCTTTGTTCCATCCAATGCTTTGGTGAGTATATCTACACATTGTAAATGAGTTGATACATAGGATAATTGGATATCCTTGCTAAGCAATTTCTCCCTTACATAATGATAGTGCACTTCAATGTGCTTAGTCCTTGCATGGTATACAGGATTAGCATCCAAATGAAGTGAACTAGTGTTATCTCCAAAGATGATTGGAGTGTAGGAAAGTATCTCCAAATCTGCATATAATTGCTTAACCCACATAGCTTCCTGAGTTGCATTTGCCAGACCTCTATATTCTGCTTCTGTGGAAGATAAGGCCACAATTAGTTTCTTCTTGGATGACCAAGATATGAGTTTTGAATCTGCAAGAGATAGGTACCCTGAAGTGCTTCTCCTATCATCCTTGGACCTAGCCCAATTTGCATCAGAATACATCTTTATATCTATGTCAAAAGTGAAAGGATAGAACAACCCCTCATTCATTGTATCCTTTAGATACTTAAACACCCTCTTTGCAACTTCCATATGAGGCTTCCTTGGTACATGCATAAACTAACTCAATGTAGTTACTGCATATGCAATGTCTACTCTTGTTAAAGTAGCATAATTAAGACTACCCACAATTTATTGATAACTTGTAACATCTTCAAGTAGTTCACTTTCATGTGAACTTAGCTTATGGTTGAGCTTCATAGGGATACCTACAAATTTAGTGATCTCCATCTTAAACTTCACCAACATATCATGTATGTACTTCCTTTGTGTGATAAATATACCTGAATTTGTATACACAAGTTCTAAGCCAAGGAAGTAGGTTAATAACCCTAGATCATTGATTTTGAATTCCTTCATTAATTGAGCCTTGACTTGCTTGATACGATTAGAATCATTCCCTGTAATAATGATATCATCTACATAGGCACATAAGTAAATGACCTCTGATTTGTTCTTCTTAACAACTAAAGAAGAGTCTACCTTGCTTGCGACAAAGTCTTGGTCCTACAAATAGGTAACAAGCCTATGGTTCCAGCTCTAAGAGTTTGCTTGAGACCATAGAGTGCTTTTCTAAGCTTGCATACATAACATGTTTTTTCTTCATCTTCAAAACTTGTTGGTTGTGCCATATACACTTCTTTTGATATCCAACCATTTAAGAATGCATTCTTGACATCCAACTAATATAATTTCCAATTTTTAGAAGCAGCAAGGCTTACCAATACCCTGATTGTTGGCATCTTTGCCACAGGTGAAAATGTTTCTTCATAGTCTACTCCATGTGTTTGGGCAAATCCCTTTGCCACTAACCTTGCCTTGTACCTATTTATAGAACCATCATAATTCTTTTTAATTTTGTTTATCCACCTTGAACCAATTACCTTCATATTTGACTTCTTGGGAACTAGATCCCAAGTGTGGTTTTCCTGCAATGCTTCCACTTCTTCATGCATGGCTTCTCTCCACTCTTTCTTCTTCCTAGCCTCTTCAAATGAAGAAGGCTCTTCTGCCATAGAGTCTTTAGTGATTTACACAGAGTGTTTTGTGACTAAAGATGTATCATATCCATACCTTATGGGCTTCTTACTTTCTCTGTGTGATCTCCTTAAAGCTTGATTGGAAGACTCGGGTAGATCTTCTAATCGCTTGAATTTGAACTTACCTCTTGACTTCCAAGCTTTGAAATCAATCCGCTCCTCATCCTTTGAGTTGATATCTTTTGCTAAGTGTTGATCTTCTTGAGTGAGGGTTGGAAAATCATTTTCCAAATCATATGGTAACTTGACTTTCCTGCAATTATCTTCAAATCATGAATTATTCTCATCAAGTACTACATCCCTAATAACTATGAATGCCTTGTCAGTGGGATTGTATAGTCTATATCCCTTTTGATTCTGATCATACCCAATAAATATACATTTCTCAGCCTTAGGGTCAAGCTTCCCTCTGATTTGTGATGGTGTCACTCTAGCACAATGGCAAGTACCAACGTGAGGAGATTCACCTCATAAATGTCAATCCGGGGAGACGTGAGGACTAGTATGAAGACTATGAGCAAGTGATGGCACAACTGCGTGAGTGAAAGCACATAAGCATGCACACACGTACACACACATACACACAAGGTAAGAGCAAAGAGTGGAACAATGGAAGGACTTCGATTACAAAAGAACTCTCTTATAAAAGCTCAAATCTACAACAAGCTAACCCCAAAAATGAGCTCTCCAGCCCTTTTTATAGTTTTTTGAGTAGTTTTGGTCTTGTCTAGACCTAGTATCCGACCTAGTTAAAAATTAGGTTCCAACGCTTATATGGGGGCTCAAAAGGAGTCTAAAATTATGAAAATTCGTAGGATGATACTTCTAATACTCCGCAAGCTCAAGGACTCCTTGGCTTGAACAAAATGGAGTTGCAAAAATGGAAAATGGTATTTACAATGGTTTTTAGTGACAAAAATCACTATTTTTATAGGGATTTCTTTTGAAAATTTGACATGTGCTTCTTAGAGCTCCCTATATGCTCCTTATTCTTGTGTGTCCAGTTCCTTGATGCACTTCTATGCTTGTGCTTGACCTTGAGTGTTAACACTCCCCCATCTCGAGTCTGTCATCCCTGACATACCCTTGTTGGAGTGCTTGTTCCATGTAGTACTCTGAGAGGTAGTTTCCTTCATGTATCAATAGGAGCGGTCCATCTTCCAAATGTAGCTTGTTCTAGTTCTTCGGTTTTCCACTACGAGCCTATGCAAGAGTTGGTTCCATTGTAGGTACGTCTTCCTTGGACTTGAGCTAGATAGTGTATTTTTGTGCTTTCAAAGATTACCAGTTGCTCAAAAGAGGTTGTCAATATTGATCTTGAGTTGTCGACGTTGAATTGCTTCATAGGTATTGATGTTGTACTCTTAATGTCATTTGGAGCTTTGAACATGAGTTTTATAGTAGGATGCCAAGTACTGTTGACCCATAATGATTGATGGGTAAATACATTAGTGCATGGGTTGAAAAAAATATGTGCCTTGTGCACGACCTTGTAATGTGGCCCTATGTATGCGTACTTGGGAAATGCATTGGAAGAAGTATGGTGCAAGAATTGGGGTTTTGAGCTAAGTGCTCAAGGGTATGCTGATGAAGAGGTTTCCTAATCTATCATGGTTGTGGTGTTGCCGAAATAGGCGAGTCTTACCATGGTGAAAGGGCCATCAATCTTCACTCTTCGTGTTGTACTCCCATCATGGTGATTGACCATTAGTTTGTCTTTCTATTGATGGATGTCCTTGTTGATGGTTTGCATTGGAGTTTCTTCAAGCGCACAATCCGGTTCTTGCTCTTTTTTTTTTTGGAACAAAGTCACAAAACAAGAAGATAGATATTAGCATCAACAATATTTTACATGTGTCCAATGTGTCACATGTGCCTGGGATTCTCAATTGTGTCTATGCACGGCCGTGTAATGTGATCCTATATTGATGCATACTTTGGAAGTGCATGACCGGAATGGTGCAAAAGATAAGGTTATGCCAAAGGCACATGATTGTTGCACATCGAGGCTTTCAATGTACTTGGCAAATGTTGATGCAGCCTTTGTTGGAGGTAGCCATTGGATTTCAAAGGACAACTGACTTTAGGAACCCATTTTAGAATTGTGTTGGGTTGCCTACAAGTCCTTTTTGACTTCTTCAACTCTAGTTGATAGCTTAAATTTTGCATTCGGCGTGGCTGGTTCTTTGGTTCTGTGGATGCTGCTGATATTTTTGGCTTCCAAGCCCACATCCTTGATGATTGCCTTCTTAATTTTTTTGAAGAGGTGAGGTTATCATCATTTGTTCTCTGTGATTGGTTCTTACCCTTTTCCCTCCTTGGCTTCTTTGTTGAGACCTTTCTTGTGAGGGAGATCAGTGGTGTTTGTGCATGTAAGAGTGCCTTGGGTACCCACATGTGTAATTGTCCTTGTTGAACTGCAACTAATTTCTTAGTGCACCCAAATTTGTACGTTATTATGGTCAGCCTTCATCGATTGCTTTGGTACCCAAATTTGTCGGAGACCTTGGGATTGAGATTGTCCTTGTTTCATGGTGCTTCTTTTAGCATGGTTAGCTTGCTTCAATGGAAGTGGTTGTGGAAAAACTGGTGGTTGTTCTCCTTTTTGTACCCAAATCTCCTTCATGCCTTGAGCTTCTTACTTCTTGAATTCTGTCTATCTATTTGATATAGTAGATGTCTGTTTTGCTTGCCTCTTTGGTCGAGTTATGCTTGCATTAGTCTGTGAAGAAGAAGAGAGGTCTGCTGGCCTTTGAGCTTGTGCTTCCATGACTGAGTCCTTTTGCTTCGTAGGGTTATTGACACACACAAAATTTTCTTTGCGAAGATTAGTTTTGGAAGAACTAAGAGAATGTGTGACCTCTGGATTTGTAAGCATGCAATTTTCCAATTCTAATGTGATACATTGTTCATGTACCCAAACTTGAAGAAGTTGGCTTTTAAGGTTTAAGTTGACTGCATGGTCATAGATAGTCTTGACCCAGCACACATCTGACCTTGTTGTATTTTCTAGAGCCTATTTACTTTGTTTCACTGCATGCATCACTTGGTCGGCCTTACGTCTCTTCTAAGCTAGCATTATGTTTCAAAGGCCCTGTTCTTAAATCTTCTTTGGCATCCTCTAGGACCTGATGTATTTCTTTAGCCTGTTCATTTGTTTCTACCGCATGCATTTGGTGGATGAGGAAGCTGTGTGCAACCTCACATGAAAAGTCTTGGTTGTTATCTTTCTTTGTTTCCATTCTTCAGGACCTGGTTCTTTGGTGTTGTAGCCTTATGCGTGCCCTTGCGGGGCTTTGGGTAGTGGGCGGTTCTTTCTTCTTGAGCTTCTTCTCTATTGAGCTGTTTGGGCCTTTGATCTTCTTCTTCTTCTCTTTTTGCTCGATTCTCCTTCCATATGTCCCTCCTCCTGAACTCTGTCGTCCCAATAGGCTTTTTGTGGCGACGTGTGTATGTTTGTATGACTTTTTGCTCTCTATGGTTAAGCAAATTTGCTTGACATATCATCAGTTCCTTCCATTGGCTCGACTTTACTCCATCATTTGGTGTCTGCCTATGGTCTGGAAGAATTTTAATTTGTAGGCCACCAGTCGTGCATTTAAGTTAGAAGATATTTTTACAAAGATCTCCGAGTCCATTTCAAAAAATCCTGTAAAGAATGCTTCTTTGAATGTTTGCATGTATGGAATCGGCAAAAGCATTAGTCTTGAGTATATTGCCATGAGCGTTAAATGACTAGGGATAGTAGATAAATCAAAATCTAGTACATTTGATGCCTGGTTAATTTTGATGAAATTCAAAAATATGTATTGTGCATCTTGGAATACCTTTAACAATGTAAGTATCATACTTAAGATTTTTGTTGTCATCTTAATGGCTAAATCCGGTACTGTAGCTATGAGCTTATACAACCCATGACATAAAATGCTAGAAGTAATAATCACGTCGCCATTTGATAGATCATGAACTCTACACCCGTCATCAACGAATTTCACAACCAAGACAATCTTGGCTAAAGCTGAAACTGATAACAAATTCTTCTTGATCCCTAGCACAAATAAAGCATCTGCCAAAGTGAAAGAACTACCATCAACAATAGTCAGAATGATCTTACCAACTCCCATGACAAGGTAAGAGGAGTTGTTGGTGCATGTGACAGTATTCCCTATAGGCGCAAGCTCGAGTGAAGTAAAAAAACTACGCTGCAAGGTAATATGTTTGGTTGCTCCACTATCAAAATACTGGCAAACATCTAAGTCTACTACAGACATACATTGCTCATGAGAAGATGGGTCAAAATTGCAACAGTAGTAAATTCCCATTCTTCATTCTGCACAAGATTAGCAGACTTTTTTTTCGGTGTAGAGGCCTCTGCAACAACCATTCCGGCCTCTTTCTTCTTTGCTTCTTTAATAGCTATTTTGGACAGCTCTTAATGACATGATCATTTGCTTTATAGTATTTTCAAAACAATTTCTGTTTTTCTGATTTCTTCTCGTCTTTGTCTTCCTTCTTTGAAAGTGCAGAATTTGCAGATTTTTGCTTACTAATAGATGAGCTCCATTTACCTTTGTCCTTTTGACTAGCCAAGAAAGCTTGATCTCCAACATGCATAATAGACCTATACTGCCTAGACTGATGTGTTGATGTGTGAAACATCACCAAAAATGAATTAATGTAACACTAGAACACCTCTATGGTCACCATTAACTCAGTGTATATCCAAACTTTGAAAAATGATAGCCAAACCTGAGAACTTTTCTCCTTCAAAAATTTCTATTCATAAAAATGACATATCTTCACTCTTTTGTTTATTTCTCTTAGCCCAAATATTATTTCTCCAAGATCTTTTGGTGGATAAAAGTAGAAGAGAAGAGCTTTCCAAGAAGCTATTGCTTGCTAAAAATGGTGCACTACACACCAAGTTACGACCTTCACAATATGACCCTATATGAGCTTCCAAAATAGGAAACCTTGCCTGTTTCAGTAAAAAACATGTCCCTGTTATGAAAATTCGATGCTTGGCATCGACTTGATGTGTAAAAGGCCACTTTACAACATGAATTTGATGTCGATCATCGACTTCTAGCATAAAACCTCATCTTTTCAGGCACAAACTCATCTAGTGAATCATAGTTATAGAAAATAAGAGGTTATCAACTACAACTCGATGCCAGGCATCGAATTAGTCCAACAAACTCCTGTTTTTTAAAAACTTTACAACAACAGTTGAAGTAGGTAGATAAAATAATGACTTATCATCTGAGTCTCGATGCCATGCATTGACTTGCTTGGAAAACTTGCACTTTTGACATCATCACATAGTAGGCAAAGCATGAAGATGGAGGAGAGAATCTCATACATAGAGCTTTAACTAGTTCTTCTCATAGCTATGAAAAACTTAGAAGTTTTTACAGGTGCTTTCTCACTCAGAGAAGCCTGACTATACTCAATCATACAAAATGAAATTTTTCTCACTCTAAGTCATTCTCTCCCTCTCCGCGTCAATTGATACAAACTAACTTATATAGATTTTCTCTATCTTGTGATTTTTTTTTTTGAAACTCTAGAACTAAAGTTAAAACTAACTTTACAATTATAATACATGTGTGATTCTCCAACAGCTCCCCCTCAACCACTAATTGACATTCTCTATTTCTTCATATCTTCTTCTTTTCTTTTTATGCTTGCCATGCTTTTGAATCTGCTAGTCTTCACACCATCCAAGCTCTTTGTCATTATATCTGCTATCTGATCCTTTGTAGAATTGTACTCAATTTCAATTTCTTTCTCCATTACCTTTTCTCTAGGAAAATGATATTGTATCTCTATATGTTTGGTTCTTGCATGAAATACTAGATTTGACAAGATAAAGTGAACTCATGTTATCTCCATGTATTGTAGGTATACCTTGATCAATGCCCAATCTTTTAAATAATGTTTGCATCCATATGACCTCCTTAGCTGCTTCTACAAGTCCTTCGTACTCAACTTCAGTTGATGATAATGCTACTGTATGTTGTTTCTTTGAACACCAACTTACAAGCTTATCACCAATGTATATCATGTATCCATATGTTGATCTTTTTTCACCTTGATTACATGCCCAATCTGAGTCACTATAGGCTCTCAACTTCAAATATGAATTAAAAGGATAATATAATCCTTCCTTTATAGTTCCTTTGATATATCTGAGAACTCTTTGACCTACAATCCAATAAGGACCCTTTGGACAATGCATGAATTGTATTAGAACTCCCACTGCATAACTAAGATAAGGACTTGTTAGTGTAGAATAAATCAAACTACCCACAAGAGATTGATGTTTCCTCATAGCTTTGTATTCTACACCATCATATTTACTGAGCTTGTGATTAACTTCAAGTGGAGTTGAAGCTTCTCTGCAATTTTCCATACCAAACTTCTTCAATAGATTCAGAAGATACCTTTCTTGTGATACATATATGCCATGATCTGTATAGGTGACTTCCATACCAAGAAAGTATGATAAATTTCCTAGATCACTGATATTGAATTCTTTTTCAAGTAATCTCTTTACCTCCTTGATTCCTTCATCTGAAGTACCTGTGATTATAATATCATCTACATAAATACAAATGTAGATTGTACCTTCATATGTTCTTTTGATGAGTAGACTTGGATATGCTTTTGAACTTTGATATCCAAGATCATTGAGATACTTCACCAGTCTATAGTTTCATGCTCTTGGAGCTTGCTTCAATCCATAGAGTGCTATTCTCAACTTGCAAACAAAATTTGGATACCTGGAATCTATAAACCCTTGAGGTTGCTCCATGTATACCTCATCTGATATGTATCCATTCAAGAATGCATTCTTTATATCCAGTTGACTTAGAGTCCATTCCTTTTGAAATTGCAATAGCAATGATTGTCCTTATAGTTGACATCTTAGCTACGGGACTGAATGTCTCGTCATAATCTATGCCATAAGTTTGGGCATAGCCTTTCACCACTAGTCTAGCTTTGTATCTGGTTACACTTCCATCTGCAAGCTTCTTCACTTTATAAAACCATTTATTTCCAATAACCTTCTTACCATTTGGTTTAGGAACAAGTTCCCAAGTCTTGTTCTCCTCTAGTGCATTGAATTCTTCCTTCATTGCTTCTTACCTTTTGCTTCATCATAGTTTTGAGGTTCTCCATCATCTTTGACCATATATGCATAGTTCTTCTGAGTTATGTAAGAAGTATCATAAGAATACTTTTCTGGTTGCCTTCTTGTCCTACTTGACCTTCTTGGTTAACATTCTTCATGTGTGTTTGGATACGCCTCTTCATCAAATATATGAGCTTCTTCATTTCTTCTTGTGAATCCACTTCCGGATGTATTCACCTGCACACTTGATTTTCCTTTCTCACATCTTCTTACCTCTTCTTCAAATTCTTCAACTGTATGACTTTGATCTGCATACCAACTTTTCTGTTCATCAAATGTAACATCTCTAGAAACAAGAAATTGTTTGGTTAGAGGATTCCACAACCTGTAACCCATCTACTTTTCATCATAAGCAATGAACACATATTTTTCTGCCTTTGGTGCAAGTTCATGTCTAAGTTGTGATGGCACATAAGCATATGCAATTGATCCAAACACTTTACAATGATCTAGTGTTGGTTTCTTACCCCACCAAGCTTCATATGGAGTCATTCCATTTAGAGCTTCACATGGTAATCTATTTACAAGATATGTAGCTGTATTTACAGTCTCAGCCCAAAGATAATTTAGACAATACTTCTCCTTCAGCATAACTCTAGCAAACTCAACCAAAGTCTTGTTTCTTCTTTCTTCTACACCATTTTGTTGTGGTGTATACTTGCAAGTTATTTCTCTCTTAATATCTGCATTCCAAAGATAATCATTGAACTCTTGGCGGAAGTATTCTCCCCCTCCATCAGACCTCAGTCTCTTAAGCTTTTGACCTGTGACTCTCTCTCCATATGCATCATCAATGAAAAGAACATAATACCTTGAGCCACTCATAGATCCTTCTTTTGTTGGTCCCCAAACATCTATATGAATAAGCTTTAGTACTCCATCATGCTTGAATCATTTCTTCTAAAATGGCAACCTATGTGCTTTACCCATTTGACATGCTTCACATTTATAAATCATATGTTGACTCTGCATATTTGGTAGTCCTAGTATAGACTGATTTGCAACCATAGCTTTAATTCCTTTTTCATTGAAATGACCTAATCTCTTATGCTAGAGATCAAGTTCTATAATCACTCCTTCACCATGTGTGAGCAAAGCTTGACCAATGTTTCCTTGCACTCTTAAAGTAAAGAGTTTACCTTCTTTCTTACCAGATACAATCTAATTATATCCATTCTCTAGATCTTCAACAAATACTCCTTCATTTGTAAACCTGACTTGAAAACCTTTTTCAACTATCTATCCCACACTAATCAAGTTTTTAGGTATTGTGGGAACATACAAAAATTGGTTAGCAAATCTGCTCCACTCTTGCATTTCACTTTTCCAATTGAACGTACACTATATCTTGTATTATCACCTGTTTGAACTGTATGACTAAAAATGCCTTTTTCCTATCTCACATCAATTCTATGTTTCTTGAAAATTGATTAGAACATCCAAAGTCAATGTAAATTTAGATCTTCTTTATTTGTTTTGTTGATCGAGTTCATCATCAATTATGTATGACCTTCATTCTGTGTATCATTTGCATAACTGTAGTAGGTGGTGTTGTAGGATTGATTCTGTCCCCAACTTCTTCCTTCACCTTTGGCATAGCCTCCTCTTTGATTTTTGTCTACCTCTCTGAGAATAACTTTGATATCTTCCATCTCTGCCTCTGCTATTGTTATTCTGATTTTGATTTGATCTTTGCTGATTATGCCAACATTCATGAGCCAAATAATTACTCAATCCACAGATTCAACAAGCCTTCTTATTGTTATTCTGATTACCTCTTCCTCTTCCAAAACCTCTTGCTCTTCCTCTACTAGTGCCTTTACCTCTTGCATAATAAACTTGAGAAGTCGGTTCCTCTTCATCCTTTGCTTTACCTTTATATCCTTTCTTCTTATTCTTCACGTAGATTGCAGAACTTTGTCCTTTATCTTCGTCTCCCTTCAAGTCTTGCTCAAATGTTAACATCAAACCAAGCAATTGATTCAAATCTCGAACATAATGATTTAAAGAAAGTTTTGTTGATAAGATAAAAGGTTTCCACCTTTCATCTCCTCTCAAACCTGCAAGCAATTGAGCAATCAATATGTGATCTTCAACGTCTTCATCTATGGATCCAAGACTATCTACTAGAGCCTTCATCTTAGTGACATAATCACTAATACTTTAACTTGGCTTCTTCTTGAATGTTGTAAAATCTTAACATAGACTTGCTTTCCTTGCTTTGGTAGTACTTTGGAAATGATATTCCAATGCATTTCATATATCTTCAGCTCATTCCAATCCTCTGATGTGTGGTAGCAAATGATTTGAGATTGTCTTGTAGATGTAAACTTTTGCACTTGTATCTTTCTTCTGCCAATGCTTTAAAGCATCAAGTTCCTCTTTCTTTGGTCGGCTTTCATCTTCAAATACTGGCTTCTCTTCTTCACCTGTTATGTACACCATAAGATCCTTACTCATAAGTAAGGCTTCCATTCTCATTACCCATGCAGGATAATTATCTCTATCCAGTTTGTCAATGGAGATATGATCTGCCATAATTCTTTGCTTTTGCTTCAACCTATGAGTTTAAATGATAAAGTATAATACTTTTTCTTTGTGTATAAGTATACTTTGAAGTAATCTTCTGATGCCTTGTGTCTTTGAATGCTTCAGCTTTCAAAATTTAATGAAAACTTTCCAAAACTTCTCGTACGTTTGATGCCTTTTGCTCTTTAGGACCTTTTACTCTGATACCACTTGTTGATGTGTGAAACATCAACAAGTAATGTGTTAATGTGACAGTGGAACACATCTATGGTCACCATTAACTCCATGTGTCTCCAAACTTTGAAAAATGATAGCCAAACCTGAGAACTTTTCTCCTTCAGAAATTTCTAGTCACAAAAATGACATATCTTCACTCTTTTGTTTATTTCTCTTAGCCCAAATATTATTTCTCCAAAATCTTTTCGTGATGAAAGTAGAGCTTTCCAACAAGCTATTGCTTGCTAAAAATGGTGCACTACACACATGGTTACGACCTTCACAATATGACCCTATATGAGCTTCCAAAATAGGAAACCTTGCTTGTTAAGTAAAAAACATGTCCTTGTTATGAAAATTCGATGCTTAGCATCGACTTGATGTGTAAAAGGCCACTTTACAACATGAATTTGATGTCGAGCATCGACTTCTCGCATAAAATCTCATCTTTTCAGGCACAAACTCATCTAGTGAATCATAGTCATAGAAAATAAGAGGTTATCAACTACAACTCGATGCCAGGCATTGAATTAGTCCAACAACCTCTTGTTTTTTAAAAACTTTACAACAACAGTCGAAGCAGGTAGATAAAATAATGACTTATCATCTGAGTCTCGATGCCATGCATCGAGTTGCTTGGAAAACTTGCACTTTTGACATCATCACATAGTAGGCAAAGCATGAAGATGGACGAGAGAATCTCATACATAGAACTTTAACTAGTTGTTCTCATAGCTATGAAAAACTTAGAAGTTTTTACAAGTGCTTTCTCACTCAGAGAAGCCTGACTATACTCAGTCGTACAAAATGAACTTTTTCTCACTCTAAGTCATTGTCTCATCATTCCTTGTTATGATAATGTCATCCACATAGACACATAAGTAGATAACTTGTGAGTTGGTCTTCTTTATAAATAAAGAAGAATCTGCTTTGCTAGCCACAACATTTTGATCTTGCAAATAAGTAACTAGCCTATGGTTCCTAGGCCATAGAGTGCCTTCTTTAGTTTGCATACAAACCTAGTTTATCCTTATCTTCAAACCTTGGTGGTTATGCCATATAAACTTCTTTTGAAATCCATCAATTTAGGAATGCATTTTGGACATCTAACTGATATAGATTCCAATTCTTGGAAGTAGCAATACTTACCAAAACCCTAATTGTTGACATCTTAGCCACAGATGAAAACATTTCTTCATAGTCCACTCCATGAGTTTGAGCAAACCCTTTTTATATCTGTTTATAGAACCATCTGAATTCTTTTTTATTTTATATATCCACCTGGATCCTATTACCTTCATGCTTGGCTTCTTGGGAACCAAGTCCCAAGCATTGTTTTCCTAAAGTGCTTCAACTTCTTCCTGAATGGCTTCTCTCTATTCTTTATTCTTATTGGCCTCTTCAAATCAAGAAGGTTCTTCTGTCATAGAGTCTTTCTGAGTAATTGCTTCTATCCAATTTGTCAATGAATGATGGAAATCCATCCCCCATCTTGCTTGTTGTTGCTATGATACCACTATTGGAGGAGATGGTGGATAGTCTTCAGAGGTGAAGTGGTGTTGCTTAAACCTGCTTCACACCAGCCAAGAAAAATTGTTGGAGAGTGTAGTGGACCTCTTTAGCATGCTAATGATCATAAATAATCACCTATGTTGTTTGGAAAATGATCCACTAGTCAATGGATCAAAAGAGATAGATAGGAAATTAATACAAGGTCATAGACTTGCTATTTTAGATTCTACACCTATCTAGTATTTTGAACAATGCTTTGATCATGATAGCAATTAGTTTAATTTCTTTTGGTGGTGTCTAATTAACCTAGACACCTACCAATCATGAGTGATTTCAATAAAAATGATGAACTACATGCTGAGTATGATGTTTAGCAAATCATAGCAGTGTACCCACATTTTTCGGATGCATCAGAGTACAAACCAAGGAGTAAAGAAGTGTTAATATCGCATGACTGAGATAACCAATGATTATGAGATTTTGTAGCTATAAATTAGACAATATATTGAATCTATGATGCTTTAAATCTCAATAAATGATCAATCACACACTGAGAACAAGCTATGTGAAGATCACTAGCTTGAAGTAATCATGGCAGAGAAGTGAAATGAAGATGTAATGTAAACATATGTATTAGATCATATAATCTATTGAACAATGTGAGAAGGGTGATTGCGCTATGGAGTGAGGTCTCAAATCATGATGTATCTTCTTCAAAATGATCTCCTCTAGTGGGGATATCACATGGGTCATTTGATCCTCTTTTTATAGTTCAATTTGGAGCTAATCTTTTGAATTCAAATTCAAAATTTCAACTAAACGTAAATCCTAAACTATAGCCCAATAAATCAAGATTTGATGCTTCCTAACTTCCTCGTCGATGTAGGTCTCTTTTACAAAGGTAAATATACATGATTTTACAAGGGAATGATCATATAAGGCTCCATGAGAAATATTCTAATCATCCAAGTATGTTGTCTTGGATTATCTTGCACCAACACACACACACACACACACACACACACACACACATATATATATATATATATATATATATATATATATATATATATATATATATATATATATATATATATATAGATTAAAAGATACAGAGATAGATAGCCTCTGTGCAAAGTATCGTGTGTGGAGCTCGGACATCAATTTTCTATTCCGAGGATATGTTCATGGAGCTCTCTAGAACGAGAGCGCACTATGCTGCATTGCCATCAAAATACTTCAATAGATAGATAGATAGATAGATAGATAGATAGATAGATAGATAGATAGATAGATAGATAGATAGATAGATAGATAGATAGATAGATAGATAGATAGACAGATAGATAGATAGCTAGATAGATACATATATATATATATATATATATATATATATATATATATATATATATATATATATATATATATATATATATATATATATATATATATATATATATATATACAGTTTTTCGTTTCTCTGACATGTATAGTGGTCACGCTGGTATATGTCAGGGATACTTCATTGAGCTTTATTAGATTTATCTACCGAGAGTGATGGCACATTTGTTTCTTGCCAGCTCACTCATTCGTGGACATTAGGTTTTTCCTTATGTACTGGTCTTTATATATTGCACTGGTTGTATTCTTGTTTTTTAGGTCATTCTTGTACATTCCTTTTATGTAATAGAAGAAGAAGAAGAAGATACTACTTCCTTGCCTCAATCTGTGTGTGTGCTTCTCCTTGAGAGTGAGAGTGTGTGTGTGAGCTCTCTTCCTTATCTCCTTCCTCGTGACATGGTATCAGAGCCAGTGAGGCTGTAGAGAGCTCGTGGAGAAGGCGACGGTGAAGACTACGTGGCAAGGCGTGGAGAAAACGCGATTTCACAAACGGCCTCCATTTGCTACGAAATTCGCCGTGAAGGTAGAAGACCTCAAAATATTTTTGTGAGTTATCCCTTTAGGATTACTCGTTTTTGTCAGATCCAAGTTTCGGAGCCATCTCGACCTCCGTTTCGAGCCCGCAAGGTGGGGCCCATAAAAAAATCAGGTCAGTTTCAGAAACTGTAACTTGCGTTGTGTTTGGCGACACTCATATATTCCAGATCCAGAATGTCAAGCGATTCCGTGTACTATTGATACACGAAAACTGTGTTTTTCTGAGATCGAACTGTCACGTCATAGTGCGACAGTGTTCAAGCAGAAGTGCTGCTTGTAGTGTGTTGCGGTGTTGTGAATTGTTGCAGAAATGGCAAACGCAGATGGAATGAGTCAGCTTATGAGCGATAAGCTGGACAAGAACAACTTCCATGCTTGGAGATTCAAAATGAAAAATTTCCCGATGGGAAAAGGCTACTAGAAGTACATCGAAGGAGAGAATGAAAATGCTCCGCAGTTACCAGAAAGGAATCGGACTGCAGAACAGTTAAGAGCATATGTGGAATAGAATCAAGGAGCACGAAAGGTAATGTATTGGCTATCTGTTAGCATACATGATAGCATGATGACACATACAGGATGCCAAGACTCCAAAAGAGGCTTGGAACAGTTTGGTCACTTTGTACGAGACCAATACAAAGGCAAAGAAATTGCAACTCAAGAACGAGCTGCATACATTGGAGAAAAAGAGCATGTTAGTAAGTGACTACACTCTAAAAATCAAAAGCATATGTGAGTCACTTGCATCTATTGGCGTGAATGTAGATGATGATGATAAGGTGGAAGTGTGCCTTCGTGGTTTACGAGCTGCATATAAGCAGTTCAGAACTTCCATACAGACCAGGGAAAATATTCCGAATTTTGCTGATCTGGTATCTATGCTGATTATTGAAGAAAAGAATCTTGGTGAGGACTCAAACTCCCAAGGAAAGCCTAGTTATGAGCAGGTATTCTAATCTGGTAGAGGAAGAGGCAGAGGTAGAGGTTTTGGAAGTGGAAGAGGAAACAGTAACAAAGACCAAGGTCAACAACAGAATCATGCAAGAGGAAGAGGACAGTTTCGAGGCAGGGGGAGCCAAAGAGGTCGTAGAAATTTCCAAAGAAATGATTTAGGTAATGATAGTAAAGGATGCTGGAATTGTGGTAAACCTGGACACTTTGAACGTGATTGCAGGTTAAAGAATCAAAATAACAGAAGGCAGCAAAACAACTAGGCATCCACAAGTGCAGATGATTCTGAGAAGCTGTTTATGGTTCAACATCACATGATGAATACGATGTCTGCTGGTGTTTCAAAATCGAATGATAATGTCTGGTATGTTGATTCAAGTGCTTCAAATCACATGACCAGTCATGCAGAATGGTTTAGTAGTTTGCAGAAAATGCCAGTTCCTGGATATGTTGAAAGAGGTGATGATACATCGCATCCTATTGAGCATACAGGAAACATAGCATTGTCTATGGAGGACGGAAAGGTAAAACATCTCGCTGATGTGCTGCATGTTCCAAATATAACAAAGAATCTGGTTTCTGTTGGACAAATGGTTGACCAGGGATTACAAGTCAGGTTCAATGCTGATGGATTGTATGTAGAAGAGTACAAGCAGGATGGACGATTGGTTGCTAAAGGAAACAAAGTGGGTAGGATGTTCACCTTAAATGTGAAGATTCCTGAAATGAATGGAGACATGTTTGCAAAAGGTGAAGGAGTTATTGCAGATATAGAGATATGGCACAAACGGATTGGGCATGCAAACTTGCAAAGGCTGAAACTGATGCAATCAAAGGAGATTGTCCATGGACTACCAAATTTCAAAGTTGCAGAAATGCAAAAGGTATGTGCAGCATGTCAATTTGGTAAACAGTCAAGAGCATCATTTCCACATGACAAGCATGTTAGTGAGAATGTACTAGAAGTAATACATACAGATGTTTGGGGTCCAGCAAAGACCACATCTATGGGTGGCTGCAGGTTTTATGTTACTTTCATTGATGACCATACATGCAAAGTATGGGTATATTTCATGAAAGAGAAGAGCGAGGTGTTTACTCACTTCCAGAATTTTAAAGTTATGGTGGAAAAGCAAACAGGGAAGTACATTCAGACATTAAGATCTGATGGAGGAGGTGAATACATGTCAAATGAGTTCAGCAGTTTTCTAAAAAATCATGGAATTCGGCGTCAGTTTTCATGCAGGTACACAACACAACAGAATGGTGTTGCTGAACGCAAAAATAGACATATTGCAGAAATAGCAAGAGCCTTAATGGCTGAGAAGAATATGCCTCATTGTTATTGGGCAGAAGCTGTGCATACTGCTGTATACATCATGAACAGAACTTCGACTGCTGTTGTACATCAAGTTACACCTGAAGAGAAGTTTACAGGTAAAAAGCCAAACTTATCATATCTGAAAGTTTTTGGCTGTATTGCATATGTACATGTTCCAGATGAGTTGAGGACGAAGCTTGATCCGAAAGTAGAAAAATGTGTCTTCATTGGATATTCCCTTGAGCAAAAGGGGTACAAATGTTATAACCCACTCACACGACACGTGAAGGTGAGCAGAGATGTGGTATTTGA